>CM033354.1:10657592-11345640 GCA_019395295.1 Osmanthus fragrans | reverse complement strand
GTATTATCACGCGCATACCCCATTACGAGGCATTTCGAAAAAGCTCGAACATATGCTCGCATTTTAGAACAACAAGCAAAAGAAAGATTAAATAAAAGTCATTTACAAGACCTTAAACCACAAATTGGGGAGGTAAAAATCAAATGCTAGGAAACAAAAGGGGAACATCGACCATTACTATTAAGTCAATGTAAGTTCGGTATGGATTGTACGCTAAGGTATGAGCATCATATCATTTAACAAATCTTTTAAGTCCTCCACCAATACCAACAATTTCACACGCGATAAAGTTAGTATAAACCACGAGTCTCTTCCGGTCAGAACGGTCACCCCAAAGGTGAATATAATTGAAAAAAAATAGGGCATACAGAATTCTGGCGGAAAGAGTTAACGTGTTGTGGATTTCTCATGGTATTCATTTTTGAATTAGTTTTATAAAAAAAATAAACACAAGGCAAAAAGCCAAGACCTAATGGGATGAGAAAAGTCTAGGATCAGTTGTCTACCATTATTTAAAGTCTATGATGTGGATTATAAAGAAATAGAGAGTTGCTCCACATTGTTTCAATTCCTCAATGTCACTGTACACGAGTCAAGCTTTTTCTGCTATTATTTTTTGTGTAGAAATTAGGAGGTAATTTCCTCGTACAAACTTAACTCAACAAGAAATACGAATTCCTTGGCAAACCAAACCACATATTCTTTTTATTGTCGGGTATCAGAGCAAAGAGCTTTGAATCATCTCTGTTTTTTTACAAATCCGAACTTTCCCGTTCTTCACATAAGAATCTTCATCCTCACCAACCCTTATATTATGGCTGAACCACACCAACCTACAGATGGAAATGTCTCACCAATTCAGCTGAAGAATTTTTTTATGTTCCAATCCCTATTTACAAGCATCATGGGGAGAGCCCAGGACTTGTTTTAGTCTAACATCCATTAACCCCTCATATAACTGTCATGCTTGGATGTAGAGCTATGTATTTAAGCCCTCTCAGCCAAAAACAACAAATAAGGCTTCATTGATGGCACCACTCATAAAAGCTTGTCGAGTAACAATGTCAAATCTCACAATGGGCAGCAGTTGCTAACAAATGGATCCTATCTTGGATCAACAAAACAGTCTCTTATACTGAGATTGGTGGAATTATTATGTTCTCTGACTCTGCATCAGAAGTGTGGGATGTGCTTTTTAGGAGATTGGCCAAGAACAAGCAATAACCGTATCTTCAAGGCTCAGAACAACAGCTGTGTATGCCAACTAAACAAGGCAAAAACCACCAGCAAGCTGTCTACTTTTCCAAGTTGAAAACCATTCATCTAGGAAGAGATACTGAGGTTACAATGAGCCTTTCAAATGTTCTGCAACAGATTGTGGTGCTATTTCGGTACTGAACAAAAGGCTAGAAAGAAGACAAATCATGCACATATCCTTATGGGATTGGATGACTTTTACGCTAGCCTTAAGGAGGACCCAGATTCTAATGAAGGACCATTGGAATTTCCATTGCCCATTGTTAGATAATGTGTTCAACCTTATCTTACAAGGGAAGGCTAATCATGAGCTCAGTAACCCTGTCCAAAATATTTCAGAATCTTCAGCAATGGCATTCAATAGTGGGAGGAAGATTCAGAGTCAGAAGGAAAATCTCAAACAAACAAAATGAAACTACAAGGGATCAGATTCTAAGGAGAAAGCATCATGCACAAAATAATGGGAGAGAACAACCCATACCGTGGAAACTTGTTGGAAATCTACGAATACCCTCCAAACCACAAATTTCATAAAACAACATCTGGAAGCAGAACCCCTAGCAAAAGATGGACAAAACAATGCATCCTCAGATGAGGGATCAGGAGTGTTAAATCTGAACATCTCACCCAGATCAGATACAACAGCTTATAGAGCCTTTTGCAATGCCAAAATTTCACAAAGATCCAATAGCAACTCAGAAAGTCAAGTTATAAAGTTTATCAAATAGCAATAGTAAACTTCTTGCTACTTTATCTATATCGTTGAGACACTCTATGAGCTGCACAAAAATACTTTCACCAGTAGAAATGGATGGATTCTTGACAGTGGGGAAACTGATCACATCATATGATCATTTGACCTACTCATACAGAGAAAGTCTCTGCAAAATATCTCTGTCAACTTGCCCAATGGCACTACGGTACCAGTTTCACATATAAGGATTGTTATTATTTCACCTACTCTTACACTAAAAAAATGTCCTATAAATGCCTAACTTTCATTACAACCTTATCTCTACAAGTCAAATTAGTTGAGATCTAAACACTTGTTTCATTTTTTTGGGCTAAACAATGTTTTATTTAGGAGCTGGACAGTTGGAGGACGATTGGAATTGCTAGAGAAAAACAAGGGCTCTATTTTTTGGAGAAGAATCAACTCTGGAACAAGCTGCCATCTCACCAACCCTTAGCCAACTCTTCATCTATTTTGACACCAGAATTATGGCATCTGCGATTAGGACACCCCTCCGATCAATGCCTCAGTTTGTTGCATAATATAGAGCCTAATATTCCTCCTTTTGTTGTCAGGCATCATCGTGAAACTTGTCATATGGCAAAACAAACCCGTTTGTCTTTCCCGAAGAGTCAAAAATTTGTTGATGCGCCTTTTGATTTAATACACATGGACATTTGGGGCCCTTTCTCTATTAGTTCACTCAATGTGCTCATTACTTTCTTACAATTGTTGACGATCACAGTTGAATGACATGGACTTACCTCATGCGTTCTAAAAAACAAACAAGGCAGAACATAGAGTGTTTTTTCAATCTTGTTGAAAATCAATTTCAATGTAAGATTAAAGGAATAATGATCTGATCAAGGAAAAAGAATTTCAAATGGCAGAATTCTTTGCTTCAAAAGGGGGTAGTTCACCAACAAAGTTGCATCTATACTCCTCAACAAAACTCTATCGTTGAAAGAAAACACTTACACTTGCTAAATGTAGCAAGAGCTCTTAGATTTCAAGCCAATTTGCCTTTAAAATTCTGGGGAGAATGTATTGTCACAGCAGCATATTTAATGAATAGAATCCCTTCTCCAAATCTCCAAAATCGATCCCCTTACCAAATTATTTTTTCCAAAATTCCTTCATATTCTCACTTAAAGACTCTAGGATGTCTATGCTATGCATCAAATCTCAATCCCCCAACCGATCCAAGTTTGATCCAAGAGCACGTAGGTGTTTATTCATAGGATACCCAAATGGCATTAAAGGTTACAAACTTTTTTGACTTAAAGACTAGAGAAACCTTTATTAGCCGTCACGTAGTCTTCTATGAAAATATCTTCCCTTTTCAAAATACAAATCAACTATCACCACTCTTACAAACACCTCGTCTCTCAAGATTTGATAACTCGGCTGTAATACCCCAACCCCATATCAGAATATTCTGATCCTTCACCAAAAGCACCTGCTCCTAACAGCAACGAAACCACCTATGCATATCAACCCACCTATAGAGCAATACCACCAAAGTGACCCAACCTGCCCTGATATAAATTCTCCAGCACCAACACACAATGTCCCCGAGCTGAGAAGAGCCACCAGATAGAGACAGCAACCTGGTTTATCTCCAAGATTTCCATTGCCGACTTGTAACTTCTCTAGCAAAACCACACGGTTCTCCTACACTGCACAGCAAAATGGATGAAGGTAAATCCTCACTCCCTTTCTGTTCTAAATTATGATAACATGTCTCCTACTCACCGTACCATCAGCTTAGCCATCACTACAGAGGCCGAACCCATCTTTTTTCCACTGCTAGCCAGTACCCTCACTAGAGAAACAGCTATGCAGAATGAACTCACAACTCTTGAAGAAAAACAACACTTGGGAACTGACCACATTACCAAGAGGTAAAAAGATCGTGGATGCAAATGGGTGTTTAAAACGAAATCTCAGGCGAATGGTACCATTGAGAGACATAAAGCATGTCTTGTAGCCAAGGGATATACCCAGAAAGAGGGAGAGGATTACTTCAAGACTTTTTCCCCGATTGCAAAAATGCCCACAATTCGCTGCATATTGGCCACTGCAGCCTCAAAAGGTTGGTTCCTCTACCATCTTGATGTCAATAATTCCTTTCTCTATGGTGATTTTGGAAGAGGAAAGTTTACATGTCATTACCACCGGGATATGGCAGAGAGGGGGGAGAATTGTGTCTGCAAGATGAAAAAGTCACTCTATGGCTTGAAACAACCTTCAAGGCAATGGAATCACAAAGTTAACTTCGGTCATCACCAAAAATTGGGTTTACACACAATCCAAAGCCGACTACTCATTGTTCTTCAAAAAAGACAAATGCCTCTTTCACTGTCATGCTTGTTTATGTTGATGATATGGTGATAGGGGAGAGATAATGAGGGGGGGGGGTACCGAAAATTCAACACTTTGAAAAGGGCATCTAGGAAAAACACTTCAAATTGAAAGATCTTGGAAAGTTGAAATTTTTCCTGGGGATAGAGATAGCCCACTGTTTCAAAAGGGATTTCTATATGCCAAAGAAAATATGCGTTGGAAAATCTTGCAAGATAGTGGGTTAATTGGAGCCAAATTTGTTCAATTTCCAATGGAACAAAAGTTAAAGCTTAATGAGGAGGAAGGACCTGAACTTGCTGATCCAAAAGAGTACAGAAGATTAATTGGCCGATTGTTATACTTAATGATCACACGTGCAAATATCTCTCATTCTGTGCAAATATTGAGTCAATTTCTAAGTCAACCAAAAATGGCCCACTGGAAAGCAGCTCTTAGAATTGTGAGATACATCAAAGGATCTCCATCACAGGGTTTATTTTATCCAGCAAGCAACTCCTTACAGTTGGCAGCATTCTGTGATGCCGACTGGGGAGCATGCACAGCGACAAGAAGATCAATCACTGGTTTTTGCATTTTTCTGGGAGATGCCTTAGTCTCTTGGAAATCAAAGAAACAAAGAACGGTATCTCGATCATCAACGGAAGCCAAATATCGCTCAATGGCCTCTACCACATGTGAATTGGTTTGGTTCTGAAGCCTTTTACAAGACCTCGATATAACTCTCAACCAACCTGTTCAGTTATTTAATCAAGCTGCTATTTACATTGCATTCAATCATGTTTATCACGAAAGAACGAAACATATTGAGATTGACTGTCACATTGTTCGGGAGAGGATTCAAGAAGGTTTTTTGAAACCATTTCACATTTCTACAAATTTACAAGTTGCTGATATTTTAACTAAGACAATCGGATTTAGACAGTTTCAATATTTGCTGAACAAGATGGGAATCCACTCAATAGCTTCTCCATCTTGAGGGAGAGTATTGAAAAAAACAGGGCTACAGATTCTAGGGAAGAGTTACGTGTTGTGGTTTCTCATGTATCAGTTTTGACTTAGTTATATATGGAAAAGCAAGACTTGATGGATGAGGAAAGTAGAGCAGCTGTCTACAATATTTGAAAGTCTATGATGTGGATTATAAAGAAATAGAGAGTCGTTCCCTATTGTTTTTAATTCTCAATGTACTGTACAGATGCAGCTTTTTCTGTCTTATTTTTTGTGTATAAATTAGGAGTAATGTCTACAATCTTAACTCTAAGAAATACGAATTCCTTGGAAACCAATTTGGTAACCAAACCAAATATTCTTTTTGTTAAATATCTCCATTAGAAGACCTTATCTACCTCGAACCAAAAGCTCAAAAAGTAGCTGCACTCCATTCATTACCTAGGAGAATCACGAACCGACTATGTACATTGGTGTTCAATGAGAAAAGTAAAATACTAGCAAACAAATAATAAGTGATTTTAAACCCTATACATAAAATTGATCCAATGTTGTTGAAATTAAACGACTTCATCAATGTTTTGAAATTTTTTAAATTAAAATTTTTATTTGAAGTTCAAAGTTTCCTTAAAGCTATTGAATTATATTAGAATTAAAAAATTAAGAATATATATATTTGAATTTTAGATTCTTAAGACCTAAACCATAAACGTTTCCTAGGCTTTCAGCTGAAAATATTCAATTTACAAAATATCTCCAACACTGAAACTCTTTTCATCTCTTTAGTAATAGTTGCAAAACATTTCACTACTTTTTTCCATTTCAATTATCGATTTTGCACTTGGAACAAAATTGTTTTATCCTTTCAGCTTATTATTAAATCCAACTTTCCATCGTTTTCAAATCAATCCTTAGAACAAAACACTGTTACACTATCTTGTAAAAATTTCATCTCAATTTTTCCAAGCTAGCCATGTACTCGACTCCTGTGGTATCTCCTGAAATGAATTCAGCCACTGTAAACTGCTTCACTTGGTCCGGGTCAGTAAGCACATGGTAACCGGGCCATTTCACTCGGCCTCTCAAGTCTGCCCCCGGTCCATAGTTCATGTATTCTGCATAGAATAGAGTATCTAGGTACATACTTCCATTCCATTCGAGCCATCCCTCAGGCCTAATGGCATCGCTAAGGTACGATTCCATAATAATCGTGCGCGAAAATTTTTTTCCAAGGACGACCAAGGTAAGTTGGATTTGTGACATTTGGTTCTGCTGAAATGTTACAAGATTGGATGGAAAAGCCAGAAGAATCAGTCGAATTCTCACGCCCATTTGCTGTGATGGTGTTCTTTTGATTCGGAAGCCCTTGTCGCGTTAGAATTTGGCAATTTTGGAAGACAGCATGTACCATGGCCAAAAATAAAATCAACTGTCCCCAGTAATTAGGCATTCCTTGTAGAACTGACGCAAAGAGTGTACATATAATGTATCTTGGTATCCCCTAATGGCGCAGCGGTACACTTCTGAAAATTCGGAATCAGATCGAAAAGCAACTGCTTGGTGCATAAGGGGCCCTGCCGTATTCTCAAATGTCATATCCCGTGCAAGGAATCCTTTGCCCTTAACTCCTGCAATTTTGGCATTTGAAGAAATTAACTTGAAATTACTTAGCAACTTATGGGAACTCTACTGGTTTTTTGTGCTGCTACATATGAGCTCAATTTTTTCAACACTGCTACCACAAAATACATAAACAATAAGGATTTTTTAACAAAATGTTAGTTTAATTAATAATAACATATATATATATATATATATATATATATATATAAAAGTTGTAATATTGAGATCAGTCTACGCCATGTAGAATGTCACAAGTTTACATAAATTGGATCAACATGTCAAAAACAAGAAAAAATTGGGCTTCGGATGAAGAATGTGTCAGGAATTTCATGCAGTGGAAGTAGTAAATAATTGCAAGGAATGATATATCAAGTATCTATTTGATGTCCATTAAAAAGAGTTTTTAGAAAAAATGAGTTTTGGAATAATAATTTTTTTTAGAGAATGTGTGGTTCAAAAGTAAGGAAATTTTTTGGGTTTAAGTTGAAAATATTTATTATTAAAATATGTGATTGAAAATGAGTTTTATAAAAAATAAAACGATTTTTTTAAGAATGGTTGCCCAAATACAAATAGGGACTAAATCAAAAAAAATTAAGATTATTTTTTTCAATTAAAGATTATTCTTACCAAAAGTCGCACTACGGTACGGGGTCCACCCACCAACATAGCTCCTATTACCAGTAATAATCGTAACATCCATGCCATCTCCAATCATCACTATATTCCCATTTATTCTTATCGATCTCTACATACTCTTCATAAACACCTCGTTTTACGTATATCACGTATCGTTGTGTACTGCGATCTGGGACTGTAGAGACAGCATCCATGATCCTAGTAAAATCCCCCGAGCCATCAGTCGCCACCACCACCATACCTGCTATCGCGTTGTTGCCCACCTTCGAGGAGCTTCCCATCTTTGGATTCCAGCCAATCTGGAAATTTGTAGTTTCTCCTAACGTTCCTGCCACCAAAACCGCCACCACTACCACCAGCATCGCCACTAGAATGGCCACTTGTAAAGCTGCGTCCGGGGTTGTTTGTAACATGGAACGAATGTCGTCAACTGATGTTGTGATTTTGTCAAGTCCGTCGCCAACAAAACTCTCGACAGTGCTATTTATTCCGTCAAAACCTTCTCGGCAAGTGTTTTGATTTATCAATACTCCGCTCAACCATGCCCTCATGTTAGCAAGTAGATTTTTCAGGGCTATTTTTGTTCTTTACCTACTTAGGAAAAAATAGAGAAGAAAAAATTTAGTTGATCCCTGCAAAATTTTAGGACAATTTCGTAAAAAAAAAAAAAAAAAAAAAGCCAGGAAATTGACTAGAATGTTTTACAAAATTGGTCGTTATGAAAATATTTTGTGACGGCTACTTGACTATAGTGAAAAACCCAAATTAAACAAGGTTGAAAAATTGAGATGTAATCCTAGTTATTTTATCTGGTAAAAGAATGCAGAAAATGTACCATCTGATTCCTGAGAAGCCAACATAGTCCAATTCAGTTCATCTACTGAAAGATCCAATAGATCGAGACAGTCTGAAAGGCATTAGAGAGTCGAGAATCATCCAATTTATCTGTGAAATTCGACATCGTTGAGATCACCTGCGAAACAGTGTCCATAGTAGACCTCAAAGAATCAGAAAAATGCGAAACCGGAACGTTCAACAATTCTGACTGATCAACAAAATCCAAGTCACTAGTAACCAATGGAGACAACAAACAAAACATGACCAAAAACAAAGTTTTCAACAGAGAATCCATTAATTTACAGACTTTAAGGTGATATGAAGAGGGGATTAAGGATGTTAAACTGATAATTAATTTGTTTGAGAATTTTTCAGTGAAGTTCAGATACAATGGGAGTATTAAAAGACTAAATTAAAGTGTATGTGAGTGAGTGAATGAAGGAAGAAATGGTAATAAATAGGGGGAAAGCAATGCAAGTCTGGAAGGTAACGTTCTATGTAGTCAACATAATTAATTGTTTAATACATCTAATATAATTCTAAACATTAATAAGGTCAACACGTTTTCAATTATGTAAAACTGTTTCCCAAAGACGTTCTCCAAAATGTAGATTTCGAAACGCGTCCACCATTTTAAAAGTTCTCATATTCCATGGGAGAGATTCTAGGGCTTGTTGAGGTCACTGTAAAATAATGTTACTGTTTAAGTGACAGTCTACCAACTATTTAAATTGTTTGAATAACTTGATGGTATTTTCTTGAGGTATTTTCAAAAATGTCTAAAATTGAGGGGGGGTGAATTGAAAAATGTCCACACTTTTGAAAAATGTACCAAATTGTCTATTATGTCCTTAATGATATTCTCGACACTTTAAATGTCGTTCTCAATATTTGATTTTTTTTTTCAATTTATCACGAATTTCGAGAAGTACTTTCACGATAAACTACATTAAAATAATATTCTTGACATTTCAAATGTCGTTTTTAACACTTCATTTGTCTATAATGACATTTCATTTCGAACATGACAATTCTCTACATTTGAAATGTCGAGAATAACATTTTAGTGTGGAATTATAAATTGTTAACAATGGTATTTTGGTCTAAATTATTTCAAAATGAACATTTTTACAATGGTGGACATTTTTGCAAATGGATATGTAAAAATAGACATTTCTTGAAATTTCCTCTATTTTCTTTTGAGAATTCTTGCAGCATTGATGAACTGCAATGAGTAGTCTCAAAACTTGCATTGCAATGAGTATTTATTGTATATATATTTGCATTGAATTCAATGGAAATTAGTAATTAACCTTTGACTTGATAATTAATCTCTGACCAATTGGCTAAGAAAGAATTTTGTCAAATGAAGTTAGTTATGCTCACAAATTGAGTTGAGATCTTTTGTTCAAAATTAGTTGTACAAACCAATAAACACATCACTTTATATTAATATGTCAAATTTTTTTCTCACTGTCGCTTGTGCTTAAAAATAACTGTAAAATGATGTGTCAATTAATTATTGATGGACAGCAAGTTAGATAATCAATTTTGGACAGCACATTTCAACTCAAATTAGTACGAGTAGTAATATTAATGAACTGACAGATATAAAATTTTATGAATCGTCTTTAATGTCATATATTATTTTTCAAAATAGTTAAAAAGATTCATATTATTGTGAGTTGTAAAAGTTAAACTCGAGAAATTTTCCAGAATCTATATGGGTCAATGAGTTGAGATCTTGTGATTATATCTCAAAATAGCTGAAGCAATTCACATTATTTTGAGGTTTAAAATTTAAGGCCTAAGATTTTATAAGCAAAAATGTTCAAACTTATGAATCATTTCCAAAATAGTTGAAGTTCTCTGGATTGTTATGAGTCCTGTAATTGACTTTTCAAGATTTATATGGTTGGTCAAGATAAGAGTTTATGTCATCTTAAACATAAATTACTATCAAAAATAGTTGAAATATACACATTATATCATGAGTTGTGATTGTTTAACATAATACTGGAATTTAATCATAATCATCAGAATCTATATCGTTGAGTAGGCCTGGGCATTGTTCGAATTGGGTTGGTTTTGAATCCAATATGAAACTGAAATCGACTTGGTCGATATGGGTAACTTCCAACCCAAACCGACCCAATACAAATGTTGAAACCAAACCAAATCGGTTTGGGTTTGTTTGGTTTAGTTAGTCGTTTGGACTTTGGTCCGAGTTAGGGGGAGGGGGAGGGGGGGGTGATTACCCAAAAACTACATTTCAAATATCAAATCTTAACATTTTTCTTTTCATAAATCAGTGGTTAATTATTTATTTAACATTTATTAAACTAACGCACACCACGAACCCCCTCTCTCTCTCGACAATTGATCTTCCTTAAAGGAGCGGTGCAGTGACGATTGTGGTGTGGTAACAATCTGACCAATAGTTGAAACATCTAATATGGCCATAGCTGTTGCAATTCACGATGACGATTGTGTAGGTAAGGTGGGTGGAGGTTGTCGACATGGGTGGTGGCAGTGGAACGGTAATAACTGGAATGGAAGTAATTTGAGTGGGCGGTACCACATACCAAAAAGCTCTCAATTTGCCATCGGGTTTGTAGTGCCAATTTCCTTCTCCGAACCTTATCTCCTATAATCGGAACATCAGTAATCTGAGTGCCAGTGCAATTTTCATATCTCTTGTAAACGAAATTCCTCTAAAACCTCCACTATAAGGCCCTTGTCTTGATCAATCAGCTCCATGGCCTTCGCCTGTATAAGAGACAAAAAATCTAACAAGAGAAATAGTCATAGAAGGTACTAATCGATACATGAGTAATGTTATTCCAGGTACCTTTTTGATGTGATTTTTCAGTATTTTTACAGCTTATCAAATTTCATATTATAGAATTCAATTTATCAAGTTCTTAGAATAAAGCATTCAGCTTATAGTATTGAACAACAATAATATTTCAAAGATTTTCATAGATATCAAATTATTTATATTCGTTATACTTTACAGCTACTTAGCTAGAATAAATGACAAAGAATTTTATGAAGCAATTATGTTACAGTTTGAAAAGTGCTACTAGATTTCAGAATTTCTCAAAATTTTAATAGAGTAAGAATTTCTAGAAAATATGCATAAACGGAAAAATATACTTATGTACAAAATATCAACTCATTGAGTTACAAGCTCATATTTTGTTGTCTTTTTTTCTTATCAGATAGTAGCTGAATTGAGCAGTATTGAAGCCTGTCGAGCCATTGAGTTAAGCCACACACACTGTCATTAGTTATATGACTCATTTTGTCGGTCTACATAGTTCATATTTCTTTTGGGTTACCTGTATGTTTTGTCGAAAAAGTTAATTAGTAAATTGTGCATCATTATCACGGGCTCACTGTATATTTGGTATCTTTAATGCTTTTGGGGGATTTTTGTTTGGAACGTATAGTAAATACTGATCTGCCAACATTTTATTTGAATAGTTTGTATTTTCAGGGACTAGTGTGTACTATTTTAAATTGTATGAACAGGTTTGAGGAAATTGATTTTTATTCAAGTGATTTTAGTTCATATTTCAAAGGAAACTTTGTCAAATTTTTTTATAAAATTTGTCATAGTCAAAGTAGGTCAAGGTTGCCTTGGTGGTGAGTTCGACACTTAACTGATATCTACTATTGGCACACGATACGTTTTTAGTACATTAGGGTGATTCGAGACAGGTTGTGTCAATTGGTGGCCCCACCTCCCAATCTTAAAGGTCCTCCTCAACACGCGCAACGCTGTTGCGGAGCTACAACAATGTACATCGGCCACTATAAGCAGTGGCGTGAGCTCCATCGTAGTGGAGTTATCGCCCATGATCAGCGTCGAAGTTCAGCTAGAGCGGAGGTTGACCGTTGACCGTCGACAATCCACGATCGTAATAGCTCGATCGTTTATTAGATTTTGATTAAATAATATTAAAAAATTATTAAATGAACTAAAACATAAAAATTATATACAGAAGTTTCACAACTTCTCCCACCCCTTTTTCACTATCAACACTTCTAACAACAAACAAAACTCATTCTCAAGAAATTTGGGGCTAGCTACAAGAATTCTTTTTTACCACTCCATTCAATTCATTGCTAAAATCTATGGAAGTTTCACAGCTTCCACTGCCCCTCTTTCATTACTCTACTACTTCTTTGCACTACCGAATCAACAATTCTAACAACTAACTAAACCTAATATATCAACAAATTTGGGTCAACTACAAGAATCATTTTTTACCACTCCATCCAATATATCAATTCCAATATCCAATATCTAAAATGCCCAATTTAATTTTCAATTATAATTGATTAACAATTTCACAATTACAATTCCAATATCCAATTTCATAATTGCACAATTACAATATCCAATTTATCAATTCCAATATCCAATATCACAAAAACAACAAGTAGAGAACCACTGTCTCTCACACAGTCACGCGGTAGTCGGCGCTCACACATTCAGAGCTCATTCAGTCATTCTACGAGTCACAGACTCACAATTCACAAACACCAAAATAAGCACAAACACAGTCATAGTCTCCTTCTCAATCTCACAAACTCACACTCACACAGGCACACACGCAGTCAGCCAGGCAGGCAATTCACACAACTCATTCACACAAACAACTAGAAGGCAGAAGCGAACAAATCATATAAAGAAATCGAACTTTCCTCCTAAGTCGAAGTCGTGGCGATTCTGGCGAAGTGTGGCGCGACTGGCGATTGACGAAGAGTCGTGAAGCTCGAATCTGACTCCGGTGAACTCCAACTCCACAGCCACTATCCAACTCCAAGTCTCCAACCAATTAACCAATTAGCTCCAAGTCTCCAACTAATTCAAGACTCGCACGGTCCTCTTCTCCTCTGTGACATAGGTTTGCAATTGGGATTTGGGGGGAGAAATGAAATTGGTTTAGACTTCGGCGTTTGGGTTGGGGTTTGTTTGGCCGATGTTTTGGGGATGAAATTGGGCTTGGTTGGTAATGGTACTTGGTAGACTACTGGACTGGACTCAAATTTTCAGGCCTAATTTTTTTTTTTTAAATCATCAGCCCGCCCACCCAACCAACCACGCCTTCTTCCCCAATTCGCCAGAAAACCAGAAAGTCTTCCTTCTTCCCCAAAACATCGGTCTTCCTCTGTTCCTTGGCCATCGGCGCTCCAGAGAAGCTCAAAATTCCGACGAATCCAACTAGAGCAGCCGCTCTAACTCACCTCTAGCTGGATCCACCCCTGCCCATGATGTGTTTTCTTTCCGGTGGTTGTGAGAGAGAGAAGTGAGAAATTGTTTAGGGTTTAAAGGATGAGGATGAGGTTGGTAAATGGATTAAATTAAATTTATAATATTAATCATTAATATTAAAAAATTGAGTCAACACCTGAATCTTGAAATATTTTGACAATATTGATAGGTTTGAAATGTAATTGTTATAGTACAGTAGTTGTATAATTTTCCCTTAAAAAATTTTTTCCTTTCTATTTTGGGTTAGAAAAATTTGTTTGCCTATTTATTTATTTTGCTTGCGTAGTGCATATTAATAATGTAAGTGGTAAACTGTTGATTTTTCTAAAATCATCCTATAATCAATAATTATTGTAAAATGAAAGTAAGGTTACAATCTGAATTTGGAGTTTACACCAATCAATTTCTCCTTACTTTTTTTTTTTTCTTTTGAAATTTTAAGTTTTGGTAGAAGTGGTATAGACGATAAACCAATTATTTGAGAAATAATTATATATGTGTTTTTATTATTATCTTTTAAGTTTAAAAATTATGATTTTTAAAATAAAATTAAAAACTAAAAATGTTTTGGGTCAGTTAATTGATGGCCAACTCGACTTTTTCAGGATTAAAATTAACCAAACCAAACCGATTTCTTGGCTCAAACCAACCCAAACAGATCCAACTCAATTTGGTTTGATCGGTTTGGTTGATTTCTCAATTTTTTTGCCCACCCCTATCGTTTAATATAATATCATAGAAGCCATCACTCATTAGTTATTTTCCAAAATATTCGAAAGCATTCATAATATTATGAACTGTGGTGAGTATCTGGTTGTAAACTCTGAGAGGTAGCTCAATTGGTCAAATCTTGAATTTGCTCTCCAATGATCACCAGTTTGAGTCTCCTCAAGATCACTTAGGTGAGTATCCGACTCTAAACTTTAGGGTCCCCGTTGAATTAGTCAAGATGCCTGTAAGCTGGCCCGAATATCCACGATCATTTAAAAAAAAAAAAACTATTGTGAGCTGTAAAAAATAACAAATCAACATGGGCAAATATATTTCAAAAAATTAATACAGTTAACTAATACAATATCTTAGAATTCGTCATCTTTATACTCATCAGTTATTTTTCCAAAAAAAATCAAAATAATTAATATTACTATGAGTTGTAAAATTGATAGTTGAGCATGTACTGCAATTTGTCAAGAGACTTATACTATTTAATAAGACAAATCTTAGAAGTCATTGCATTTAAACTCAAGAATATTGTTTAAAAAAAATATATTTGTTTATATATTATTTTTCACATTGCTAATGCTATCATTTACAAATTACAACCTTGAGAGGAAATAATAATCGACAAATATAATACTCCTAAGGCCATCACCATTTTGCAAAATGATCTCCAATCATTACACCAAATAATTGGTGTTTCCTTTATTTCCTTATTTTTTCATTTCTGAACAATTAATTAATTTTACAATTTACTTAATTAATATATTATTTTGAAAAATTTTAATTTTTAAATTATATTTAATGAACTAAAATATTTTATTTGTTAATAATTTAAAAATTAATTACACTTCGAAACTGTTTGAGCCTTCTTTTTTTTTTTTTGTGTCAAATGCATTTTGTAATAGTAGATTGATGAAGAATGTATGGTTATAAAATAAGGAAAAATTTTAAATTTGCATGAAACATTAAGGGAGCGTTCTCTTCGTGTTTCAGTTTTGTATTTTGAGTTTTGAATTCTTTTTGTATTTTGTGTTTTGGGTGTCCATTTTGAGATTGTTGAAAACTCGTTCTTTTTGTCCTTTTGAAAAAATATTTCTCAACCCGTGTTTTTTGAATTTTGGCAGATTTGTGAAGAAAAACAGCAAAAACGTAAAAATGTTGTTTTCAGTTTTTTTTTTTTTACAAAATTTTTAACTGTTTTCAAAAACTCATTTTCGAAAATGGGAAAGAGAACGCGTCCAATATTTTGAAAAATCGAAAACAGGAAACGGTCCTAAAACAGCAAAAAGTTGAAGAATGTATGGTTGAAAAGAAAATAGAGAAAAATGTATTTCGAAAATAATGAGGATCAAACAAGGGTTTAATGCCACAATTAAAAAGAAATTACAATATCGCACAGAAAACGTTAAACATAATTAAAAATCACAACTAGTTTTATCAATTAATTCTCGGAATTAGAATATTCATCTCGTTAACAATCATTTAATGCATTTTGAAGTGCAATATGCACATCTTTATCCTTGATTTGTCTATTCCAAAGTTTAATGTTGTATTTTATTTTTCATTTTTTTGTGTTGTTCTAGTGCTAATTTTTTTCATAATTCTTAACTATCAAATTTATAACTTTTGGATTTTAATAAGCAATTTTATTTTAATGTATTCAATAGTTATTATTTGATTCTAACATACAAATAAATATTAATTAAAATAAATATAAACGAAGTTAAATCATTAATAATGAATGGATATATAAATGATATAATAGGAATTAAAATATGCTGTAATATAAAATAACGGAAAAATAATGAAAAGTTCAAAAATTCAAAAAAAAAAAAAAATACCAAATTAATAGTGTTACACGAAATTTGGAATGTTCGATTTAGTGTACCAATGAAGTGAATAATTTCTATATTGTATTATTTTATTTAATGATAAAATTTCATCGGTAAATTAAAGACATTTTTTTTAATATTATCATCCATGAAAAACTCAATTAATAATCTTAAATATTACTTATTTTTTTTACCTTTGGACTTTTCATGCAATGATATTTATTATTTTATTTATTTATAGAATTTCTATATTTAAATTATTTTTGAAAATATTTTTTAATTATTAGACAAAAAAAATCTGACTTGAATATTCCCTCGGTAAAATTATTGTAAGAAAATTTTAAAAATTTGAGGGCTTTTTGAAATATGGGGCCTTAAGCAATCAGCAAACTTGCATAAATGTCGAGTTGGATCTAGTAATACAATACTACTGTATCTGTGTTATAACTTTTTATTATGCATAACAATCCCTTTTTAATCTTCACAAATTTAGTGCATTAATTTGTTGATCTCAGAAGTGCATGTTTATATTGAAATTTAAGGGCGTCAAGCTAAAGTTAGACGATTTCCCTGGATTTATTGGATTTAAAATGTCAATTAGCGTTATTAAGAATGTTAACAGCCCGGAAGAATTTGGAGCAGCAGCGCTCTCCCTTTGGAGAGGGGGACCAAAATGTAAGAACCTCCGGTTTGAAGGATTAAGTGGAAATAAAAGAGTGGAGAAAAAGAAGTTTTAGGGTATGTGAGAACTTGCCGTCTTTGTCAGCATGACATTGTGGAGCAAGATAATTAGCAGTTTGGAGCCATTGGCTTTGCACTAGAGAGATCCTGCAAGTGTAACCATGGATTTTATTGCAAACTTGCCGAGAGGATGGACCCCGGAAAACCAAAGCTTTTATGGAAAGCTATTATGGAGATTGGGCACTAATCAAGAGCGCCTTCTTTGGTAATGAAGAATAAGTACTTCCCACAGGAATCATTATTTTCGGACGAAAGTGAAATCATCTGCCTCCTTCGTCAATCGTGACAGCCAAAGGGGTGAGCGAAATGAAGCTTAGTGAGCTTTACAAGGCCAACCACTACATAAGCCGTTGAACAAAAAAAGCTCTTTGAGCTTCCCTTCTTTTGTTGCTAAGCCAAGGTCCCTAGTTTCCGAGTCATCCCGCGTCTTTTTGAAGAATTTTGTATTGTTAGTTAATAAAGGAACGAGAATAATATGACAATATGAAAATTAAATAAGAACACAAGATTTACGTAGTAAAAATATACCATAGGCAGAAAATGAGAAATTTATTAATATCAATAATGGATGGTTACAAATTATTGTGTAGAATGTCACGATTGATTTTTCTAGAGCTCATCACATATATAGTGCAAATAAGAGTCTAAGATGCGGTAGAGTTCGGCTATAAAAGTCTATACAATAATGGAGAGTTTGGGATAAAATGGGATTAAAACATCTGCGTAAAATCATGAATAATTTCTTCCTAGATAAGACTATCGTTTGAGTAGCAATTTCACAACTATCGAGCAATGGTGATTAAGTGCAGAAAGAATTGGAGTTTATGGTAAAATGGAATCAGTGTAAGCAAAATAAGTAAATTTTCGATTTTTGGAGGAATTTCATGATTGTCCCTTTTTGACGAATGTTTAGTCAAATTCGATTGGAAACGGGTCAATGAACACAAATAATTTTTTGGGCAAAATCCTTCATTTAGGCTCTTGTTTAGACATGTTTTCTGTTTTTGGTAAATTTTGTTTTGACAATATCTCATTCAAATAAATTCGGATTTGAATTCCGTTTATTGGAGGATGATCATAAAGATTAGGAGAATCAATTTTAGTTTTTATTTTGAATTTTTCCATTTTTGAATTTTTTTTTTTTATTCCTTCCGATTTTTTCTAGGTTTTTGTAATATAAAGTGTTGTAAGTCCTTTGAGGCCACATTGCTTGATTGAAATAAAAATTTTGTTAATTATTTTCACATTTTTGAGGTTTAATTATCTTTCTTATAATCTTCTGTTATGTCAGATGGCCAACCATTCGAGCAACAGCCTAGCGAACATCGAGAGCTATAGTTCTTTTTATGAGCGCTCGAGTGAGACCAAAGCTTATAGCGAGCACCAGTTCTTCATCTCATGTTGCAACTTGGACTCCTTTCAAGTCTTTATCAAGTCCAATACAAATTTCGAACTCTCAATTGAACCCCCTAATTAAATTTCCAATAGACTTTAACTAGATTTCCAAATGGATTTCAAATAGGATTTTCAAGTAGTCTTTTAAATAGAATTCAGATCATACCATAATTTTAACAAACTCCACTTTGACACGAATTCCACTACAATAAACAAAGCTTCAAAAAATTTCCACTTGAATACAAATTTCACTATAAGCAATAAAACTTAACTCTTCAACAACAAATTCTCCACCACAAAATTTCTCCCCTCTTCCATAAAGCTCAACTAGGGCATACTCAAAAATTGAAAATCAATTAAATCCAAGCACTGCTCAGCAAGATTACCTTGGGTATCAAAGTTGCTCGAATTATCCCCACGAGTAACAAAATCACAAATAACTTAATAAAAATTATCAAACAAGGCAAAAACATATCATGTAACAAAATCAACACAACTAACTACTTTTGTAGATAGTTCTTTGCTAGTCTAAATACCTTCAACCACATTTAAAACATAAGCAACTAAATCAGCTTCATCGTACCTCTGTGGAGGCCAAATATTTATATTGGATCTGTCTCTAGCAATTGAATATTGTGGCACCACTGGTGGTGATGGCAAAGCAGTATTACTCATAACTTTTGAACTCAACTGAGATGTATTTTTTAATATAGACACTAAATCAAACTCCAACAATATTGAACCTAACTCAAAATCTACCTGAATCCCTAATTTGTGCTAATTAATATCAAAAGATTCTGCATAACCAATCAAGAAATATAACTGGAACATTGTATGTCCCTTCAACACAACACGGGCACCTTTATTGACATCCAAGACTCTACTATAGAATGTAAGGATTGATTTTATTAAAATCAATAATGCAAGATTACAAATTACAATGTAGAATGTAAGGATTGATTTTTCTAGAGGTTTCCTCCTCATATATATAATACAAAAAAGAGTCTAATATGTGGTAGAGTTCCACTATAATAATTCTATACAATAATGGACTATTTGGGATAAAATGGGATTCAAGAATCTACCTAAGATCACGAACCATTTCTTTTAAGAAAAGACCGCCGCTCGAGACAACGAGGCCGCTTCTTGGACATTGAGCGTTGGAGCTCCTGTTATGAGTGGTCGAGCGAGACCAAGGTGCGTAGCGAGCACCAATTCGTCGTTTCCTTCTCCTAGCATGATTTCTTCTTCTCCTATTGCAACTTAGACTCCTTCATATCTTCTTTAAATCCAACACAAATTCCAAATTCTCAATTGAACTCCCAAATTGAATTGCAGCTTGAATTCTCAAATGGACTTCTACTAAAATTCCCAACAAGATTTCAAATAGAATTTTCAAGTAGTCTTCCAAATAGAATTTGGATCACACCATAATTCTAACATGTATCCATGTGCATATAGTTTGACAAACTTTCTCTTTCTACCAAAGCCTCGTGGAGGAATTTCTCGAGTATTGGGCATGGATTTAGAGCTGGAGTATTAAATGAAATATCCTTCACAACGAAATCCATTGGCTCTAGAAACTGGCCTTCATGTTCAGTTGCGAATGTTGAGAAAAGACAAATACCATTCACATTCATTCGTTTCGAATTGCACGATCCATTTCTTTACTGCCTTCTTCCCTAGTCTCCTCTAATTTGTAAAGAATTGCTAATCTCTCTCTCTCTCTCTCTCTCTCTCTCTCCTGTACTGAAGGAACTCTGGTTTACCTGTGCTTTAGGTATTTGACCAACTAAATGAAGTGAAAAGGATTTGCCGGATCGCGAGGAATCAAGAGATCTTTTCTAGTGCAGACTTGAATTCTGGTGACGGAATAAGGTGATCATAAGCGACGAGTAGTCACAATCTCCACCATATTCTATCTAGAAAGGCTTGGAACCCTGCTGTAATCGAGGAAGACTATAGAGACACGACTGAAATTTAGATCATGAATATTCCTAGTTGGTGTCATTCTTATTTATTTGAGACTCATCACAGAGCTCTATATATTTCATAGGCAGCCCTTGTCAGTTATAATAGAGAGTCTTCTTTCATTCATATTAAGGAGTAGACCTATTCTCTCTTTCTATGGTAAGAGTAAGCCCAAAATGGCATAACTAAATAATTGTTTATCCAACGATGGATTTTGCGCCCGGGAATGTATCAAGGAATTAAGGATATTTCCAATATCAACAGGCAACAACAGCTCTCCTCAGGCTCAATCTAATCCTGAGAGATGATCTTTTTTTTTTTTTAATCAGTAAATGTGAATATATAGATCAAAATACTATACAATGTACAATTACTACGGGCATACCCGAGCAAACAAAAATGATGAACAAAATTACACTAACAACAGGCGACCCTGTGCAATCAAAAGTCTAGTAAGAACCAACAACTACTCCGGGCATACCCGAGCTATACAAAAAGAAAAAGAGATATGACAAAGTTAGCAACAAGCTAAAGTCTCGTATTGAATTAAAACATACGGATACAAAGTAAACATGGCTTTGTATATGTGTGTTTTAATCCTAATAACAACATTGTTCACATGTTGAACAATGTGCTAAAAAATAAACCTATTTCTAGCCAACCAAATATAATAAACAGTAGTGGCCAGAGCAATCTTCTTCACTTTGCTTCTCTAAGTTGTTCCACGAGCTTCCTTCTTTAACCATTTTAAAGCACTAGTTAAAGTGGACATTAAACGAGTAATGCCCAACCACTTGCGTATTTTCACCCAAACAGCCTTAGTGAAAGAACAATCAAAAAATAAATGTTGTGCAGTCTCATCCATCAGCTCGCAAAAAACACATTTACGATCCATAGAAATGAACAGAATTTGGTCCTTGGTTCGGAGCTTAGATAGAACCCCCAACCAAAGAATAAACGCATGTTTAGGAGTATTACCCGAGCTCCAAACAGCCTCTGCCCAGACGGTCTTAGCTGCACTCGGACGGAAGTAAGCATAAGCTGACTGTGTGCTGAATTTCCCCAGCGTCGCCCAGCCATGTAACCTGTGTCCGGCAGCTTCATGCGTTCCTTCAGCAGAGACTACAACGTCCCTGATTTCCAGCAGTTTTTTGAACAGTGGCGAGTCCCCCTTAGCCATTATCCTCTCCCAATTGTCCGTCCACGAAGGAAATTAACATGCACCCATTTGATCTAAAGGGAGTCCTTTTTCGTATGAATGTTCCAAAGAGTTTTAGCTAGAAGAGCCAAATTCCAGCTTTTAATATCACGAAATCCAAGCCCACCTTCAAGTTTAGGAAGGCAAATATTTCTCCAAGCCACCAAAGGTTTCTTCGAGCCCCACAAGAAATTTCGGCATAAGCTAATGATTTTAGAAGTCACGGCGACCGGAATAGGGAAAATGGATAACCAAAAGCATTCCACGCCTTGAAGAACAGCCCTGATAAGTTCCGCTCTTCCTGCATAGGAAAAAGTGACACAAGACCAAGCATCAATACAAGTAGAAAATTTATTTATGAGAACATCATAAGAGCTTACTTTCAACTTTTTCACCGCAAGAGGAATACCCAAGTGACGGAACGGCATGGTACCAACGGGTATGTTGACCAAACTAAGAATATTCTCCAATTCAATCCCATGAATGCCCGCGGTATAGATACAAGATTTATCAACATTCATCTTGAGGCCCGACATATCCCCAAAGCTAGATAGGCAATTCAACAAAATATCAACCGACATTACATCCCCTCTAGCAAAAAGCATAAGGTCATCCGCAAAAGCCAAGTGAATAATTTTTAGTGATGCACATTTAGGGTGAAAATTGAATTCACTATTAGTAGTAGCATCCTTCAACATTCTAGATAAGTACTCGAGGCAAAGCACAAATAAGAATGGAGAGAGTGGATCACCTTGTCGAAGGCCTTTCCTTCCTTTGAAAAAACCATGTAAACCACCATTTAGCGAAATAGAGTAAGTAGGAGTGGTAACACATTCCATTACCCACTCAATGAAATTGGTTGGCAATCCCAAACCCTCAAGCACTTTCAAAAGGAAGTCCCAATTCACCGAATCATAAGCTTTCTTCAAATCAATTTTTAGTAGACATCTCGGAGCAATTCTCTTTTGATTGTATTGTCTCAAAAGCTCTTGTGCAAAGTGAATGTTTTCCACCATGCTCCTCCCCTCAATAAAAGCACCTTGAGCATGATCCACAATAGTCCCAAGAATCAGCCCCAACCGAGAAGATAAAATTTTAGTAATCACTTTGTAAAAGACATTACAACATGCGATAGGTCTATACTCTTCAACAGATGAGGAATGATTAGTCTTTGGGACTAAAGCAATAACCGTATGGTTCGTTTGTTTGAGGAGAGATCTCGAAGCAAAGAATTCCTCAATAGCCTCCATGAACTCATTACCAACAATATGCCAAGATTTTTTAAAGAAGCATGAGGTGTATCCGTCCGGTCCCGGGGACTTGTCCTCCCCAATACTGAATAAAGCATTTTTTATCTCATCTCTCGTGACATATCGACCCAGAAAATCAGCATGTTGGAGTGATAAAACAGGCCCGTTTTGCACAAAATCAGCATTAAAATTCTGAACACAGCAACTTTTTCCCAGCAAATCCTGATAGAAATTAACGAATTCAGCCGCTACCTCCTTTTGGGACGTAGTAAAGGTGCCATCTAGCTTCAAGACAGCCGGAATATAGTTCTTCTTGGTATTCCATTTAGCCATAGAGTGAAAAAACTTCGTGCACTTGTCGGAGTCCTTCAAGTAAACACACTTAGCTTTTTGATAATAGAAACTCCTCTCCGCTTCACAAAGATTGTTAACCACTTTCCTCAATTGTGCAACATCACTTTGTAATTCAAGATTAGTCGGATCATTTTGCAAGTCAATTTGTAATCCTTCCAAATTCGTAGAGGCCACCTTGGCTCTAGAAGAAATATGAGAAAAATGCTTAACATTTAGCTTCCTAAGCACACCCTTGAGAAATTGTAGCTTCTTACAAAGAGAGTATTGCTTAGTACCTCTCACCACAAGATCCCAACCATTCTCCACCTCCCCTAAAAATTCATCATGGTTGGCCCACATATTAAAAAACCGAAAGGGAATTTTTTTTCCTGTCCTCTTCTTCAAAAAGCGAAACAATGCATGGCGAGTGATCAGATTGGCCACCCGAAGGCAAGAAGTTAGCAAAACTATTAAAACCCCCTTGCAACCAAACTTCATTAACCATAGCTCTATCAAGCTTACTCCAAACTTTATCATTTGTCCAAGTAAGAAAGCAACCAATATATCTCAAGTCGGAAATGCCAAGATTAAGACAACAATTTTCAAAATCCCTAACTTCATAAGGCGTAACATCCGCCCCATTACTTTTTTCATCAAAGTTAAGCACATTATTGAAATCCCCCAAAAGCAACCAAGGCAAAGAGCAATTCGAGCCAAAATTCATAATATTGTTCCAAAGGGGTCGCCGGCTAACAATAGTATGATACCCATAAACAAAACTCACAAGGAAAGTAAGAGATGTAACCTTGCAAGTGATTGAACAATGGATAACCTGAGGTGAAAACCCGAGAACCTCAATATCCACTTTCATAGCATTCCACAAGACCAAAATCCGGCCCCCTTGATGTGTATGAAAGTTGTTGAACTGTGACCATCCACCAAATTTATTGCACATGATCCTCTTTAGCTTCGATTCATCCAATTTAGTTTCCAAAATTGCCATAACATCAATATCATGAAGAGTCATGAAAGTCCGAATCCCATTTTGTTTTCGGGGTAGATTCAAGCCCCGAATATTCCATGTACTTATCTTCATGATGTAGGAGTGGGATTACCCCTCTTACCATAAGATTTAGTAGTGGTGCCCCTTCGATCATCACCCTTGGTCTTGATTTTGTCATTACTCAAATTTCCAGGAATCGATCTCCCCGGCACTAGGTGATTCACTAGTCGAGTGTTGTCCTTAGCAACTGCCTTCTGTTGGCCAGAATTGCCCATGTGTTCGCTAACCGTAATAGGTTGGCGATCAGAGGGAGGATGCTTAGCTTTATGGCTAACCTCAGGCTGCCTAACTAAGTTAGCCACTTCGAGTCCCCAGGATGAAGAAGCTTCAGCAGAATTCCCAACCTGCACATTAAACTCCCTTGTCACAGGAGTTGGTGTAATCCGTCCCCCCTTAGTCGATTGCTGTAACCCTTTATTCCTCTTACCAACAACTGTAAATGGAGCATTATCCCCGCTTGTATGGGGGCCTGAAGTGTCAATGCAAGTAGGCAGAATCCCAGGGGGAGCCTCTGAAATTGCATGTTCGTCCAAGACCGAATCATTCCCAGCTTTATCCACGACTCCGTCCAGTTTCGGCTGTTGGACCTGTTTCACCCTTTGAACCTGGTTTTTTTTTACGGCCAACAGCTTGAATTACAGTCAGACTCGTGGGGCAAGTCGTTGTTGAGTGTCCAAAAAATTGACAGGTTCCACAGAACATAGGTTCATATTCAAAAATGACCTTTTGAACTCTCAATTTGCCGGAAGGCATATTCATTTCAACAGTTCGCACTAAGTCTTTGGATGCATCAATTTCAACAAGAACTCGTGCATACGAAAGTCTTCCTTTGTTAGAAGTAAGTTTATCCGTGCAAATGGGCAATCCAATCTTCGAAGCAATTCTAGACAGAATTTTCGAATTCCAGCACTCAAGTGGAAGACCCGGTAGTTTGATCCATACCGGCATGATGCTAATACCTTCATCCCCAAAATCAAAGCACCAGGGCATAAATTTAAGCATCAAGGGGCGACCAAAAACAAGATGATCTTTTGTTGAACTTAGTATCGACAAGGACTCTAAAGGCCTATTTGGCAAGTTTTTTGAAATTTTAAAAGTTACTCCTGAGATTCAAAAATTACTTTTAAACATGCTTCGATTGTCTCTGAAAGTTCTTTGCCAAGCTAGAAGAGCATTTTAAAGAAAATTGATATAAAAAAAAATAATTTGGTAACTCTTTTACAAGAACCAAGAGTCATGTCAAATAGATCCTAACTTGATGTTAGCTTACTTCGAGTGAAGGTAGAAATTACTTTTAATGATGATTTCTTCAAACCGTTGTAGTAAGATCATTACACCTTATGTAGTGATCGTCATTCTCGAACCATTGTAGTGATATGTTTACAAATGACGCCTTATGTAATAATCGTCATTGTAGGTTTCTATGAAATTTTTTACCAAAATATCATTGTGAGATCATAATTTTCCATGCCAGATACTAGCTGTCACTAAAGCTTTGAGTGGTTTTATAAATCGTATCTATTTGGTCTACTTCCCCGCAATTACTCACCTTCTCGACCAGATAAAAATGTGATTCCTGTAGAAAATAATATTTCATAAGTTCATTACATTCCATGAATTTTTATTTTTATTTTTTTGAAAGGTTACATTCCATGAATATATTGAAAACAAAATAGAAGTCCTCTATTACTGTACAATCTAATGAGAGCAAAGGAACAGTCCGTTTGCTACTTTGCTCTCTCCTGGTTGAAAGGGTATAGCCATCACTGTTTTGACAGGCTAAAACCCACTTCTACATCAGAAGAAAATGAGACCTTAAAAATTGGCAACATTAGATCAACATGTTCCTTCACCTCAGCATCCCTACAAAAGGAACCTGTTTTACAAAACCCTTCCCAAGCTATTCCACCGAAGAAGACGACAATATGTCAAAAATACAATTTTTCTTTAATTTGACAGTCCAGCTATTATTAAAAAGGAAATCTAAAACTTCTAACGAATCAATGTCTCATGAACCTAGTTGAGGGATCAAATTTTTCATGACATAAGCCAGAATGCTAACTGATGCTCCACCTCTTCCCAATTGTGGACCCTGGTGACAAGGGGATGTCGATTAACAGACTCCACCTTCGACCAAGGATATGAATTATCATAATCGAAAAGAAGAACCTTAATCCCAACTTCAGCACACTCAATTGCGTATCTTGGATTGTCGTCAATCAAAACCTTTGCTCCCAAGGACCTGCCAGAAACAAGGCAAAACCATTGTTTCCCCCATCAATATGCTCGCAGATCAATAAATAATGACTATCCTAGCATAATCACACTAAAGTATACAGCAATTTAATAGCATGCTTGTCTTTATAAGAGCATTGAGTATCTGGATATATCAGGGAAGGTAAGACGTGAATAATATACTTGCAAATGTCTGATTTAGGTCTGGACTGTCCATCCAAGGCAAAGTGATTCCCAAACTGGATCTCCTTAAACAACCCCGGATAATATCTCTCAATCCATTCAACTGTATGCTCCTTAATTGCATTCTGTCGGGACCTGCGCAGAATTAATAAATGAATATTATTCAAAGATGAACTGAAAAAGAAGTCAAGCATTCAAGGGTTAAGGATACTTACGTAACAACTGATAGATTACAAAATTTGGATAACTTTTGAAGAGCTCTCTGGGCACCTGGAATTGGATGTATCCCTTTCTTAAAATAAGATGTCTTAAAGAATTCGTGCACGCGTATATCAGCTGTCAAAGATAAATGATGATGTTCTTATTTAGGCTGTCAAGTTTGAAACTAAGGCGTGGTGGCTTGTTGAAGTCTAAAATGCAAGTATTTGCTACACAAAGATCTAAACATTCTTCAACAAATCGCCCAAACTGTCAAACAATAATTTCTAAAGAAAGGTATATTATGTTCTAAAGTAAACAACAGCCTTGCACTTTTGCAGTTCCGCATCCAGGGAAATCATAGCACCATCTAATACTACCATCAACAGAAGTTATGGGTAATGATCCACACAAAACATTTAGTAACCAAAATAATTCATATGTGAAACCGGGAAAGAAGGAAGTGGACATTGATGCAGAAAGCATAAATAGCACTTAATGAGTTCTAGGTAATAGGACCAAAATACACATTAAAAATGTGAGGTTTACCGTTTACACATTATCCTCCCAAAATTGGAAGAAAACCAAAACATTGTGGTCGGCTAAAAGTGCATTCAGAAGTTCTTGCATTTAATTACAGAGGGAAATAAAATTTTGGGCTTAATTGAATTAAAATCAAGCCCCATTATCTGAAAATCACGAGAAACGAGACAGCATGAAAAAACAATCAATTGAGTTATCAATTGGATGAATAAGCAAACACTTTTATCACGAAGAAAACGAATATATTAGTTGTGTGTTTCAATCTAGTAGACACAATCTTTACGGCTACCTTCATCCCGAGAACAGTTCCATATCTGCAAGATTTATAAAATAAAATATGATCAGATATGCATAGGTATGATTTATTTCCGGCTATAAGGGGGAAAAATGGATAGGCATAAGTAATATCCTACCCTTCAACCTCCATAACACATTTTAGTAACCAATTTACATCCTATCTAGTGGAAACCTATGATGCACCGACATGGACACGTGTGTCCGACACGATACACGTTGGATACGTCAACACGCAATTTTCAAAAAAGTACCGACACGACACATTACCGATACGTTGATAAAATTCTTATTTATATTGTATAAATTTAGTTTTAAGCTTGTTACTAATATATTTGTTGAAATCTTTCAATTATGAATTTCTATTTGTTATTTACTAATAACTTTTAGAAAAAAATGTATAATATTTTAATAAAAAAGAAAAATAATCATGGCAGAGTATCTGAGGCGTGTCGGACATGTGTCGAACATGTACACGCTACCCAAATTGAAGTATCCGTGCTACAGAGGTGGAAACTGTACAAGTATGAAATGCAGTTTCAACCCAATATAGTATCCTGAGTGGTGAGCACTTCCATTATAGTTACAATAACAGGAGGCTCTTACCACAAGGACACTTGACTCTGTCCAGAGAAAGCATAAATCTTCAAAGACATACAAGCTGAGATGAAGTGTTAAGTCCTCAAAACTAATTGTGCTTGGGAAAGATAGGACAATTTAATTTGTACGAACTTGAAATGCAGGTGCAAGGATTGATTTACATATACACCTAGGAAAATGAAGGAGTGTGCTACGAATGAGACCTAAAAGACAGGTTCTCACTATCAGGATCTGGGTTCTATGTTTCACTCGAATAAATGCCGTGAAATCATGACAAAGGTCCAAAAGACACGAAATAGAGGCTAGCCTCTCCCTCTCTTCCCCTTCCTCCACACTCAGAAAACAAGGCTAACGATCACTGCCATTACAATTCAACTCTCTTAATACAAAGCAAGAAGTAACTTGAATATCAAGTAATAAATAAACAAAATCTTAGTCCATCAAGGAAGTTGTCCCCAGAATCCCGCTCCAATTCTTCAAAGTTCTTTCAAAAACCAATCACGCAGATGACAGGAAAGCTGCTATGGTGACTAAAGCAGTTGTAACCTGAGGTAGTTGTACAACTGCAGTCTTTTGTTAATTTATTGCTTTATTTTTGGCAGCTGTCCAATATTGCTTATTGATATACTAAATAAACATTTGTTAAAAAAAAAAGATGCAAGAAATAGATAAAGGATGGGAACAAAGGAAGAGGATAACAAGACAAGCCAGAGTAACGGTGAGAGCAACGATACAAGAAGTAGGATCAAGATACGCACAAAGAGGAGTCACAAGGAAGGGGAAGGTTTCTGATGTAGTTGACCCTGCTCGTATTAAATACCCTTAGCAAGTATTTCCATAACAAGATATACACCCAAGTTATAAAACAGATAATACATACCTAAAGATGTGATACTGACTCTTATCTTTAATGCTTGCTTTATTGAATTCTTTTTATGCATATCAAAACATTAGCTTGACTGTTGCTGATACTTATATTTGACAAAGGATACGTTTTGGTGCTTAAGAAGTTGGAATCACAAGTTAAGCATATGTTGATGGAACGGTTAAGGACCAACAACAGGTGAAATCCTTGTAAAAGTGGAAAAATGATCGATCGAAACTTTTTTCCTCAAGTTGGTGGATCAGGGATCAAAGTTCTCGTCATAGACTAAGCAATCTGAATCTTTGTTATCTGCCACCCTAATCAAGGTTTGCCATCAGTGATCAAATGAGCACATTGATACTCCATTAAACAGAACTCAAGAACATGTTTCTTTGTGAATGTGTGAGAAGAGAGCAAATATGGAATGCAAGCAAGTATATACAACACAGACTTGTTAAAGACTAAATGGTACCTTAAAAAACTCATAGACGTGGTATTCAGAAACTGAGTGATTCAGAGAATATTGGTCCGCAATGAATTGATTGAGAGCTGATACAAAATTGCCAAGAACTGCCAACAAAGACAGAAGAAATTTATAGAGATATAAGTAGGATGATCACATTGACTTATAAATATTTCCAAACTCAAACAGTAGAAAATTACACCGGAAGAGAAAAGCATATACCCTCATCAACATCCACCGCAACCATGATTTTCTCGGGCAAGAGCTGATCCGGAAATCCAGTCGAGCTTCCTCTATTGGTAGAGCCACCACCACGAGAGTCATTAAAGGCCCTATAATCCACACTGATTTCCCCGTCCTCCACCTTAACAGCCTCCTCTGAATCACACAGAAATTGCGGCAAGCACGGACCAAAAGCCCTTGCCTTCTGCATCTGCGCCCCATTACTGTTACTGAAAACATCATTATCATTATTTCGAAATTTATATCCATAAGTTTCCGAGGAACAGCATTTGAACCCTAAAGAACTCTGCCCCTTAATAAACCTTCCACTGCTTGTATCAATGGCTGATGCAGTAGATGAAAGCCATCTCACAGACAATATCTGCAAATCTCTTTGGCCCACCAAAATATTCGAGGCTGCCGCCATAAAATAACCCCTCAAATAACTGATATTACGATTAAATCTCGCGTTTGATGTAAATAACAAATAGCGCCTCTTTATCATACCGGTTTCTGATCCATTTACCCAAAGTTAGCATCCCAACTTCATATTTTTTGCTTCAAATTAATATTCTCAAACAGGAAAAAGTGTGATTAGGTTACAAAGAACAATTCCGAAAAATTAAGGAATTGAGGGGGAGCGGGAGGAGCATAGCCCTAGTATATGCAAAAGAATTGAAGTATTTATGTGTAAAGTGCAGAATCTTAAAATCTGAAAATTAATTAAAGAATCAATATTCTTGATAGACCCGGGTAAGAAAAAATCTGGATTTCTTGGTAAAAGAATCGTGGAAGAACAAAATCTCCATTAATGTTGAGGTTTGGAGGGATTTCAGTTTCAAGAGGTAGAGAGATTTTCAATGGATTTTAGTGCGAGCAAATATAGCCAATGAAAATGTATTTTATGGTTTGCATTTTTGTTTGGGGGAATGAGTTGAGGTGCCACCCTTCACAATATTTTTGTTTAAATGATCTTTGATCAAATTGTCTAAAAAAAAAAAAAAATTATTTATTTAAAATTATTAAATATCCATTTTATCCTTCCTTTATAAATAAATGATGAATTTGGATCAAATTTATTTTATACGACCCGATAAAATCCGTTTGACCGGATCTAAAAAATAAAAAATTTAAATCAAATTTTCAAGGTTTATAGACTTGAACCTTAAATCTCTAAGGAAAAAAAGTACCATCCTCACAACTAGGACACTTAATAATGTTATTTATTTTATTGCAATAACTTATATATATATCTTAAGAATTAGAGTTAAATTTTCAAAATTCAAGGATTTGAACATTGAACCTCTAAGAAAAAAAAGTACCCCTTCACCACTAGGACATTCAATAATGTTATTTATTTTATTGTAATAACTTATATATATATCTTGAAAAATTAAAGTCAAATTTTCAAGGTCCAAGGATTTGAACCTTCAACCTCTTAGAAAAATGATGCTTTCATATATGTATTATGTATTAAAAAATTATTTTTAATTAAGATGAATTGAATGTCTAACAATATTTATGACTTCAAAATATATAAATAGTTAGTGACATTTAACTTAAAATCTTTAATTTTATTTCAAATAATTTTTATATTTATTTATAATTTTTAAGTAATGACCAACTGATCCAACCACTAAATTTTTTGTTTTTTCCATTTCATCCCCTACGTAATTTTTTTATGACGTGCAAAATATATTTTTTATATACTCTAAAAAATATAATTGTCGTTTCATATGCTCTAAAACAATATATAACTAAAGATCATTCCATATATTTAAAGTATACTTTCAAAATTCGAGTTATGTTATTATTTAAAATTCAACCCTTAACCCAAAACTTAAATGTCATTCCATAAATTTTAAATTTTTTCCTAGTTTTTTCGATCAAAATATTAACTTACTTTAATTAATTTGTATAAATTTTTCAAAAAGTAAAAAATATTTATTTAACTATCATGATTCAGAATTTCAGATTATATAATTTAATTATAATAAAATGATTGAATAACCGAATTTATAAATTATATAAACAATTGTTAGTTATGTAAAATTTTAAATTGACAATTGTATAATATAATTGTTCGATTAGAAACATGTTATAAAATTGTAAATAAAACTAACCATTTATTAAATAACATAACAACTTTCATATCTTTTTAGTACAAATTTGATGAGTTCGAAATCGTTCCGATTCAAATCATAACTACAATGACATAACTATCGTTTCTTTTCATAGAAAACGATAATTATATCATTCTGACTAAAAATAATGATTCGACGGTCCACAACCACTCGTCATGCCTTTAACATACACAGGACAATCGAAAGAGATCATCAAGCGGGTTGATACCACTCGAATGGCTTAGAAAGAGCGAATGAATATACTTGTTATCAGAATAGTTCGAAAGTGGTACATAATCATAGGAACACAAATGTTTCCGTAACTTTTTTAGAGTGAGATCGAACGCACTTAATGACCTATTTCGATTATCCTAAATATGTCAGATGCATGTCTCGTGATCGTGGACGGTCGAATCATCATTTTTAATAGAAACGATATAATTATCGTTTTATATAAACTATAACGATATATAAATCGTTTTAGTTAAGATTAAAATTAAAATGATATCAATGTCGTCAAAATTGTACTGAAACGATAATGACATCGTTATGTATCAAACCCACGAAATAATATAACAACTTTCATATCGTTTTAGTAGAAATTTGATGAATTTGAAATCGTTTCAATTCAAATTATATGTAGATGTCATTTCTTTTAATAGAAAACGATAATTATATCGTTCTAGCTAAAAACAACAATTCGATCGTCCATAGTCACCCGTCATGCTTTCAACATACATAGGACGATCGAGTTAAGTCATCAAACGAGTTGATACCACTCGAATGGCTTAAAAAGAGCGAACGAAGATACTTTCATCTGAATAGTTCGAAAGTGGTACACAATCATCGGAACGTAAATGTTCCCATAGTTTCTTTTAAGTGGGATCGAATCCACTTGATATCGTTACAATATAAAAACTACACTATTTTTTAACGACGTCCATAACGAGTTCGAAATCGTTCCTGGAGCAAATAACGACATACATATTGTTCCGTAAAAAAAGTGACTTTTTGAACCATAACGACATTGATATCGTTATAGTGTTTCGATAACGACCTTAATATCATTACAATATAAAAACTACACTATTTTTCAACAACGTCCATAACGAGTTCGAAATCGTTCCTGGAGCAAATAACGACTTACATATCGTTACAATAGAAAAAAGTGACTTTTTCCACCATAACGATATTGAAATCGTTATCGTGCTTCGATAACGACTTCCATATCGTTACAATATAAAAACTACACTGTTTTTCAAAGACTACTATAACGAGTTTGAAATCGTTCCTGAAACAAATAACAACTTACATATCGTTTCAATAGAAAAAACTGACTTTTTGAACCATAACGACATCTACATCGTTCCCGAAATACATAACGACCTCCATATCGTTACAATGTAAATAATAAGGAAAACGACATTTATATCGTTTCTTTACACAGAAAACGATAAGTATATCGTTATGCGTAGTAATGTGTTCTTGAGCATCCATGATCATTTGACATACCTTCGATATATGTATGATGACCGAAAGAGGGTATTAAGTAGGCTGATAGCACTCGAATGGCTTAGAACGGACCAACAGAGATACTTTCTTTATATTGGAAGTAGTCCAATGTGTTGGACTACTATAGAAACGCAAATGTTCCTCAAGTTTCTTTGGAACGTGATTAAACTCGCTTGACAATTTATTTCGATCATCATATACATATGTCGGAGATATATCAAATGATCGTGGATGTTCAAGAACGTTTTACTACGCATAACGATATACTTATCGTTTTCTATGTAAAAAAACGATATAAATGTCGTTTTCCTTATTAATTGTACTATAACAATATGTAAGTCGTTATTTTTTTCGGGAACGATGAAGATATCGTTATGGCTAAAAAAGTCAGTTTTTTCTATTGAAACGATATGTAAGTCATTATTTGCTCCAGGAACGATTTCAAACTCGTTATGGCAGTTTTTGAAAAATAATGTAGTTTTTATATTGTAACGATATTAAGGTCGTTATCGAAGCACTATAACGATTCGATAACGACATCAATGTGTTATGGTTCAAAAAATCACTTTTTTTTATGGTAACGATATGTATGTTGTTATTTGCTCCAGAAATGATTTTCGAACTCGTTATGGACGTCGTTAAAAAACAGTGTAATTTTTATATTGTAACGATTGAGGTCGTTATCGAAGCACTATAACGATATCAATGTCATTATGGTTCAAAAAGTCACTTTTTTTACGGTAACGATATGTATGTCGTTATTTTCTATAGGAACGATTTCGAACTCGTTATGGACATCGTTCAAAAATAGTGTAGTTTTTATATTGTAACGATATTGAGGTCATTATCGAAGCACGATAACGATTTAAATGTCGTTATGGTTCGAAAAGTCACTTTTTTACGGTAACGATATGTATGTTGTTATTTGCTACAGGAACGATTTCGAACTCGTTATGGACGTCGTTGAAAAACAGTGTAGTTTTTATATTGTAACGATATTGAGGTCGTTATCGAAGCACGATAACGATTTAAATGTCGTTATGGTTCGAAAAGTCACTTTTTTTACGGTAATGATATGTATGTCGTTATTTGCTCCAGGAACGATTTCGAACTCATTATGGACGTCGTTAAAAAACAGTGTAGTTTTTATGTTGTAACGATATTGAGGTCGTTATCGAAGCACGATAACGATTTAAATGTCGTTATGGTTCGAAAAGTCACTTTTTTCTACGGTAACGATATGTATGTCATTATTTGCTCCAGGAACGATTTCGAACTTTTATGGTAGTTTTGGAAAACCAATGTAGTTTTTATATTGTAACGATATGAAAGTCCTTATCGAAGCACGATAACGATTTCAATGTCGTTATGGTGGAGAAAGTCACTTTTTTCTATTGTAACGATATATATGTCATTATTTGCTCCAGTAAAGATTTTCAACTCGTTATGGACGTCTTTGAAAAAAAGTGTAGTTTTTATATTGTAACGATTTGGAAGTCGTTATCGAAGCACGATAACGATTTTAATGTCGTTATGGTGGAAAAGGTCATTTTTTTCTATTGTAACGATATGTATGTCGTTATTTGCTCCAATAACGATTTCAGCAATTAAAAATGACTTTAATTTTTGTTCTAATAACATAATGACTAAACAATAAAGTTATAAGTCACGATAATATGACAAATTCAAGTTTGGTCATTACAAGTGGAGTGAACATGAACGATTTCTTACTCATCATTCACAAGTGAGGGTCTTAAAGCTCATAACTGTAGAAGCTTATCGAGCCATCGAAAGGGAGGAATTTACTAATTTGCTACCGCTTATTGGGCTCAGGTTATTCTTTGCAGCAGAAGAGACAACATTCCTCTCTCGCACTAGTTTGAGAACCTGAAGCTTTCCCACATTACTAGTCTTTGAAACATCAAACTTCACAAGCCCACCACGAGGAGAGTGGCTAGCAGAAAGTGAAGACGAAATCGGATGCTACAGCTGACCCCCCATTCATTTTTTGTTTATCTGAAGAAGTCAAAACCAGAGGGAAAAGTTCAACATGATTAATCATATCTTCAAATTTATCCAAAAAAAAATAAAGAACAAGATAATAAGTTGTTCATTCATATTATACAAAATGGCCCCAAAAGCACATAAAGTGTGATGGAGATAATTGCAAACTTAAAATAAAGATTCGACTATGCAAAATATTGGATTGTGTTAAGTTGAGATGAAATTTCATAAAAGTTAATAAATGTTTCATCTGTATATATTACATTGTTATTTGGATTTAGCTAAATAATCATAATTTTCTGCCTTTGACACTAAAGATTTTAAGGAAAATTGCTATTTCAGACATGATTACACTTCACCGAGCTAGTTGCTTCCTATTGTCCCACTGGATTCCCCTTTGCTCTCAAATTCTCCTTTGCTGTCCTCAAAAGTTTTTCAAGCTCTCCCACCCACGAGAGACTTAAGAGCATCATTTCTGAATTGATTCCTTTGAATTAATATTGAAAGTAACGATCAGATTTATTTATTAGAAGAATCAATCAATATAGTTCATATGCACCCAAAGGTACTACTGTAATTGATTTTGAATCAGATTTCATATCAATCTACATTGTTAACATGCGAGATCTAGAAACAAGTATAATTTAAGAATTGGCCATAAAATTTAGCAATTCAACAATTCTACCCAATGATTCTTGGAAACAAGTGAATACAAAACTCACATTTATTCTACTTCAAATTTATATAATGACAGATTATTTTATGGCTTCTATCAGTTAACACCCTAATTATTATGCTAAAGTAAAATTAAAGGCAGTAGCTTGGCGAGAAATATGAGAACTGAAAAAAGTAAGAAACAATACGTAATATATTCTCATTAGTTAGAAGACCAGCAAAATCAAAAGGGATATTGAAATTTAACATTACCTTCTCTTCTTCTCCAAATGCCCAACAAGAATATTGTAAGATTTGGTTACCCACATCAACCAAATTAATGTTCAAGAGAATGACAATCGATTTATGGGTTTTAGAAGGAGAGAAGATGATGATAAGAAAATGAGAAGAATAATTGCAGGGAAAGTCGACTGTGGAAGAGAGATGCTAAAATTGAATTAGGGCCAAATGGAAATTGAAAAGGGAAATAGAGTTTTATGTCTTTTTACATACAAGGATATTTTAGTAATTTATAAATTATATTTTCCTTTTTCCTTATATCTTTAGGCTATCTAGCCAAAAAAGATAGTTGGTGGTCTTTTTAAACTAATGTTTAATTTGACTAGGCCTATTAAATGAATCCCCCGTTTTGTTTATTTGTTAAGAAATGAGTTAAAATTTTAAGAATAATTAATTTAACCTTCAATTTGGAGTGGATGACAAAATTTTATTTTGTAATAATTGAGAAACTCGATTTACACGTTTTGCTTTCATCACATCACTTCATGTTTGGTTTAAATAAATTTATTTAAAATTAAATCATTTGTACTCGAAATTTGACACTCTGAATTATCAGATCCTATCGGCACCCTTGCATGGGGTCGGGCCCACTTTCTACAAGTGTGTGGGCCCTGCCCCCAATGTGAGAGTGCGAGTGAGATCGAAAAATTCGAAAGGTCAAATTTCGAGTAATTGTAGCAAGATTGATTTATTTGTACATGAAATGTTTATTTATTTTTTGTAGTGCACTTTAAAGGAGAAAACATGTTTTATTCAACATTAGGACTCTTTGTACTGTTGAAAAAGCTTCAAAAGAAGTCAATTTTTTTACTTTTGTAATTGACACGAAACACGTTTTTATTGTTTGTTTTTATAACATAAATCAACTTTATCATTTTGCTTTGACATTTGAGAGCTCATATTGATCATTCTTTATGCAAAATCATCATTGCCATATCATTCCCTCGAGATGATCCATTAAATGGTCGCGTGTAGTCCACTCGTATCATTTGAGTAACGATAATTTGATCAAGAGACTAAAAGTGTAGAAAACGTATATGTTTTGAACTTAAGTAGTTTAGGAAAAATCATATCATCAAGAAAATTACTAAAATCAAACAGAAAAATCCTATTACTCCTCCTCGTGCAAGTAAAATTTAGAGAGCAGCCATTATGCATTGCATCACGCCTCTAGGTAAGTTCTAGATGGCCTATATTTATTCTTCGTAAGAAAAAAATTGGATTTTCGTTGATTTAATTTTTATTTATTTTTTAATTCTCCTTCTTCCATTGATTTCAAAGATGGAGTTTTTGCCCATGAAGGGTTTATTTATTTATTTTTATTTTTTCAGATTGCATTTGTGCAGTGTTGAGATGATATTCCCTATTTTTGTTAAACATTTTAGTTTCCTTTTTAATGATGAAGATGACCGATAAACATACATGAGTCTTACTTGTCATCTATTTTCCTGTGGATGAGATTTTTTTTAAGGGTTAATATAAGGGTATAGGTGTCTCACTGTAATTGGATAAGGCAGAAAATTCAATACAGGCGGAGTCCTCCGGTATTAACTCTATTAAAAATTTCTTGTACATGGAGATTTTTCCTTTCCTGCATATGGAGACTATCGCTCGAGTCCACCATGAAAGGTAAATTATTTAGCCCTTGGTTGGTACTGTTAAAAAAAATTTATTTAGATTAAAGTCAAAGTTAAAGTCAAAGTCAAAGTAAATAATTAATTTTAACCATACATTTCGTAGGATCCATAATTTTTCAACTACACATTCTATCAATTTGTATCAAAATTTACTAAAAATCTGATTTTAACCTCTATCAAATAGGGACTTAGGTCTCGTTTGATTCTCATTCTTTGTAGAATGAGAATAAAAAATATAGTCATTATGACCTCACACAAGAGATGTAAAGTCAAAAATGATGACTAGATGTAATGTATAACGATCATATTTTACATTTTTACGAATGAATATTGAAAAATAAACAGGGCCTTAACAAGTCAAACAATGTTGTTTATGAGCATGGTGTTTGGCACCTCATTATCTCTAAAACTTCTTTCTTCAAAATTCATTTTCAATCACATATTTTCCTATAAAATAATACAGAAATGCTAAATGTTGTACAAATTTACAGCCCCCTCACATGAGGGGGCCCCACATTGATTGTGGGGCCCCCTCATGTGAGGGGGCTGTAAGTCTTGCTATACACTTCAATGTGGGGCCCCCTCATGTGAGGGGGCTGTAAGTCTTGCTGTACACAAAAGTGTACAGCAAGCAAGGCTCAAAATAATATTATACATAAAAAAATTACTTTTAACCACAAATTTTCCAAAAAAAAATCACTATTCCAAAATTACATTTGAATGGAGTCCAAACAAGTGATAAATTTGGAGTTCTATTATAAGATGCAAGAATGAGTCCGAGCAGTACGTAGGCTGGTTAGATTGAGACAGATTGTGGTCTTATTGGGGGGGGGGGGTACAGAAATGGACAAAGGGTGAAAATAAACTGAAATACACCGAACCCAAAATCAAAATAAACTCTGACTGACATGAAGAGTTTATTTTATTTATATCTCCGAGGAATGAAGGAGTTTGCACAGTGAAGACGAGGAAGAAACAACGTCCAAAAGGGGACCTAGAGTGGATACTTTCAATCCAATGACTGACATGGAGTCAAGGTTCAAAAATGGTAAGTGCATGTACAAATAAAGTTTTTATATGTTTACAATAGATTAACTTCTAATATTTCCAATTTATTTAGTTTTGAAAAGACTAACATTTGAGTAAAAACCATATTGAACGGTGCAATTACTAAACATTCACTGACAATCAATAATGAGATCAAGTAGAAGGATGAAGTAAACTAGATTGAGGAAATTTTGGAAGGAAAAATTATGTTTGTGGGGAAAATGTGGTACAAGTTGGGCATTTCTTCAGTAATTGGGCCTGACCATCTTCTGCCTTAAATAATGCTGTTGGGCTGAAGCAAATACAAGGTCCATTCTACTGGATCAAACCGGGTTATAAGGTGCTAGTTCAAAACACGACTTCTCCTTTGTTAAATGGACGGTCAAGATGGAGAAAAAGATGCCAAATCAAGGGTTGGATAAAAAATGCTTCTCGAGACTTCCATATATTGACCTAGGGTTTGAGATAATTAACACTCTCTCATTTTTCTCTCACTGGACAGCCGCTCCTCTCTCTATCTCGCGACTCTCTCTCTCGTTCTCTCTCAAAACCGCCACCTATTTTGAGTTCTTCTCTTGAGATCTCTTGTGAAATCGATTGTAATAGGCTTAGAATATTTCTTGTGTGATCTATGAAAGTCTGTTGAAATCCTTGTGTGGATGTTGTACTCGGTTTGGAGAGGTTTCAGTTTAGGGCTTCTTCTTTGCACTGAATCTTGAGTGATTCGAGTTGTTCTTTGTGGTGTAACCGTGTTGGAGACTTTGATCTTGGTTAATATAGTGGTTTTCTTCCGGTTTGGCGGAAGCTCAAAAGGGGATTATAGATTCATCCCGAACCTCTTGCCTTAGGGCGAAATATCTCGTGTTCTTTATGTTTTTGTTGTTGAATCTTGTGTTATCTTGCATTTAGTTTCTGTTTTGTTGAGTTGTGTGTTGGCTGATTTTGTGAGTTGCACTTTACAGTGGTATCAGAGCTCAGGCGAAGGTTCAAGGCTCTGAAGTCGTGCAGTCCGTTCGATCATCACTGTTTCTCGTGATTCACAGTACTCGAAATTTTTGTTCTGTAACCCATCAAGGGGGTTTTGGTGAGATCTTTCCATTTTCGAGTTTGTTATAAAGATTTAGTGCATATATTGCTTATACATTAGAGGTAATTGTTGTTAGTGTTTTGAAAACTTGGTTTGAGACTCTTCTTGGCAATTCCTTTGTCCAGAAATCGTGAGTTGTCTGAAATCTGAGGGTTGTCTTGATTTCGAGTCAAGAACCTTGATATAAAAACTCTGCATGTGCTCTTTAATTAAGTATAATGCAATTGCGATAAGTGTACTAGTTCTTGTTATGTGAAAAACGTTATTTAAGTGACTATCTTGCCTAAAAGAACTCTGTGAAGTTCTGAACATTGTTTACAACCTAGTGATAATGGAATAGTTCTGTTATTATCTCTTAAGTGTTGATAACTGGATTATTACTTGTTGTATACTATTTTGGTAAGGTCTGACTGTCTGAGCACACAACACTTATTCACTCAAATTTTTAAAATCATGCCTGCTTCAAAATTTGAAATAGAAGTTTTTAATGGCAAAGGAGACTTCAGTCTCTGGCGCTAGAAAATGTGAGCACTTTTAATGCAACAAAAATGTGCAAAAGCACTTGATGAGTCATGGCCTGAGGGTCTAGATGAAAACAAGAAAACAGAACTTGATGAAACTGCCTGGAGTTCTATTTTCTTGCATTTGTCTGATAATGTTTTGAGAGAAATTGGTGAAACAAAAATTGCTGCTGAATTGTGGAAAAAAACTTGAAGATACATATCTGACAAAAACTATTCCAAATAAAGTGTATCTTCTAAAACAGTTTTTTGGTTTTAAAATTGATTCTTCTCTTGATCTTGATGCAAACTTTGACAGATTCAATAGATTATCCCGTGACCTTGCCAACTGTGATGAGAAACTCTCAAAAGATCAGTTGGCTGTGGTTTTGTTGAATTCAATTGGTGACAAATATAAGGATGTCAAAAATGCTATTGAATATGGTAGGGAAACTCTAACCACCGAGGTGATAATAAATGCCTTAAGAAATAAGGAGTTAGAGTTAAAATCTGATAGGAAAAAATCTGTTAGTGGTGTTAATCTGATGGTAAAGTCTAGGTTTACTCCTAAGACTAATCACCCCAATAAGAAATTTGGTCAAAAGAAAAAGGTTTTTCAAAAGGATAAAGTGAAAATCAAAGGCAAAAAATGTTTTTACTGTCAAGAGGAAGGTCATTTTATCAAAGATTGTCCTAAAAGACTTAGTGACAATAGGAATAGGTCTAAATTTGATGGTGATGCAGCTCTGGCCTGCAATAATGAAACTAATATAGATGAAGTCTATGTTGCTGTTACTCACCAGCCATGTCAAGAGTGGATTTTTGACTCCGGTTGTACTTTCCACATGTGTCCAAATAAAGAATGGTTTGCTGATTTTGAAAATGTAAATGGTGGTCAAGTTTTAATGGGTAATCATATGGCATGTCAAGTTAAGGGCATAGGAACTATCACTTTAAGAGTAAATGATAATAGTGTCCTTGTCCTAGAAAAGACTAGATTTGTTCCTGACCTACAAAGAAATCTGATCTCTTTAGGTGTGTTAGATGACCTAAACTATGACATTATGATTAATTCGGGATACATTAAAATCTTGAGGAATTCACAATTAATTGTAGAAGCTCCCAAGAGACATGGACTTTACATTTTGCAAACTAAAAACACTTTTGAATCTACTTCAGCAGCACTTACCGTTTCTAATGATAAATCACAAATATGGCACAAGAGATTGGGTCATATTAGTGATAAAGGGTTGCAGATTTTGAAAAAACAAGGTGCCTTTGGTAAAGATAATATTGAAAAACTCAGTTTTTGTGACTATTGCATTCTAGGAAAGCATAATAGACTACCATTTCTGCCTGGAATGTATAAATCTGTGTCTATTCTTGAATACTTGCATGCTGATCTTTGGGGACCAGCCAATGTGCCTACTCATACTGGTTTTAAATATTTCTTGTTAATCATTAATGATTTTTCAAGAAAGAATTGGGTATTTCTGTTGAAAACAAAATCTGAAACTTTTATTGTCTTTAAAGAATGAAAAAATCTGATTGAAAATCAGACAGATAAAAGGATAAAAGTTTTAAGAACAGATAATGGGCTTGAATTCTGCAATTATGAGTTTGATGAGTTGTGTAAAATGCATGGTATTTTAAGACACCGAACTGTTACACACACTCCACAACAAAATGGCTTAGCTGAAAGAATGAATAGAACTTTGCTTGAAAAGGTTAGATGCATGCTTTTAAGTTCTGATCTTCCTAAGCTATTTTGGGGGGAAGCTACAAAAACTGCTAGTTATCTTATTAATAGAAGCCCCGCTAGTGCTATACAATTTAAAACCCCTGAAGAAAAGTGGAGAAATAAGCTTATTGACCTTAGCAACTTAAGAGTATTTGGATGTGCAGCCTTTGCACATCAATATGAGGGGAAAGTTGAACCTAGAGCTCTTAAGTGTGTCTTCTTAGGTTATGGTGAAGGGATAAAAGGGTATAAACTATGGGTAAGGGAAACCAAGGGTTATAGGATCATAATAAGTAGAAATGTGGTCTTTAATGAATCTGATCTGCCTTGTTTAAAAGTGAACAGCAACTCTGATCCTATAAATCAGACTGATAGCATAGAGAGAGAGGCTGAAATTGAGGTGGAGCAAGTTGAAAATGATAATCATATGCTTAATATTCAGATTGGAGAGCTAGAAACTAAAACTGATGTTGAAACACATAGTAATAATGAGATTGAGCAATCTGAAACTGATTTAGAGACAAATCAGACCTTAGATGATTATCAACTAGCTCGTGATAGGCAAAGAAGACAGATTAGACCACTTGTGAGGTTTGATGATGAAGTGTTTTTGCTTACCGTTCAAAGTTTTATTGAAAATGAACCTAGTTCTTATAATGAGGCTATGAGTAGTCAAGATTCCAAGCATTGGCGTGATGCAATGCAAGATGAGATGGAATCTCTTAAGAAAAATAAAACTTGAATTTTGACTGAAAGACCTAAGGGGAAACGAGTTGTTGATTGTAAATGGATCTTCAAAATAAAAAGAGGTGAACAAAATGAAAATGACATTAGATACAAGGCTAGACTAGTGGCTAAGGGCTTCACTCAAAAGGAGGGAATAGATTTTAATGAAAATTTTTCTCCAGTTGTAAAATTTACTACTGTTAGAGTGATATTAGCCTTAGCTGCTCAGTTTGATTGGGAATTGGATCAATTGGATGTCAAAACCGCTTTTTTAAATGGTGATCTTGATGAAACTATTTACATGGAACAACCAAAAGGTTTTGAAATAAATAAAAATTCTGACCTTGTATGCCTTCTTAAAAAATCCTTATATGGTTTAAAACAAGCTCCAAAACAATGGTACAAGAGATTTGATACCTTTGTGCTTGGACTTGGGTTTAAAAGAAGTAATTTCGATACCTGTTTATATTGTAAAGGAAATGGTGGTGAAAATGCACTCTATCTTCTCCTTTATGTGGATGACATGATTTTAGCTAGTCATGACATAAAAGAAATGGAGTTCATTAAAAACAAACTGAAATCTGAATTTGAAATGAAGGATTTAGGTCCTGTGAGAAAAATTCTAGGTATTGAAATTAAAAGAATAGAAAAGAAGGCATACTTAGTCTAAGTCAAAAATCTTATGTTTTGAAATTGATTGAAAAGTTTTCTATGATTGATGCTAAAAGTGTGAGCTTACCTTTAGCAAATCACTTCAAACTTTCAAGTGATCAATCTCCCAAATCTGAAACTGAATTAAAAAGAATGTCAAAAGTGCCTTATTCTAATGCAGTTGGGTCTGTCATGTATCTAATGGTCTGTTCCAGACTTGATTTAGCCTTCTCCATAAGTGTGTTGAGTAGATTTATGTCAAATCCAGGTGAAACACATTAGGAAGCGATGAAGTGGCTTCTTAGATACATTAAGGGAACTTGTGACTTGGGAATTCATTATAGAAAACAATCTGATGGTGTTATCTTGAGGGGTTACACTGATTCTGACTATGCGGGGGATAGAGACAATAGGAAGTCTACTTCTTCTTATGTTTATACCTTATGTAATTCTTGTATTAGTTGGAAATCTCAACTACAGAAAATTGTTGCTTTATCTTCAACCGAGGCTGAATATATTGCTGCAACTGATGCTATAAAAGAGGGTATTTAGTTGAAGGGTTTGTTAAATGAATTTGGTTTTGTGAAAGATGTGGTTTTATTTTCAGATAGCCAATCTGCCATTTATTTGAGTAGAAATCCTGTTTTGCATAATAGATCTAAACATGTTGATGTTAAATTCCATTTCATTAGAGATGTAATATCACAAGGTGTTGTGAAACTTGAGAAAATTTCTACTCATTTTAACCCTGCTGATGTTGGAACTAAAATTCTGCCTTTAAATAAGTTTTTGGACTGTTTAAAGATGCTGAATATTGATACTTGCTGATTTGTGTATCAGGTACCGAGCAAAATGATGCCAATAATGGGGAAATCACTATAAATGAAACCAGGATAATTGTACCAAGGTGGAGATTGTGAGGAAAATGTGGTACAAGTTGGGCATTTCTTCAGTAATTGGGCCTGACCATCTTCTGCCTTAAATAATGCTGTTGGGCTGAAGCAAATACAAGGTTCATTCTACTGGATCAAACCGGGTTATAAGGTGCTAGTTCAAAACACGACTTCTCCTTTGTTAAATGGACGGTCAAGATGGAGAAAAAGATGCCAAATCAAGGGTTGGATAAAAAATGCTTCTCGAGACTTCCATATATTGACCTAGGGTTTGAGATAATTAACACTCTCTCATTTTTCTCTCACTGGACAGCCGCTCCTCTCTCTATCTCGCGACTCTCTCTCTCTCTCGTTCTCTCTCAAAACCGCCACCTATTTTGAGTTCTTCTCTTGAGATCTCTTGTGAAATCGGTTGTAATAGGCTTAGAATATTTCTTGTGTGATCTATGAAAGTCTGTTGAAATCCTTGTGTGGATGTTGTACTCGGTTTGGAGAGGTTTCAGTTTAGGGCTTCTTCTTTGCACCGAATCTTGAGTGATTCGAGTTGTTCTTTGTGGTGTAACCGTGTTGGAGACTTTGATCTTGGTTAATATAGTGGTTTTCTTCCGGTTTGGCGGAAGCTCAAAAGGGGATTATGGATTCATCCCGAACCTCTTGCCTTAGGGCGAAATATCTCGTGTTCTTTATGTTTTTGTTGTTGAATCTTGTGTTATCTTGCATTTAGTTTCTGTTTTGTTGAGTTGTGCGTTGGCTGATTTTGTGAGTTGCACTTTACAATGTTCATGGGTACTTTATGCCACTAAAGAAGAAACTCTCTATCGGGGACGATCATTCATCTCAATTTGCATTTCAAATCTGCACAATCGAGAATAAATTAGTGTTCCCCTGTGCCAAAACAAGATTTCGATGTGATTTTACCCTTATATTTACAAACACATATGTAGAGTCTAGAGATGCAGATACAAATACAAATAGAAATATAAAATTTGTACGCATAAAATTACACTTAAGATTAGGCGAGAAAAGAAGGTCAAATAGAGTCTTGATCGAAATGCCCTTACATATTACTCGACTTGATTGCACACAACCATTTTATAGAGCACGTGGATGAAATGAGACGACATGAGTGATTGGCGGCCGATTTGAGATTCCAAATGCCAAGTAAAATGATAGGGTTTATTTATGCAATAAAGACAAATGATGAAGAATTTTTTTTTTTTTTTTTTAAATTTTTTGTGCTAATTACTCATGTTTGGCCTTTGAGCCGAACCAAACGTGCTTAATTATGCAAAAATGAAGTTTAGTCAGACACATGAAAGTAAATTAAAAAAAAAATAATTGGGCTCAAAATATTTTTATCCCATATAAATTATTTTGGAGCTGGGTTTATTTTTAAATCTCAATTTTACAAACTTTTTTACAATTGCCAATTGACCCATGTTTGGCCTTACTTTTATTACTTTTTTAGTAAAATATTATGGGTAACCTTATTTAATTGTCTAATCATTTGACCAAATTGAAAGGTTCAAAATTCACTTGACTTACGTTTTTCGGATTTTGATTATTGGCTGTTTTATTTGTCAGATTTGTCATCATTGAAAAGTATACTTACGAATTAATGTTTCATGAGTAATGTTATTTGTACATCATTACGTACATAATGATATGGTATATGATATGAAAGGAAAATAAATATTAAAATAATTGAAACTTATATATCATTATTTACAAAATGATATATAGATAGCATTGCTCATGTTTCCAGGACCAAAAGACACTTCATATTAATTATACGCATTTTAATTTCATAATTCATAGTGGGCTCTTTCTTTACTAAATTTGAATACACAAATAAAGAAAAATAATAAATTAAAGGAGTGCGTTGCCCTAGCTACAAGGGAAAGATGATTTGCATCCAGATAGAAAATTTTCTTGTTATATAATTTTTAACCATACAAAGGAGTAAAAAGAAAGAAAGAAAGAATAAATTAAAAAAAAAAAATTATTGTTTAATCCTAATAATCGGAAATGTTCATTTTTAAAATAAATTAGATTATATATACGATTTACGCTCTCTTTTTTTCGCTCAAAGCATTTCATTTGAATCTTGCAAAACATTCCTACATGAGACATTTTTAAATATATTTTCATTCTTGAGGGTTCAACATAGAATGATACATAGTAGATAAGGTTTAGGGTCAACAAGATAAGGTTACAATATACAAAGGTCAATGAAGAATTAATCTATTTGTACAATTGTTGTTGACAATAATGAATAACAACATTTATGTTGTCAAAATCTGATCTATTAATTTTAGAAATAGTTTTTGAAATAGATGAACGTGATATTAACAAGTATGATTGTTAACTACTATTGTAAAAAATGATTGTACAAGTAGCATGACTCATCAATGAAATAGAGAATTAAGATTAATAATTGATGGCCAGCTATAAGATTAGTTATCTTGTTGAAGTGAACTCTAAAGAGAATAAATAATAATAATAATCAAATGTCAATTACAATAAAGAATATCCACTTACTATGTGGAATCTCTCAAAAATTTTCGAATGATTCCTTGTGCTCATGGAAATTCCTTCCCTACTTCAAGTTAAAAATCCATTAAAGAACCCAACAATTCAATGATATTAAGATACCATTCTATGTCCTTTGGTTTCACAACCACGTGTCAAGATGTGCCGAAAACATTCATATACACGTTCATACGAATCACAACATTGGCGTACCAATTAAAGATTTACATACATGAACATTGAAGTTATCACAAAGTTGAAAGCCTCGAAAGGATTGATTTCCTTTTTGAGAGTAAATATTATTCGTCAAATGGATTATCTATCATGCGAAATGACATGAGTCGGGCTCGTGAGTCTATCTTATGTTAAGTTTGTCTCGATACTTATAAAGTATGATCTGACGTAAGTATTGCCTCGTGCATCTCGTGGGAAATTACACCTTTTTTTGGTTCAATTCAATTGGAGCCACAACTTTTGTAAAGCTTTGGCAATGGGACCCTATTTACGCATTTTGGATTCTTGATCATATCACTTGGGTTGAGTTTGACCAGAGGTGGGCTGGCCCATCCTCCAAATGGGTCGCCCCACGGCAGAGTTTCGACTAATCAAACAAGACACCCGAATCTGGACAGCCTGACCCAAATATAAACAACCTTCCACGTTAAGTGACCATTGGAAAACAATATTGAAAGTGCAAGAGAAAATTACAATCAGGGAGGTATTTAAATATTCAAATTCAAAATTAGGATAGATAATTTATTTATACAAAAATTAGGTATTAATAATAATATTATAAAATATTTTAATATTAAATAATAATATTAAAAAATCAAATCAATTATATATCTTTACAAACCCCAATTTATCATTCACTTCCTCTCCCCCCCCCCCTCTCTCTCTCGCTCGTTCTCACTATCACTCTCTTTATTCCCGCCAACACCCTCCACTAGTAAACTACCAACAACTACCACCAAACCCCCACCCAAAACTTCAACTAAGCAACGGCTAGGTAGATCGAAGGAGGATGAACACTGCGTTCAGCAGCAACGACATCGTCATTATGCGCAGCGATGCCCCATCGTCGTTGCATGAGACGCTTTTGAATGGTGGAACTGTAGCTGTGCCCGCTTTAGGGGGTTTGATTTCGACCAGGGATTTGTTGAGATGCTTTTGAATGGTAGAACTGTAGCTATGCCCGCGTTAGGGGGTTTGATTTTGACCAGGGATTTGTTTTTAGGAAGAAATTTTCGGGGTGAGGGTAGATTGTAGCTGTGTGTTGTGTTTGTGGTGGTGTGGGTTGTGTTGGTGTGCGAGGTGGTGGTGGTGACTGTAATTGTGCCGTCGTGGTAGTGGATCCGTGGTTGGCGTGGTGGTCTGTATGATCTACAAGAAGCGACGGTGGTGGTGAGCGTGGCTGTGGCTGTGGGCGTGGGCGTGGTTGGATCTGGTGCAAGGTGGTGGCGGCGACGGTGTGGGTTGTGTTGGTGGTAGTGTGGGTTGTGTTGGTGTGCGAGGTGGTGGTGGTAACAGTGTGGGTTGTGTTGGTGTGCGAGGTAAACAAATTGTGACCTTTAAAAATCTTGATCCGTGACCTCAGAAATAATTTGTGACCAATAAACTTATTAAAATTTTGATTTGTGATTTCGGAAATAAATTGTGACCTATAAAAATCTCGATCTGTGACCTCAGAAATAATTTGTGACCTATAAACCTATTAAAATTTTGATTTGTGACCTCGGAAATAAATTGTGACCTATATAATCTCGATTCGTGACCTCGCAAATAATTTGTGACTTATAAATTTTTTAATTTGTGACCTTGAAATAATTTGATAATATGTGACTAATAAATGTATTTGTGATCAAATTGTACAAATTTGTGACTTTTATATATTTAATTAATTAATTAATTAAATCATAAATAAAATTTAATAGAAACCTAATTTTTGAAATTTTGAAATTTATTACCTTATTATTGAAATGACCATACTAAAAATTTTAGTTATGTATTGTTCCCAAAGTGCAAATCTTTACTTTAACCCAACTTTTAACAGTATGTTTTTTTCTCTAGCGTCAATAATTTGCATTAAATAAACAAGGAATAGAAAACACGATTCAAAATTTTACTAAAAAATATAATATAAATATTTACATCAGAATACATCCGTTGATACAAAATTCTACTATAAAGCTGTAAAATTCAACAAAAATTCTGTAAGTCCAGAGAATTTCTATGGATTTTATACAGGATGCTGATGTGACAGCATCCTGTCCATTTGTATTTCATTTGAGCTCACATGTATTTTAATCTCGTTAATTGAATTTGAATTTCTATACCAATTCTGTATAAATTTTCGGTACCCATAGCACTGTTCAAAATTCAATTGGGAGCAGGAGATCAATTTCATGTTACTTTTCTAATTAAGAGTAGTTAGTAGGAGGGACGTGTAAAAGGGGTCAAATGAGGATCAAGGAAGGATATCATCCCCAAATAAATATAGCATACGCTTCACCGCCCAGTGCGGTGGCTCAGGCAGCGGCGTAGGCTGAAGAGAAGCCCGGCGAAGCGGGCATGTTAACCGGCAGCCATCATAAGATAGCTACTTCTCAAGACACTGCTTGTGGAAGACGTGGCGGCAGTTTCTGAGCTCACACACCTTGCTTTTCTTTTTCAACTGATTCAAACACACCGCACATGACTTATCGCAGTTTTCCGGCAGCCTATGTTGGATGTTTCCGAAGGCGGTCGAGCTCAGACTGTCCTTAACTATCTTCAAATTGGCCAAGGATGACGAAGAAACTGGGTTTCTTCTAAAGGAAGTTTGTGCGAAGGAATCTGAAGAAGCTGTGAATAGAGCCATAGAATTCTGGAGATTAAGAGCAAAGGACAAGAGCCATCTAGTCACTGCAAAAATGAGAGCTGCTTTGCACAGCACAAAATGATCGCTCACAACCATTGAAGCACTCAGCAAAATCCTAGCAATTACAAGAGAAGGGAAGGGAAAGGGAGGGGGAGATTCTTCAGAAACAAAATGCTGGTATATATAGATATAAAGTGGCTGGTGTCATTTCCTTTTTAGCACAATACACGGTAATATAAAACTAGGCTGACAGTGCCCCAGGCAAATCTTAAAATGGTAAAAGGAGAAATTGGAGAAATTCAGCTTTATTTAAGATTATCGCGTCAAGAATTCGAATCTTGAAATGTAGATTTGGTTATTGAATAAGTGTAAGTGTACAAACAGTCTTTCATCCTATATTCTTGGAGATATACCTTATAATTTATCTCATTTATCAAGATTCAGAATAGGATAGATGAGAACGTCAGTAACGAATCGTAATAAAAAAAAAAAAAAAAAAAAAAAAAAAAAAAAACTAGGCTGACAGCTGACTAGTGAGATCTTGGGCGTCAGTAGAGTACCTTTTTTGAACCAATGGAAGCCGCCAAAATGTGCAGAAGGTGGCATTGTTCCACATCAGGTCTGACGGCCTACAGAATACTCCAAATTTTTTACAACCTTTTTTAATGGCAGCAAGTCAGCAATAAACCGCTCATGACTATCCTTCGTATCATAAAGGGCAAAATGGAAATATCAAGCTTATCCAACCACAAAGCAACTTTAGAAGACAGATTTATTAAAAGAAAAAGAAGAGGTGTCTGTATTTTAGTTTGTAATACATTATCAGCATTCATGTGCAAGTTGCTATCCTCGGATATGATAAACTTCTGCCAGACACCTCCTTTTTGCTCGACCGCGATTGACCACGGCCAACTCCGTAATTTTTTATGTGGTGCTATGATGACGACCCCTAAATATAACGACGTCAAAAACTTGATCGGTTGATTCCACATATATATGGATCATGACAAGTAATAAAATGGATTTATGATCAACTTTTATCTTGATCTAGTTTCAATTTAAATTAATGTGGTATCTAATTTATCAAATTAAATTAGGATTTTAATTAAACTAATCTAATTTAGTCTAAATTTATCTACTATTTACAAATTGGTGGAGAACTATTGGGATTAAGTGGTTAGGAATTTCGATTTCACTTAGACCACTTAATATTTATTCAATCCAATATCATTCAAACACTTTTACATATGTATTAACATTGAGTTAACCAATTTTAGTTAGTAATATCTCTCGATCAAAACTAATCATATTCGCATGCCCAAATTTATTATATCTCTATATAAATTTATACACATATAAAAACATTCCATTTTAGGAATTCAATTATGATTGCATAAATTTTAATCATTTATCGATCTCTTATAAAAACACATGTCACTTATTTCACGAATTGGACAAATAAATCTCCCCTCGATCTATTGTCCTGAAATCAAGTAATTGGTGATTAAGCAATTGAATACAATTAAAAAAAACACAATAACTAATCAACACACAATCAGAGGGGAATGAAATCAATTGAATTAATAAATATTAACCTAAGCTATGTGGTTCATCCTAACAACCAATTGTTTAATCGATTATAATTGAGAAATTAAATAACAAAAAGATGAAAAAAAAAATCACGGAGTTCAATATATGGAATAAAGAAAAGAATCCTAACGATTGTTGTTCCTTGGCACCCAATTTTCAACAATGGATCATCAATCTCTTCTTGGATGTTTGTATATCCCCCGATCAATTGTGTTATTCAACCTTCAACTTTCAAATTGAGATACAAATCTTGAGGATTAATATATTTGAATGTTTAATGTAGCATCAAGATTATATCTCTAACCCCCCCCCCCCCCCCTTCCAAATTTTAAATAAAAGATTTCGTATTTATATATCTTAATTAGGTCTAAAATAGAGTCTTAAAAGTGTAGGGTAACATAATTGTGATTAAATTAGGATATTCTAAATTGATGAAAATTAATCTTTTACACGTGCAATTTGGTTACTATTTCTTCTTTTTGTTAGGATAAAGTCCTTATATATTGCAATTAAGTCCTTCAACTTTCAATCCTGACTCCTTAATCCCCAACTTTCAAAATATGTCCAAATTTGATCATTTTTGCTTAATTATTGTTCTTTTTTTTTTATCCGTTCTTGTCAATATCGAGTTTTCTACTAAAATTATATGAAGTTAAATATCTCGTTCATAAAATTAATTACAAAAGCTATTTTTGATTGCCTAGATAAATGTAATATTTATACTTATCGGTGATTGAAAATAAGGAATGAATTTTAAAAGAAATGGAGCCAAATAGTAGCTCGATTGAACCTCAATATATGTGCTTATAATATGGACATAACTTGGATATGAAAACATTCATATCCTATAAAAGTATCTTTCTTTTGAGATTGAAAATGGAAACTTTTAGTTTTAATGACCTAAAACGATTGTTACTTTTAGTTTTAATTGAAATCAAATCCTTTCCATTTTGAATAATAATATCTAGCACCATTTAAGTGGTCAAACTTGATAAATTCAATTAAATGAATCGTGTGATATTGCATTTAAATGAATTTATCATTTAATGTCAAAATATTGTTACTTAGATTGGTGCTTAACACTAATGATGATGAATAGTGCTACTCTTCCATTTATGACTGACACATGCATGGTATTTGTTCCAGTTTTATTTTTGAAATCATTGAAGAGATCTAATCGAACCTAATTAAATAAGATTTAATAAATTCATCTTGACTCGATCAATTCTTGATCAGTCGAGATAAATTATGAACTATTGGTCCTATGAAGGAGAGCAACATCATTCACTTTAGTTTTTACTTAAAACCAAAATGCATCTGTATAATTCCATTAAAAATAGAATTAATTGGATTACTAACAATAAAAAATAAAAAAAATAAAAATTCTTGTAAGATCGACACTACATTAATTTTTTATTACTTGTTCATGATATTGTACACTTGCGGTTCAAGCAGATATGTGCATTAACGGTTAAATGGATGGGACCCATCATACAAACTAATGCTACAAAAATAAAATATTATCAAGTAAAATAGGTAGAGGGACCATGTTATAACAATTTCCATAGGTTTTCGTTTTAACTAAAAAATCATTATTCAATAATATATTTACTTTTCAACTGTAAAAATTACAGAAACAGTATAGACCATCAGTTCTATAAACTAATATAAAAAAGACAACGGTGCCAAAATAACAAGATCGAGGCCAAGTTACAATATAGACCATAAGTTAGGGATTAACATGCAATTTGTTAAGGCTATGTTTGATAGCCGTCAAAATAGGTGGAAAAGGAAAAAAAAATTATTTTCTATGCTTAATTTTGGTGTTTGATTGCATAAAATTTTCCATGAAATTCATTTTCACACATTTTCTAGGTACAACCATTTAAAATACATTTTTCATTTTTTATTTTTCCATGATTTTGGTGGGAAAGTGATTTTTCATTATTTAAAAAAAAAAAAAAAAAAAAAAAATTGGCAATGGAAACATATTCTAAATCCAATGGTAAAAAAATTTATCCATTTAATTGACAATTTGTATGAAAAATAAAGTCAAACGAATACAAAAAAATTTCAAAAATTATTATTATTAATTTTTTTTTTTTTTACAATCCAAACAAATTTTAATATAGATTGTAAAAAAAATTATCCTAAAAAGTAACAATTTGCATGAAAAACAAAGTCAAACGGATTAAGTGAAAAATATATAATCAAGCACCATTAATTATAATTCCATCTAAAACAAATTCTAAACAATTCAATTACCTTCAATTTGTTTTCTTTCCACCAAAATTCCACCCTTACAATCAAACGCACCCTAAGGATTTATTTGATACCCTTTCTTTTACATGGAAGTTGGAATTTGTTGCAATCCTTCTAAACTTCTAGGGTACAATTAATTCCAGATATATATATATATATATATATATATATATATATATATATATTTAATTTATCATATGTTAGTACATATTTCTCGAAAACGGAATAAAATAATTATTTTTCTCTTTGTCAACTTGTGACGATTAAAGTGAGATAAGAGAAATTTATTTAACTTAAAATTAATATTTTCTTTGGGTTCAATATTGATAGGCGTCAATAAAAAATAAATTAGAAGGGTTCTAATTTGGAGACGAAAAATATGATGTGGATTGTCACATAAGTTTACAAATTCTCAAGTGCACATTTTATTCAAAATTCGAATCAAAAACCTGTTAATGATGTAATTCAATAGTTAATCACACGGATATAAGAATATTGAGAGGTGCGAAAAGGATTAGGAAACTGCTAAAACATGATTAGCTGGAGCACAATAATGAAAAGGAGGAAATGATTAGCTCCTTTAACACATATAAAACGAACACAAAAAAAAATTTCCAAATTTTATTATTATTATTATTTTTTTGGTAATCTAAACAAATTTTGTCCCCAATAATAAGAAAATTTATCCCTTTAATTGACAATTTTCATAAAAAAAAGTTAAACGGACATCAAAAGTATTATATTTTTCAAATGAAAAATTATATCACTCAAACACCTTTAATTATAATTTCCAGCAAAACAAATTCTAGACAATTCAATTCCCTATAATTCATTTTCTTTCCATTCAAATTCCATCTTTCTATCAAACGGATTCTAAGAAATTGCATGGAAATCAAGATGATATATTATTTTTTGTCCGAGCAAAGGAAATAAAACCAAAATGAAAATATCAATGCAATGATCCGACACATTTAACATTATGTTGTGTGCATGATTATAATAATGTAATGTGGCAGATCTTCTTTAGCAAAGCTACAATTAAGCACGTAGCTGCATACCTGTTCTCGCAATAATTGATTATAGTATAATATAATGTAATAGACTATTGTTTTCCACAAACTGATTAAGACCAGTTTGGTTGGAATTCTACTTTTCCAGCTTGTAACTTTAAAAACTCTTATAACTTGACAAAAACTTCATATCTTGCACAATATTTTTAGAAAATTATTCTACTATGTTCTTCTCAATCTCAAAAATAACATTGTGCTTTTCAAAAGCAGTGTCAAACGAACCTTAAGTATCATTCAAAAACATCTCTTAGAATGTGACAGACTTTGAACTAAAAAAAAATAAAGAATTCCACTTTGTACGTGAAGGACATATTAAAAATAAAATTTAAATAACATATAGATGATCATCTCAAACGTTGAAACTTTTATATTTAATAGTTCAACAGTGTAATGCCATTGAGAGAAGCTTGACTACGTAGTCTACCTTAAAGGCTCTGCATATATGAGAGTCCTTGTAATATCAATACTTACAATATTTATATATGAAATTTTATTTTCAACTTTTTATTGGAGTTCATATGAAAAACCCTAAAATCTCAAGACCTCAAACATGCTCTTATTTAGATTGTTCGTTAAAGGTTTTAGCAAATTTTAATAAAAGTTATTGAGAAGTGGTTGAAAAATTAATAGCAAAATTAGCTTATTTTATTCCCCTTCTTTTCTTATTAAATTATGACAATTATTGGGCAGTAATATTTTTAACTTTTATAACGTCTCCTGCTGCTGCTATCATTTTCATGTCTCTGGACTCTATGTGGGTATTTGCCTTATTTACCTTGAATGACAGTTGTATTTTGGTATGAAAACCTGCTCTTTTGATGACTTGATTTTCAACGTTAAGAGGAAATGTTGGAAGGTAAATTTTCTCTCTTTTCTTGATTTCTAACTTTTGCTATGCATTCTGCAATTAAAAATCAATTTTTTTTTTTTTTTCCCTTTTCTGATATGATCCCCAATTTTACGCTGAACTTTTCTTGAATTTTGGTAGTGAAAAGGAATCTTTAGTAGATTTGAAATTCTCTTTAGAACTGCAGTAATTATGATATTAACTCCATTGATATTTGGTGGCACCTGCAAATCTGATAATTTGGAACTGATAAAAACAATTAGACATCTTTTTTCTTTGACTTTGCCTTCCTGTGTTTATTTTGTAATGTTCATCAATTTGCTTCACTACTGTAATGAGTTAATAACATAAAAAATGTTTTTCATTTCACCAGTTTGATGAAGGACTAGCATCAGCTGAGATCAAATCGGAGTCAACCCGAGCATTGAGGTATACCGTTTCACTCTAAGAAAATGGGGAGCAATAAGAATGATGAGTTTCTCTCTCGTTTTGATGAATTTCTTCTTAATTGGTTGAGTTTGGGATTCGACTAAGATTTGTTGGAAGACGGTGATGAACAATGTGATACACGGATGGCATGTTTGGTAAATAAGATTTGAATTTGGACAAATATAATATATGACAGAGGTAGATTGAGAGTCTGACAATAGTAAATACTGTTGTTCCAGGTTGTATCTGAGAGCGTGAAACGGTTGTTTATGTGATCAAGCAAACATAATTTTAACTCGCAGAAACGTAGTTGAAACAATGTGTGTGTGTGTGTGTGTACACACAAACAAACCAGAAACACAAATCGGACACGAGAAAAAAAGAAGTAGGGCAAACAAACAAATGTTTAACCCGCAGGAGCGTAATTAAACAGTGAAATATGTAGGATGAAATGAAATTTATGAACTTTAAACAAATCAAAAATAAAAAAGAAGAAACGAGATGAAAATGATAATCCGAGGCAAGTGCGACACTTTCTCCTTCAGACAATATTGCTCCACTACGGCGTCACGGTTCACAGCACTTGTAACCCAAGATACAATGGATTCTCCTTGTGGTAGTAGCACTTCAAACCACAAGAAACGGCGAACTTCCGACGGGGTTCCCTCTCTATAAGGAAAACGACTTTTGGAATGAAATGAAAGAGATTTTATAAGAAAATTTTGTGATGTTCAATGCAAGCAAGAAATGGTATGCCAAAAAGAAGTGCAAAGGGTCCTATTTATAGAGGATGAGGAATTGTGAGCAAAGTGTTGCGAGTCAAACCTCGAAACCATGCAAACAAACGCAACACTCCTCGCTGCTAGTTTTCTGCTAGACCCTCGCTCGAATGAGAGTGCCAAAATTTGAGCAGAATGTTTGTCATTGGCTTGTCGCTCGAGCAACAGCCACGTCGCTCAAGCGATGGAGTTTGGTAATTCCAGATAGTTTTTCCTCTATTTTTCTTCCAGAATTGGACCGCAATTTCTTATTCATCCGAAATTGATTTCGAGATTCCAAATATACCACGATGATCTACTCTACAAGTAGAACAAGTTAGTTTATTTACATTTGTAATTTGACCATCGGATGAAGTTCGAATATTTGGCTGAAGTTGACACGAAAGTCATACTTTTCAACTTTGGTTTTCGTACTTAACCAATTTTCCTTAATTTTCAAACCAATTTCCAATAAATACTGCATATGGAACACCTTCTTAGTGAATATGTTTATGATTTCTTAATGTCTTTTTGATTGCTAAGATCTATTGGAAAAAAGTTTGTACTTCTCAAAGTTTTCATAACATAACCTACAATGTTAAAGCTCGTGCAGTTGGCTGTTTTGAGTTCTTAAAACATGATACATCCCGTAACTACAATCAGCAAGTCCATCCTTGGTAGTGAGCACAGCTTCAAAGTTTTGGGATTTGTAGAGCCCAATTGAAGTGTACACATTGGTCGTCACAGCTAATGTGATACACTCATGGCATGGTATATTTGAATTCGGACAAATATTAAATAAGGAAACCTACAAGGAAATTTAGGGGTCATTTTTGGTGTGATACAGTGAAAACCTACAGCAACGAGTGAGGGTGAACCATTATAAATGTATGTGTTCGCTTTGCATTTATTTATTTATTTTTTATTGTTACAGCTCTCACAGTTCCGGATAAGGATATAATCCATAACACAGAGGAGTTCCAGCCCTCTTTGTTCTGTTTTTAAAATAACATCAGTAGTTCTTGTCAATGAAAGACCTTATAGAAGAAAAAAAGTCTTTCACTAATGCTTGAACTGTGAACTCTTGCTACATGCCAACAGATATCCGCATCTTGGAGGAAGAAGTGATATTTAGCATCAACTCGAGTATTAGGCATATAACTTGGGTATAGTTGAAATTAGCATATGTAGTTTTACTTCTGTTGATCTATATATCTGATAAGGGTGAGTAACTAAATCGTTTGTTGAGCATAATCTTACTTTTCCCTTTTTTTCTAACGCCCAATAGCACCGGTAGTTAAAATTGGTTCCCTCTACTCAGAAGGTCTATGACATTGCCATTTCTAAATTCGGATGTCAAATAACACTATTGTATTTTTTTTATTTGTGCTAGGACCTTGTAATAAAACATGTAGCAATTTGATCTTGATCTTGGGGTAATAGGATTTGGTACCCTATTAGCAGATGAATGCATTACCTTTTGAGTAAAAACATGCCATTGTCTACATTATAAAATTCAGTTCCTGTCTTTCCAAATTTTTAGCACTAACATTTTTTTTCCCCATTTGGTGTAAGAAAGTTGCCAGATAGTAAGCTATGGCAACTTTAATGAGAAAACTTTTCTTCGTGGTATGTATTTAAACGTGAATTAGTAGCAGATGGGCGGAAGTATGCCATTCTATTTGTCACAAACTCATGTTACTATAGCAGAAATGATCGTACTATGGTTTCTTTGTAGTTGATTCTTAAGATGGCAGAACAGAGCCTTGTATTCACAGTGGATGAAGCACTTTCTATGGTGGGGTTTGGGATTTTCCAGGGTCTTGCCCTGCTATTCGCTGGGGCTGGTTGGCTTGCAGAAGCGATGGAAATGATGCTGCTCTCCTTCATAGGACCAACAGTTAAATCTGAGTGGACACTTTCTCCCACTGAAGAGAGCCTTCTAACCACCGCTGTTTTTGGTGGAATGCTTGTCGGAGCATATTTTTGGGGCTTCATATCAGATACCTATGGCAGAAGGTACTCATTTGTTTGCTTCGTCTTTTCATCTCAAACGTTGAATCACATTTCAATGTTAAATTGTCTTTATCTCCTCATGTTGTAATCGTGGAGGTCAGGCTCTATGACCTCCGTGAATTTATTCTTTATCTAATGAACACGTAGGGGTATGCCAAGCTCCCACCCAGACATAGGTGGAGTTATTTTTAAAATAATATCGATCAAATACTTGAATATAATCACATCAAAACCTACATAATTATATGTTTTAATCGTTGATGTTGTTTTGTTAATCGATGAACACTCTGACAACTAAATCTGTATCCACGTTTCCCTCTGACGCCTATAATGATTGAATAGGCCTTAAAAAGAACATTTCGTTCTCCTTACAGGACTGGAATACAGGGTGCAGTGGTGGTAGTAGCAGGAGCTGGGCTGTTAAGTGCTTCTTCCCCAAACTACAAGTTACTGATTATATATCGTTGTTTAGTTGGATTTGGTGTGGCCGGTGGACATGTATCCGCATCATGGTTTATGGAGTTCATTCCAACTTCCAGTAGAGGTGCTTGGATGCTTGCTATTACAACTTTCTGGACTCTTGGAACATTAATGGGAGCTTTACTAGCATGGGTATATCTGAATTCAAATTTTAATAATTTACTTCAACAAAACATCCATGAAATCTTAATCAAGTTTCTTTGTTATAAAGCTAATTGTAGAGTTGATTATGGCCTAATACTACGTTGACAAACTTGCTCTAAATGCTTTAATAGGATTATCATAAAGCTGCCCTTCTTCGTGCAGATTGTTATGCCAAGCTTGGGCTGGAGGTGGCTACTTGCTTTGTCTTCTATACCAGCTTTCTTGGTTCTTCTCGTTTCTCATTTTGCACCAGAGTCTCCAAGATACCTATATATGAAAGGCAGAACAGCTGAAGCACTTAGAATTTTGGAAAAAGTAGCTCTAATCAACCGAACAAAACTTCCTCCTGGAATTCTTCTCTCTGATCAAAACATGGATCTAGATGAAGAAAACATACCATTGGATGAAATTCCTCTACTTTCTTCAGTCAGAAAAGAGAGGAGTTTTTTAGAAACATTTCTCAAATCTATGCTTGAAATCTTTTCATCGAATTTACTGGGGACTACTCTTCTCTTGTGGCTTTTGCATTTCGGATATACGTTTGCATACTACGGAATTATATTGATGATCTCTCAGTTGAGCAGTGGACAAAGAGAATGTGGCTCAATTACTATCCATTCTGACAATGTCCAGCATGCTAGCCTCTATTTTCGCGTATTTATTACTAGTTTAGCAGGTACTATTGCTAAACCACCTCATCTTAAATTTGAAGTAATAGAAAACCGGACCTATTTATGTAAATTATGTTTTAAAACTGGCCCATAACAATTATGAGTGGATTTTGAATTCAAGAACTATGTTTGCTTTGATACAATGCTGAACCACCTCATCCGAAAGGGAGAAAATACTTATTTAAATTATGTCTTCAACGACTATCAATCTAGGCATTCCTGATTCCACATTGAATGCGCTCATTTTAAGAATTTTAAACAAAAATGTGGAACAAGCATAAAGATAAAGAGCTGTCGTTGCTAAATTGATTTTTCTTTGCAGAACTTCCTGGGCTTATTGTTGCAGCAGTTCTTGTTGATCGGTTAGGTCGCAAGCTTACCATGGAAATTCTTACCATGTTTACGTTCATCCTAATTCTACCCCTACTTTTGCATCAAAACGAGCCGGTGACTACAGCATTGTTATTTGGTGCTCGAATGTTCATTTCTGCAGCATTTACAAGTCTAACCGTCTATGCGAAGGAGGTACATTTGATTATTATGTTCAGTTCATTTTATTTTCATTTATTTAACTTTTATGTTTGAAATTCATTCGATGCTAGATTAGAAGAACATTCTAATTTCAAGATAGATGTAACAGTAGTTGTATCTTCAATTAAATTATAGGTATATCCAACTTCTACAAGGGGCACTGGTTGTGGACTTGCAACCTCTGTCGGGAGAGTTGGTGGCATGGTATGCCCGCTGGTAGCAGTAGGACTGGTTAGGGGCTGCCATCAAACAGCTGCAGTTATTCTGTTCGAAGTCGTCGTACTTGTTTCCGGACTCTGCGTCCTGCTCTTCCCATTCGAAACCAAGGGAAAAAACTTAAGAGACATTGTAAGCATAGAATAGAGAATATACTGTTTTAGATGCAATGAGACGCCGTGATTGCATAAATTAATGTTCTTCCCATAATTTCTATCATGAAATTTCCCAAAAATGTTCATATTTGGATGTTCCCAAACCTGTGACCACCCTCTGTAACAATATATTACATGCAATAATTGAAACTTGGCTCAAGAAATTGAAATTTCTTACCTATTTCTAGAAGTTTGTAGGTCGGGTCAGCGAGTGAAGTGATTTGAGATTATTTACTTGTTTTTAGCTATGGCAATGAGCCGGGCCGGGGAAAAAACTCGAGTTTGGCTCGAGCTTTTTTTGGCCCCGAATCGAGCCGGGCAAAGTCCGGTAAAAAAAACTCGGTTCGGCCCTGGTCTTAACGGGTCGAGCCGGGCCCGTTTGGGTTTTGTCTTGTTTCTTTCTTTTTTATTTTTTTGGTAAAATTTACATTTTTTCATGGGCCGGCACGGGCTCGGGCCAACGCCCCAGAGCCTTGGCTCGGGCTTTTTCCGAGCCAAGCCCGAGCCCGAGCCGTCCGAGTGTTTGGGTTTAATTGCCACACCTACTTGTTTTAAAAGTTGTTCATCCAGGGATTATTTCAACTGAGTTGACTGATTGAGGTTGGACTGATATTTTGTACATTGATCACACTATTCAAGCAATTATTTTGGTTTATGCTCGATAAGTTCATATTGTTGTAGTAGGTAGGATTTGGAGGTAATTATTTTATCGGATTTTGTATTTGTTGTTTTTTCCTAATTTAAAAATATGAGGGTAAATATGTCTTTTTGTAGACCCTTCTAGCAGTTTTATTTGATGAAAATTTTCATCAAGGACAAGACGTGCTGATTAATTGAAGATTGAAGGCTAAAATAGGATGAAAAAGGTTAGGGACACTAGTACGAAATGGGCAAAGATTGGAAATATTCAACGCAATCAAAAAGTAATATAGACCTTATTTGTTATTGTTAAAAGAACTAATTAAAATCTATGTTAAAATTAATAATTAATTTTAATAGCACATTTCATAAGACTTACAACTTTTCAATCTCATATTTCATCAACTTTTATCAAAATCTACTAAAAATCTAATTTTAATTTCTACTAAACAATGACATAATAAACAAAAATTGTGAGGATAATATAACTACTTGTTTGATTTTCACATAGCGGGGCAATAGAAAAATTCTGTATAAATCTCAGAATGTTGTGGGGGTGGTTGTCCTATGTCCCTCCACCCCTGGCTGTAGGTGGATACACATGGAAGGCACGAATGGGCACTGTGGACAAGACTTCATTAGGAGATAGACGATGAAAATCCTTTCGTTGAGTTAAATCTATCTAATTTCAAGAGTAAACAAGAATTGGTCGTCCCATGAGGTTGTCTTGTAGGATCAAACGACACGAGAAATCCACAAGCACCAATATGCTAAACAATTTATTAAAATGCAAGAAACTCTAAAACTGAAAGGGATTAGTGCAGAAAAATTAACCAAGCCTAGGGCACTACAAAACTGAAAGAATGAGGACCACTTTGTTTTAAAAAAAAAAATCACAAAAATAGGGGATCGATATTGCAATTTCCTCTTTCAATTATGAGGAGGAATTATTAAAGCGTTCATAATTTTAACATATTATTTAAAGAAAATAAAAATAATAATGTTATGAATGCAATCATACGTAATGATCACTATAATAATTGAATAATAAACCACTAATTTTCATATTCAACTCTGCCATTATTGGGTAGGGTATTGGGTTGTGCTTTTTTCAAATTTTATTAGGTCGTTTTCATGCTGATGCCCTTTTCATGTTCCATCCAGGCGTTTGTGGGGTGTGTTTGGTTGGTTATTTATGTTTATGAACAACAGCTTGAGAAATATTTTTCTATTACTGTGTTGGGTTTGTGAACCAAATTCAGTCTAGGATTGCGTGATTTGAAGTTTTGGACTTGAAGATGTCAAAATATGATCCAACAGGGAAAAAAAAAAGGAATTTTTGGTGCTAGAAGGTTGCTAGAGCGGTAGACGAACTTTATTGGAGCAAAACGTTGTAACACGCTTGTCGTCTAGCTCTCGCTCAAGTGACATGGATGTCGCTCATCTGGCGCTAGATAGTGCTCGAGCGACGATGCCTCAGGATATTTTTTCATTTTTTATTTTCACGCGTATTTTGACCTAGTTTCCATCTTTTAGATTATTTTTAGGATTTTAACAGGTTCCCTATAAATAGTAGACTTTTCATTCAGTTTTGGTATTGCTGAAATTGTACTTTTTTTTTTCCATTGATTGTTGAATAAAATATTATGTTGAATAAGATATTATAGTGAAATCGCCTTCTTTTTCGACAATTCTATTTAAAGTGAAAGACCGAAGGAAGAAGGCGTCGCGATGTAATGGATGCAAGCTACTTGTATAGATAGAGAGAAAAAAGATGAGCGAGAAAATTTTAACTAAAAAAATATTTTGAAATATTAAAAATATAAAATTAGTTTTAAAAACCTTGTGAAAATAAGCATATGTTTATCCCAGATTTTTTCAAAACTCTTTTTTTACATACTCGTTTTTAACCATATATTCATACAATAAAAAATTCTACTCGCAAATTCAAAAAAAAAAATTCTACTTTTTAACCACATATTCTCCAAAAATTCTCTACTTAAAACAATGTTTAAAAAAAAAAGCCACCAAACCTTAATTCATTTTAAGCCTTTTTATGGATTTTTCTATGGACAGCAATGCGAATAAATTGGGAAGGATAAAGCTACTTGTACATGAGGGTATGGACACCATTATGTACCAAATATTATGTACTCCAAACAAGATCCAATTGGGAATTGTTGTATGTACATGTACATTTACAACCCCCTCACAACCAGGGGGGGGGGGCAATAAAAAATGCACGAACTCCCCCATTGCGATGGAGCTGTCAGCAAGTGCTTCCCAAATAAATTTGGATTAATTTATATGTACAAAATTATGTACTAAATCTCTTACTCACACTCACATGGCATGCGGATCCCGCGTGAATAAATAATTCGACAATGTAGTCCCCACCTCCAATTGTGAGTGGTAAAGAAGTTTGTAGAAAAGTGTAAGTGTAGCATTGTCCAATAAATTTACCCCACCTCAAATACACTTTTTTTCTCAGGCTCGCCCGCCACATGTTCCCATATCCACTATACTCCTACAACAGCCTCGTCTCCTAACCCCACCCAAATTTATTTGAAAAATACTACTCTACCCGCATGGATGATCACATGGGTGATCGCATGTGAGTGTGCAGGTCCCATGTAAATAATCTACACTTACATGCGGTCACTCCTGCAGTTCGTGTAGCATTGCTCAAAATTTTTCACCTTAAATCATCTTTGCAGAACTATAGCTACTGGACTGTGCATCATAGGCTAGTGATTGTTCAGCAATTTCAAAAGATGTGCATAGCTTATGCGAAGATCAGAAATTCAGAATACTCGGCGCACTTTTCTGAATGAGTAATATGATAATTATTTAGGGGGCGTTCTCTTTGCTGTTTTCGGACCGTTTTTTATTTTCGATTTTCCAAAATATTGAAAAGACGTTCTCTTTCCCATTTTTGAAAACGAGTTTTTGAAAACGGTTGAAAATTTTGTGAAGAAAATAGAAAATAATTTTTTTACGTTTTGATTGTTTTTTTCACAAATCTGCCAAAATTCAAAAAATATGGGTTAAGAAATATTTCGAAATGACAAAAAGAACAAGTTTTCAACAATCTCAAAATAGACACCCAAAACACAAAACAAATTCAAAACTCAAAATACAAAACTGAAACACGAAGAGAACGCCCACTTAATTGTTCTCAGTCTCAGTGTTATGTTGAATCAGTGTATTTAAAAGCTTAAACTGTCAAAGGGAACTACATATATATCATTTAAATTTTTCCATCAAAGCGGTTCCTCGGGTGGTTATTTTTTCCCTTCAAATCGTGAAGCATTCACAATTTCATTAAATTAGTGGCGACGAGACTTGAACCCAGAGTTTTTATATGTTTTTCATATTATGTTGAACTACTTGATCTACAAATTATAAGAGAAAGTCACACATATGCCATTTAAATCTCACCTTCAATAATTTAATTAATAGTGTAGGCACTACTATATAAGGTCCGCATATGAACTAATCACATATCTTAACAACACATCCACGAGTACAATAAATTATCATCAAATAAGTATTCGCAAAATAAAAACTAAGTCACAATAGAGTCAAAACTATGAAGGGCTCAATCCTCACTCATTTTCTCATGAAGTCCACGAGTTTCACACTATGATGCACTGACATGCACATATGTTAAAAATGCAATTTTTTAAAAAAGTATGGACACGATACATAGATTAAATTCTTTGGATTCTTTATTTATATATGTTTTATACTTATTACTAAGTTTTCTTGTTGAAATCTTTTAAATAAGAGTATCTATTTGATATATTATAATAATTTTGAGTTAGTACTATATATTACTATTGTCAAAGAAAGAAAAATGACTATAGTAGAATTCTTAAGGATTGTCAGTATCTGACACGATGTGTAACCCTAGTTGAAATATTCATGTAATGGAGGTCTCACACAAATCAATTATTTGCTGCGAGTCAACACAAAGAATGTAATTGCACCATATTCTATTTAGTATTAACCTGAAGATTATGAATACAAACCTCAATGCAATTGCTGTATTTTTTTTTTTGCTTTTGTGTGCGTGTACTTAATGAAATAATTACAATGAAATGATAGCAAGAAGATTACAGATAGATGCACTGCATTCAAGAATTATTAACGTGCTTTAGGGGTCTATCACTTACTCATCCAATAAATAATATGTCAAGCATCACAGTCTAGATTTATTTTTGGGAGGTACATCAGCTTTCAAATTCTTATAGAAATGCTTATAAATTATATCTAACAAGAAAATTTACGGAGGAATGATCAACAAAGTTATGACTACTTAGCTGAGAATGGACGCGTAAGTCTACAACTAAGTGGACCTTTAAAATGATTCAGCTAATCAGTGCCCATCCTCCGTGTGCAAAAATATTATCAATTTCAAATGCACTTGATTCGCACTTCCTACAATCCCGACTTGGAGTGAGTTCTTAGCTAGAACCAGTCTGGATAATTAAACTTTAGTGAAATACCACTACACCAGAGAAACAGCTTTTAACAACGTGCAAAAAACGTTGCCAAAGAGTTTTTACAGCGTTCGGGAGCATGTTGCAGATTGCGATGTTGCCGTAGAGTGGAACCTTTTCACAACGTTCGGCGAACGTTGCGAAAAAGGGCTTTCGCAACGTTCAGAAAGGTTTTTAGCAACGTTCATTGAACTAGCATTTTTTACCCCCATTTACACTGCTTGGAGAAAGAAAAAAAAAGGAGATATCAACGAAGTAAAAATGTTATCTTGATTTATTATCAACAAAGCAAAAATAGCATAGATCTAGAGAGTGCACCTGCATTTTTTTCCGTCATTTCATCCTGATGAAAATTAAGAGTGATCTCATAGAGTGGCGCTTACCAAACACTCCCTAACTCCACAAAATCAAGCTCGTTATCTTGTGAAATCACATTGGTCTCATATCTCTCTTCATCGCACCCCACCTTTTTACACCGGCACTAGAAAGAACATCGATTCATACATCAAATGTAAGCTTTTGTGTGTATATGTGTGTATATATCAATACCTGATGTCGTTGATCAGCGATTTGTTCACGCGAGTTGAGATTGTGCGATTTCTCTTTCTTCCTATTGCGTTTTCGTTTCTTCAAATTTCCTAAACAGTTATTGTGAGTTTCAGTTGAGTGGTCGGCAATGGAGTTGAAGAATTGGGAGTAATAAGCCGACGGTGAAACCCTAAACCGGGTGTATGACCGAGTTAATATTCAAACCGGGTCGATGAACACCGCTTTCGAGTCTTTGAACAGGTAAATGCCGGTTTTGAGAAAAATCGATAGCCGATCGTTTGGTTCGGGGACTGCCATTTCCAGAGGCAACAATGGGGTGCTTTGCTGGCATAAAATTTAAATAGGTTTATTGGTTGGCGATAGAGCCCGTTTGACCCATCAGATTACTTCTCTTTTAATTCCTTGTATTTTTGATGGAGAAACTGTCGTCCAGGAATTACATAGCTCTAAAGATAAATAATCAAGAATTTACTTAGTGTAATATACAGAACTATTGCGTCTGAATTGAAAAGTAAGAGATAAACCTGTTCAGTAACTGTCGGGCCAATCTAAATCTCTCGTGGACGACTACGAAAGTACTGCTCAGATTCTTCATCAAAAACTTTCACAGATTGAGAATGAGAAAGAGGGAACATTAATTTAGGGTTGGGTTTTGATTATTCAAGGTGAGAGGGGAGGACTGAGAGACGAGTGAGACGGTGACATGAAAAGAAGAAAAAATTAGGGCTGGTTTGATTTTGATTAGTTTTTTTTTTTTTTTTTTTTTTTTTTTATAAATTTGGATTGCATAATTTTTAACGAAAATATTTGTAAAAATTTTACTTTTCACAACGTTCATTGCACGTTACCAAAAATTGACTTTTCGCAACGTGCAATGAATGTTGCCAAAAGTTTCCTTTTTCCAACGTTAATTGCACGTTGCCAAAAGTTCCACTTTTCACAACGTTCATTGTACGTTGTGAAAAGTTCCACTTTTGACAACGTTCGTTGCACGTTGCCAAAAGTCTCATTTTGCAACGTTCATTGCACGTTGCCAAAAGTCCCATTTTGCAACGTTCATTGCATGTTGCGAAAAGTCATGTAATGAACGTTGCCAAAAGTGAAACTTTTCGCAACGTGCAATGGACGTTACGAAAAGTAGTATTGACAACATTCTTTTGAAAAATGTTGTTAAAGCTCAATTAAGTTAACCAATTGCAACATTCATTTATTAGAATGTTGACATAGACTCCTTTAGCAATATTTATTAATTGAATGTTGCCTTTTGAGTGTTGCAAAATGAATTTTTTGTTGTAGTGTACTTTAGCACTATCATTTTCGTCATAATTGGCCCACACCCTGAAGCACGTGACAAAGAGTAAGCATGGTAGTTTCCATCCAGCTTGACTTGCTTCCTATACCTTAACTATTTCCTTCATGTAATAACAACAACTCCAAATTTTTACTGCAAAAGATGAGCGCATACATGGTAACATGCAATTCAACCACAAATTATCTAGTAGTACCTCGCTATGGATAATAGCGTTTTCTGAGTATCCTATGACTGATGTGTCAACGTCACAACCCCCAAATAGGTCAATGGACTGGGCCTAAGAGAAAAGCAGACAAGATTGACATTTGACAATTTCAATGCCAGTGGTAGCTAAAATATCAATTTCTTCAACGAGAGACTGATTTAAGTAGAAGTTTCTCAAAGCTTTGCTTACTTGCCAAGGGTTAGCAATATTGAAACTTTTCCAGGACTATTACACGATCACTGGATGTGTTTAAAGTTGAAATGAAAATGACAGGTGACTACTGTAGATAAAACCTTGAGAAAATTAGCTATCTCGCAAGATTTATCAAAATGATGCATCTCCCTATATTATTTGGGAGAATTGGTTGAATTTATTTGAACTTTCCTTTTTTATCGTACGATCTCTAGTCCCTCCAAAGAGAATCCTCCATGGTCCATCTATGAGAGCTGTTTATTGTAATTTTGTTTGAGATTTTTGTTATCGATGACAGCAATGAAGTATAAAATTTTACTTTTGAATCGTAACACAAGATTTGCGTTTTAGCAAGTAAAGATACGAGCCGTATTGGCGCAGATAGATTTGGATGATTCGTTGTTGGGATTTAACAAAATCCCCACAACTTGGACAACAGAGGAGAAACAACGGAAGGATCGAAATGTACTTTCACAGATTTATCTTCATCTCTCTAACAATATTTTTTAGAACATTTTGAAGGAGAATACAGCAACTACATTGTGATTGAAGTTGGAGCAATTGTGCATGATCAAAAGTCTAACAAACAAATTGCATATGAAACAGAGGTTGTATTCTCATCGCATGGTAGAAGACGGATCTTGGGAGGTGGTTGTCCTATGTCGAAAGACTCGAAACACATGGAAGGCACGAATGGGCACTGTGGACAAGACTTCATTAGGTGATAGAAGATGAAAATCCTTTCGTGGAGTTTAATCGTATCTAATTTTTATAGTAAACAAGAATTATGGTCGTCCCACGAGATTGTCTTGTAGGATCAGATGACATGAGAAATCCACAAGCACCAATATGCTAAACAATTTATTAAGATGCAAGAAACTCTAAAACTGAAAGAATGAGGACCACATTGTTAAAAAAAAATCAAAAAATAGGGGGTCTATATTGCAATTCCCTCTTTCAATTATGATGATGAATTATTAAAGCATTCATAATTTTAACATATTATTTAAAGAAAATAAAAGCAAAATAATGTTATGAATGCAATCATTGCTCACTATAATAATTGAATAATGAACCACTAATTTTCATATTCGACTCTGCCATTATTGGGTAGGGTACTGGGCAGGTTTTGCTTAGGCCTTAGGGTACTGGGTGGGTTGTGCTTTTTTCAAATTTTATCCAAAATTTTATGTTGCATGCGTTTGTAGGGTGTGTTTGGTTGGTTGGTTATTTATGTTTACGAACAACTGCTTGCGAATACTTTTCTATTACTGCTCGTTTGTAGCCTGGATTTTGCAATAAGAAATGCCTTAGCAATTTGATTATGAAGCTTATCTTGATATTAAAAGTGCACAAAATGCTTGAAATCGCACACTTCGTTAACAATAGCAAACATTCGCATCTCTCGATCCTATCTAACTTCTTTAGTAAATCAAGGGTTATGGTCCTAAACTTTTCGCATTGCACTAGAGGATCGAACATCGTGAAAAATCAACAAGCATCAATGTAAAAAAAAATTAAAATGTTAGAAATACGAGTGCACGAAAATTGCACCAGGGAACCTATAAGATTGAAAGACTCCGGGTGACAAAGCAAATAAAATAAATTGACCAAATTGCAATAAGAGTCATAAGTAGGGGATGAATAGTACAGTCATCAAATATATTAATTCATTTTGTGTAAATACGTTTTTCCTTAGAATTAATAATCAAAATGTGTAACCATCAAAATCGTCACTGTCTGAATTGGCTTATTATGTGATAAATTCTTATGGGGCCAGACTTGGAATCTTTTATGCAATATGAGGCCAAACTTGGCTTAATTATTACCGCACTTTTTACTTTTTAATTAAATTGTGTCATTGTCGGGTAATGTCCTTTGCCCAGATTTTATTCGGTCACTCCCACGCAAAAGATCTTATGATGTTGGCTTCAAAATAAAAGAACCAAGCTACTCTACCAGATAAATTTTGACATACTACATGACAGAATACTCACAAATTGGGGGGTCCACTTTTTTTTTTAATTTTTAATTCAGGCGGGTCCCACATGTATTGTGAGTATCTGTCATGTAGCATGTTAAAGAAATTCTGGCAGAGAAGTTTTTTCCTAAAAATTTTATATGTCTTCTACTGGCATTCTTGTCTGCATTAGAGGGAAATTGCTTGTGTGATATTTATAGATGATGGCTGTGTGGTGGAGACATACTCTCTCTTTTCAGTGCTCAAAATTTATTTCATATGTTACAAAGAGTTAGTTCGCTTAAACTTTGTCTAATTTCTATTTTTTTTTTTCTCTTTTTATATGAACTCAAATCCCAATTGCACACCGAACTTTTTTTGAATTTTGCTAGTGAAATTAGCTCTTGATTTAAATTTATTTCAAGTACAGCCTGAGCTAAGTTACTCATACATAAACTCAAAGTTATCTTAAGTAACTTTAGCTTTTTTAGGCTTAGACAAACATGTCCTTGATCTGATCAAAATAATTAGAGATACCATTTTCAAAAGGAGCAAACTACATTTTTGTTTTATTTTCTAATGTCAATCAATTTGCTTAACTACTGTACTGAATTATAACAGAAAACTGTTCTTAACTTTGCCAGTTGTATGGAGTAACATCAAGCTGAGATTGAAACTGAGCCTACCCGAGCATTGAGGTATATTTTTCATTAAAAGAAAATGGGGGAAGAACGGTGAGCTCTTTCTTGTTTGGATATTTTCTTCTGATGTGGTTCTGATTTTCGAATTTGATAAATAATTGTTGGATTGCTATGATAAGTTTATTGAGATTAATGTGATAGACTTATGGCATGTATGGTAAAGAGGATTGAATAGTACCGTAAAAAGGAAACTGAAATCTTGTTGAATATTGTCCGGGCATCTACTAATTACTATACCTTTGATCTCTAAATTTCTTTTGGTTGCCACAATCTATTAGAAAGAGTTCGTGTGTCTAAAAAATTTCAATAAATTTGCAATGGGGTGTAGTTGGCTCTTTTTAAGAGCATCTGATGGTGTAAAATAGAGATTTAGCCCTCGTTTGGTTTCCATTTTTTCACCATAAAAATGAAAAATATGACCGTTATCCATCACATCCAACCACCATATTTGACTTTACATCTCTTGTATGGGGCCCATAACGGCTATATTTTTCATTCTCATTTTACAAATAATGTGTATCAAACAGGGCCTTAAATATTCAAAGTGATCAGAAACCTCTTCGAGAGATGCAAAGAAGATTCAAATTGCATTTTTCGGTAGAAACATCAATTTTTACATCCAAGAGACAAAATGTGAATTTAGATCTTCATATTGAAACAAAATTTGGATTTAGATCCACGAGGATGCAAAAGTGATTTTGGAGATACTAATTTAAATCACCACTGGAGATGCTCTAAGTGCTTAAGTATGATCTATATCTGATACGGGCGACCAATAAAACTGTGTAGAATTGATTGTAGTATGTTTCTTTGTAGTTGATTCTTAATATGGGAGACCGGAGCATTGGATACACACTGGATGAAGCACTTTCTACTGTGGGGTTCGGGACTTTCCAGGGTCTTGTCCTGGTTTTCGCTGGGCTCGGTTGGGTTGCAGACGCAATGGAAATGGCACTTATCTCCTTCATAGGTCCAACAGTTAAATCTGAATGGACACTTTCTCCTACAGAAGAGAGCCTTCTAACGACCATTGTTTTTGGTGGAATGCTTATCGGAGCATATTTTTGGGGCTTCATATCTGATGTCTATGGGAGAAGGTACTCATTTTTCACTTCATCTTTAAACAACCCTGCCTCATTTTAACTTGAAAAGAATTGTAATTTGTAAATTAGTCTTGAACAAACTTGTCTTCCAATATGTTAAGAGATATAATCTCACATTAAGGGCGTGTTCGGTAGAGATTAAAATCGGATTAAAATTGAAAAATTAGTCGTTATTGTTGACTTTTATTAGACGAGTGTGACCCAATAACGGCCATATTTTCAATTTTAATTGGATTTTAATCTCTATCAAACGGGGCTTAAATAAAGATGAAAATATAGATCAACTTATAAGGTCTTGGGTTACTCCTCTTAATAAGGTTGGCCTTTTAAGATGGACCATTAAGTCTTAACATGATATCAGAGCTCATTAAACTCTAACGAACAATTCAATCCGTTTAACACTCAAAAAATGAGCATGCGAATTTCAAGATTGGTTTGCTCAAATGAGCCACATCTTGCGGGGACATGTTAAGGAATATAATCTCACATCGAATAAAGATGAAAATATAGACCAATTTATAAGGTCTTGAATTACTCCTCTTAATAATGTTGACTTTTTAAGATGCACCCCCAAGTCTTAACACCATGTGTTAGCAATATTTAGGCCAATCATTTCAAAAACAATTTTTGAAATCAATGAAAATTAATGACTTAGATTTTGCAAACACTTAATTTGTAAACAAACTTTGTACAAGTAAATTAATTTTTTATTTTGGTATGTATGTATGTAGAAGAGTCCATCTGGAGACCTTCCTCCAGCTCGACAGCTGGCCCTAGAATTTTTTCTCTCCTTCCTTTCCCTAGCTCTTTTCTGCCGCATTACTCTTCTTAGCCGGCAAAGAGAGAGGTTTTTGACTTTTTTTCCTCCATAAGATGACACATATATGTACTGCCAAGTGGCGAGATCGAATGAGCCTATTGCACCTCGCCAGATGGCACAACGGAGCCCATTCATGTTCAGCCATTTGGTGGGATGGAAAATCAATTCGCTTGACACGGGTGGTGATCACAATGTCATTAGCCTTTGTATTAAGACTGGGAAGTGGTGCTACCTCTTAAAGATAATGGTTGTCAAGAGGCAGAGGGGGCTTATGATATTACATATGAAGATAAATGGAGCATTAACCCGCCAAAACCTGGCAAAGACCTCAATTCGAAGGCCGTCAACCGACCATCTCCATTAGGGTCGACCAACCACCTCCACAAGGGGTTGCTCGACCACTCATTGAAGTGGTTGGCTGACCACAGCATGTGTGAAGAAGGGCTCACTCGATAACCAAACGACAGTTATCTTTCCACTCGACAATACATTTCTATCACAAATGAAGGAACCTCCACTCAATGTTTGAAATATCAAGCTTGAGTTCAATAAATGTGCTGTGTGAGCACTTGATATAGTTCTTGGAATGGTATATGTAACTTCTTAGCAGTAGAGTTGAAACAGTAATTGTTGTGGTGTTGAAATTACCAGGACATTGTTGACAAGTTTACCTGAGTAAAGGAAGTGAGGCCACTTCCAGGGCCTGTTCTGCATAGAGGCAATGAGGCTGTTGCCTCAGGCCTAAAATATGAGAGGGGCCTTTTTTGGCCCAAATATTTTTTTTTTTATTTTATTTTTAAAAATATTAAGTAAATATTGTAATTTGTAAAAAAAAAAAAACCTTGTTTTCACTCACTGGGACCTAATTAACGGAGTTTGCTTCAGGCTCCGAAAATCACAGGACCGGCTCTGACCACTTCCTCTAAGTTTTGGGCTTTAAGTACGTACTTTATCTCCAGGAGCGTATGCTTCTGGGGCAAATGACATTATAACGTGCCTTCAAGTATCTTTCTAACATCGTCTTTGTTCGTGTTATCCCTCTAACGTATATCATGATTTCGTTATACCTGAAAAGTGTGTTCTATTTCTCCTTGCAGGATGGCAATGCAAGGTTCAGTCATGGTTATTGGAGTATCTGGACTATTAAGTGCTTCTTCCCCAGTTTACAAGTCTCTGATTATATATCGTTGTTTTCTTGGATTTGGCGTGGGCGGTTTACATGTATTTCCAGCATGGTTTCTGGAGTTCATTCCGACTTCTAATAGAGGTGCTTGGATGCTTGCTATTTCAACTTTCTGGACACTTGGATCAATATCGGGGGCTTCACTTTCATGGGTATGTCTAATGCATTTCAAGCATACAATGTCGTTTCCCTCGGAAAATGCATAAAGCCGTCATTGTTCTTGCAGATTGTCATTCCAAGCTTGGGTTGGAGGTGGCTACTTGGTTTGTCTTCTATTCCAGCTTTCTTGGTTCTTCTCTTATCGAATTTTGCACCAGAGTCTCCAAGATACCTATATACAAAAGGCAGAACTGCTGATGCACTGGGAGTTTTGGAAAAAATAGCTCTAATCAACCGAAAGGAACTTCCCACTGGAATTCTTCTCTGTGATCAAAAAATGGGTCTAGTTGAAGAAAATGCTCCATCAGATGAAACTCATCTTCTTTCCTCGACCAATAAAAAGAGAAGTTATTGTGAAACATACTTCAAATCTATGCTCGAAATCTTTTCATCAAATTTACTGGGGACTACACTTCTTTTGTGGCTTTTACATTTTGGATATGCGTTTGCATACTACGGAGTTCAATTATTGTTATCTGAGTTGAGCAGTGGACAAATAGAATGTGGCTCAATAACTTTCCATTCCGAAAATGTCCAAGATGCTAGCCTCTATATTGACGTATTTATTAATAGTTTAGCAGGTACTACGACTTAAGAATTTCGACAAAAATGTAAATGAACCCAAAAGTTATTACATTCTCTATTTTTACTAATGTCTGGAATACATAATTAGTTGCTAAATTCATTATTCAAATTCTTGCAGAAATTCCTGGGCTTATTGTAGCAGCAATTCTTGTGGATCGGTTAGGCCGCAAGCTTACCATGGAAATTCTTACCATTTTAACTTTCATCCTAATTCTACCACTGCTTACCCATCAGAACGAGTTAGTGACCACAGCTTCTTTATTTGGTGCTCGCATGTTCATTTTTGCGGCAACTTCAACTTTAACTATCTACACAAAGGAGGTATGTTTCAGTGTACCGTTCAATATATTATCATTTATTTAACCATGGGATTTCATTCAATGCTCGTATCGAAGAACATTCTAAATTACTAGATAGATGTAATGATGGGTGCCTAGACCTTTTAGATACATGTGACGAAAAGAAACTACTCTAGAGAAGTGTTCATGCTCCGAGAAATGGAGCTAGACAACAAGAGTCTTTCAAGAGAAGTATTTATAAGTGATTTTTAATTAGGTTCGATAAGCAAATTAAGCGAGAGTATGAAAATTGAAAGTAGTTGTTGGGTTTTGATACCCAATAAATTCGAACGATAATTTAAAACAAATGTCGGATAATTTTATAATTTATTGATACTATAAACTTGGTTCGATTCGAAAACTACCGATATTTTTGGAGGGCCCAAGTTGTAGTTGGACTTATTGGTTAGATGGTGATATGGTAGCCCATTTAATGGAATGGGCCATTTAATGGAATGGTTGGTGCCCCATTTAAAGTAAAGTTCTTGGCCGAAATGATTCCCAAATTAACCTAACCTATATACATATGCTGCTGCCGCTTTTGTGTGCCTTGTGTGTGATTTGTGGAATTGGAAGAAAACGTGGCTGCTTGTTTTGTGCTTGCTGTGGAAGAAAACCCGTGTGGCTGCCTCTTTGCTTTGGTTTCTTTTGTGCCTCTTTATTGTTTTTCTTCTTGCCTTTGTGGCTCAAATCAATACCAATTATCGTGCCCTTTGTAGGTGAGATTGAGAAGCAATCTAGATAAATATATCGGTTGTGAATTGAGTAGTTTAGATAGGTGGTTGGTAGAGAAAGTAACGTGAAATTGAGCCCGAAAATCATTGATTCGAAAATCTTGGAGCGAGTTTCCGCAACAGTAGTTAATTATAGGCCTTCCACTACAACTCCTACACTAGTGATTCTTTCCTTTGTAAACCAAGTTAACTCATGAAAAAATTTCAGTGTTGGTCCCTACCTATAAAGATCTTACCAACTTAGCCATCAACCTTTCATATCAGTTGCACGCTACTCGTTGATAGTCATGTGAAACAATGGTTTCTAAGTTAACAACTTCAGGATTTAGAATGTAATTCATAAACTTCTGGTCGAATGATATTTTTCCTCAGAAAAACTACTCTTTATCGGGGCTTTGGGGTGGGGTAGGGGAAGAGCGAAAAGATGCAAAATTTTCTATTTTTATTTTTTTACTTAATTTTCAGTTCTCTTTTCCTTTTTCCTTATCTTTTTCTTTTTAATTTCTTATATATAAAGAACTAGACCTGAACAAAAATCTCGAACCGAATCGAGCGGTTCTTCGTAAGTGAAATACCTGAACGAGTATCTAAATCGAGAACCAACGGGTTCTGTTCGAAATTTTTTTAAAAAAATTAATTTTTATATATGGAATAAATTAAATCATTTTAATTTTTTAAAAGTAAATTAGCAAACATAGAGTTTGCATTGAAGAACGGAGTTTAATGAGGGCATTGAGACAGATAATAAAATATATATTATATTTTTTCTTATTAAATATTATTAGTTGAACAATTTTTAGTTTATTTATATTTGTTAATTGTAATTTTTCAATTTTTCTTTTAGAGTTTCTTAGTATCTAGTATGACAAGTCAAGCAATTGATGGTTAAATCAAATAGTTGGTAAGTACTATTGTATTAGTAATACTTTAAAATATTTTATCTCTATGAGTCTATGACTTCTAATTTATATGGATCACCAATGTTTTAGTATTACTAATTTACTATTTACTTTTTGTTATTTATATACATTGGTAAATTAATCTTATTGGACAACTTGTTATTTATATATTATTAAATTGAAATACGTTAATTTGTAAAAACTAAGATTAAACATGTCAGATTGTAGTGTTGTTATAAATGTTAAAAAAATTAATTATAGTATGGAATCGAACAACACCGAATCGAACCCGAACAGTTCCAAAATTATATTTGGACCCGACGGTTCCATTTACTGACTACCCGAAAATTTTCGATTCGGTTCAATTCTCTTCAGAACCGAACCAAACCAGACCGTTCTCAAGCCTATAAAGAACTATTCCACTATCAAAAAAAAGAGATTCTCTCTATCGTCCTTTGCATTTCCAAATTTCAAGATAATTTGATTAATAAAGAATTTATTTTGAAAACAAATTATAAAGCATCAAGCAAGACGTAAAAAATGGATTATCCTAATGATGAAGAGCCTACTTATGGTGATATTGTTAATATCATTAATAAAGAAGGTCTAGCTATATGTAATGATTTCAAACTCAAAGCCAAAATGAAAGCAGAACGATCTCATAATTGTAAAGAATTATGATCTTTTTGTGATCAATATGAATATGAGAACATTATACCTCATTCTCACGTTAAGAGAAGAAATTTTCAAAGGAAGAACTTTCAAAAAGGAAAATTTTTTTTCAAATGAAAAGAATTTTCAAAACACTTATGAAAAGAAAAAAAAAAAAAAAAAAAAAACCAAAGAGAAAGGTTACTAAAATTTTTTCAAAAAATCTTGTTGGAAATGCCATCAAACTGGTCATTACTCAAATAAATATCCTTTGAAAGGAAATATTAATAATCTTCAAATTGATAAAGATGTTAAACTTGAACTTTTCAATCTTATTAACTCCAGTTCTGAGGAAGAATCAAATTCTGAATTAGAACAAGTTTATCAAAAATCAAGAAGATTCTGATCCTGAGTCTTCTTACTTTTCTCATTCTTCTTCTAGTCAAGGAAAAGAAATTTGTGGTTGTAAAACTATAAATGTTCTTACCAAAGAAGAAGAACTTCTCAGAGATGTTATTGAAAAAATTCAAGATCAAAATCAGATGCCTGAAATCTGACTCTGATAGTAACTATGCTCAAAGTAACGAAGATGACTGTTATGGCATAGACATTGATAAAGTTATTACTCAAGAAGAACATAAGGATAAAGCTACCAAATGACTACATGGACAAAGTTATCTTGATGAACGTTATCTATATCCCCTTCAAAAGAAGAGAGAAATGATGTTCAAAATATGTCTACAAGCACATAAAATAATCTTATCACCTTTACCAGATTTCAATAAGGAATAGACAAAATACTTTACAAAGTAAATTTACTTTATTAAAGTAAAGATTATTTATCATGTGGTGATTTCAAATTATGACAGACAAGTGGCTGACAAAAGACAAAGTAGTTGTCTTTCAAGATGTCATGAAACAACTTCTGCTGAATATCAGAGACTTTTTCTCCTTTTATACTTGAGTTCGGACTTGAAAACTTCTTCAATCTTCTTGAGGAATCTTGAAAAGAACAATAATGACATCTTGAAAGACAACTATTTTGTCTTTTGTCGGCCACTTGTCTGCCATAATTTGAAATCATCACATGATAAGGAATCTTTACTTTAATAAAGTAAATTTACTTTATAAAGTATTTTGTCTATTCCTTCTTGAAATCTGGCAAAGGTGATAAGAATTTTTTATTTGCTTGTAGACATATTTTGAACATCATTTCTCTCTTCTTTTGAAGGTGATATTGATAAAGCTCATCAAGATAACTTTGTCCATGTAGTCATTTGGTAGCTTTATCCTTATATTCTTCTTGAGCAATAACTTCATCAAAGTCTATGTCATAACAGTCATCTTCATTACTTTGAGCATAGTAATTATCAGAGTCAGATTTTGAGGCATCTTATTTTGATCTTCTTGAGGATGCTTCAGCTAAACTAGCAATTTTTTCATTTCCTCTTTTTATCAGTAATATGTTTAAGTATTCCCTGTGAAGGGGTTCTTATTACCTTTTTTTTCTTTCCCTTTATCATCGGGAAGAGTACTAGATTCACTAGTCCTTGTGAAAGGGTTCCTATTACCTTCTTTTCTTTCCCTTTATCATCGGGAAGAGTACTAGTGTTCGCTGGTCCCCGTGAAGGGATACTAGACATGGTACAAATTACATCTGCCTCAAAGGCTATATTTATTTTGCCTTGAAGGCTATCTTGTATATTTTGAATTTGTGTTTTCAAGTAGGAAACTTTTATCTCAAGTATCTGAACTTTAGCCCTTAATTGATCTAGTTTCATCCCTGCTAAGATAGTCAGGAAGAAAGTTAGTCTTACCTTTCATATATTCATTATCAAATTTGAACTAGGAAAATCAAATTTGAATCCTGATAATATATATGTTGTCAATAGATGGATCAACATTATTTTTTAAAAAGGCTTTAACTTGAGTGTTATCAGTTCTAATTAAGAATTTTTTTGGCAATAAATAATCTTCATATTTTCGTACTCATCGCTTCATAGCCATGAGTTCTTTTCTGTTTGTTTCATATCTTGTTTCAACTTCTTTGAATGTTTCTGGTGTATAACCTGCAAGTATCTCAGAACAAGAACAATTCTTTTCACATTTATATTCTTTATGATTTTTTTTTTTTTACTTTTAATACTGCACCCCAGTAATTATTTGAAGTATCAGTTTCAAGGGTAAATAAATCTTCTTCTTGTGGAATTACAAGTTTAGGCAAAATCTTTAATTCCTCTTTTACCTTCCTTATATTTTCACAATCTTGTTCTTCCCAATACCATATTACATTATTTCTTAACTTTGGAAGAAAATAGTTTTTTTAACTTGGCACATTTCTCAATGAATCCTTCTGCATAGGAAGCTTTGTAACCGTTTTTTTTATCTTTGCTTTTTTCATGAAATTCTTGAAGTTTTTCATCAATATGAGATTGTAGTTGCAATTCTCCTTCTTTTATGAATAATCTTAAAAATTCTATTTCTGTTTTACCTTTCACAGCTTTCTTTTGAGAAAGTGTAATACCATGTTTTTTCATAACATAACAAAAAATTTCAAGGTGTTCAATATGTTCGTTTATGTCATTTGAATGAATAAGTAAATCATCTATATAAACAATGCAGAAATGTGATATTGGTTTAATTACCTCATCCATTCTTCTTTGAAATATCGGATTCTTGTAGTTCTCTTATCTGGTCTTTAAATTCTTTTTGGTCTTCCACACTATATTTCATTGGTTTGACCCTTACTATAGTGTCTGGATTGATTAGTTCTATCTTTGCCTTTACTTTATCTGTACTCTATTTTTCTAATGGGTTTTCAGAATAAGTTTCAGAAATTTGTTTTTTCAATTTTCCTAACTTATTTTCTGTTATCCTTTTTAAAACTGTAACTGGTTTAAATTTTTTTATGTACTCCAACATCCACCACGTTGGGTTGGGGAACTCTGATAGTTAATATCTATGTATGCTATGCTAACAGTTTTATTTATTTTTGGTGTAAATATTTTGTGTGCACAATGAGTTGTGAACATATATTTGTCAATATATTGTGTGAATTGTGCATATTTTAATAGGAAATTTTGTCCTAATAAAATATCACATCCTACTCAGTACTTTCTTTAGTTTTCTATAAATCTTTTTTCAGAATTCTATAAATATCCTCTCTTTTTTTTTCCACCACCCAAGACATACAAACTTGAACCTGATTTTTTTTATAAGGTCACCCATGGCACTCCCTTATAAAATTCTTAGATTAATTTATTCCCTTTCCCGAGCATCACAGAAAACATCAAAATACTCACTCCGGCCAATAGTTTTCATTTATCTGGGTCACTCAGGATTAATCTAAAAACAGCATGGCTTCTAAAAATCAAGTTTTGTTTTTTTTTTTATATGCATGGGATGAAATGAATAACATCACAATTATTTACTTTAAAAAACATAAAAAAAACATACATAAATAGAGGACTCATAAATTCATTCTTAAAAAGATTTACAACTAAGGATTTCCCTTTCGGGAAGTCCCTAAAGTTCTAAAACAAGAAATTTAGGAAAATAAGAGTACCTTAAATATTCACAAGAGCTTTCCAACTATACAATAGATTTTTTGGATTGAGAATTTTTCTCGAGGAAAGGTTTCAAAGGTTTTTGTAAACTCCTGCCTTAACCGAATGAAACTATCTCCTTAAATAGAGAAATTCTTGGGAGCAAAAAGTCTATTCTATCCTTGGTGGAAAGACACTCACTTCACCGAGAAGCTTCTGGCCAATCAAATGTCTGATTAATGGGAATCTTTCCTTTTTGAAAATTTCTTACCTCTAAAGTCTCAAAGCTAAATAAAGATGAAAGAATCTTTTCTAAAGTCAAAAATATTTACGGTTCTTTTTATTTTGTCTTCATCTTTTTGCTGTAGTTCTGAGAGGCTCTTTGTTTTATTTCTTTTCTTCTGATAGGTCTTTGTCATTTTATGTATTATTGAGCATTTTCTGGCTAGATCAATCTGTATTGAGATTACGAAGTGCCACCGATGAAAATGACATTCCACTATCTGAATTATTGTATCCTTCATTATGTGGATCTTCATCTGAGTACCTTGAAGGACTGTGTTTATCATCTTCTTTGGGAATATTTTTAATCTTATCTTCTGGATGTTCTGAAATATTTTCTTCTTTATGTTTATCTTCAAAAATATTCTCAAAAACCTTTTTAACTGCTGCTCTAATCTGTTCTTTCAGTTCTTCCTCATTTTTCTTCTTCTTAACATGAATATTTTTCTTTCTTCTGGATGAATTTCCTTCATCTTTCTTAAATTGTTTCTGAAATTCTTCAATTTGTGTAAAAAATCTTTTCTAAGGAAACAACATCTTCATTTAGATCTTGTGGGTCTTGAAGAAGTATTAAGTCTTGACTATCTTAGACAGTCATCTTCCCTTTGGCTTGGCTAGATTGTAATTCTTGAGTTTGTAATGAGCTTAGTTTGTCTAAATAATGTTCTGGTGGACTATACTTAACAAGGTAATCAAATTTACCACTAGGCTGACCCAATAAATCTCAAACCTCTTTACCTTTATCTGTAGGTGATTTATCAGTTTGCTGAGTCTGATTATCTGTTTTAGTAGAGGAATCAACAGTCCTCTGAGTTTGTTGGGCTTTTGGTAAGTCCACAACCATCAACGAATTTGATAAGTCTTTACTAGCTACCGTTTGGGCTTGGACTAGCTATGGACTTCTTGGATTCCATAGTACCTTTTGGATATTGGACTTTTAATCCAATGATATCTTTTTCGAGCTGGGCTATTTTCTTCTAAAGTTGAGTTCTTTCTATAGAGAGGTTCTGATTTGCTTCATTAATAACTTTAAAAATTTTTTCTGCATACATTCACAATGTTGGCAGAAAATATTCTGGTCTTTACTTGGAGAAAAATCTAATGGAGGATTCGAATAATTTTTTAAAAAAGGAGATAAATAGAAATTTATTTCTATATGCTGTCTTGTTGCATCTAAAGTTTCTTGGAAATTTTTAAAACCTTCGTAGAGTGGGTCTGGAAAATCTTTAATACAATCTAAAATTTCTAGCCAAGAATGAAAAATTCCTGGTTTTTTACCTTTGACAACAACATAAAATTTAAATCTATTTTTGTTCTAACTAAATTGTTCTGATAATGCATTCATGCATGCAAGAAAATATCTCTGATCCTTAGGATTCTTATTATATGAAATCCATAAATTATCTAAAATACATTTTTCTTCTCTTGAAAGAGAGATATGAGGTAAAATCTTAAAAAAAAATTACTACTTGTACATATTCTTTTTGTAAGCACTCTTTACTTTGTTCTTCAATTTCTATTGTTTTACCTTTATTATATTCTAATATTTCAATTTTATTTATTATTAATATTTGCATTTCTTCTAAACTTTCTATTCTTTTTCTAAGAATTCTTATTTCTGAAATTTCAATTTTTTCTTTTAAAATTTATATATTTATTTCTTCTTTTTCAATAAAATTCTTTTCTTCTAAACATTTTATGCATGCTTCTTTATAACATTCTAAACACTTTGCTCTAAGTTTTCTAACTGGATACCAATTACATAAATAACAGGCTACATTATCTGCTCCTTTATGTTTTTGTCAATTATGTAAACATTCTATTATAGTATTTACTAAATTAATTTCTTCATCTGATTCTGATTCTTCTTCTATTCTTATGTTTGAAAATTCATCTATTATTTCATAATCAGATTCTTCTATGTTTTCTAAGGTTTTATCTTCTATTGATATAATACTATAAATGGATTCTTTATCTGAAATATATTCATCTAACTGTATTAAATCTTCATTAGTACATTCTATTAATATGCTCTTTTTATCATAATTATTTATTCTTTTTGGACAAGTCTTAGCTAAATGTTCATTACTATTGCAAACATAACAACTAAGTTTGTTCTTATAAGTTATTTCTAATTTAAATTTTCTAACTTGTCTTTTTTCATCTAAATAAGGTTTTTTTTTTTTAATTTTCTATCTTGCTTACTATCTTTCTTTTTACTTGAACTAGAGGCTCCATAAGTCTGTGGGGTAAAAATATCTTTGCAAAATTTATAATCTATTTTTTTAAGTTGTTTTTGGATTTGTAATTCTACACATTTGTCTTCTAAACATCTTATTACATGTTGTATTCTTTGTCCTATACTCCATCTTTTTTCTGGCTCTTCTCTTACTGATGTTAAATTATTTCATTTGTCTGTTATTTCTAATCCTAATGGTCCGGGTAATTTATGAAATAACTTATTTCCTAAGTCTTGGTTAAATGTATTTCCTGATATTGAAGTTAAGTAATGGTATTCATTTAAAAAGTTTTTTACATATATACCCTTAGTCCATTTGTATAAACTAAGTTGTTCTAAGTCTCTCATGACATTTCTTTGTATACTCATATGTCCTGAATTTGGATCTGCTCCTGTTATTAAAATCTGTATTTTATTAACAAAATTATATGGATTACTTCTCATACTAACTAACTGTTCGAATTCTTCTTTCTTTTCTGATTTAAATGCTTCCCACATAACTTTTATACTTTCTCCTAAAAATGTCTCTAAATACCTATACATATCTAGAGGTTCCATTTCTTGAAAATTTCTAATATAATGTCTTATTATAGTATTCTTCCATACATCTATTACATTATTCCATGTATGAGGATCATGTGCAGTGATATTTAAAATTTTTACTTTATGGTCTGATTGAAATTCTATTTTCTTTTCTAAGGGTCTTTCACTTCCTCTTGCTATGTATTTTTCTTCTGTATTATTATAAAAAGGGTAAGCTCCTCTTGGGGGAAAATCTCCTCCATAAGAAACTGTCTCGTGTTTTACTGTTCTATCAAAAGGTGTATCTCCAAAGGTTTTGTATGTATTAGAGTCTTCCATAAGTTCTTTTGTATAACTAATTTATGAGGTTTCAGAATTATTATCTGGATTATTATCTTCTTTAATAATTCATATTCTTATATTTTGTTCTTGATTATAGTACAAGTATTCTGTGTCTTTTAGCATTTTATTAAGATACATCTGGTCTTCTAATTCTAATAATTCTTTTTTGTCTAAATTCATTCCTAATTCTTTTGGATAAATTATTTTATCTATTTCTTCATTCATTAATTTTAGATGGATCCTATCTTGAAATGGTTCTTGATGTTGTTCTTCTCCTGGATTAGATTCTTCCTCAAAATCATATTGTCTTTATACTTGATTATAATCTAAAAATCTTAAACTTGTTCTACTATGAATGTCTTTATAAGTTAAAGCTTCTTTTGGTGCTATAATTGTTTCTTGATTTTCTAAAAATTTCTCCATATCCCATTCTATTCCTGCTAATTGTTCTGATGAATATTCTCTTGGTTTTACCATATTAATTCCTTTACTACTCATTAAATTTACTACTTTGTCTATATAAATTTTATACTTTATCTGAGAATTATTTGAACATCTTCCTAAAAATCCTATGTTAATTAATAAATTATCTCCAGTTTCTACATCTTCATATCCTTTAGTTTGAATTCCTATTTTAATTTTTTCTGAAAAATCTTTAATAGTTAATAAGAAGTCATGATTACAATAACTTATTACATTATTATTATTCATATCTACTTCTGTACTGACAATCATGCTTTTATCTATATTATTAATTCTTTCATCATATATAGTAACCAATACTTTACATCCTAAATTTTTTCTCATTAATCATTTTATTCCTATAATTATTAATCCTAAATGCATAAACCTAAAATTTTTCTTTTTTAATTCTCATTTAGAATCTTCTGAAATTAGATTTAATTTCTTAACTTGGTTTCCTATACACTGGATAGATATTTCTCTACTATGTCTAAAAAATTGTGTTCTAGTTTCAAGGATTCCTCTGTTATATAATATTTCTGGGTTAAGTATTCTTAAACCAGTAGTCTGAAATCTTATATAATCTTGTTGTGGATCTATAATTTCTTCTATATTCTGATTATATTGTACAGGTCTATTTAAGACTCTTTCTATTATACTTCTGCTTATGCTTGAAGTACTGTTTCTGGATGTATATGCTTCTTCATTATTTTTAGTAGTCTCATTTTTTTTAAGACCAATAAATGGTTTAATTCATCATATTAAAAGAAACTGCAGAAAATAGCAATTGGTAACACCTTATGATTAAACCCATAACCAACTGCCAAGAAACGTGCAAATAAGGTACATCAATGACAATCAATTGTAAATTCAATAACAAAGTCATGCTTTATGAAGATTTTGTCCAGCATTACAGTTACACCTCAAAGAGACAATATAGCCATTGTAATTTTCATAACAGTTTTAAATCTATCAGCAACTCAGGCAAGAGAGTCATTTTCTCTTTGCTGTTGATATAGTTCCTCTCTCATTCTTCTTATCTCAACTTCTTCTCCATTTTCTCCTTCTTCTCGTCCTGGTGAAGGGCGATCCAGACATGGACTTTGTCCATGGTCTACCAGAAAATGAAGGCTCCAAGTGACATCCCAAAAAATGTACCCATTTTCACCATGTCCTTCAATCTCTGCTACCAATCAATAAACAATTTTTCTCTCTCAAATGGATTCAAATTACTCATCTTGGAAATTTGTATTCTTTAGGTAATCTTCTGGTTATTTTTATACATCAGACTTATGGTAATAAGTTTAAAGAAAAGGGTAAAAGAAAATATGATAGAAAGAAAATTAACGAGCATTTTAGAAAAAAATATTATCTTAGAAAATCTAATAGGAGAAAACCTTATTTAGATGAAAATAAACATGTTAGAAAATTTAAACCAAAAAGAAATTATCCTAATAAATTAAATTGTTGTGTATGTGGAGAAACAGATCATTTAGCTAAGACATGTCCAAAAAAGATAAATAATAATGATAAAAGAAGTACTTTAGTAGAATGTACTAATGAAAATTTATTAGAAATAGATGAATATATTTCAGATAAAGAGTCAGTAGATAGTATTATATCAATAGAAGATTTTAATAATAGTTGTGATTTAGAAGAACAATCAGATTATGAAAATTTTATACAGGAATTTTCAAATATAAAAAAATTTATCGGACTCAGATGAAGATTTAGAATTTATGGATATAGAATTAGAATGTAAACATAAATGGATAAAAGAAACAAGTTCAGACAGTATACCATGTTATTTATGTAAATGGTATCCTAGTAAAAAATTAAGAGTTAAATGTAAGAATTGTTTTTTAGAAGCATGTAAAAAATGTTTAATACAAAAAGACTTAATAGAATGTGAAGAAGATAGGCAGATTGATTCAATTCAAATAGAATTGACAGAAATAAAAATATTAAGGAAAAAAATAGAGAATTTAGAAGAAGACTTAACAAATCCGTTTATAGTTATGGACTTACTAAAAACCCAACAGACTCAGGAGGCTGTTGATTCTCCTACTTTTCAATTTAATCAGACTCAACAGGCTGAAAATCCTGTTACAGAACATAAAATTATTGAAGACCAGACTCAGCAGACTGAAAATTCTGTTACTAGATTAATTAGTCCAGCAGATTTAAAACATATATATATAGGACATTCTTACTATAATTTGGAGCACAAATTGTAAATTTTTGTAATTGTAAAAAATCTTTACTAATCATTATACTACCATTATCTTTTAATAAGAAACTTAATCCTAAAATTAAGTCTGTATTTAAAGATAAATCTCTTACCCATACCGAATCTTTTGGTAAACTATATTCTGAACTTTTTCCACAATTAGTCTCAAAACTAATCTTTGCTGGTCTTAGTATATTTTGGTAACTATAAAAATTACCATCCATCTGTTGTGCTTCAATTGGATCTTTTGCTTTTAATATATATTTATCTGGTATAATTCTTTTTATTTATTATGCAGTGACTACAGCCTGAATCTATTAATCCTAAACAAACTATTTCATAGTTTTCTATTCTAACATAACATTTTACCTTTATACTTTTTAGTTTTTCTGAATTACAAAAAACTTGTACTAATTCTGGTTCTGGAATTATTTCATGATTTTTACCCTTATTAGTAGGTTCTAAAAATTCTAATTTTTGTAATATATATCTCTGCATATCTTCTAAATTTTCAATTCTTTTTCTAAAAATCTTAATTTCTGATAATTCTATCTGAATTAATTCTGATTGTTTGGTTTCTTCAGGTTCTAATAATTCTTTCTGTATTAAACAGTTCTTACAAGCTTCTTTATAACATATTTTACATTTTTATCTTACAGCTTTACTAGGATACCATTTACAAATATAACATGGTATACTATGTGAACCTATGTCTTTTATCCATTGATGATTACATTCTAATTCTAATTCTATATTCATAAATTCTGTATTTTCTTCTGAGTCTGAGGAATTTTGAATATTAGAAAATTCTTGTATAAAATTTTCATAATTTGATTCTTCTTCTAAATTAATTTGATTATCTAAATCTTCTATAGATATTATACTATAAACTGATTCTTTATCAGAAATATATTCATCTATTTCTAATAAATCTTCATTAGTACATTCTATTAATGTACTTCTTTTATCATTATTATTTAACTTCTTAGGACAAGTTCTTGCTAAATGATCTAAACCTCCACATACATAACAATTTAACTTATTAGGATAATTTCTTTCTGGTTTATACTTTCTTACATGTTTATTTTCATCTAAATAAGGTTTTCTTCTATTTGATTTTCTAAGATAATATCTTTTCTTAATTGGTCTTTTATATTGATATTTCTTTTTATCTTTTTTTATCTTTTTCTTTAAACTTATTACCATAAGTTTGAGGAGTAAAAATATCTTTACAAAATTTATAATCTGTCTTTTTAAGCTGATTCTGAATTTGTAATTCTACACACTTTTCTTCTAAACATTTCATAATAAATTGTGTTCTATGTCCTATACTCCATAAATAATTTGGTCTATTTATAGTTAAAATCTCATTCCATTTCTTTGTTATTTCTAAACCTAATGGTCCTGGTAATTTATGAAATAATTTATTTCCTAATTCTTGATTAAAAGTATTTCCTGAAATAGAAACTAAATAATGATATTCATTTAAAAACTGTTTAACTTCTCTACCTTTTGTCCATCTATTTATACTAAGTTGTTCTAAGTCTCTGATAGCTTTTTGTTGTATTACAGTATGTCCTATATTTGGATCTGCTCCTGTTAATAATTCATGAATTTTAAAAATAAAATTATATGGATTATTTCCTAAGGCTACCATAGCTTCAAAATCTTCTTGTTTATCTTTTTTATATGCTTCCCAAGTTGCTTTAGCACTTTCTCCTAAAAATATCTCTAAATACTTATACATTTCTACAGCATCCATATTATGAGCTAATCTAATGTAATTTTCTATAACTGTATTCTTCCATACTTCTATTACATTATTCCAAGTCTGAGGGTCATGTGCTGTAATATTTAATATCTGAGCCTTATGAGGTGTCTGGAATTCTATAACTGGTTCTAAAGGTCTAACCTTTCCTCTGGAAATATAAATTTTTCCCTTATCATCATATTGATTAAAAGCTTTTCTAGGAGGATAACCTGCATTATAAGTATATGTTTCTGGTTCTGCTTTCATTTCTTCATCTGCTAATTCTTTATAATTACTAGATTCTGAGATTTCTGTCTTATTATCTATTTCATCTATGTCTTCCCCTACCCTTATATTCTTTTGACCATCATAATATAAATATTCTTTTTCATTTATCTGTTTGGTTAAAAATAAATGATCTTCTAATTTTAATAATTCTGTTGGAGATAAGTCCATTTCTAATTCTTTTGGATAAATAATTCTATCTTCTATTTCTGTTTCTACATTATTTATGAATGGTTCTTGTCTTTGTTGTTCTTCATTATTAGTATTAGATTCTGTCTTAAAATCATTATTATTAATAGTATTATAATTTCCAAATCTTAAACTAGTTTTTCCATAAACATCTCTATATGTTATGGCTTCTTGAGGAGTTATTGTAGGGTCTTGAGTTTCTAAAAATTTGTCTAAATTCCATTCTAATCCTGCTAATATTTCTGAATCATAAGTCTTTGGTTTAATCATCTTTATACCTTTACTACTCATTAAGTTTATAACTTTATCTATATAAACTTTATATTTAGTCTGAGAACTATTACTACATCTTCCTAGAAATCCTATGCTTATTAATAAATTTTCTCCTGACTTTACTTCTTCATATCCATGAGTCTGTATGCCTATCTTAATTTCTTATGAGAAATCTTTTATTGTACAAAACATATCTGGATTACAATATATTATTCCTATATTATTATTCATATCTACTTCTGTACTAGCTATCATACCTTTTTCTATATTTTGAAATCTTCCGTCATAAATTGTTAATAAAACTTTGGTTCCTAAATTTTTTCTCATTAAACCTTTAACTCCTATTACTATTAAACCTAAATGCATAAATCTATAATTTTTTCTTTTTTAAATCTTTTTTAGATTGTTCTGAAATTAATGGTAATTTCCTAACTTGACCATCTAAGCACTGTATTGATACTTCTCTAGTATGTCTAAAAAATTGAGTTCTTGATTCTAATAAACCTCTATTATATAAATTCTCTGGATTTAATAACTGTAAACCATGGGTCTGAAATCTATCATAATCTTGTTCTGGATCTATTAATTCTTCAATATTCTGATTATATTGAGGTTGTCTATTTAATATTCTTTCTATAATATTATTACTTATACTAGAAGTACTAAGTCTCCTATTAGAGGATTCTACAGGTTCTGTTTCTCTAATAGTTCTACTTCTTCCAAGAAAAATATTATTATTCATACTTATAAAAATTTGTTGAAATTTTTCTAGTTATAGTTTCTTTACCCGTTGTTTTTAAACTTAAATTATCTAATTTATTTATAACATTATCTAAACCTTCTGTGGGTTGATTTCCTATGTTATTTAATCTTTTATTAATATTTTCTATAGCTTCTGTTATTCTTAGATCTGGAAATTTACTAAAATTTTCAATCTTAATAATTTTATCTAAAATACTTTTATTTTGTTCTTTTATAAAATCTAAATTTTCTCTTATTATAATTATATCTCCTTCTAATTTTAAGATCTTTTTATTTAAATTAGATACTTCTTTATTTAATAAATCCAGTATCTATTAATCTGACAGATAATAAAAAAGAATCTGAAGAATGTCTACCTGATGAATATCTATAATTTATTCTAAAATAATGATTACAATTATTATTTTCTAAAAAACACTCACAATTAAAATCTTCTTTTACTAAATCTGTTTCTAATTCTAGAGAAAATATAAAATCAAAATAATCTATAAAATATTGTTCTCTAAATTCTGATATTAAAGATCTTGTTAAAATAATTTCTTTTACTTCTGTAGGTAAATCTTTAACTACTTGTAATATAGAAAATAAAAAATCTATTGGTTTTTCTCTTTCTACAGAGTCTGTAAACTCTAAACTATATTCAAAATCTCTAAATGTATTATTATGAGATGAAAAACTATAAACTATTTTATCTACTTCTATTCTATGAATTTTAAAAAACATAAAATTCTTAAATTATATCTTTGTAGCGTAATCTGTTGTCTAACTATTTGTAGATCTGTACTGTAAAATCACCAAAAACGGAACACACGCTCTGATACCAATAGAAAGGGGGGTCCTGAAAAACAATAAATTGTTTGACAGAATTGAAGGCGGTTGAAACAACTGTTAATAAAAATCCTACTCAGTACTCTCCTTAACTATAAATCCTCATCTTTTTCATAATATAATATCTTTTTTTTTTTAAAAAAAATAACAAATCACATTCAAAGATATCAAAAGAAAAGTTTTGATATTATAAGAATACTCTGGGTTGCATTCAGTATTCTTTATAACACTTTCAAAACTATTTTTCAAAATCATTTTCTTTGAAATGATAAAATTATGCCATCTGGGATATATGAACTTTGGCTTAATTTCTATTTTATAAGGACAGGACTTTTCAGACAATTCCTTACAAAATAATTTTAAAACAGTATCCCTTTCTCTCCTCTATAGCGCTCCTTAGCCTCTCCACTGGGCCTTTACGCTTTCTGGGAGGTCACTCAGGACTGATTTTAAAACAGCTTTTGAAAACTCAAAATTAAGACATGCTTTTATCATATACCCAGTATGAAGCATAAAATCTTTTTACAAAACATTTACAAAATCAGTTTTCAAAATCTTGATATTATATTCTAGCCAGGGGTTGCATTCGGCATTGAATATAACACTGTTCAAAATTTCTTCAACTTTTGAAAAAACAAACTATTAACATCTGTTCTTATAGGATCTGGAAATAATATTGATTATTAAATCCATTCCTTTAGAACATTCAAACAAAATTTTACAAAAATTTAAAATATTTTTGTAGGATATTACATTACTGAAAGATAAAAGAGAATTAAGGATTTCCCTTTCGGGAAAAAGGGAAATTTAAAACATCTTTGAGAGTGAACTTGATATTGTATTTCTATATCAAAACTCTCTATATCTTACAAATGAATTGGCTTCTCTTAAATAGGAAGAGAAACCGCGTAAAGAATAGCAAAAGAATCTTTTGCTTTACAATTTGTCAAAAAGAAAACAGTAAAATCTATCCTAACTTTTACAAAAGTCTAAAGTAATATGAAAACTTATCTTTACTTTAGTAAAGATATCTTTTTCTTTTTGACTAACTCTATACAATACAAACAACTTTTTTAAAAGAAAAATTCTTTTGTCAACATCTATTCTAATCTTCTTTCACGTGTCTCTTTTTCTTTAAAATCTGGCTGTCATCTGTCTGCCATAATCTCCTCTTTATGGGATTCTTATCGTGTTTCATAATTCTGTCTCCCAATTGTATCTAAAGAATCTCCACTTTCTGCACAATTATCCAAGTCTTTATTGCAGTCTGAGTTGTCTTCATCTTCTGAATTGTTAGTGGATCTTTGTAAAATGTATCGTCTTCTACTATCTTTCTTTTTTACCAATAACTTCTTCTTTTTTCTTGTATTTTTCTGCTTAAATTGCTGCTGAAATTCTTCAATCTTATTGAACATTTCTTTTAATTTTCTAACATCTGACTGAGAAATCTGGTTCGGATCTTGGGCATCTTGATAATCTGATTCTAAAATTATTGGTTTCTTCTGCTTTAAATCTAAAGGACTTATTAATCTAGTAGCAGAAGTACCAGTCTACTGTGTCTGGTCTTGAAGATCTGTAACAGGATTAACAGCCTATTGAGTCTGTCTAGTAGGAGAATCAACAGTCTCCTGAGTCTGTTGAACTTTTGGCAAGTTCATAGCCATCAACGGATTTGTTAAGTCTTTACCAGTTTCCGTTTGAACTGGACTAGCTATAGACTTCTCTGGCTCTATAGTACCTTGGCTAAAAAAACTGGATTTGAAATTTTTAATTTGATAATTTCTTGTTCTAAATCAGAAATCTTTTGTTGTAAAATAAGCTTTTCTTGTTGAAGTTTCTGATTAGACTCATTTAAAATCTTAAAATTTCTGCTCATGCATTCGCAATGAGAACAGAATTTTGAAGAAAAATCTAATTGATCATCTGAAACATTCTTTAAAGATGGTGCTATAAAATAATTAATTCCTAAAAACTTTCTACACTCATCTAATGCTTCTAAAATAGAATAAAAACCTTTGTATAAGGGATTTGGAAAATACTTTATACAATCTGCTACTTCTAACCAAGTATGATAAATACCTGGCAATCTTCCTTGCAAAACTACATAACATTTAAACTTCCTATGGTCTTGGTTAAAATGTTCTGATAATGCATTTAAACAAGCTAAAAAATATTTCTGGTCTTTAGGATTCTTATTATAAGCAATCCATAAATTGTCTAAAATGCATTTTTCTGATCTAGTTACTGAAATATGAGGTAAAAGTTTAAAACTAATATTACTATTAGGAAAACATACTAGTTCTATATTACCAAATCTTAATTTATCAAAGGTCTGTGCTATATTAGTCTGATTCTGAGAAGAAGAACTAGGAGTGCTTTGCAGCATTCCTGGCCTTGGGCCTCTTGGTCTCTGCATCTGCAATAAAATATTAGTCATATTCTTTATTCTTAATAATTCTACTAAGAATATCTGCTATTTTATTATCACTACCTTTGATATGTTCAAAATTAAAAGCTATTCCTGTATTTGTAATTCTATCTATAAAATTTAGCCATCTTCTTCGATTACTTCTTTTATTTTCTAACTTTAATTTACTCACAAAACTAATTATGGCTTCACAATCAGTTCTAATAGTAATTTCTTTTTTAGAAATAATAAAAAACTCAAAAGAATCTATTGCATAAATAATTGCTAATAATTCTAAATGTTAGTTACAGAACAAGACATAGATTATATGATTAGTAAATTAGAAAACTTAGAAATTTTAGGGGAAAATGTTTTAAAATTCTGGGATAAGGATAGAATTTATTGTGAGTTAAAAATTAAAAATCCAGAATATATAATTAAGACTAAAAATATAGAAGCAACTAATCAAGACATTGAAGACTTTAAAATGCATATTACAGATTTATTAAAATTAGGAGTAATAAGAAAATCAGACAGTCCACATAGATCAGCAGCATTTATAGTAAGAAAACATTCAGAAATAATTAGAGAAAAAAGTAGAATGGTTATAAATTATAAAAGACTTAATGATAATACTATAGATGATGCATATAATATTCCAGATAAGACAGATTAATAAATAGAATACAAGGATGTAATATTTTTAGCAAGTTTGATTTGAAGTCAGGATTTTGGCAGGTAAAAATGCATCCAGACTCAATTATATGGACAACTTTTACATGTCCAGAAGGTCATTTCGAATGGTTAGTTATGCCATTTGGAATTAAAAACGCACCTAGTATATTTCAAAGAAAGATGGATAGTATATTCAGTAAACATAGTAATTTTATTATTACTTATATAGATGATATCTTAGTTTTTAGTAAAAATAGAAGAGAACATAGAGGTCATTTACAGATCTTATTCTCAGAATTTATTAGACATGGTTTAATCATAAATAAGAAGAAAATATTCTTATTTAAAGAATATATAGAATTTTTAGGAGTAAATATAGGAAGAGGGCAAATAGAATTACAACCTCATATAGCTCAGAAAGCCTTAGAGTTTCCTGATAAATTAGAAGATTTGAAACAGTTACAGAAATTTTTAGGATTAGTAAATTATGCAAGACCATTTATAAAAAATTTAGGTAAAATTGCAGGACCATTATATGGTAAGACTTCTCCAAAAGGACAAAAATATTTTAATATAGAAGATATTAAATTAGTTCAAAAAATTAAAGAAAAGTTAAGAGAATTACCTAAATTAGCCATGCCACTTGATACAGATTATTTAATAATAGAGACAGACGGTAGTATTATAGGTTGGGGAGCAATTTTAATTGCAAAACCCAATAAATATTCAGATAAAGAAACTGAAAAGATAGTCAGATATAATAGCGGCAATTATAAAGAAAAAATAAATTCTAGTAGTATAGATTTAGAATTATTAGCAATTATTTATGCAATAGATTCTTTTGAGTTGTTTATTATTTCTAAAAAAGAAATTACTATTAGAACTGATTGTGAAGTCATAGTTAGTTTTGTGAGTAAATTAAAGTTAGAAAATAAAAGAAGTAATCGAAGAAGATGGCTAAATTTTATAGATAGAATTACAAATACAGGAATAGCTTTTAATTTTGAACATATCAAAGGTAGTGATAATAAAATAGCAGATATTCTTAGTAGAATTATTAAGAATAAAGAATATGACTAATATTTTATTGCAGATGCAGAGACCAAGAGGCCCAAGGCCAGGAATGCTGCAAAGCACTCCTAGTTCTTCTTCTCAGAATCAGACTAATATAGCACAGACCTTTGATAAATTAAGATTTGGTAATATAGAACTAGTATGTTTTCCTAATAGTAATATTAGTTTTAAACTTTTACCTCATATTTCAGTAACTAGATCAGAAAAATGCATTTTAGACAATTTATGGATTGCTTATAATAAGAATCCTAAAGACCAGAAATATTTTTTTTAGCTTGTTTAAATGCATTATCAGAACATTTTAACCAAGACCATAGGAAGTTTAAATGTTATGTAGTTTTGCAAGGAAGATTGCCAGGTATTTATCATACTTGGTTAGAAGTAGCAGATTGTATAAAGTATTTTCCAAATCCCTTATACAAAGGTTTTTATTCTATTTTAGAAGCATTAGATGAGTGTAGAAAGTTTTTAGGAATTAATTATTTTATAGCACCATCTTTAAAGAATGTTTCAGATGATCAATTAGATTTTTCTTCAAAATTCTGTTCTCATTGCGAATGCATGAGCAGAAATTTTAAGATTTTAAATGAGTCTAATCAGAAACTTCAACAAGAAAAGCTTATTTTACAACAAAAGATTTCTGATTTAGAACAAGAAATTATCAAATTAAAAATTTCAAATCCAGTTTTTAGCCAAGGTACTATAGAGCCAGAGAAGTCTATAGCTAGTCCAGTTCAAACGGAAACTGGTAAAGACTTAACAAATCCGTTGATGGCTATGAACTTGCCAAAAGTTCAACAGACTCAGGAGACTGTTGATTCTCCTACTAGACAGACTCAACAGGCTGTTAATCCTGTTACAGATCTTCAAGACCAGACACAGCAGACTGGTACTTCTGCTACTAGATTAATAAGTCCTTTAGATTTAAAGCAGAAGAAACCAATAATTTTAGAATCAGATTATCAAGATGCCCAAGATCCGAACCAGATTTCTCAGTCAGATGTTAGAAAATTAAAAGAAATGTTCAATAAGATTGAAGAATTTCAGCAGCAATTTAAGCAAAAAAATACAAGAAAAAAGAAGAAGTTATTGGTAAAAAAGAAAGATAGTAGAAGACGATACATTTTACAAAGATCTACTAACAATTCAGAAGATGAAGATAACTCAGACTGCAATAAAGACTTGGATAATTGTGCAGAAAGTGGAGATTCTTTAGATACAATTGGGAGACAGAATTATGAAACACGATAAGAATCCCATAAAGAGGAGATTATGGCAGACAGATGACAGCCAGATTTTTAAAGAAAAAGAGACACGTGAAAGAAGATTAGAATAGATGTTGACAAAAGAATTTTTCTTTTTAAAAAAAGTTGTTTGTATTGTATAGAGTTAGTCAAAAAGAAAAAGATATCTTTACTAAAGTAAAGATAAGTTTTCATATTACTTTAGACTTTTGTAAAAGTTAGGATAGATTTTACTGTTTTCTTTTTGACAAATTGTAAAGCAAAATATTCTTTTGCTATTCTTTACGCGGTTTCTCTTCCTATTTAAGAGAAGCCAATTCATTTGTAAGATATAGAGAGTTTTGATATAGAAATACAATATCAAGTTCACTCTCAAAGATGTTTTAAATTTCCCTTTTTCCCGAAAGGGAAATCCTTAATTCTCTTTTATCTTTCAGTAATGTAATATCCTACAAAAATATTTTAAGTTTTTGTAAAATTTTGTTTGAATGTTCTAAGGAATGGATTTAATAATCAATATTATTTCCAGATCCTATAAGAACAGATGTTAATAGTTTGTTTTTCAAAAGTTGAAGAAATTTTGAACAGTGTTATATTCAATGCCGAATGCAACCCCTGGCTAGAATATAATATCAAGATTTTGAAAACTGATTTTGTAAATATTTTGTAAAAAGATTTTATGCTTCATACTGGGTATATGATAAAAGCATGTCTTAATTTTGAGTTTTCAAAAGCTGTTTTAAAATCAGTCCTGAGTGACCTCCCAGAAAGCGTAAAGGCCCAGTGGAGAGGCTAAGGAGCGCTATAGAGGAGAGAAAGGGATACTGTTTTAAAATTATTTTGTAAGGAATTGTCTGAAAAGTCCTGTCCTTATAAAATAGAAATTAAGCCAAAGTTCATATATCCCAGATGGCATAATTTTATCATTTCAAAGAAAATGATTTTGAAAAATAGTTTTGAAAGTGTTATAAAGAATACTGAATGCAACCCAGAGTATTCTTATAATATCAAAACTTTTCTTTTGATATCTTTGAATGTGATTTGTTGTTTTTAAAAAAAAAAAAAGATATTATATTATGAAAAAGATGAGGATTTATAGTTAAGGAGAGTACTGAGTAGGATTTTTATTAACAGTTGTTTCAACCGCCTTCAATTCTGTCAAACAATTTATTGTTTTTCAGGACCCCCCCCCCCTTTCTATTGGTATAAGAATTACTGAAGCTATAGAAAATATTAATAAGAAATTAAATAATATAGTAAATCAACCCACAGAAGGTTTAGATAATGTTATAAATAAATTAGAAAATTTAAGTTTAAAGACAACAGGAAAAGAAATTATAACTAGAAAAATTTCAACAAATTTTTATAAGTATGAATAATAATAGTTTTCTTGGAAGAAGTAGAACTATTAGAGAAACAGAACCTGTAGAATCTTCTACTAGAAGAAATAGTACTTCTAGTATAAGTAATAATATTATAGAAAGAATATTAAATAGACAATCTCAATATAATTAGAATATAGAAGAATTAATTGATCCAGAACAAGATTATGATAGATTTCAGACCCATGGTTTACAATTATTAAGTCCAGAAAATTTATATAATAGAGGTTTATTAGAATCAAGAACTCAATTTTTTAGACATACTAGAGAAGTATCAATACAGTGCTTAGATGGTCAAGTTAGGAAATTACCATTAATTTCAGAACAATCTAAAAAAGATTTAAAAAAGAAAAATTTTAGATTTATGCATTTCGGTTTAATAGTAATAGGAGTTAAAGGTTTAATGAGAAAAAATTTAGGAACCAAAGTTTTATTAACAATTTATGACGGAAGATTTCAAAATATAGAAAAAGGTATGATAGCTAGTACAGAAGTAGATATGAATAATAATATAGGAATAATATATTGTAATCCAGATATGTTTTGTACAATAAAAGATTTTTCATAAGAAATTAAGATAGGCATACAGACTCATGGATATGAAGAAGTAAAGTCAGGAGAAAATTTATTAATAAGCATAGGATTTCTAGGAAGATGTAGTAATAGTTCTCAGACTAAATATAAAGTTTATATAGATAAAGTTATAAACTTAATGAGTAGTAAAGGTATAAAGATGATTAAACCAAAGACTTATGATTCAGAAATATTAGCAGGATTAGAATGGAATTTAGACAAATTTTTAGAAACTCAAGACCCTACAATAACTCCTCAAGAAGCCATAACATATAGAGATGTTTATGGAAAAACTAGTTTAAGATTTGGAAATTATAATACTATTAATAATAATGATTTTGAGACAGAATCTAATACTAATAATGAAGAACAACAAAGACAAGAACCATTCATAAATAATGTAGAAACAGAAATAGAAGATAGAATTATTTATCCAAAAGAATTAGAAATGGACTTATCTCCAACCGAATTATTAAAATTAGAAGATCATTTATTTTTAACCAAACAGATAAATGAAAAAGAATATTTATATTATGATGGTCAAAAGAATATAAGGGTAGGGGAAGACATAGATGAAATAGATAATAAGACAGAAATCTCAGAATCTAGTAATTATAAAGAATTAGCAGATGAAGAAATGAAAGCAGAACCAGAAACATATACTTATAATGCAGGTTATCCTCCTAGAAAAGCTTTTAATCAATCAATATGATGATAAGGGAAAAAGTTATATTTCCAGAGGAAAGGTTAGACCTTAGAACCAGTTATAGAATTCCAGACACCTCATAAGGCTCAGATATTAAATATTATAGCACATGACCCTCAGACTTGGAATAATGTAATAGAAGTATGGAAGAATACAGTTATAGAAAATTACATTAGATTAGCTCATAATATGGATGCTGTAGAAATGTATAAGTATTTAGAGACATTTTTAGGAGAAAGTGCTAAAGCAACTTGGGAAGCATATAAAAAAGATAAACAAGAAGATTTTGAAGCTATGGTAGCCTTAGGAAATAATCCATATAATTTCGTTTTTAAAATTCATGAATTATTAACAGGAGCAGATCCAAATATAGGACATACTGTAATACAACAAAAAGCTATCAGAGACTTAGAACAACTTAGTATAAATAGATGGACAAAAGGTAGAGAAGTTAAACAGTTTTTAAATGAATATCATTATTTAGTTTCTAATTCAGGAAATACTTTTAATCAAGAATTAGGAAATAAATTATTTCATAAATTACCAGGACCATTAGGTTTAGAAATAACAAAGAAATGGAATGAGATTTTAACTATAAATAGACCAAATTATTTATGGAGTATAGGACATAGAAAACACAATTTATTATGAAATGTTTAGAAGAAAAGTGTGTAGAATTACAAATTCAGAATCAGCTTAAAAAGACAGATTATAAATTTTGTAAAGATATTTTTACTCCTCAAACTTATGGTAATAAGTTTAAAGAAAAAGATAAAAAATATAAAAAGAAATATCAATATAAAAGACCAATTAAGAAAAGATATTATCTTAGAAAATCAAATAGAAGAAAACCTTATTTATATGAAAATAAACATGTAAGAAAGTATAAACCAGAAAGAAATTATCCTAATAAGTTAAATTGTTATGTATGTGGAGGTTTAGATCATTTAGCAAGAACTTGTCCTAAGAAGTTAAATAATAATGATAAAAGAAGTACATTAATAGAATGTACTAATGAAGATTTATTAGAAATAGATGAATATATTTCTCTGATAAAGAATCAGTTTATAGTATAATATCTATAGAAGATTTAGATAATCAAATTAATTTAAAAGAAGAATCAAATTATGAAAATTTTATACAAGAATTTTCTAATATTCAAAATTCCTCAGACTCAGAAGAAAATACAGAATTTATGAATATAGAATTAGAATTAGAATGTAATCATCAATGGATAAAAAACATAGGTTCAGATAGTATACCATGTTATATTTGTAAATGATATCCTAGTAAAGCTGTAAGATAAAAATGCAAAATATGTTATAAAGAAGCTTGTAAGAACTGTTTAATACAGAAAGAATTATTAGAACCTGAAGAAACCAAACAATCAGAATTAATTCAGATAGAATTATCAGAAATTAAGATTCTTAGAAAAAGAATTGAAAATTTAGAAGATATGCAGAGATATATATTACAAAAATTAGAATTTTTAGAACCTACTAATAAGGGTAAAAATCATGAAATAATTCCAGAACCAGAATTAGTACAAGTTTTTTGTAATTCAGAAAAACTAAAAAGTATAAAGGTAAAATGTTATGTTAGAATAGAAAACTATGAAATAGTTTGTTTAGGATTAATAGATTCAGGCTGTAGTCACTGCATAATAAATAAAAGAATTATACCAGATAAATATATATTAAAAGCAAAAGATCCAATTGAAGCACAACAGATGGATGGTAATTTTTATAGTTACCAAAATATACTAAGACCAGCAAAGATTAGTTTTGAGACTAATTGTGGAAAAAGTTCAGAATATAGTTTACCAAAAGATTCGGTATGGGTAAGAGATTTATCTTTAAATACAGACTTAATTTTAGGATTAAGTTTCTTATTAAAAGATAATGGTAGTATAATGATTAGTAAAGATTTTTTACAATTACAAAAATTTACAATTTGTGCTCCAAATTATAGTAAGAACATCCCATCAGAGTTTGCTGAGAAGCATGGTGAAACTAGTAAAGAAAAAGAAAAAGATTGTGAGTGTAGTAAAGAAAAAGAATGTCAGTTAAATCATTTAGTATTAAATGAAGAAGATTATGAAGAAACAGAATATAATGATTTAGCATTAGAAAATTATTATGAACAAATTAAGGAAGAAGATGATTTAAGATTATAATTTGTGGAAATAGAAAGAATATATGATTTATTAGTAACAGAACAAGACATAGAAAATATGAACTATCTTTAGACAGTATTGGCAAACACAATTATGACACAAGACAAAGATATTGAAAAATTCCAAGACAAAGTCTACTCAGATGAAGATAGTGGAAGACAGGATAAAAAGAAGACACAGCTGTATGAATGCATTTGGCAGTTACTCAAAGATAGTCCAAAAATTATTATTAGAAAAGATGCAACGAATCTTACTGTTTTATAAAGTAAGATAAGATAGGAAGACTTTTTACTGTTTCCTTTTTGACAAAAATCTAACTATTTTATAAAGAAGATTTGATAGATAAGTTTTTACTATTTTCTTTTTGACGTTTTGAAAAAGCAAAGATTCTTTGCTTTTGAAAAAACGTTTTCTTACTTTTCTCTCCTATTTAAGGAGATCATTCTTTCATTTGTAACATAACAAAAAATTCTCAATAGAAATAGATATAAATTTTTCCCCAAAATGTTCTAAGTTTCTCTCTCTCCCGAAAGGAAAATTCTTAAATGTTCTTAGATATTATAATATCCCACAAAAATATTTTATATTTAAACTACCGATGGATCATTCCGGTAGGTATGTTTTAATGTTCTAAGATATGGTACTAATAATCAATATTAGTTCCAGATCTTTTAAGAACAAATTTTGTTTATAATTTCTGTGATTTTTGTAAATCTTTTGTAAAGATTTTATGTTTCATGCTGAGTATATGATAAGAGCATGTCTTAACTCCAAATTTAAAGTTTAAAACTATTTTTAAAATAAGCTCTGAGTGACCCTTCAAAGCGTAAAGGCCTAGTAGAGAGGCTAGAGAAGCGCATAGAAAGGGGAAAGGGATCACTGTTTTAAGAATTCTTGTTGAGGGAGTGCTAGTGGTGTCCTTGTAAGAATGGAGTTAGGCCCAAGTTCATATATCTCAGATGGCATATTTTAATCATTTCAGAGAAAAGTTTTGAAAGTGTTATATGAAATGCCTAATATAGCCCATGGCATTCTTATAATATCAAAAGATTTCTCTCGCTATCTTTGAATGTGATTTAAAAAAAAAAAAGAAAAAAAAAAGAGGGATATTATATTATCAAAAGAAAATTAAGGAGAGTATTGAGTAGGATTTTCATAATTCAATCTACAACCTCCTTATATAATTGCTTTATAATCCTTGAAAAAATTAACCTTTTTCAGGACCCCCCACCCTCTCTTTGGTATATATATATATATATATGTATACCATATTGGTAAAGGTAACACACGTTAACAATTTCCGGCCCCATTACCTTATATCCAATACCATTCCCTCCCCCCCTTTTGAAGGACTTTTACCTACTCCCCATCCATGGACTTATGCTCCCCGCTGCCAAAGAGTTTCGAACCCTCGCCACTGGGATTCTGGTATTTTCAACTTGGCTCTGATACCATATTGGAAAAGGTAACACGGGTTAACAATTTCCAGCCCATTACCTTATATCCAATACCAAATGGCCCAGGGGATACAGAGGAGTAAACGGAGATAATAAAAATTGAAATATTATTCAAATGTTTGAACAAAGTACAAGAAACTTTGAAGATTGAAATTTTATAAGATAAGACTATCTTTGAGAAGAGTAAAAATCTCCGCTATTTTACCCTCTACCTAATGCTGAGAAAAGAGCCTTGATTTATACTTGAGTTTGGGGCTTCGGACTTGAATTTTTTTTTAATTTGATTGAAGAATCTTGAATAATGACTTCTTTTGAAGTGGTAGGTCCTACCATTTGATTTTGTCTACCATCTTTGAGAAAGTTGATTTATTGAAGTGGTAGGTCCCTTCTCTTTCGTAAAGAGTTGTCTGCCACTTGTAGTCTTTGAAGTTGCAGACTTGAAATATTGCTTCAACTTGTTTGAAGAATCTTTCCTTTTGAAGTGGTGGTTCCCACCTTCTTGTCTTGATCTTCTTGAAAATAATATTCTACTTTAAAGTAGATCCATTATTTCTTCCTTGAATAATTTTGAAGAACATATCACGCTTTTCTTGAATATTCTTTTAATAAAGCTCATCTAAATAACTGAATTCTTGTAGTCATTTAGCAGCTTTCTCCCTTTGTTCCATTTTTGAAATTTCTTCATCGAAATCTATGATATCGCAATCATCACCATTATCATTGCCAAGATCATAGTTCTCTTCAGAATTTGATTTTGAATGATCAGAATTTTTTGAAGATCCTGCTATACTGGCAATTTGTTCTGAAATGAATTTTAATTCATTAGGAGTTTTTCACTATCCAAGCATAGCAACAAGTTTTGATCTTTCTGTCAGAAAATCTGCAGATCTATCTTGATCTTTCTTTGAAATTTTTGGAATATCCAGATTTCTCTGTTCTTGAATCCATGATGCAACAGCTTTAGGACAGCAACTTGTTTCATGGAATTTTGCCCACCATTTGACTTTGAATCTTCTGATAATTTGTTTGTAGAGGAAATCAGAATAGAGTGAATGATTTGCAAGGACCAATTGAAAATCCCAGCAGAAGAACCAAGATACTTTGAGATTCAAAGCAAATTAAAATAAAAGATTCTCTTCAGGCTTTAGAAAAGATTTTGATGCTTCTCTTTTGAATAGTTCGAATCCTTGATAAGTAAGACTTGGCAAAACATGTTCATCAATACCAAAGAATTCAAACCAAATTTGAAACCATTTTGGAAAAATGTTTGAACAAGCCTGATTGAAAAGGATAAACCAGGAATGTGAAATTGGTCTAAAGTAAAATACTTTATACCAAGCATCTTGATAATCAAAGTAGTTGAAATGAGTTTCAGAGGAAACATTTGAAATATTCATCTTTTTCTCATTCCATGGGCTTGTACCCCAGTCTTCAAAGGTCCAAACCTTTTGAATAGATAATTTTGAAAAATCAATAAAATCATTTTTTGATTTACTAGGAGTATGAGAGATTACAGCAGAACCGGTTTTGATAAAAATATTTTCATAATATTCTCGGGGTTTTTTCATATTTCTGGGGAAGAAATGAAAGTGTTGAGGAAAAATATCAAAAAGACATTCTTCAAGGTTTGAATAACGATGAGACCAATCAGTATCCATTTCACAAATTACTTCATATTTATTTTTTGTGAAATAATGAAAGGACAATTGAGGATTAATATCAGGTAATTTTCCACTACCTATTTGAACGGCTTTTTTGAAATTTGAGGGTGGTGTAACATCAAATTTTTGAGTAACACTTTGAATAGGTTGTTTTGAAGAATCCAAAGTGTTTTTGAGGGAGAAATTTTTAGAACTTGAAGATGATCCAGAAATATAATCATCAATAGTTCTGAGATGAATTTGAGTTTTATTAGATTTCCTTTTTGAGAAGGAATAAAACTCAGAACTTGCCATTGAGTAAATTCACTAAGTCTTTTCTTCTAAGAACTCTCTTGTAAGGAAGTCTGCAAGATAGTTTGATTTATCTTGAATATAAAGAATTTTGAAATCAAAACATGACAAAATAGCTTGCCATCTGGTAAAGATTTGTTTTGAAACAAGATTTTTGACGTCTTTTTGCAGTACATCTTTTGAAGCTTTGCAATCAGTTTTCAGAATAAATTCTTTATTGATCAAATCATCTTGAAATTTTGAAATACAAAGAACTATTGAAAGAATCTCTTTTTTGATGGTTGAATAGTTCTTTTGAGGGCCAGTCCAAACTCCACTATGATATCGGACTAACTGTTCGACTTTTGACTCAAAAGGAATCTGCTTTAGAACCCCACCATACCATATGTCTGACGCATCTGTCTCAACAATAATGGATGCTTTAGGGTCAAGGATAGAAAAGCAAGGAATACTTTTGACAGCTAACTTTGATTTTTGGACAGGCATGGTGCACTCATTAGACTAGGAGGCCGGATTCTTTTGTAATCTTTGAAAAAAAAAAAAGAGCAAATCACGCGAATATCTTTGATAAAATTTTGCCACATAATTGACACAGGATTGGAAAAGGTAACACACGTTAACAATTTTCGGCCCCATTACCTTATATCCAATACCATTCCCCCCCCCCCCCCCCCCCCCCCTGAAGGTCTTTTACCTACTTCCCATCCATGAACTTATGCTCCCCGCTGCCAAAGAGTTTCGAACCCTTGCCACTGGGATCCTGGTATTTTCAACTTGGCTCTGATACCATATTGGAAAAGGTAACACGCGTTAACAATTTCCGGCCCCATTACCTTATATCCAATACCTGATGATCTTATTAAGACTTCATCCTCCTCAACTTCTTCATCTGAATCTGAAGATATAGAGTCTTCAAAACATCTTAGTCAATATTCTGATCATCCTTCTGATCCTTTCAAAGATCTTTACAAAAATGATATTTTCAAAGATCAATCTGAAGAAGAAAAGGTTAATGTTATTAACCGAATTCAACTTCAAAAATGGTATTGTCATATGACAATTATCGTCAATAAAGAATTCAAACTCTCAACTCGTGTTCTTATTGACTCTGATGCAGATCAAAATTGTATCAAAGAAGGTCTTATCTCTACAAAATATTTTGAAAAAATCACTGAGCGTTTATATGGTGCTAGTGGAAGAAATTAGATATTCATTACAAACTTTCAAAAGCTCATGTTTGTAACTCAAATATTTGTTTCAAAAATATATTTTACTTGTTAAAGATTTAGATCAAGATGTTATTCTTGTATTCCCTTTATTGTTCATATTTATCCATTTCAAGCAGATTCTAAGGGACTTACTACAAATGTTTTTGGAAACGAAATATTTTTTCAAATTCTCAAATCCTCCTTCAACAAGAGATGTTAATTCTTTAAAAGAAGCATCTATTTCAAAAATTATCAATAATATTAATTTCAAGAAAAATCATATTAGATTTCTTAAAGAAGAAATCAAATTTCAAAGAATTGAAGAACAATTAAAAGATTCTTCAATAAAGGAAAAGGTTTCAAAATTGTTAAATCAAATTGAACATGAAATTTGTTCCACAATTCCAAATGATTTCTGGGATAGGAAGAAACATATTGTTTCTCTTTCTTACAATTCTGATTTCAATGAGTCAAATATTCCTACAAAATCTCGTCATATTCAAATGAATAAAGAATTACTTGATTTCTGTATTAAAGAAATCAATGATCTCCTTGACAAAGGTCTCATTAGAGCTAGTAAATCTCCTTGGAGTTGCTCAGCTTTTTATATCAATAACTCAGCAGAAATTGAGAGAGGTGCTCCTCGCCTTTTATCAATTACAAACCTCTCAATACTGCTCTTCAATGGATTCATTATCCTTTACCTCAAAAGAAAGATTTATTGAATTGTTTATTCAAAGCTGTTATCTTTTCAAAATTTGATATGAAATCTGGTTTTTGGCAAATTCAAATTGCTGAAAAAGACAAATACAAAACTGCATTCAATGTTCCTTTTGGTCAATATGAATTGAATGTTATGCATTTTGGTCTAAAAAATGCTCCTTCTGAATTTCAAAAAATTATGAATGATATATTCAATCCTTATTCTAATTTCATTATTGTTTACATTGATGATGTTCTAATTTATTCAGAAAGCTTAGAACAGCATTTCAAACATCTGCATACATTCATGCATATTGCAAAGAAAAATGGTTTAGCCATCTCTGCAAAAAAGATTGTTTTATGTCAAACAAAAATCCGGTTCTTAGGTCAAAACATCAATTATGGCACTTTGACATCTATTCAAAGAAGTTTGGATTTTGCGGAAAAATTTCCCGACAAAATCTTAGAAAAAAACGTCTCTTCAAAGATTTTTGGGTGGTATCAATTATGTGGCAGATTTTATCAAAGATATTCGCGTGTTTTGCACTCCTCTTTTTCAAAGATTACAAAAGAATCCGGCCCCCTGGTCTAAAAAGTGCACCATAGCCGTCCAAAAATCAAAGTTAGCTGTCAAAAGTATTCCTTACTTTTCTATCCTTGACCCTAAAGCATCCATTATTGTTGAGACGAATGTGTCAGACATAGGGTATGGTGAGGTTCTAAAGCAGATTCCTTTTGAGTCAAAAGTCGAACAGTTAGTCCGATATCATGGTGGAGTTTGGACTGGCCCTCAAAATAACTACTCAACCGTTGAAAAAGAGATTCTTTCAATAGTTCTTTGTATTTCAAAATTTCAAGATGATTTGATCAATAAAGAATTTATTCTGAAAACTGATTGCAAAGCTTCAAAAGATGTACTGCAAAAAGACGTCAAGAATCTTGTTTCAAAACAAATCTTTGCCAGATGGCAAGCTATTTTGTCATGTTTGATTTCAAAATTCTTTATATTCAAGGTAAATCAAACTATCTTGCAGACTTCCTTACAAGAGAGTTCTTAGAAGAAAAGACTTAGTGAATTTACTCAATGGCAAGTTCTGAGTTTTATTCCTTCTCAAAAAGGAAATCTAATAAAACTCAAATTCATCTCAGAACTATGGATGATTATATTTCTGGATCATCTTCAAGTTCTCAAAATTTCTCCCTCAAAAACACTTTGGATTCTTCAAAACAACCTATTCAAAGTGTTACTCAAAAATTTGATGTTACACCACCCTCAAATTTCAAAAAAGCCGTTCAAATAGGTAGTGGAAAATTACCTGATATTAATCCTCAATTGTCCTTTCATTATTTCACAAAAAATAAATATGAAGTAATTTGTGAAACGGAGACTGATTGATCTCATCGTTATTCAAACCTTGAAGAATGTATTTTTGATATTTTTCCTCAAAACTTTCATTTCTTCCCCAGAAATATCCAAAAATCCCGAGAATATTATGAGAATATTCTTATCAAAACCAGTTCTGCTGTAATCTCTCATACTCCTAGTAAATCAAAAAATGATTTTATTGATTTTTCAAAATTATCTATTCAAAAGGTTTGGACCTTTGAAGACTGGGGTACAAGCCCATGGAATGAGAAAAAGATGAATATTTCAAATGTTTCCTCTGAAACTCATTTCAACTACTTTGATTATCAAGATGCTTGGTATAAAGTATTTTACTTTAGACCAATTTAACATTCCTAGTTTATCCTTTTCAATCAGGCTTGTTCAAACATTTTTCCAAAATGGTTTTAAAATTTTGGTTTGAATTCTTTGGTATTGATGAACGTGTTTTGCCAAGTCTTACTTATCAAGGATTCGAACTATTCAAAAGAGAGGCATCAAAATCTTTTCTAAAGCCTCAAGAAAATCTTTTATTTCAATTTGCTTTGAATCTCAAAGTATCTTGGATCTTCTGCTGGGATTTTCAATTGGTCCTTGCAAATCATTCTCATGAAGGACTCTATTCTGATATCCTCTACAAACAAATTATCAGAAGATTCAAAGTCAAATGGTGGGCAAAATTTCATGAAACAAATTGCTGTCCTAAAGCTGTTGCATCATGGATTCAAGAACAGAGAAATCTGGATATTCTAAAAATTTCAAAGAAAGATCAAAACTTATTGCTATGCTTGGACAGTGCAAATTTTCGAATGAATTAAAATTCATTTCAGAACAAATTGCCAATATAGCAGGATCTTCAAAAAATTCTGATCATTTAAAATCAAATTCTGAAGAGAACTATGATATTTGCAATGATAATGGTGATGATTGCGATAACATAGATCTCGATGAAGAAATTTCAAAAATGGAACAAAGGGAGAAAGCTGCTAAATGACTACAAGAATCCAATTATTTAGATGAGCTTTATTAAAAGAATATTCAAGAAAAGCGTGGTATATTCTTTAAAATTATTCAAGGAAGAAATAATGGATCTACTTTAAAGTAGAATATTATTTTCAAGAAGATCAAGACAAGAAGGTGGGAACCACCACTTCAAAAGGAAAGATTCTTCAAACAAGTTGAAGAAATATTTCAAGTCCGCAACTTCAAAGGCTACAAGTGGCATACAACTCTTTACGAAAGAGAAGGGACCTACCACTTCAATAAATCAACTTTCTCAAAGATGGTAGACAAAATCAAATGGTAGGACCTACCACTTCAAAAGAAGTCATTATTCAAGATCCTTCAATCAAATTGAAGAAAATTTCAAGTCCGAAGCCTCAATCTCAATTATAAATCAAGGATCTTTCCTTAGCATTAGGCAAAGGGTAAAATAGCGGGAGATTTTTACTCTTCTCCAAGATAGTCTTATCTTGTAAAATTTCAATCTTCAGAGTTTCTTGTACTTTGTTCAAACATTTGAATAATATTTCAATTTTTATTATCTCTGTCTACTCCCTTGTATCCCCTGGGCCATTTAGGTATCAGAGCCATAAGCGTAGGGTGAGTGTTAGAATTATTTATCAATTAGACACTTGATCTAGGATGAGCGTCGTCGAAACCTATTTTGTCTGCTGGGAGACGTTGGTAAGCGTGTTCCCGTGTTCCCGTCTGTAGACTTGTTTGGTATTGTAGACAAACCCGTGATCCGACTATCCTGTGTCAAAGTTGGTATATCTTTTTAACTCCATTCTGCAATTATGTCTTCTATTTCAAACTGGTTAAGTAGAAATAGAAGTAGTAGAGAAGATAGAAATATGGGTATTTCAAATGTTTTTCAATGTGAAGATGAGATTGATCAAGCATTTGCATCTGCATCCACTTCTCATGAACTTCAAATTTCTCAAATAGAAAATAACTTGCATAACTGGACTATTCCAAAGGTAGAAAAATCTTCTATCTACAAAATAGGAAAGTTTGATTTTACTCAAAATTATGTTATCAAAACTATTGAGCATACTATTCCAATTAAAAATCAAAATTCATATGTCAATTTATTTTCAAAAGAAGCTATTGAAGCTCATAGAAAGAAATTCAAATATCTTAATATTGGATTAGTTCAAATTGCTGTCAAACCTATGTTTAGACTGGGTTTAGATATTCCTGTCCTTTTAACTCTTAGAGATAAAAGGCATCTCAATTTCGAAAATTCATTGTTATCTGTTATTGAAACAAACCTTGAAAAATGACATATTTATTCAAATTGTTATCCTAATTTTTCAATATATCTCAATGATGGAGCAGTTCTCAAAACTCTCAATTTACATGTTCAAACTAAGGATTTTGATTTTGATGAAACTTCAAGTCCTTTTACTGTTATTTATCGAGTTTATTATAAACTCATAAATACTCATCTTAATATTCGTGCTCTCAATTCTTCTCCAAAAGACAAAAGTCTTCTTGTTGAATTCAATCCTATTCATTCAACTACTTTAATTCCAAAAAAAATTCCTTGGAATTTTCAAACTAGAGGTTTAGAGTGGAATTTTGAAAATGCTCAAAATCCTAAACCCTCTGAAGTCAAAGCAAATCCTAGTCAAATTTGCAACCTTCCTGATGGAAGTGTTAGGATGTCTTTTAAGGATCCTCTGCTTCTTCAAGATCCTCTTCATCCAGACCCCCTACTGCATCTTTTTCAAATCTTCAAAGAACTTGGTCTTCCAGAATTGAAGAAAGAAATAAAGAACTTCATTCTGCCAGAAGATCTACTTCCTCCTTTCAAGGAATTGATTTTAATCCAAATATTCCTAAACCTCAATATGGATTACCTTCAGAAAAAAGATGATGGATCAGATCCTTCTGGATCTCCTACTTTATCAGATATGGCTCCTTCTGAATTTCAAAAAATTATGAATGATATATTCAATCCTTATTCTAATTGATAAATAATTCAAACACTCATCCAACGATTATGGCTCTGATACCAAAATGCATAACAAATGCAAGTATTCTTCCAGAATGGGTTGTTGAAAATTATCAAGAAAATGAAGAACTCTTTACAGAAGAATATGTTCCTGCAAAACATTTGATTATTGTTTGGAGTCATTTTATTCAAAGACTGCTTCCAATGCCTGAAATTTCTATCAAACTCAAGAAGTATCTCATAGAAGATATTGATAGAATTTGATCTTCTTCCTCAAGGGATTTACTATCTTCAATTAGACCTAAATCAATCTCATACGTCAAAAAGAAGATTGATGGATTTTCCTCGAATATTTTTTTGGATCTAAAATATGAAGATGGCAATTATCTTATATTTTCTGATGAAAGAAGATGGGCCAGGAAGGTTTCATTGATATCTCAAATTTTCGAAGATAAACTTCAAATGTCAGACAGCTGTTACGACACTGTTATCAATGATCTCATGATATGCAGATCCCGAGATTAAGGCCTTTAAGGCCAGGAATTCCAGCAGGGAATTCATATGCCTTAAGCTCATTACCACAGACTCCATATAATCAGACCAGACCTATGATCCAAGACAGAGTAAGATTTGGAAATCAAGAATTGTTAGTTTTTCCAAATAGCAATATTTCTTTTAAGACTTTACCACATATATCTTTATCTAGGAAAGAAAAATGCATTCTAGAGAACTTTTGGATTTCATATAACAGGAATCCTAAAGACCAAAAATACTTTCTTGCATGCATGAATGCATTGTCAGAACACTTTAGTCAGAACAAGAATAAATACAAGTTTTATGTTGTAGTTAAAGGTAGAAATCCAGGAATTTTTCACTCTTGGATAGAAGTTGTAGATTGCATCAAGAATTTTCCAGATCCACTTTACAAAGGTTTTACAAGTTTTCAAGAAGCATTAGATGCAGCTAGACAGCATATAGGAATTAATTTTTATTTATCTCCTTCCTTAAAAAATTATCCAGATCCTCCTTTAGATTTCTCTCCAAGCAAAGACCAAAATATTTTCTACCAGCATTGTGAATGTATGCAGAGAAATTACAAAGTTATTAATGATGCTTGTTCGCTGAAAAATATACCGCAAGCGCACGGATCGTGAACAAGTAATATAGTGGACCTTTTAAATCCGAATATCGATCCCACGAGGAATGTTACTTTGAAGTTACGTACTCTAATCGATTTTAGTTCTAACAACGACTGACACACACACACAATTAATATTGAAGTTAAATTATAAACTAATAACTATAAAACTAAACTAACAAACTAAAAAAAACGTACTTGCATCTTTGATTTGAAAAGTGGTTGGAATTTATGATTTCACTTAACCTTTATTTCATTAATATTAATTCAATGACACACATGTAAATTACTAAAATTAATTATTAGACCCGATTCTCCAATTTTAGTCAATAACTTCTTTCGAGCGATATCGACCCTATTGATTAAGTTATCCACAAATCTATATGCAGATAAAAACTTAACCAAAGCATTAAATTATTGTGAGAATACTCAAAGGATCACCTAGGGGAGGTATATATATCTATATCACCCAAAACCACCTAGGGTACTAATTATCTAGGTCTAACAATGCAACAATCTTTCGATAATTGCATAAACTACCTAACCACATCATATATTTGGCCAAATAAATGAAGCATAATCAACAATAATAATTAATACACCAATATTTTGATAACAAATGCATTTTTAACAAAATATATCAATATTAATGAAAATAAGGTTAAGATACTACATAAACTCCAACATATAAACTTAACTCATTTTATAAAGATAATAAACAAGGAAATAATGTTTACATAACATTATAAACATGGAAAATTAATGAAAGAAAAACAAAGATGTAGATATAACCCTTTCAAGTGCAGCTTTGCCTTTCTCCAATATTTCTCCAAGTATTCATTGATCTATCTCCTTCCCATTGAAGTTTAATTCCATAAATGAGCTAAGAATTACAAAGAAACAACTAACAACTAAAAAAAATAAAAAGCAAGAAAAAAAAACGAAAGAGAAAAAAAAAGGAAAAGAAAGAGAAAACATGAATAATATAGAGCGATTTGGATTGAGAGTGTTTTATGTGTGTGTGTGTGTGTATATATATATGCCTTAGAGGATAGGATATATATATAACTATAAAACTTAGAGGCTAGGTTAACATAAAATAATATCTTAGGATATTTAGATATAAAAAAATGTCTTTAATTTTTTATGTATGATTGTTCTAAGGAATGATTCTAATAATCAATATTAGATCCAGATCCTATAAGAACAAATGTTAATATTTTGTTTTAATGTTAATAATTTGTTTTGAAATTTTGAAAAATTTTGAAAAGTGTTATATTTAATGCTAAATAAAACCCCTGGCATTAATATAATATCAAAATTTTGAAAAAATGTTTGTAAAGTTTTATGTTTCATGCTTAGTATATGATAAAAGCATGTCTTAACTCTTAAGTTTTCAAAACTATTTTTAAAACAAATCCTGAGAGACCTAACAGAAAGCGTAAAGGCCCAGTGGAGTGGCTAGAGAAACGCTAATAGAGGAGAGAAAGGGATACTGTTTTAAAAAATCATTTTTTAAGGAATTGTCTGAAAAGTCCTGTCCTTAAGAAAAGGGGAGTTAGGCCAAAGATCATATATCTAAGATGGCATAATTTCATCATTTCAAAGAAAATGATTTTGAAAGTGTTATAAGAAATACTGAATATAACCCAGAGTATTCTTATAATATCAAAAAAATTTCTCTTGATATCTTTGAATGTGATTTTGGTTTTAAAAAAAAAAGGGATATTATTTTATACAGGATTGTAAGTGGTTAAAGCAACTATTGAAAATAATCCTACTCAGTACTCTTCTTAACTGTGAACTCTCATATTTTAATAAAATAATATCCCTTTTTTTTTCTTTTTTTTTCTTTTTAAACCAAAATCACATTCAAAGATATCAAGAGAAATTTTTTTGATATTATAAGAATACTCTGGGTTATATTCAGTATTTCTTATAACACTTTCAAAATATTTTCAAAATCATTTTCTTTGAAATGATGAAATTATGTCATCTTAGATATATGATCTTTGGCCTAACTCCCCTTTTCTTAAGGACAGGACTTTTCAGACAATTCCTTAAAAAATGATTTTTTTTAAAACAGTATCTAAGACATTCCTCTATTAGCGTTTCTCTAGCCACTCCACTGGGCCTTTACGCTTTTTGGGAGGTCACTCAAGATTTGTTTTAAAAATAGTTTTGAAAACTTAAGAGTTAAAGACATGCTTTTATCATATACTAAGCATGAAACATAAAATTTTACAAACATTTTTTCAAAATTTTGATATTATATTAATGCCAAGGGTTTTATTCGGCATTAAATATAACACTTTTCAAAAAAATTCAAAATTTCAAAACAAATTATTAACATTAAAACAAAATATTAACATTTGTTCTTATAGGATCTGGATCTAATATTGATTATTAGAACCATTCCTTAGAACAATCATACATAAAAAATTAAAAACATATTTTTGTGGGGTATTATATTATCTAAAGATAAGAGAATCTAAGAATTCCCTTTCGGGAATGGAGAAATTTAGAACATCTTTTGAGAGAAAACTATATGTATCGTATTGATGAAAGATTTCTATATTTACAAATGAATGAGGGTTCTCCTTTTATAGAGGGAGAAACCGCGTGAATAAAGCAAAGGAATCTTTGCTTTTACAAAAGTCCAAAAGTAAATAGTAAAAGCTATCCTATCTTTACAAAAAGTCTAAAGTAAATAGTAAAAACTTATCCTATCTTTCTAAAAAGAAATCTTATCTCTTCTTTAATAAAGTAAGAGATTCTTTTCTTTTCACACGTTTCTAAAAACAAAATTTCAAATCTTACTTTTCTAAAAGTAAGAACTATTTACAATCTTTTCGTACAATAATTTCTAAAATCTTTGACAGGTGTCTTCTGGAAAATCTTCTTGTATCTTCTTTCATTATCTTGTGGCATAATTATGTTCTCCAATACTGTCTAAAGAGTCTCCTCCTTCAGTAAGATTGTCTGGGTTGTTGTCTTCTTCTGAATTATTGCTCTCAATATCTTCTTTAAATATCCATCTTCTTTTTTCCTTTATTTTTCTTTTTTATCAGCAACTTTTTCTTTTTTGTAGTGCTTTGTTTAACTTGTTGCTGTAAATCTTCAATCTTGTCAAACATTTCTTTGATTCTTCTAATATCTGATGGAGAAATTTGATTTGGATCTTGTGCTTCTTGATATGGGTCTGAATCAAGAATAATTGGGCTTTTCTATTTTAAGTCTAATGGGCTTATTAATTTAGTAGCAGAATTGCCAGTCTGCTGAGTCTGGTCTTTAGAATTTTTTTATTTCTGTAACAGGTTTATCAGCCTGTTGAGTTTGTCTAGTAGAAGAATAAACAGTCTCCTGAGTCTGTTGAACTTTTGGCAAGTTCATAGCCATCAACGGATTTGAGTAGTCTTTACCAGCTTCCGTTTGAGCTGGACTAGCTGTAGAATTCTTCGGCTCTATAGTACCTGAATTTAAGTCTGGATTTAAAATTTTTATTCTAATAATTTCTTGTTCTAAATCAGAGATTTTCTTTTGTAAAATCAATTTTTCTTGTTGAAGACTCTGATTTGGTTCATTTAAAATCTTAAAATTTATAGTCGTACATTCACAATGGGAACAAAATTTTGAAGAAAAATCTAAAGGATCATCTGAAACATTCTTTAAAGAAGCAGCTATAAAATAATTAATACCTAAAAATTTCCTACATTCTTCTAAAGCTTCTAAAATTGAATAAAAACCTTTATAAAGAGGGTTTGGAAAATTTTTTATACAATCTGCTACTTCTAACAAGGTATGATAAATTTCTGTTAATCTTCCTTGTAAGACAACATAACATTTAAATTTCTTATGATCTTGGCTAAAATGTTCTGATAATGCATTTAAACATGCTAAAAAATATTTTTGATCTTTTGGATTCTTATTATAAGAAATCCATAAGTTATCTAAAATACATTTTTCTGATTTTGTTACTGAAATATGAGGTAAAATCTTAAAACTAATATTACTATTTGGAAAATAAATTAATTCTATATTACTAAATCTTAATTTATCACAAGTCTGTACTATATTAGTCTGAGAGGATGAACTTGGAGTGCCCATAAGCAATCTTGGTCTGGGTCCTCTGGGTCTTTGCATCTGCAAGAGATTACTGCAATAAAATTAATCATATTCTTTATTTTTGATTATCCTACTTAAGATATCTGCTATTTTATTATCATTACCTTTAATATGCTCAAAATTAAACATTATTCCTGTATTTGTAATTCTATCTATAAAATTTAAACCACCTTCTTCTATTACTTCTTTTATTTTCAAATTTCATCTTATTAACAAAACTAACAATTGCTTCACAATCTGTTCTTATAGTTATTTCTTTTTTAGAAATTATAAATAATTCAAATGAGTCTAAAGCATAATTAATTGCTTATAATTCTAAATCTATACTACTAGCATTAATTTTTTCTTTATAGTTTCCATTATTATATCTAACAATCTTTTCACTATCTTTTTCTGAATATTTATTGGGTTTTGCAATTAATATTGCTCCCCAACCTGTTATACTTCCATCTGTTCTATAATTAAATAATCTGTATCTAAAGGCATGGCTAATTTAGGTAATTCTCTTAATTTTTCTTTTATTTTTTGTACTAATTTTATATCTTCTATATTAAAATATCTTTGTCCTTTTGGTGAAGTCTTTCCATATAATGGTCCTGCCATTTTTCCTAAATTTTTAATAAAGGGTCTAGCATAATTAACTAATCCTAAAAATTTCTGTAATTGTTTTAAATTTTCTAATTTGTCTGGAAAATCTAAAGCTTTTTGAGCTATATGGGGTTGTAATTCTATTTTTCCTTTTCCTATATTAACCCCTAAGAATTCTATATATTCTTTAAATAAAAACATTTTCTTTTTATTTATTATTAAACCATGTCTAATGAATTCTGAAAAAAGTATCTGTAAGTGTCCTCTGTGTTCTCTTCTATTTTTACTAAATACTAAGATATCATCTATATATGTAATTATAAAACTACTATGTTTACTAAAAATATTAACCATTTTTCTTTGAAAAATACTAGGTGCATTCTTTATTCCAAATGACATTACTAGCCATTCATAATGTCCTTCTGGGCATGTAAATGTTGTCCATATTATTGAATCTGGATGCATTTTTACTTGCCAAAAACCTGATTTTAGATCAAACTTACTAAAAATATTGCAACCTTGTATCCTATTTATTAATACTGTTTTATCTGAAATATTATAAGCATCATTTATTGTATTATCATTAAGTCTTTTATAATTAATAACCATCCTACTTTTTCCTCTAACAATTTCTGAATGTTTTCTTACTATAAAAGCTGCTGACCTATGTGGACTATCTGATTTTCTTATAACTCCTAATTTTAATAGATCTGTAATATGCACTTTAAAATCTTCAATATCTTGATTAGTAGTTTCTATATTTTTAGTTTTAATTATATATTCTAGATTCTTTATTTTTAGTTCACAAAAAACTTTATCTTTATCCCAATTTCTTAAAACATTTTCTCCTAGAATTTCGAATTTTTCTAATTTACTTATCATGTTTTCTATATCTTGTTCTGTTACTAACAGAGTATATATTTTTTCTATTTCTACAAATTCTAAACTTAATTCTTCTTCTTCTTTAATTTGTTCAAAATATATTTCTAATTCATTTATGTCTTCTTCCTCTTCATCTTTTAATATTAACTGATATTCTCTTTCTTTACTACACTCACATTCTTTTTCTTTTTTACTAGTTCCACCACGCTTCTCAGCATACTCTGATGGAATATTCTTACTATAATTTGGTGCACAAATTGTAAATTTTTGTAATTGCATAAAATCCTTATTAATTATTACACTACCATTGTCTTTTAACAAAAAACTTAATCCTAAGATTAAATCTGTATTTAAGAATAATTCTTTTACCCAAACTGAGTCTTTAGGTAAACTATATTTTGTACTTCTTCCACAATTAGTTTCAAAACTAATTCTTGCTGCTCTTAGTATATCTTGATAACTGTAAAAATTCATATCCATTTGTTGGGCTTTTATTGGTTCTTTGGATTTTATTATATATTTTCTGGTATAATTCTTTTATTAATTATACAATGACTACATCCTGAATCTATTAATCCTAAACAAACTATTTCATAATTTTCTATTCTAACATAACATTTTACTTTTATACTTTTTAATTTTTCTGAATTACAAAATGCTTGAACTAATTCTGGTTCTGGAATTATTTCAATTTCTTTTTTATTAGATTCTAACAATTCTAATTTTTGTAAAATATATCTTTGCATATCTTCTAAGTTTTCTATTCTTTTCCTAAGAATTTTTATTTCTGATAACTCAATCTGAATTAATTCTGATTGTTTATTATTTTCTGGTTCTAATAATTCTTTTTGAATTAGACAATTTTTACAGGCTTCTTTATAATAATTATTACATTTAACTCTTACTGTTTTACTAGGATACCATTTACATAAATAACATGGTATACTATCTGATCCTATTTCTTTTATCCATTTATGTTTACATTCTAATTCTATGTCCATAAATTCTAAGTTTTCATCTGGGTCTAAAAGATTTTGGATATTTGAAAATTCTTGAATAAAATTTTCATAATCTGATTGTTCTTCTAAATTAATTTGATTATCAAAATCTTCTATTGATACTATACTATATACTGATTCTCTATCAGAAATATATTCATCTATTTCTAATAAATCTTCATTAGTACATTCTATTAAAGTACTTCTTTTATCATTATTATTTAATTTTTTAGGGCAGGTTCTTGCTAAATGATCACTACTTCCACAAACATAACAATTTAATTTATTAGGATAATTTCTTTCTGGTTTAAATTTTCTAACATGTCTATTTTCATCTAAGTAAGTTTTTCTTCTATTAGATTTTCTAAGATAATATCTTTTCTTAATAGGCTTTTTATATTTTTTCTTATATTTTTTATTTTTTTTCTCTAAACTTATTCCCATAAGTCTGAGGAGTAAAAATATCTTTACAAAATTTATAATCTGTCTTTTTAAGCTGATTATGAATTTGTAATTCTACACATTTTTCTTCTAAACACTACATTATAAATTGTGTCCTATTACCTATACTCCATAAATAATTTGATCTATTTTTTATATTTGGATTATCATTCCATCTTTTTGTTATTTCTAAACCTAATGGTCCTGGTAATTTATGAAATAACTTATTCCCTAATTCTTGGTTAAACGTATTTCCTGATATAGATACTAAATAATGATATTCATTTAAAACTTGTTTTACTTCTTTACCTTTTGTCCATCTATTTAAACTTAGCTGTTCTAAATCCCTAATAGCTTTTTGTTGTATTATCATTTGTCCTATATTAGGATCTGCTCCTGTTAATAATTCATGAATTTTACAAACAAAATTATAAGGATTATTACCTAATGCTACCATAGCTTCAAACTCTTCTTGCTTATCTTTTTTATATGCTTCCCATGTAGATTTAGCCATTTCTCCTAAAAATGTTTCTAAATATTTATACATTTCTACTGCATCCATATTATGTGCTAGTCTTATATAAATTCCTATAACTGTATTTTTCCATACTTCTATTACATTATTCCATGTCTGTGGATCATGTGCTGTAATATTTAATATCTGTGCTTTATGAGGAGTTTGAAATTCTATTACTGGTTCTAAATGTCTGATTTTTCCTCTAGCTATATAATTTTTTTCTTTATCATTATAATATGTATAAGCTGTTCTAGGAGGATATCCTGAATTATCTCTGGTTTTGTTTTCATCTGCATTTCTTCATCAACTAGTTCTTTGTAATTACTTACTTCTGAAATTTCTGTTTTATTATCTATCTCATCTATATTTTCTCCTATTCTTATATTCTTATTATTATCATAATATAAGTATTCTTTTTCACCTATTTGTTTATTTAAAAACAAATTATCTTCTAATTTTAAAAGTTTTGTTGGTGATAATTCCATTTCTAATTCTTTAGGATAAAGAATTCTATCTTTTATTTCTGTTTCTACAGCATTCATGAATGGTTATGTATCTTGTTGTTGTTCTTCATTATTATTACTTGATTCTGTTTCAAAATTATCATTTTTATTAATATGACCATAATTACCAAACCTTAAACTAGTTTTACCATAAATATCTTTATATGTAATGGCTTCTTGAGGAGCTATTATTGGTTCTTGATTTTCTAAAAACTTATCTAGATTCCATTCTAATCCTGCTAATAATTCTGAATCATAAGTCTTAGGTTTAATCATTTTTATTCCTTTACTACTCATTAAATTAATTACTTTATCTATATAAACTTTATATCTTGTCTGAGAATTATTACTGCATCTTCCTAGAAATCCTATGCTTATTAGTAAATTTTCTCCTGAAATTACATCTTCATAACCATGAGTTTGTATATCTATTTTAATTTTTTCTGAAAAATCTTTTATTGTTAATAAAAAATCTGGATTACAATATATAATACCATTATTATCATTCATATCTACTTCTGTACTAGCTATCATACTTTTTTCTATGTTTTGTATTCTTTCATCATATATAGTTAACAACTGTGAACTCTCATCTTTTAATAAAATAATATCCCTTTTTTTTTTTTTTAAACCAAAATCACATTCAAAGAAATTTTTAGGTATTAATTATTTTATAGCTGCTTCTTTAAAGAATGTTTCAGATGATCCTTCAGATTTTTCTTCAAAATTTTGTTCCCATTGTGAATGTATGACTAGAAATTTTAAGATTTTAAATGAATCAAATCAGAGTCTTCAACAAGAAAAATTGATTTTACAAAAGAAAATCTCTGATTTAGAACAAGAAATTATTAGAATAAAAATTTTAGATATAAAATAATATAAATAAGATATTTTAGATATTTTGAATTGTTTATAATATAAAATAGATATATTGAGATATTATTTAGACACAAAATAAATATTCCAAAATATCAACTAATAAACAACTCAAAAATAATCCCAACGTTAACCAAAAAAAATCGGGGGAAGAAAAACAAAACCGACTTAAATTTTTACAACTATGCGGCCACATGGTTATAACCCATGCGGTCGCATAGGCAAACCAAAATAATGGTTTGACGTCTCAAATCAATCCATGCGGTCGCATGGTTTTAATCCATGCGATCGCATGGATTTTTCCATATTTGCAGCTCAAGTCCTTGAACGTTCTATCCTTACGTGATTTCATCCCTCATCTTTGAATTAGTACAATTTGGTCCTCAAATTTTGAACTTTCTTTCATTTAAGCCCCTACCAAATTGCAGTCAAAGCCCCTCCATTTTTTGGTCAAGTGCATTTCAGTCCTCAACTTCACATTTTTGTGCAATTGAAGTCATTTTTCACTCGTTTTGCCTCCGTTTCATTCCAATTCAGGGTTTTGGCCTATAAATTCAAAAAAAAGTACACAATTATGGGTAGAAATATACTCAAATTTATCAACAATTAAATCTCAAAAAATGTCTAATAAGTGTGCAAAAATGTACTTATCAATGCTAATCAGAACTTGTCAATAGAAAGAGCCCAACTTCAAAAGAAGATAGCCCAATTAGAAAAAAGATTATTGGGTTGAAAGTTCATTATCTAACAGGTACTATGGAGCCCAAGAAGTTCATAGCTAATCCAGTTCAAACGGTGACTGGTAAAGATTTATCAAATCCGTTAAATGTTATGGACTTACCAAAGGCCCAACAGACTCAAAGGACTGTTGACTCCACTACTAAATTAGATCGGACTCAGCAGACTAACAAATCTGCTACAGACAAAAGCAAAGAAATCTGAGATCTATTAGACCAGCCCAGTGGCAAATTTGATTATCTTGTTAAATATAGTCCACCAAAACATTTCTCAGGAAGACCTAGTTCATCACAAGTCCAAGAGTTTCAATCTTCTAAAAACAATAAAGGAAAAATGATTGTTAAAGACGGCCAAGATCTAATAAATCTCCAAAATGCACAAGATCAGAACGAAGAAGTTGTATCTTTAGAGAGAATTTTTGCACAGATTGAAGAATTCCAGAAACAAGCTAAAACAGAAGAAAAGACTTCATCTAGAAGGAGAAAAATGATCCAAATAAAGAAGAAGAAAAATAATGAAGAACACAAAAAAAAAAAAAAAAATCAAAGAAGCAGTTACAGAAGTTTTTTCAAGAGTTTTTGATAAGAAAAATGAAGAAGAGAAAGAAATTCCAGAAGTACCACAGATTGAAAATAATGAAGATGGTTCTCATTCAGACAATGAAGATGAAGACAACGAGGGATACAATAATTCAGACAGTGGAATGCCATTTTCCACAGTAGCACGCCATAATCTCAACACAGATTGATTTAGTCAAAAGATGCCCAATAATACAGAAATCTGTCAAGGAAAAGAAGTAAAGAATAAAAAGCTACATTACAAAGGAAGAGACATGATAAAAAGAATTGATAATCTTTTTGACTTAGGAAAGATTCTTTTATCTTTAAACTGTTAAGACATTAGCTTTTCAAAAAGAAAGATTGCCATTAATCAGATTTCTTATTGGCCAGAAGCTTCTCGGTGAAGTGAGTGCCTTACCCACTAGGGTAAAATAGACTTTTTCGCTCCCAAGAATTTCTCTATTTAAGGAGACGTTTTCATTTGATTAAGACAAAAGTTTACAACCTGTGTAATCACTGCTCTCAAAAAGCCTTCTGAAACCTCTTCTCCAGAAAAATTCTCAATCCAAAATTGTAAATTATTGTACAAATTTGTCAATAACAGTTGGTTGAAGTTTTTTATTTAAGGTATTTTCTTTAGACCCCTTTAGGGACTTCCAGAAAGGGAAATCCTTAGTTATATTTTTCTTTCATTATGTTTTTATAAATCCCAAAAAAATATGTTTACTTTTTGTGTTTTGTTAATTTTAAATTTATGAACATATGATGTGAATATTTTTCATAATTACTTCATTCCATGCATATAATAAAAGCATAACTTAATTCTTAGAAGCCATACTGTATTTAGATTAATCCTGAGTGACCCAGATAAGTGAAAACTTTTAGCCAAGTCTTTTGATGTTTTCTGTAATGCTGGGGAAAGGGAACAAATTAATCTAAGAATTTCATAAGGGATTGCCACGGGTAACCTTATGAAGAAGAATTAGGTTCAAGTTTATATGTCATGGATGGATAAAAAAAAAAAAAAGGGATTTATAGACATAGGAAGAATTATAGAAAACTAAGGAAAGTACCAAGTAGGATAAAAGTTTATTTGAGAAAAAAACCTCCACTTACAAACTCATTCGAGCCATATACAACTCTTTTAGAGCATACCCCCCCCCCCCCCCCCCTCTTTTGGTATCAGAGCATATAGGAAGTAGAAACTAGTTTATGAGATTTAAGATAATAAATTCTGATAGAATTTTTAAGCTTATGATCTTAAAACATAGAATAAATAAAAAAGGCAGACTTAGATATCAAATAGAATATAGTCAGCAAACAGAAGATCAAATAGTAGGATATTATAGCAAAGATCTTACAGAAGTAAAAGAAATATTAAGAGCTATAAAAGAATTACCAATAGAAATAAGAGAATATATAGTTAAGAAAGTATTGATAGAAAAAAAAAAAATATATATATATATATATATATATATATATATATATATATATATATATATATATATTAGAAGAAATTTGGAATAACATACTCTTAGAAGGATACTGGAAACAAAGAAGCAATTAGAATATTTAGACTCAGATATAAGAAGCTTAAGCAAAAAAGTTCAGACTATAGAAAATAATATAATAAAGTGTAATTTAGAAAATAAGCATAAATTACATAGCTTATTTTCAGAAGATCCAAGTCAAAATAGTCTAATAGACTTAATTATAAATTTATCCAGAAATTTAGAATTAGAAAATAAAAAGAAGGTTAATTATTTAGAAATAATTAAAGACAATATTATAACCAGAGACTCAGAAATAAGAAATATAAAAGAATCATTAGATTATATTAAAAATCAAAATTCTAGTATTTTAGATAAAATTGTTAAATTAGAAAAAGTACCTTTTAAAGTAGATTTAACAGAAGTCAAAAGAATTTTAGATTCTAATAAATCTAAAGAAAAAGACATAGAGACAAAAGAAATAATAATTAGAACAAAAGGATTAATAGAAGAATTAAAAGAAATTATTATTAGTGAATGACAAATAAAAATTATTCAGAAGATTAGAATATTGTAAAAACTATCACGAAGAACCAGAAGGATTAACTCGTACCTCTTCACCAAAAACTACAGAAACAATAATTATAAAACAGAATAATTTAATAATATCACTTCATAGAAAGATAGATAGTTTAGATAAAAGAAAATTAACAGTAGAACAATCACAAACAGAAACTGATTTAAAATTTTTAACAGAAAAATTAGAAAACTTAAGTTTTAAGAATACATGAAAAGAGAAAATAACCAGAAGATTACTTAAAGAATATAAATTTTCAAGATGAGTAATTTGAATCCATTTATAGGAAGATCTAGAACAATAAATGATACTACTAAAAATAATGAAGAAGCATCTACATCCAGAAACAGTACTTCAAGCATAAGCACAAGTATAATAGAAAGAGTCTTAAATAGACCTGTACAATATAATCAGAATATAGAAGAAATTATAGATCCACAACAAGATTATATAAGATTTCAGACTAATGGTTTAAGAATACTTAACCCAGAAATATTATATAACAGAGGAATCCTTGAAACTAGAACACAATTTTTTAGACATAGTAGAGAAATATCTATCCAGTGTATAGGAAACCAAATTAAGAAATTAAATCTAATTTCAGAAGATTCTAAATGAGAATTAAAAAAGAAAAATTTTAGGTTTATGCATTTAGGATTAATAGTTATAGGAATAAAAGGATTAATGAAAAAAAAAATTAGGATGTAAAGTATTGGTTACTATACATGATGAAGAATTAATAATATAGATAAAAGCATGATTGCCAGTACAGAAGTAGATATATGAATAATAATAATGGAATAATTTATTGTAATCATGACTTCTTATTAACTTTTAAAGATTTTTCAGAAAAAATTAAAATAGGAATTCAAACTAAAGGATATGAAGACGTAGAAATTGAAGATAATTTATTAATTAGCATAGGATTTTTAGGAAGATGTTCAAATAATTCTCAGACAAAGTATAAAATTTATATAGACAAAGTAGTAAATTTAATGAGCAGTAAAGGAATTAATATGGTAAAACCAAGAGAATATTCATCAAAACAATTAGCAGGATTAGAATGGGATATGGAGAAATTTTTAGAAAAATCAAGAAACAATTATAGCACCACAAGAAGCTTAAACATTTAAAGACATCCATGGTAGAACAAGTTTAAGATTTTTAGATTATAATCAAGTACAAAGACAATATGATTTTGAGGAAGAATCTAATCCAGGAGAAGAACAACATCAAGAACCATTTCAAGATAGGATCCATCTAGAATTAATGAATGAAGAAATAGATAAAATAATTTATCCAAAAGAATTAGGAATGAATTTAGACCAAAAAGAATTATTAGAATTAGAAGACCAGATATATCTTAATAAAATAATAAAAGACACAGAATACTTGTACTATGATCAAGAACGAAATATAAGAATAGGAATTATTAAAGAAGATAATAATCCAGATAATAATTCTGAAACCTCATAAATTAGTTATACAAAATAACTTATGGAAGACTATAATACATACAAAACCTTTGGAGATACACATTTTGATAGAACAGTAAAACACGAGACAGTTTCTTATGGAAGAGTTTTTCCCCCAAGAGGAGCTTACCATTTTTATAATAATACAGAAGAAAAATATATAACAAGAGGAAGTGGAAGACCCTTAGAAAAGAAAATAGAATTTCAATCAGACCATAAAGCACAAATTTTAAATATCACTGCACATGATCCTCAGACATGGAATAATGTAATAGATGTATGGAAGAATACTATAATAGGACATTATAATAGAAATTTTCACGAAATGGAACCTCTAGATATGTATAGGTATTTAGAGACATTTTTAGGAGAAATTATAAAAGCTATGTGGGAAGCATTTAAATCAGAAAAGAAAGAAGAATTTGAACAGTTAGTTAGTATGTGAAGTAATTCATATAATTTTGTTAATAAAATACAGATTTTAATAACAGGAGCAGATCCAAATTCAGGACATATGAGTATACAAAGAAATAACATGAGAGAATTAGAACAACTTAGTTTATACAAATGGACTAAAGGTAGATATGTTAAAAACTTTTTAAATGAATACCATCACTTAACTTCAATATCAGGAAATACATTTAACCAAAACTTAGGAAATAAGTTATTTCATAAATTACCAGGACCATTAGGATTAGAAATAACAGACAAATGGATAAATTTAACATCAGTAAGAGAAGAGCCAGAAAAAAGATGGAGTATAGGACAAAGAATACAACATGTAATAAGATGTTTAGAAGACAAATGTGTAAAATTACAAATCCAAAAATAACTTAAAAAAACAGATTATAAATTTTGTAAAGATATTTTTAGCCCACAGACTTATAGAGCCTCTAGTTTAGATAAAAAGAAACATAGTAAGAAGATAGAAAATATAAAAAACCATTAGAAAAAGATATTTTCTTAGAAAATCTAATAAAAGAAAACTTTATTTAGATAAAAAAGACATGTTAGAAAATTTAAACCAGAAATAACTTATAAGAACAAACTTAGTTGTTATGTTTGCAATAGTAATGAACATTTAGCTAAGACTTGTTCAAAAAGAATAAATAATTATGATAAAAAGAGCACATTAATAGAATGTACTAATGAAAATTTAATACAGTTAGATGAATATATTTCAGATAAAGAATCTATTTATAGTATTATATCAATAGAAGATAAAACCTTAGAAAACATAGAAGAATCTGATTATGAAATAATAGATGAATTTTCAAACATAAGAATAGAAGAAGAATCAGAATCAGATGAAGAAATTAATTTTAGTAAATACTATAATAGAATGTTTACATAATTGACAAAAAACATAAAGGAGCAGATAATGTAGCTTGTTATTTATGTAATTGGTATCCAGTTAGAAAACTTAGAGCAAAGTATTTAGAATGTTATAAAGAAGCATGCATAAAATGTTTAAAAAAAAAAAGAATTTTATTAGAAAAGAAGAAATTAATACAGAAATTTTAAAAGAAAATTTTGAAATTTCAGAAATAAGAATTCTTAGAAAAAGAATAGAAAGTTTAGAAGAAATGCAAAGATTAATAATAAATAAAATTGAAATATTAGAATATAATAAAGGTAAAACAATAGAAATTGAAGAACAAAGTAAAGAGTGCTTTCAAAAAGAATATGTACAAGTAGTTTGTAATTCAGAAAAACTTAAAAGTATTAAGGTAAAAATTTACATAAGAATAGGACAATATGAAAAATAAAATGCTTAGGATTAATAGATTCAAGATGTAGTAATTGTATAATTAATAAGACATTAATACCAAAACAATACATAATACAATCAAAAAAATCCAATGGAAGCACAGCAGATGGATGGAGAATTTTATACTTATACAGAATTACTACAATCAAATAGTAAGATTAGTTTTGAGACAAATTGTGGAAGAAGCATATAATACACCTTACCAAAAGAATCCGTATGGATTAGACCTTTAAACGTAAAAGACACAGATTTTATTATAGGATTAAGTTTTTTATTAAAAGACAATGGAAATTTTACAATTATTAAAGATTTTTTACATTTAGAAAAACATACATTATGTATACCAACACATACTCATTATTATCCATCAGAGTGCGTAGAAAAGCGTGGTGGTAGTAGTAGCAGTAGCAGCAATTATGATTGTGACTGTGAAAAAGAAAGAGAATGTCAGTTATTAGAAGATAATTTAGAAAATTTTGAAGAAATAGAAGAAGATATAGATTTTGATAATATAGAATTAATAGAAAATAAAAAAATATATGATATGTTAATAACATAACAAGACATAGAAAACTTAATATCTAGATTAGAAAAAATAGAAATAGTAGGAGAAAATGTATTAAAATACTAGGAAAAGGACAAAATATTATGTGAATTAAAGATAAAAAAAACCCAGAGTATATAATTAAGACAAAAAATATAGAAGCAACAAATCTAGATATAGAAGATTTTAAAATGTACATATATGCATTTTTTCCACAAATCTATATATATAATCAACAAATACTTCTCTAAATGATATTAGAAAAGGTACTTGTGTAGCATATTTGTTGTATATTACCTTGTTTCCACCTACTGTCGTAGCGGTGACAATCTTTTTTGAATTATATTTTCAGTATTCAGATGGTAGTACATTTGGTAAGCATAAGCTTATTGTACTCTCTGTATCTAGATAAGCATGAAATTTAATTCTGCAATAACTTTTTATATTGAGTGTAACTTCAATATATGGACTCATGGGATTAGTACTAATTACTCTTTTCATGATAGCAATGGTTTCATATTTTCATCCATTCTTGATATGATAATTGGATTATTATCAACTGTTATCTTTAAATATCCTTGACAGATTTTATAAGGATTAAATTTCTCAAGGAAGTTCATCCCTAATAGTATTGGAGAACGATTGACTCCATATAATTCATCTTTATATAAAGTTATTTCTTTAATATATTCTTTCTTATCTTCTCCTATAAATATAATAGGGAATTTTACATATTTTCTTATTTCAAGATTATTTCTCAAATAGTCCTTAAATATATATGGCTCTGGTAACTCAAAATCTAATAAATGACTAACAAATTTAGCATTGACATGACTTTTGTCCTCTCCAGTATCTATTAGGACAAGAAGAGATTCTTCTTGTATCCTTCTTGATTAACGTATCTTGTTTTGATATAATATTGGGAATTTGATTGTTCAGCTATACTTAGTTTTCTAAGTTGGCTTATCTTAGAATCTTGTTTAAAGGGAAATCTTGCAACAAGATTTTCTCCTTCTAGGCTGATACTATTTTTTCTGATCAATTTTCCTTCAAAATTGATTTCTCTTGCTTGTTTGTGAAAATCAAGCCTTATCTGATCTGGTGTAGTAACTTCATGTTCTTGATATTTTTTGGGAGGTATATATTGAGGTAATTCTTCAAAGTCTCTATGTATGATAATATTATCATTTATTTTTCTTAGATTGTTGTGATGGCTAGTGCTAAAAGTAAAAATTAATTTATGTTAATACTAATAGCCTTATTTCTTTGCAACATTTTTAAATTTCCTATTCTATAATACAGATTGAAACTTTGATCAATATTTTCATCAATTAATGATACCACATAGTTTGGTTTTACTGTAAATTTTATCTTCGATAAACTAGATTTCCTACAACAGTTTCTAATAGAGCATCTATAGGATCTTGTAAGATTCTATTGTCCATGCAATATATCTTTACTGGTATATTCATACCTTCTTTTAATAATCCTTTTACCATTATTTGGATTCCTCTTATTTCAATACATTTTAATTGCTTCTCATAATTCCTGGAATTTTGGATAACTTTTGTCTTACCCATTCTTTTGTAATTATGATAATTATTGTTTTTCCTATAGTATCTTCTATATTGATAGATTTTTCTTTGTAGTTCATACTTACAATTGTTTTATTTACTCTTGGCAGTATTCCTAAGAATCATTGATGAAATACGTCTTTCTCTTATAAATCTAATATTTTTTTTGTTATTCTTTTGTATCTTTTAATGTCAAAGGTGATTTCTTGGTTTATACCTTCTATTGAGTCTCCAACCTCCTCAATTGTTTCTACTTCTATTTCATGGTTTGTTTGTTGTATCTCTTGGTTCATAAATACAATCACTTCAGAGTCTTCTTCTGAACAGGATGTATCTAATTCATAAATGCTGCTACATTCGCTACTTAAATTTTCAAAATATTCAGTTGGTTCTATATCACTATCATCTTGGAATTCTTCACAAATCCTAAGAGTTTTTATATTTTGTTTATCTTTCTTTTTAGGACATTGGGGGGCAATATGTCCTTCTTCATTGCAGAGGAAACATCTACATTTCTTAATATATTTTGGTTTAGTCTTTTTATTCCAATCTCTTTTCTTGAAATATTTTTTATATGGTTTAAAACTCATTTTTTTCAATTTCTTGTAGTTTTTGAATTTTCTTTTATGTTTCTTATATGGCTAATATTTTCTTTTATGACATCTAATTTGCTCGATTTGGCCTGCATCTTTATAGCAACATAAAGAATTTCTTCTCATTTTGTATGTCTTCTTGCTTTCTAAAGCTTATCTACACTAGGTGCCTATCATTCTTTTTGTAAATTCAATCCTACTTCCAAAACTATCGATATTGATACCTTCTTCTTCTCCAAGAGGTAAACTTTTCATATTCTTTTAATAATTTAATTCCCCATGAGAATGATAACTTAGTAAAATAAAACCTTAGTATAGGTTTATTGTCTTCATAATTTCCTTGGTTCAATATATAGTATATTTCTTCAAATTTACATGTATATCTATCTAGTTCACATTTATCACATATCCTCAAATTTTCCATTGATGTCATTCCTTCATTATATTCTTCTTGTTTTCTAATTTCTTCATTCGTTGTGTATCTATGTCCTAAGAACTCTGTTCTCAATGTTCTTTCAAGCCTTCTTAATATTTCTTGTATATTTTGATCATTCAGAGTATTTTTGTTATCCAATATTTCAGTTCTATTTTCTCCATATCTTATTCTTCTTTTTATTATTTCTAATAACATTTTCCACCATTCAGATACAATTCCTCTAAATGTATGTTCTATGAACCCAACAATTGTATATGTTTCCCATTTGTTAAATTGTATAGTTAAATCTGTGCTTTTCATCTAAGTTTCAATAGCTTTGTCTTTATCTACACAGTCAAGGTCTAACCATATCCCTGTTGTGTGCATTGGTTCATTGTAAGATTTCATTGGATTTATTTCTTTTATGGATTGTTTTCTTATATTTTCAGTGTATCTCTTTTGCGTTTTTCTATATTGATTAAAATCATCCTTATTAGGTATTGGTATCCCATAAGGGTATTCATATTTTTCATCACTACTAAATTCTGTTTTTATATTATGACTAGATGACGGATTAGTATTTATTTTTATATTTTCCATTTTATTAGTTAACTCTTCTAACTGTTTTTTTTTTTATATTCATCATATTCTTTACCAATCGATTCTAAGAATTTTTGTTCTAATTCTTCAACCTCCGTAATCATATATTGTTTTATCTCATGATTTTTTTTCTTTATTATTTTCTTTCTGTGTTATCCTATAATCTTGAGGTGGATTAATTATAATCCTATCTTTTCCTTTAAGATTTTCATCTAAAGGAGAATTTCCTATTTGTATATTATATTCTAAATTTTTCAATCTTTTAGATATATCCTCAAAACTTTCATTTGTACTATTTTTAGGTAAATAAGGATAACTTGGTTTCTTATACTTTTCACCTTTTTTCAAAAATTCTTCAATTATATTTTCTTCATCCATTTTCTTCATCATTATCTTAAGTTCGTAATATGGCTTTGATACCATTTGGTCAAAGCGCACCAGCGGAGTTTTTTAAAACTTTGAATTCAATTAGTATTTTCGTAAGTATTTAAAATATTACAATAGAATTCATAAAATTGACTGTCTTTTGTTAAAGTTTTTTCTTTAATAATTATATTTAGTTTGTCAATCCTTATTTCTAGATTAAAAATTCTTCTTTGTATATCTTTTTCGATTTGATTGCTCGATTACCTATATAAACATCTTTATATTTTAAAATTGGATCTAAATATTCTGTATAGAATCATTTTAGATCTTCTCTTAAACGATTTAATACACTATATGTTGCAGTCCTTAGATTAATAAAATTTTGTATAATATTAGGAGTTAAATTTATCAAAAATTCTAGATTCTTAAATTTTTTGGGGACTTAATTTTGAAGTTTCTATGTTCTTATATTTTGGTTGCACATTTTATGTAGTAGGGTATTTTTGGAAAACTATTGGTTTGTAACTATTCTGGTAGATGAATCCCCAAAAAATTTGAAGTCTTCTTAAATTTTTGGAAAACTTTTGTAAAATGAAATTATCCAGTTAGGGTGATGCTATATTTACAGAAGACTCTTTTCTGTAAATCCTGTCAAATACTCACTGTATCAGGATTCTTTTTAATAATAATATAATCTTAACTGTTAAAATTACTATTTTACCCTTTCTTTTAATATTTGCGAAATTTGTCCTGTATCTTTTAGTTATTAGGTTGTTCAGTATTATATCTCCCAATTCTTCCATTTGGATCATAGGTTCTTAGAATTAATCCTGGGAATCTTAATTCAGTATTTTCTTGTAACCACATTAAATACTGTTGTTGCTCGTATTGGTGATATCTTATAGTTCTTAAAATTTTATCCCACTTTTCTGTATTATTTTCTTTTTTAAGTTCTTCAAGAAGTATGTTAATTTCTCCGAATCTTAGTTCACTGGTATTATCTTTAATTTTTCTAAGTTTTTCAATGTCTTCTCTTTTTTCGTGGTTCATGGATCAGGACCACTATTTATACGATATTTTTTTAACCTTTCAAGTTGTTCTAAATATTCTCTATATCTTGATAATCTTTCAAAGGTTCTGGGGTGATCTTTCTTAGTTATATATCAAAAATAATTCATTCTGAAACTTCTTCTATATCTTCAAATTTATTTATGATATCAACTACCTTTTTTATTTCTTTATAAGTTTCTATAGAATCAATTCCTATATTATGTTTACGAGAATAATCTACATTAAGATATATTTCTTTAAGTTTTTCTTAACCAACAGGAATTATATCTTCAGATTCTTCAACTATAGCCAATAAAAATGAAATATTTTTTCCATCTAAATATAATTTAAAACAACTATTAATAGATGTGGATGCTTGTGAAGTATTCATAAAGATCACTAGTACTCAAATAATAATTATGTAAGAGCATGTAAATAACTTACAGTAATTGACGAAAATAACTAGGCTTTCCCTCCAGTATGTTCTTATAGTTGCATTGCATGTACTTAATTAGTCTTTTGAACCAGATAAAAATTTTAAAATGTTTTGAAATCATTTGAGTCCACAACTGCTTCCGCAAAAGGCTTTTTAATTAAAGTTGCATTTCTCACTCTAGAGAACTAGCAGTGTTTCCACAGACGCTATCTTACAGTATCCAGAGTCTTTGTTTTCACCTCTATTCAAACTCTTTTCAGAATCTAGTTCTTACTTAGAACGAAATTTTAAAAGATAAACTCACACACAATGTGCTCCAATTTTGTTAGAAAATTGCATTTTCCCCAAAACATTCATTAAAAATGGGTACTTTGGCATGTCTAACGTCCATTCAAAATCACTATTTTGAAAATCTTTTAAAATCTCTACTTGTACTGCCGAGAAATCATGAGAAACTTAACAAAATCCTTTTATGAAAATTTTGTTGAACATAACAAACTCCATCTTAATATTCATAAGCTGAAATAGTACATGCTTGCATACTATATTTACATACATTTAGTACTCACCTTATGAAGTTTAAAACTCCATAAGTGATTACTTTATTACAAGCTTTTCTGTCTCCAAGCTTTCTAATCTTTTCTGAATACAAGTGATGTATACAGATTACAAAAGATTAACTTCGGATTTTTCGTTCTCCTCATTTCCTTTCCTTTTATAGAGGTTCTTTTGTGATAAGAGATCTTATCTTCACTAGTGTCTGCCACTATCTTTTGTTGGGTAGTGTTAGCTGGTCTTAACTTTTGAGCTGGTCCTTGACATATAACCACTAGTGAGTGAAGGGTTATAGTCATAGAGACTTTCTTGCATTATCTACTGTCTTCTAGTTACCACAATTTTTCTTTAATATAAAGTGTTTTATTAAAGTAATGATAAAAGGTCATCCTCTTGTCTTCATTACTTTTCCATATTTGAATCAAAGAACTCTGCGGAGAATTCTTCATTGTTTAGATATGCCTGGCTCATATCATCTACTACACAGTACTCGCAATGATGATTATTGTAATCTCAGAGTATCTTGCATAGTTCTTTTGTCATATCTTCTGATCCACTTACTTGATTTGAGATTATAGTGGATAATAAATTGTCAAGAGAACACATATCTTCTTCTTTTGTAGTACTCCTAGCATTGGAATATTGGAATAAATTATATGATCTTCAGAAGGATAAATCCATACCTTTTCTTTCTCAGTAATCAGCTGAGATACATGTTCAAATATGTCTTTATATCCTTTTGCTCTCCTATATGCCATCATATTTATGATATCTTGGTAACCATTTTTAACAACCTTTTGACTGGTTGATAAATAATGTTGATTTGTAAGTCTCATCTTGATAACATGGAATGATGGATGTATATATTGAAGAACAGGATCTCATTCCATAGTTGCTGAGTGGAACCTGATATATATATGTTTGTACTTTTGACAACTTCAATATATCTTTTTGCAGCTTTCCTGGCATCAATTGGAAGCTGGGCTATCACTTTGAGATCTTTACTAGGATATATTCAAAGTATATTTCCTAATTCAAAGTAATTTCTTACTCAGTTGGCTGGTGTTCCTGGATAAAAAAAAAACATTATCTTGTTGTATTTTTCATAATGGAGGGTTTTTATCCATTTTCCTATCTCAAAGTACTAATCAGACAAGATATTAAAAATAATAATAAAGAATATTACTTATTCATAGTTATCTTTTTTGGGAATTTTTCCTTCATGGCATATTTTGACAATATTCTTTGGATCAATATCATCAATAGTTAGCTTAGGTAAAGTTTGGCTCAATGAAGAGCTACATTTGCTATTTTTGATATTTTGAGTTTCTTCCCTATTGGGAATTTTTATATCTTTTTTTACTAGTAATAGGTTTAACTATTCCTTGTGAAGGGGTTCCTATTACCTTCTTTTCTTTCCCTTTATTCTAGGAAAGAGTACTAGTATTCACTAATCCCTGTGAATGATACTAGACTTGGTACAAGTTACATATGCCTCAAGGGCCATATTCATTTTGCCTTGAAGGTTATCTTGTATATTTTGAATTTGTGATCCAAGTAGGAAACTTTTATCTCAAGTATCTGAACTTTAGCCCTTAATTGATCTAGCTCCATCTCTACAAAGATAGTCAGGACGAAAGTTAGTCTTACCTTTTATATATTCAATATCAAATTTGAAATAGGAAAACCAAATTTGAATTCTGATAATATATCTGTTGGCAATAGATGGATCAACATTATTTTTCAAAATGCTTTAACTTGAGTGTTATCAGTTCTAATTAAGAACTTTTTGGCAATAAATAATCTTCATATTTTTGTACTTCTCACTTCATAGCAATGAGTTCTTTTCTGTTTGTTTCATATCTTGTTTCAACTTCTTTGAATGTTCTTGATGTATAACATGCAAGTATCTCAGGACAAGAACAATTTTTTTCACATTTATATTCTTTATGATTCTTTTTTCTTTTAATACTGCACCCCAATAATTATCTAAAGCATCAGTTTCAAGGATAAATAAATCTTCTTCTTGTGGAATTACAAGTTTAGGCAAAATCTTTAATTCCTCTTTTACCTTATATTTTCACAATTTTGTTCTTCCCAAGACCATATTACATTATTTCTTAACTTTGGAAGAAAATAGTTTTTTAACTTGGCACATTTCTCAATGAATCCTTCTGCATAATTTAATATACCAAGGAAGTTTTGTAATTGTTTTTTTATCTTTGATTTTTTCAGAAAATTCTTGAAGTTTTTCACCAATATGAATTGCAGTTGCAATTCTCATTCTTTTATGAATAATCCTAAAAATTCTATTTATGTTTTAGTTAATATGGTCTTGGGAAGAACAAGATTGTGAAAATATAAGGAAGGTAAAATGGGAATTAAAGATTTTGCCTAAACTTGTAATTCCACAAGAAGAAGATTTCTTTATCCTTGAAACTAATGCATCAGATAATTAATAGGGTGCAATATTAAAAGTCAAAAAGAATCATAAAGAATATAAATGTGAAAAGAATTGTTCTTATCCTGAGATACTTGCAAGTTATACATTAGGAACATTCAAAGAAGTTGAAACAATATATGAAAATAACAGAAAAGAACTCATTGCTGAGGAGTACAAAAATATGAAGATTATTTATTGCCAAAAAATTTCTTAATTAGAATTGATAACACTCAAGTTAAAGCCTTTTTGAAAAATAATGTTGATCCATCTATTGCAAACAGATATATTATCAGGATTCAAATTTGCTTTTCCTATTTCAAATTTGATATTGAATATATAAAAGGTAAGACTAACTTTCTTCCTGACTATCTTAGCAAGGATGGGGCTAGATCAATTAAGGGCTAAAGTTCAGATACTTGAGATAAAAGTTTTCTACTTGGAAACACAAATTCAAAATATACAAGATAGCCTTCAAGGCAAAATGAATATGGCCCTTGAGGCATATGTAACTTGTACCAAGTCTAGTATTCTTCACAGAGATCAGTGAATACCAGTACTCTTCCCGAAAATAAAGGGAAAGAAAAGAAGGTAATAGGAACCCCTTCACAAGGAATACTTAAACCTATTACTGGTAAAGAAGATATGAAAATTCCCAATAGGGAAGAAACTTGAGATATCAAAAATAGCGAAGGTAGCTTTTCATCGAGTCAAACTTTACCTAAACTAACTATTGATAATATTGATCCAAAGGATATTGTCAAGATATGTCATGAAGCAAAAATTCCCAAAAAAAGATAACTATGAAGAAGTAATTTCTTTATTGTTATTTTTAATATCCTGTCTGATTGGTACTTTGAGATAAGAAAATAGATAAAAATCCTCCATTATGGAAAATACAACAAGATAATTTTTTATCCAGGAGCACCAGCCAACTGGGTACGAAATTGCTTTGAATTAGAAAATATACTTTGTATATATCCTAGCAAAGATCTCTATAGCCCAGCTTCCAATTGATGTCAGGAAAGTTGCAAAAAGATATACTGAAGTTGTCAAAAATATAAACATATATATCATGTTCCACTCAGCAACTATGGAATGAGATCTTGTTCTTCAATATATGCATCCATCGTTCCATGTTATCAAGATGGGACTTACAAATCAACATTAATTACCAACCAATTAAAAGGTTGTTAAAAATGGTTACCAAGATATCATAAATATGATGGCATATAGGAGAGCAAAAAGATATTTGAACATGTATGTCAGTTGATTACTGAGAAAGAAAAGGTATGGATTTATCCTTCTGAAGATCATATAAGAGTACTACAAAAGAAGAAGATATGTGTTCTTTTGACCATTTATTATCAACTATAATCTCAAATCAAGTGAACGGATAAGAAGATATGGTAAAAAAAACTATGCAAGATACTATGGGATTACAGTAATTATCATTGCGAGTACTGTGTAGTAGATTATTTCTCTAAACAATGAAGAATTCCCCGCAGAGTTCTTTGATTCAAATATGGAAAAGTAATGAAGACAAAAGAGTGTTCATTTATCATTACTTTAATAAAGTATTTTATTAAAGAAAAACTGTGGTCACTAAAAGATAGAAGATAATGCAAGAAAGTCTCTATAACTATAACCATTCACTCACTAGTGGTTATATGTCAAGGACCAGCTCAAAAGATATGGCCAGCTAACACTACCCAACAAAAGATAGTGGCAAACACCGGTGAAGATAAGATTCCTTATCACAAAAGAACCTCTATAAAAGGAAAGGAAATGAGGAGAACAAAAAACCAGAAGTTAATCTTTTGTAATCTGTATACACCACATGTATTCAGAAAAGAGAAGTTAATCTTTTGTAATCTGTATACACCACTTGTATTCAGAAAAGATTAGAAAGCTTGGAGATAAAAAAGCTTGCAATAAGGTAATCATTTATGGAGTTTTAAACTTCATAAGGTGAGTACTAAAGGTATGTAAATATAGTATGCAAGCATGTACCATTTCAGTTTATGAATATTAAGATGGAATTTGTTATGTTCAACAAAGCTTTCATAAAAGGATTTCGTTAACTTTCTCATGATTCCTCGGCAGTACAAATAGAGAATTTGAAAGATTTTCAAAATAGTGATTTTGAAAGGGTGTTAGACATGTCAAAGTACTCATTTTTTATGAATGTTTTGGGGGAAAATGCAATTTTCTTACAAAATTGTAGCACCTTGTGTGTGAGTTCATCTTTTAAAATTTCGTTCTAAGTAAGAACTTGATTCTGAAAAGAGTTTGAATAGAGGTGAAAACAAAGACTCTGGATACTGTGAGATAGCATCTGTGGAAACACGGCTAGTTCTCTAGAGTGAGAAATGCAACCTTAATTGAAAAGCCTTTTGCGGAAGCAGATGTGGACCCAAATGATTTCAAAACATTTTAAAATTTTTATCTGATTCAGAAGACTAATTAAGTACATGCAATGCAACTATAAGAACATACTAGAAGGAAAACCTAGTTATTTCCATCGATTACTGTAAGTTTTTTACATGCTCTTACATAATTATGATTTGATTACTATTTATCTTTATGAATACTTCACAAGCATCCACATCTAATAATAGTTGTCTTAAATTATATTTAGATGAAAAAGATATTTCATTTTTATTGGCTGTAGTTGAAGAATCTGGAGATATAATTCCTGTTGGTCAAGAAAAACTTGAAGAAATATATCTTGATATAGATTATTCTTGTAAACATAATATAGGAATTGATTCTTTAGAAACTTATAAAGAAATAAAAAAGGTAGTTGATATCATAAATAAATTTGAAGATATAGAAGAAGTTTCAAAATGAATTATTTTTGGATATATAACTAAGAAAGATCAGTCTAGAACATTTGAAAGATTATCAAGATATAGAGAATATTTAGAACAACTTGAAAGGTTAAAAAAATATCGTATAAATAGTGGTCCTGATCCATGAACCATGAAAAAAGAGAAGACATTGAAAAACTTAGAAAAATTAAAGATAATACCAGTGAACAAAGATTCGGAGAAACTAACATACTTCTTGAAGAACTTGAAAAGGAAAATAATACAGAAAAGTGGGATAAAATCCTAAGAACTATAAGATACCACCAATACGAGCAACAACAATATTTAATAATACAAGAAAATACTGAACTAAAATTTCCAGGATTAGTTCTAAGAACCTATGATCCAAATGAAAGAATTGTGAGATATAATCATGAGCAACCTAATAGCTAAAAGATACAAGACAAATTTTGCAAATATAAAAAGAAAGGGTAAAAATAATAATTTTAACAGTTAAGATTATATTGTTATTAAAAAGAATCCTGATACAGTGAGTATCTGGCAGGATTTACAGAAAAGAGTCTTCTGTAAAATAGCATCACCACCTTTTACGGATAATTTCATTTTACCAGAACTATTCATCTACCAGAATAGTTACAGACCAATAGTTTTCCAAAAATACCCTACTACATAAAATTTGCAACCAAAATATAAGAACCTAGAAACTTCAAAATTAAGTCTCCAAAAAATTTATGAATCCAGAATCTTTGATAAATTTAACTCCTAATATTATACAAAATTTTATTGATCTAAGGACTGCAACATATAGTGTATTAAATTGTTTAAGAGAAGATCTAAAATGATTCTTTACAGAATATTTAGATCCAATTTTAAAATATAAAGATGTTTATATAAATAATCGAGCAATCAAAATCCAAAAAGATATACAAAGAAGAATTTTTAATCTAGAAAGAAGGATTGACAAACTAAATATAATTTATTAAAGAAAAAAACTTTAACATAAGACAGTCAATTTTATGAATTCTATTGTAATCTTTTAAATACTTACGAAAATACTAATTGGATTCAAAGTTTAAAAAAACTCCGCCGCTGCTGCGCTTTGACCAAATGGTATCAGAGCCATATTACGGACCTAAGATAATGATGAATATAATGGATGAAGAAAATATAATTGAAAAATTATTGAAAAAAGTTGAAAAGCATAAGAAACCAAGTTATCCTTATTTACCTAAAAATAGTACAAATGAAAGTTTTGAGGATATCCATAAAAGATTGAACATTTTAGAATATAATATACAAATAGAAAATGCTCTTTTAGATTAAAATCTTAAAGGAAAAGATAGGATTATAATTAATCCACCTCAAGATTATAGGATAACACAGAAAGATAATAATAAAGGAAAAAAATCAGGAGATAAAACAATATATGATTACGGAAGTGGAAGAATTAGATCAAAAATTCTTAGAATCTACTGGTGAAAAATATGATGAATATAAAAAAACAGTTAAAAGAGTTAACTAAAAAATGGAAAATATAAAAATGAATATTAATCCGTCATCTAGTCATAATATAAAAACGGAATTTAGTAGTGATGAAGAATATGAATACCTTATGGGATATCAATACTTAATAAGGATGGTATTAATCAATATAAAAAAAACACAAAAGAGATACACTGAAAATATAAGAAAACAATCCATATAAGATATAAATCCAATGAAATCTTACAATGAACCAATCCACACAATAGGTATATGGTTAGACCTTGACTGTGTAGATAAAGACAAAGCTATTGAAACTTGGATGAAAAGCACAAATTTAGCTATACAATTTAACAAATGGGAAACATATACAGCCTTTGTGTTTATAGAACATACATTTAGAGGAATTGTATCTGAATAGTGGAGAAAGTTATCACAAATAATAAAAAGAAGAATAAAATATGGAGAAAATAGAACTGAAGTATTGAATAACAAAAATACTTTGAATGAACAAAACATACAAGAAATATTAAGAATGCTTGAAAGAACATTGAGAATAGAGTTCTTAGGACATAGATACACAACGAATGAAGAAATTAGAAAACAAGAAGAATATAATGAAGGAATGATAGCAATGGAAAATTTGCGGATATGTGATATGTGTAAACTAGATAGATATACATGTAAATTTGAAAAAATATACTATATATTGAACCAAGGAAATTATGAAGAAAATAAACATATGCTAAGGTTTTATTTTACTAAGTTACAATTCCCATGGGGAATTAAATTATTAAAAGAATATGAAAAGTTATTACCTCTTGGAGAAGAAGAAAGTATCAATATAGATAGTCTTGAAAGTATGATTAAATTTATAAAAAGAATGATAGGCACCTGGTGTAGAGAAGCTTTAGAAAACAAAAAGTCATACAAAATGAGAAGAAATTCTTTATGTTGCTATAAAGATGTAAGCCAAATTGAGCAATTCTGCATAATTAAAATTAAAGACAAGGCTTAGCCAACTTTTTATAAAGTTGATTTTTTTGATGGACTTTTAGATGGAAACTGTTCACAAGGACCATAACTACAAGTGAACTAAAAGGTAGAGGATTTGGGTGTCCATATTTAAGGATTGATATGTTGCTACAAGCACTCCATGTTGGGGTTTATGCTGCATTTTCACTTGACAAAAATTATGCTCAAGTTTTGGGACTTTAACTTAGGGTCTATTTGATTCAAAAATGGAATTTGGGTGGAAAGAAAACGAATTGCAGGGAATTGAATTGTCTAGAACTTGTTTTACTGGGAATTGTCAATTATTTGTATTTGATTGATATAATTTTGCACTTGAAAAATGTTGAAATTTTCTGTCTTTGGTGTTCGTTTGACTTTATTTTTCATAAAAAAAAATTGTTAAATTGAGGGATAGAATTTCTTACAATTGGGGAAAATTTTGTTTGGATTGCCAAAAAAAAAAAAATTAATTTCACAAAATCAAGGAAAATGTGCACGTGTGGAGGAAAGTTGGAAAACCAATTCCATGGGGGGGAGTGTTATCAAACAGGCCAAAGTGGGAAATGGAATTTATTTTCCAACTTCCATGGGAAAAAAAAATAGTGTATCAAACAGAGTCTTAGTTCAATTAGACTTATCTTTTGAGGAATGAGGAGTTGTTGCCACTGCAGGGGAGTTGTTGATGATGAATTAGTTTTCAAGGGGGAGATTGTTAAGTTGTGAAGCCTAATTATTGTCGATCCTAATAATTACCACTTCGCGGAATTTGTTAAGTTTAGAAATTTGTATTCTTGTAAAATTCTATTAAAAGAATTGGACTCTTTGCATAATTTGGTTTTGCCCTAATTTATTTCATAAATAGGTAGTCGTCTTTAGGCTTTACAATTATTATAAAAATAAAAAATAAAAAAAAATTAAGATGTTAGAGAACATAGAAGTTCGATTTTCTCTTGTAAACTATTGCAGCGGCGATGTAGTCTCACATCAAGATGAACCTTTATAAATCTTGCATGTTCTTGATTGTTTATTTTTTTTCTTCAAATTGATTGCTCTCGATGGAATAGAGTTAGGGTTTATAATTCTCAACATTATTCACTTATCACCTATAAAGACATGCATTTCAAGTTATTAGGTTGTGCAGGACTCTTAATCTTGTATCATTAAAATTTAACTATAATGCAAGAAGAAAAAATTAACAATGGAACTCCTGTAAAATCCTTTCTGCATCGATCAACAATTTGTTAACCACATCTTTAAACTAGGAATTTGCAATTTGCTAGGATAATGTCAATTTTTGTAATACTTTTTAGTTTATCATAAAATATGATATACAAGTAGTTTGGCAGTTTCAAAATAAGGTGTGAAATCATCTATGTTTATGAATGACTTATCAACGATCTGATTAGTTGTCTTCGATTAAATTATAGGTATATCCAACTTCAGCACGGGGCACTGGCTGTGGACTTTCAACGTCTGTGGGAAGAGTTGGTGGTATGGTATGCCCTCTGGTAGCAGTAGGACTGGTTAGGGGTTGCCATCAAACAGTTGCAGTTATTCTGTTTGAAGTTGTAGTATTTGTTTCCGGATTCTGTGTCCTGCTCTTCACAATCGAAACCAATGGAAAAGACTTAATAGATATTGTAAGTGTGGAATAGAGAATAAGCTGGTTTAGATGGAAAGAGATGCTTTAATCACAGAAACTAACGTTCTTCCATTTGTTTCTTTCATGCAGAACTTTCATAACTGTAAATTGTCTGTTTAACAATGAAATTCTAGTAAAAATTTTCTTACTTGAACCAAAGTGATATTAGATGACATCAATAATTATCTACAATGGCCAACAAAATGAAGACTACTCAATAAGCACTTTACGTAGAGCACCCCAAGTTAGGCCGCCTACCACTACGAGGTCCTCTACGTCCACACTGGGTTGTCAACCACTTTGAGACCCTCTACATTCATACTAGGCCGTCTACCACTGAGGCCAACACAACACTTGACCATAAATATATCGTTGAGTTGAATGGGAACCATCCACAGTTAACATGGACACAACTAACCGCTTAGTAGGTGGAGGTCCCCCACTCATAACGTGGGGGTAGTGGGAGGTGTTATGTGAGACACGTGGCATGATAATCGTCCAGGAGTTATATGGCTTCAGACGCCTATAAATACTCCTAAGTCGGGACAGACATGGAGCTGGAAATTCTAACTATTGGAATACATACTCGATTTTTTCTTCTTGATCTTACATTCCTAAACCCCTACTAATTCTCACGCTGGAGGTACAACAGGAAAGAAAGCGTCGACCCCATTTTGCAGGTAACACTAATTCATCGAAGTAGCAAAAACACATTGCGCCGTCAGGTGGGCGCAGAGATTTGTTTCATAATTATTTCAAAAAGTATGGAAGACAATAAAAACTTAGTTACCAATTATGCTTCACAAAGAACCTGTTATTACTCTTTATATAAATTCTGCAGGAGAAAGAGACTCGCTTACATCAAGAGACTTTCAAAGGAAGACGAAGTCCAGTAGTGGAGTGGCGATCAATAGGGCAGCCTGCTTTCTATTTTCAAAATTATATTAGAATAGGGGATTGATTCTTGCAATTTTTTCGTTTCTTTTTATTTTTTTATTACTTTTACCATCTTTAATTCAATGAAAATATCATGCATATACTAATTGATGGAATTACCATCGTCAACTGAATGGCGGCAACGTGTGAAACAAGTGGTGCACTGTATCTTCTTTGATCAAGAAAAAATATTTCTTGGCACCAGCTTCAACTGCTAGAAAGCGAAATATAATAGGAAAAACTACTCCATCAGCAAAAAACAGTCATTGTATCAACGAAAACCTAAATCTCCTTGCATATTTTATGATTAAAAATAAAAATTATTTTAGTGTAACAAATTGTAAATACATCTGTTTGGTAGAGATTAAAGTTAGAAGTCAAAGTTAACAATTTTAACTCCAAATTTCATATGGTTCGCAACTTTTCAACTGCTCATTTTATCAATTTTTATTAGAATTTGCTAAAAATTTGCTTTTAATCAACATCAAACAGGGCTTAAAATCTTTGCACCTTTAAATGAGTTATTTGATCATTTGACCTAACAATTCAAATTAGGATTAAGTCATTTGTACCTGTTGGCTTACCTTTTGGGTTACTCGACCTTATCGATGCTCTCACATGAGGTCGGACCCACTTCCGACAAATGTGCCCCACTCGCTCCCAATGTGAAAGGAGCGGATGGAATCGGATAAACGAACGGGTAAATCACCGAATACGTGTAGCGGGATTGTTCAAATTATATGATCCCTTAGATGAGAGTATTGGTCCAACAACTAACAAATGAGAGTCATGACCCAAATATGGGAATGACACAGACAAACAGAGAATGCATCAACTGATACAACGTTTTATGTCAACTTCAAGCGCAACATCTTCAATTCTTGAGGCCAATGCAAAAGTTCAACATTTGGTCACAAAAGGTTTATACGGCCAAGCCCTTGCATTCTACAAAGAACAAGTCCACCCATTCCCTGCAAACAAAGCCACCACCTTCATTTTTCCGTCAATCATCAAAGCCTGTGCCCATTCTCAAACCCACCAAATTTTGGGCCTTCAGATACATTGCAATGTCCTCAAAAATGGGTTTGATTCTGAATCTACCATCTCAAATTCCCTCATCGCCATGTATGCAAAGTTTTCAGACACAAAAAGTGCGCACAAGCTGTTCGACAATATGCCTCATAGAGATACCATTTCCTGGAATTCTATGATCAACTGCTATGTTCAAAATGGGTTTTTCATGGAATCAGTGATGATGTTCAAGGAGATGTATGTGCGTGCTTTTGTGCCGAAATCTGAGCTAATTGCCAGTGTTCTCTCAGCATGTGTTAAAAGTGATTCTTGGAGTTTAGGAAGAGTAATACATGCTCTTGTTATTGTTGATGAGAGGATAGAGAAATCGGTTTTTGTGTTGTCTGCAATGGTGGATTTTTACTGCATGTGTGGCAATGCAGATATGGCATTTCGTGTTTTTGATAGAATGGAGGAGAAAAATGAAGTCTCGTGGACTGCTATGATCTCTGGATGTGTTAATGATCAAGATCACATAAAGGCACTTGATTTATTTAGTGAAATGCAGGCAAATAATCTCAAGCCCAACAGAGTGACTTTGATTAGCATATTACCAGTTTTTTTGCTGAGCTAGGCTGGATAAAGCATGGGAAAGAGATTCACGGGTATGCTTTTCGACATGGTTTTGATTCAGAATCTCGTTTCTCAACAGCGCTTATGCGCATTTATTCTGAATGTAGGGGAGCATTGCATGATGCTAAGCTTATTTTTGATAAGTGCACGAGGAAAGATGTAGTGATGTGGAGTGCTATGATTTCAGGCTATTCGCATTGTAAAGATTGTGCTAGAGAAGCTATTAGGTTATTTGGTGAAATGCAGATGGAGGGAATTCGACCCAACAGTGTTACTCTATTGGCCATGATTTCTACATGTACGAATCTTCTATCGCTAAGCGATGGCTGTGGAATCCACAGCTACACTTTGAAGTGTGGCTTGAATTCCAACTTGTTTATTCAAAACGCCCTTATTAATATGTATTCAAAGTGTGGTAGTCTTGAAGATTCCGTTCGAGTATTCAAGGAAATGAGGATAAGGGACTCTGTTTCATGGAGTGCGATTATTGGTGCGCATGGACTTTACGGTTTTCCAGAGGAAGCTTTACGACTCTTCTATGAGATTCAAGGGAGTGGTATTAAGGCTGATGAAATAACGTATCTTGCTATTTTAACAGCCTGCAATCATGCTGGTTTTGTAGAAGAGGGACTAAAGCTCTTTGACGAAGCAATAAAAGACGTAAATATATCTTTAACAGTGGAGCACTATACGTGCTTTATTGATCTCCTTGGAAGGGCAGGAAAAGCCGATGACGCATATGATGTCATTGGCAGAATGCCAATGAAAGCGAACGCAAGAATATACAATTCCTTAGTTTCTGCTTTTAAACTTCATGGGAGACTGGATGTTGCAGGATTGCTAGCACATGAACTTGTTAGATCAGAACCTGAGAATGCTGCCAATCATGCTTTGCTGAGTATGGTTTACGCTGAATCTGGCAACTGGCTTGGGGTGGAAGAAGTGTGGAGAGACATGAAGGATAGAAAAATAAGAAAGAACTATGGTTTTAGCAAAATTGGGCTACACGAAAGGAGCTTGTAATGGATACTAAACACACGTAGAGGTGTCAAACAGCCTAGCAACCAAAGGCCAGGAACAGCCCAACCACTGGCACCCATCTCGGCCCACATACCACGGCAGGCCATGCAAGTCCAGGCTGGCCAAAAATCATGTGGCCCGTCTCTGCTGCATTGGCCGGGCCAGACAACTGCTACAGTGAGAGGGATAACATAATCAAAAATGACATTTGTACCGGGAAAATGCATAAAAAGTTTTACAAGTACTGAGATGATAGCACTTGATCGACTATTTTAACTATATTTTTCGTCCAAAATTCAGTGAAATGTTGTCATGTGACATTCTCTAAAACTCCCTATAAAATGTAACTCTACTCATTCCTGGTGCTCTCTTTGTATGTGAGGTACCGGTAGGAGCCCTCAATTTTCAAGGCTAAAGAGAAGAATATCTGGCTCTTATCAGAACATCAAACCCACCTTTTGTAGCCTTTGATCAAGTTTCTGTTTATTTTGTGGAATCTGGTCTGTGATTGGTGAATTCCTCTACTACAGGTTTACAATTTTAACTGTATAATAACCTTTTAAATGACTTTTTTAAACTCAACCATGACTTCGAAAGAATTTATTCATACTGAAATTATATAAAACAAATAGGAGGAAACGTAGAACCTGGCCTTTTAACAAATGAAAGAAGCAAGCATAGAGAAGTAGCTAGGCTTCTTATAATTTGTCAACAATAACGTGAACTTCCTGCATATACGTGATTTAAGCAGTGATGGGGTGGCCTACCACGAATATTCAAATATGATGAATACGAAACAATTAGTTATGATAAAATGAAAATTATTTATAAAATCTGATCCTCTTGTAGAATAGTGATTCATCAATGAAAATATGCATGTGATTTTTTATAATGGGTAAAGAGTAGGATAAAAACTTCCAAAGGAAAAAAACTCCAGCAGGTTTAAAACCATAAATATTAAACTGCCACTGGATCCAGAACCTTATAAATAATTCAACTACACTACACAGAAGTACTGTTTCAAGCATAGCAAAACACGATTGCAAGAAAGACAACACACAATTAGGCATTGTTTGTCAATGATGGATGCAGTTGCAATGCTCTGTTGCGCAGAATTCCAATGTTGACTATAGTTTCACCTGGCAAAAACACACAAATGCTATTAGCTCATAATGATTTATATATCCATGTTTCTTGACCTTAGTCTCGTGTGACAAAAATAAAAAGCCGCGATGAGCAGTAAATATTAGCTATGAAGTCTCATAATGACGAGTTGACGACACATTTTGTTATGTGAAGATAGAGACAAACATCAAGTTTTGAAAAAATACGTGTCATTCAAATTAAAATATCAAAATAAATGATGAATCAGTGAATTTATGACCAATGCTTGCATAAAACATAACACCTCTGTCAAACAAGTAGTCACAACTGTGGTGGTGTAATTCTTAGACTGGTACAAACAACATACAAATTTGGCTATCATATTTCAAATTCTGCATTAGATTCTTTGTTTCTTGTGCAATTTGAAAAGATCAATGCACAAAGGATGCACACATTGCAATATAATCTCACTGAAAGGATCAAGCTTTATACAATGGTCAAAATCAAGTTTATCTAGTCTAAAGGCTGCTGCTTAAACCAGTAGCATAAAAATCTACTGAGCCAGGTTCTACATAGTAGTATTGACGAGCCATTAGAACCGATAAATCAGAAATCTTATTGATTATCAATGGCCTTTCCAAAATATTTTCACGGACAAGTCATTTCAATCAACTTTCAGAAGGCTCATATCTAAATGGCAAATTGCAATAACTATATTATGTATTACACACCTCTTGCACCTTTTGTTGGAGGTTACATATTTTAACTCTCTACTTTCATAGGACGATAATATAAAGCACGTCTCTTTTGCAGCCTTGATTAGCTAATTCGTAATCACACAATAATTTTCAGGATGGTCACTAGTGAACACTTCTTTTTATTAATAATAACTTTCAAATATCACGGTAGCCATTCACTTTCTACTTAGCCTGACATCCTGTCAAATCAAACACCAAATAAAAAGGACAGAAATGAGATGCGGGGCTGGGAGATGGGTATTTATTTTGAAGAAATTTCTCAAAAGAAACAAAAAAATCAAATGGACTAAATAAGCCAACAAGAAAGAGAAAGAAACTCTATAAATGGTTCTTCCATCACCAAAAACAATATATTGGGAAAAAAAATTAAATGATAAACACTGAAAAAGAATAAGAGAAGAAAAGGCCTAAGATGCAGAATGCAAGAGAGATAGAACAGAGAAAGCGAGGACAAAGAAGAATTGGAAATTAGGGAAATTCTCAATATCACTTAACATCAAATGAATGGTCTTCATTATTCAAAATGACTAGTCTTATTTGTATCTATAAAATCCCTAGTACAAATGGGAGGTTCTCTAAAGAACAAAAGTGGAAATTTCCAAACTTGATCCTAAACTACAGGAGCTTAACTACAAAATCTTTCCAAGGGCAGCGATGTTTATCAACGTTGACCAACATTCTGATACTTTAACACATAGATAATGATATCAACAGGCAGAAGCATGGGACTTGGGAATGGAGGAATGGCGTAAAAAAAACAAATGTAGGCAACATGGCGGATCAAATGTCCCTTGATAAGGAAACATATCTTCTTTATTGAAACGTGACATATATGATGGTACTGACTTCAAGAACTTTAGACCATTTTGAAAGGCCTATTGGATGAATGACCATTAATCAATAAATGGAAGAATAAACGAACAGATATGTTTCACACATCTTTGATCGCCTTTCTTTAAGATAAATGGAGTATATTTACATAGTTCTGGGAGATCAACAAGGAGCTGATGGCATTTATAGATTTGTTGGTTCATTATATGATCTGAAAAGTAGATGTGCTCCCTCTCCTTTAATTTTTTGTGATTATCAAGCAAAGAAATGAATGAGTGGATGGTCTTCCACATAGTACAAAATTATCATCTCATTTAATACCTTCCAATCACCCATGATTCTAACATTTTAACATAATCCAATCATGCTTTACTAAACTATAAAGCCTTCAGACACCTTAATATAGTACCTAACATGTGTGTGTGCGCGCAGAACAAATTTGATAAGAGATACAGTTATAAAGCAGGTTTCATCTAGTTGAGTTCAATCAATTCATAATTACCCTAAAATTGGAAGGGTAATCCAAGCCCACCATTTTCTACATTTGATTGCTCTAACCAGCATAAAAAATATCTCTTAGAGAATCTAATTACTTAAAAGCATGCAAATGGGTTAGTAATAATTGCACATAAGAACGCGTCAACTTCACTTATTATGACAAGCATTTGGTAGAGAAACACATCGAGTTGAAACCAATTTCACTAGCATAAAAATATCTCTTAGAGAATCTAATTACTTAAAAGCAAGCAAATGGGTTAGCAATAATTGCACATAAGAACGCGTCAACTTCACTTATTATGACAAGCATTTGGTAGAGAAACACATCGAGTTGAAACCAATTTCACTATGTAGCAATGCAAGAGCATTCCAACGGAGGTGGTGAAGGGAGCGTCCCAATTCGTATGGAAAAAATTCAGAGTGCCTTGGGATTATCCCCCATGTGAAGAGGTAGCAACATGATTAGCTTCTTTGAATTCATTATCCACTTCTTTATGGTGTGATTATCATAAGCATATTTCCTCCTTTCTTTAATGTCCATAACCTGGTAATGACCTCAAGATGCAACATCTTTCATGTGCATCGAGTCAATGAACAATTAAAGGTCAAAGACTAAGTGGAACTCCAGTTTTTTATTTATGCAAAGGAGATTAGCTTCTCAAGGAATTCGAATTTAGGAATTCGAATTTAAGCCTACAATCAATTCCTTTTTCCTCAATTTCCTTTGACCCCTATAGTAATCATAACAATTAACAACCTACCAGCTTCCCGTGCATTTAATCAATAATCAATTAAATGAAAAAGTACAAGACACATTTACTTTAGAAATTAACATCTTTCACATTTATCTAATCAATAAGCAATTAAAACACAATGTGGAAAACAAGAGGTATAAATTAACCTCTTTGGTGCTTGAATCTTGAGTTTTAGACACTTCAGTCACTGGAGGCGGATAAATTTTGTACTTCTTAAGAATGTCAACAACAACCCAATGCTTCCGCTTGCTCAGTGGCCTCGTAGGTTCCAACTTTACCTGCAATAACAATTAAAGTCACTATATTGTCATTTTATTTCATACCCTCTTCAAATAACAAGAAGATAAAACCGATAGCACATAAAAATGAATGTATACACACAAATATACATATATATAGAAAGGAGAGTACGGACGCGGTCTCCGGGGTTGCATTGGTTCTGCTCGTCATGGGCCATGAATTTGGAGGTACGCGTAACATATCGGTTGTAGACTTTGTGGTAGAAGAGGCGATCTACCGCCACCACCACTGATTTCTGCATCTTATTGCTTATCACCATGCCCACCACCGGCTTCATTTTTGGCTATTCAAGTCTCTAGTTTCCCCCTTTCCACGCCCTCAAAAGCCTTCACCCCTGGCTAAACCCTAGTTCTTCCATTTGCGACGTCGTACCCTCTTTTCATTTGGAATTAAATTGTGTGATCGGTCATCAATGATTCGTTTTACTTTGCACTTTGATATCTAATATTTTATCTTAAATGTTTCGCTACTCAATCTTCTATTTTGTCGACAATTATGTCCTTTTGAAGTTTGAATCAAATCGAACCTTCGGAAAAAAAAATATATATATTTTTTATATATATAATATTAATTCAAGAATATTTATACCACTAGACCCCTAACCTTTATTTTTGGCAGCTAAGTCCCCAAATTACCAAAGTCCAAATTCAACTCACGAATGTAGTTTTTCTCTGTCCACAAAAAAAAAAAAAAAAATATATATATATATATATATATATATATATATATATATGATTTGGGATATTTATGATTTTATGACTCGTGTTTTTTATTGAAAATTTGAAAAAATATATATAAAAATTTTCAAAATATGTATTATTTTATTTGTTTGCCGAGCTAAAATAATATTAAAAATAAAAAATATATATATGCTATTATGCCTTGACTTGCAAGGCTTGAAGTTTTAGCTTCGTGCTTTGCCCTGTGCTCTGGGGCGGACATAGGGGTGGGCATGGGGTCACGTGACCCCAAACTTTGGAGACATTTTTTTCTCTAAATTTCTATGTTTTTGTCTCAATTTTCAAAGTTATTATGAGATATCAAATGAAATCAAAATACTATATTCTTAATATCATTTTGAAGTGCTCACGGCCTAATTTTTTATGTTTTTAATAGCGTGCGAAACGGTCTACCATAGCAAATGTTACAGCTTGTCAAAGTGGGTCATTTCAAACTAGTAGTATTTCGAGAATTTTGATAACATGCTAACTTTAAAAATTCTCTAACGATTGTACGTTAGCCAAATCTACAAATCACCTATGTTATTTTGAAGCTCGTTTCGAGACCTATATTATAGATATATCAAATGGTTCAAATAGATATCAAAAATATTTAAAAATGCGTTAAACATACATCTTAAAAAGAGACATAACTCGTATTTTCTTTAAAAAATTTCAATAATAATTATTTTTGCTATACAAACTTTCAATATAATTTACATCATTTTATTAGAAAACTTTACATGGGATATGATATCAAAAAATTTCTAAATTTTATATCCGAAAAAATCATACCCATGTAAATTTTTGGATGTAAAATTACGTAGATCATATTTTTTGGATGTAAATTTTTTAATGAAAATTTCCTTACAATTTTTTTTGTAAGTTTGATTGTGCTCCTAACTCAAAATGTCTGCGTTCGTCCCTGCCTTTGCTTTTAAGTTTGTTTGAGTCCTTCTATTGAAAAAATAGATTTTGTAATGATGTTTTTTAGAAAATGTGTGATTAAAATGTAAAAATTAATTTCAAAAATGGTCACTGAAGTTACATGAAAATTACAAAATGGTCACTGAAATTCAAAATTTTCATGAACGGTCACTCAAGTTTCAGGCGCTTTCAAAAATGGTCACTGAAATTTAAGATTTTCACCAACGGTCACTGAAGTGTAGAAGATGTTTCACTAATGGTCATTGAAGTTACAAAAAATTTCGAGAACGGTTACTGAAAGGTCATGCATTTTTTCAATTTTTTGGGCGACCTTTTAGGCCACTTCCGACCACCAAAACCGTCGAATTTTGACACCGTAGAAAAGCCTACAATCTCCTCTTCAATTAACACCCAAAATCTCTCCCAAACTCCAAACGATTCGACCGGAAAATCGCCGCAAAAGACGCCCAAAAAATTGCGACGACTTCCCGGCAACTTTCGACCACCAAAATCGTCGAATTTTGATACCGTTGGAAAGTCCACAATGTCCTCTTCAATTACCATCCAAATTCTCCCCCAAACTCCAAAAAAATTCGACCAAAAAATCGCCGCAAAGTCAGCATGAAAAATATGAGCATATTTTCGGCATTTTTGGGTAGCTGACTTTGCGGCAATTTTCTGGTCGAATCTTTTGGAGTTTGAGGGAGATTTTGGGTGCTAATTGAAGAGGACATTGTGGACTTTCCAACGGTATCAAAATTCGACGATTTTGGTGGTCGGAAGTTGCCGAGAAGTCGCCGTAAAGTCGTCCAAAAAATTGAAAAAATCTTGACAGATTTTTCCAATTTTTTGGGCGTCATTTGCGGCTATTTTTCGGTCAAATCGTTTGAAATTTGGGGGAGATTTTGGGTGGTAATTGAAGAAGAGATTGTGGGTTTTTCTACGGTATCAAAATTGGACTGTTTTGGTGGTCGGAAGTGGCCGAAAAAGTAGCCCGAAAAATTGAAAAAATGCATGACCCTTCAGTGACCGTTCCTGAAACTTTTTGTAATTTCAGTGGCCGTTAGTGAAACATCCCCTAAATTTCAGTGACCGTTGGTAAAAGTCTTAAACTTCAGTGACCATTTCTGAAAGCGCCTGAAACTTGAGTGACCGTTCATGAAAGTTTTGAATTTCAGTGACCATTTTGTAATTTTCATGTAAATTCAGTGACCATTTTTTAAATTAACCCAAAAATATTTTATCATGAAAATATGTGACTGAAAATTAATTTTAAAAAGTAAAATTGTAAAGAATAAAACTTAGACAGGATCATAGATCGTTGGCGAAAACAAGTAACTTAGGAAACAAAAACAAAAAAACAAATTGTTTTACTATAAATAGGTTTATATTTTGAACAAACAGTGGATTGATTTGGATTAGTATAACTGAAATAGATCTAAATTTTTTATTCCAATTCGATTGGGTTTGTGTAGAATTTTCTTACGAGTTGATCGAAGGTAGGCACGAGTCAATAGAGCCATTTCATCTCCTGGTTAGTTTGTAATAGTTTTGTGTGTATAATTATAAAATCGAAAAGTTGTTACTTTTATTATTCTTGGGGTGTTGAGAATTGGAATTTTTGCTGGGTTAAATAGGTGATTTCTTTATTTTCTGAACTCAATTGAGTTTGCTTTTCTAGACAAATTATGATTTTTAGTCCCTAACTTCTGTGCTTCGAAACACATTGTATGAATTTATTTTTATTTTATTTTTATTTATTTTTTTAATGGAATGCCTACATTTTTTTTTTGTTTATTTTGACCCTTTTTATATATTGGACTTGTAAAAGTTTTGGTTTGAGAGAAATTTTCTTTTCTTTTAAATGAAATTGTTAACTTTTCAATAATTAGTTGAAAATTTTTGTGTTATTTTAAAAAGTCAACCCTTAAAATTGTACTCCAAGAGACTCTTTAAATTAACATTTTTCTGTTACCCATTTTTTATAATTAAATTCATTCAAAGCATTTCAATTTTCAATGGTCAAAAACAATATAATAATTTAGAAGAAAGCTAATGAAAATAAAAAGATGAGGAAAAAACAATAAATATTTTTAACAGTAGTAAAATTAAAGTGTTAAATATAAAAAAAACATTTTGAAATACTTAAAAAAAATTTACTTTATAAATTTGTAGAGGCTCTTTAAAAATAGAATCCCTTGAATATACTTTTAAGAAATGATTGTTTGGTATCTTATAATTTCCTTCAATTTGGCTTCTCAATGCGAGTACGAAGTTGTACTCTAGTTACACTAACTTAGTAATTTCATTTAGTGGGTAATATTACTAAGGCCCTGTTTGATATACACATATTTTTCTAAGGAGTTGGAAAATAAATTTTATCTTCAACTTTTGGCTTATTTGATAGCCATTTTTTTCTAGGAAATTCATTTTCCATTTTTTGGCCTCACGTGACCCATTTTCTTGTTTTTTGTTGAATTTTAATTCTCATCTTTTTATGGTTTTTGTTTTCCACCTTTTTATTTTTATTTTGGCAATCAAAACAAATTTTATCACCAATTTTTAAAAAAAAAAAATTTATCTATTTAATTGACAATTTTCATGGAAAACAAAATCAGACGAATGATTTTCGAATTTCCAATTTTTTAATTTTTTTGACAATTAAAAAAAATTATATTCCTACTTGTAACCATTTTTATCCCTTTAATTGACAATTTTCATGGTAAACAAAGTCAAACGAACATAAAAAAATAGAAAATTTCAATATTTTTCAACTGAAAAATTATGTCAATCAAACACAATTAAGTGAGAATTCAAATAAAATAAGTTATAGACAATTAAATTTTCTACAATTCGTTTTCTTTCCACTCAAAACTCATCTTACAATCAAACGGACCCTAATAGTTTTATTGTCTTTAGGCAATGTACAATGATAACCCATCGCTTTACTTTCCTCCTGGGTATGGCTTCGATTCCCAGATTGCATATGGACAGTTTTGCTCTCCTTGCTAATCCTTTGTCTCCTATAATGGTCGACAATCATTTGTTCTCTCCAAACCAAATGCTTATGATTCCGTCGACGTACTATCCTCCACCAGTTTTCCCTGGCCTGCCACATGGCTCTTTGGGACTTCCAGTTTCACAGTCTAAATTGGTGACATCAGCAAGTAGTGGCCAAGAAAATCCGAATTATATGCAACTTTTGGGCCAGGATCAAGTCACTATTTACCTTTCGGATCTTTTGCTAAAGATATATCTGGTAGTGCGGTTCGTCTTAACAATTTTTCTATCGAGTTTGGATCTGGGAAGCCATTTTAGAATTATTCTGGTGCCTTATTAGCATGCTCATCTCTCCATTGATTTCTAGAACTGCATATCATCATCCAATTGGTATATATGGGCCATACGAGCAAAATGTTGCGCAGGTTGGTTTTAAATACACCCACATTTGGTGTATGCATTCATGCATAGAGAGAACTTTATTGACTTCCATTTTCGTATTATTTATTATTATGTTGAGTAATTTGTGCTACAAAGACAATGCTTTTGGTCATTTTATCCTTAAGAGACATGTCACTTCAGATTTTGATAAATGACAAATCATGCCGAAGGCTGTGAAAATTTCCTGACTTATCATGTAATTAAAAATATCTCAATGGCAGACTCATATTCGAGGTTTTGGATTGATGTCAAATTCCTCAGCTGGACATTATCTGCACGTTGGCTCTTACCAAAGCACTGGTGGGTCCTATTCTAATCGGAATAGGTTCGCAGCTAACAATAGCAAAAGACATGACGGAGATCAGAACTCAGCCGGTATTTCTGTTGAATTTTGATACCCAATAAATCTCGAACTATGATATTAACGTGTGATTATACATTTTATAAACATGTGCCGATGAATGAAATAAGTACCAACAATCAAGTCCAATAGCTCTATTTAACCCAATTGTATTCCCTTTCGAATGACTTGAAGCTTAGCTCATTTAGCCTTTTATTGGTCCAACTGAAAGTCTAAACCTAACATATTTATAAGGTAGAAACCCTAACCATTTATTGTGTGATTTTTGTGTGAATTAAGGTGAAAAAACGTGTACATAGTGAGGAGAAAAATGGGTGGCCATAGGAGACAAAAATCGGCAGCTTTGTGGTGCCAAAATCGATAGCCTTCCTTTGTAGATTGTTTGGTCTCTTCATTGCCTTCCTTTGTAGTATTTTTTCCTTACCTTTGTGGCTACAAATTACCAACATTATCTCTTCTTTTGTGGGTGAAATTGAAATGCAACCAAGGTGAATATATTGGTTATGGATCGAAGCCGATAATATTGGTTATTGGTAAAGAAATGTACGTTAAACTGAGTCTAAAAAACACCGTTTTGATTACCCTTGGAGTAAGCTTCCACGACAAATGGTATCAGAGCTTCAAGGTGGCAATTTTGGCTTGTGAAACATATCAAAAAAGTCCAAGAAACTGGCATAAACGAAGCAGAAATTGGATCGAAAAGCTATCCAGAAAACTGCCAAAAATCAACCCATGTTTTCGTATTTTCGAACAATCCAGAAAGAGTTTGGTGAAACGGAGACCACTGATGTTACATTCAAGCGGAGACAATTCAGGAGGTCGGCGGGTGGAGGTGATGTCCGCCGCCAGCGACGGCGCATAGGGATTCTGGTAAAGGTGTGTGGCAATGATTCCGGCAACGGAGTCTAAAGACGGATTGTTCATAACATTATTTCTGACATTTTGGTTTTGTTAGTTTTCTGTTTCAGGTTTTACAACAAAGACTAGACGATTTTGTTCTTCGCGTGTTCAGGATTCGATCATGGTTGGTTGATTCCTGCAATTGTTGGAGACTCTAGGACGAATAGTGGTGGCCCTAAAGTAATAAATTCTCATCTCTCGTAATTTACGGATTCTGATTGGTCCACTCTGGTATATTGGCTTATCTCAATATTAAATTTCAGCATTAGCGCATCATTATGTGTGGTGACATTAGGTTTAGGGTTACCGTGAAGGGGTAACCATTGCTTGTGCTAGAAATTTCGGAATTATTTGCTCTATTTGAAGTGTTGAATTTGATCGTGATTTGGTAATTGATTTTGTGCTCTAACTGTGTGAGACTGCATTGCGTGAGAATTTGATTTTTTTAACATACATTCGTGTTGCATTGATTATCCTGTTAGAACACCTTGACTTGACCCGTTCAAATAATCTCTTGATCTAAGATCGTGAATCTTATAAAATCCTGAGAATTTAGAACGGTATATACTGCAACCTTGTGATTGCTTTGTGTGACCTAATTGTATATTTTGGTTGTTCTGATTTCTAAAAATGCCTTCGAATTTTAAAGTTGAAATTTTCAATGGGAAAGTGAATTTTTCAATTTGGCAACAAAAGATGAAGAGGATTTTAGTTCAACAAAATGTTTCAAAAGTCATAGATGGAAAATTTTCTGCAAATTTGATAGAAGCATAAAAAGAAAAGTATAATGAACTTGCTTACACTTCAATCATTTTACATTTATCTAACACTGTTTTGAAGAAAGTTGGAAAACTTGGCTCCACAAAAGAACTTTGGCAAAAGTTGGAGGACTTGTATTTGTTTAAGTCCACTCCTAATAAATTATACTTACTTGAACAATTTTTCAGTTTTAAAATGGATCATTCAAAGAATCTTGATGACAACTTAGATGTTTTTAACAAACTTGTGCAAGATATTGTTAATTGTGATGAGAAGATGTCTGAAACTTATAAGGCCATTAATTTACTTAATTCCATGTCGGATTCATAAAAGGAGGTTAAGAATGCAATTAAGTGCGGTAGGACACCTTAACACCTAAGATTGTCATAGATTTCCTTAAGAGTAAGGAAATTGAGATTAAAGCTAAAAAGGAAGATAAGATGAGTGGTGAGTTCTATATGATGATCAGTAGAATGAAATTTAAGCAAATGAATTTAGGTATAGCTCAAGACAATAGCTATTCGAGTAGTGACTAGAGTGATGAATGTGGTAAGAAGAAGTGCAATGGATGAGACAAGTCTAGTGGTAGACGGTATTACAGTTGTGGTAAATCTGGACACTTTATTAGGGAGTGTTCCAAGAAGAAGGATAAATAGAAGTGTAAGATGAGAGGTGGGACGAATTTGGCTATAGGGTCGAGTGGTGACCTTAGTGAGGTTTATTAAGGGTAAACATAGTTACTGCATTGCCTCTGTGTGTAATCTTTTCTGCATGTGTGTGATTGTTTAATTCTATTGTATGATTATATGTTGCATTTAAATATGTTTGATATGTGCATTTGCATGAATTTGAAGTAATCTGATTATTTGATGTAATTGTTGCATGCATAGTGGGTTGAGATACATTAGCAGTGTGTTGGATGTCTATTGGTGAGATGGAGTATAGATGTCTAGGGGTACATTGTGGTTTGTACCAGGGGGATGTGGAGTGTGATATTTGGATCATAAGTGGAGATGTGATTAAGTGTCTGGAATCCTTTATCTGAAAGAGACCCTGATCAAGTGGAATGTGAGAGAGTCATTTCTATCACTTCTGTTAGGTGGAGACCCATTATCCACATTGATTGGAAGAAGTGATGTGGTGATAGAGGATTATCTCGAGAATTTAGGATCTATTGTGATTTACTAGTTAGACATGAGTTGAGTGATTAGTCTAGTGAGCATGGTGAGCGATGAGAGGATATATATATTCTCAATGTGTGAGCAACACATAATGTGATGTGATAAGTGCGGTGATCTTTTCATGGGATCATTTATCCATTTGCTGCATATGTGTTGGCCTTTTGTTTGATTAACTTGGTGTTAATCTATTGTTCTATGTGAACGTGATTTTGGAAAGATCTGTGTGTTACCCTAAGTTATATCTTAATCGTAAGTTTATTTGCTATTGATTGATCACTATTAATAATTGTTTCTACTTGGGTATTCATGACCTTAGCCCTGGTGAGTATATGGAACATGTATTGTATGTGTTTCAGGTTGAAAAATGAGGTAAGGTGCGTGATACCAATTTTAGTGGTTACCTTGATTATGCAAGTATTACCTATGTGTTTTGATTGCTTGTAGATTTATTAGGAAGATATTTGATTTGTTGGCTTTTGATACCCAATAAATCTCGGGTTATGATGTTAACATGTGATTATATATATTTCATAGGCCTATGTTGATGAATGAAATAAGTACCAACAACCAAGTCCAATAGCTCTATCCGGGTTGTCTCCGACATGGACCTTATGAAATTGAATTCTCCGTGAAGATACGGAGTACCCAATTATATTCCTTTTTGGATGGCTTGAATTTTGGCCCATTTAGTCCTTTTATTGGTCCAACTTAAAGTCTAAACCTAACTTATTTGTAAGGTAGAAACCCTAGTCATTTAATGTGTGATTTATTTGTGAATTAAGGTGAAAAAACGTGTGCATAGTGAGGAGAAAAACGACTGGCCATAGGAGACAAAAACCAACAGCTTTGTGGTGCCAAAATCGGTGGCCTTCCTTTTGTGGATTGTTTGGTCTCTTCCTTGTCTTTATTTGTAGTATTTTCTTATTACCTTTGTGGCTACAAATCATCACCATTATCTCTTCCTTTGTGGGTAAGATTGAGAAGCAATCGAGGTGAATATAGTGGTTGCGGATCAGAGCTGGTAAGATTGGTTGTTGGTAGAGAACAATACGTTGAACTGAATCCGGAAAACACTGTTTTGACGACCCTTGAAGCAAGCTTCTACGACAATTTCTACTAATATGATGGATTTCTCAACACATTGCAACCGCGGACCAAGGGCTTCAAAGACAAGAGGGAAGAGTTCCCCTAAAGATTCATTTGTTTCTAGCATTTCATTATTTATTTCATCTTACTTTTGGTTTTAAAGATTTACAACCCTTCAATTAAGTTTTTTCTTCCTTCAAAAATCTCATTCGAGACTAGAAATCTTCTAATATGGTTCCGATTTTAGTGTTTTCTAGGTGGAAATTGTTAAGGGCTTTAGTGTTCTTGTGCTGTATAAATCATATTAGAGTGATACTGCTGTTTGTGTGAGTTCTTGGTTGACTTGTATCTCGAGCTGCAATTTCAGGAAAGATAAGTCTTCACGTGGCTTGATATTTGTATTGTTAAACTATTGGGTAAACTTGGTTGCCAATTTGACCATTATGGTGCAATCGGGTATTATCTATTTTGAATGGATATTCAACAAAGGTCAAAGGATTAGGTGTTAGAAGCGGTCACCGAACTTTTGAGGCTTCGGTCGAAACAATTGTTGTGTTTTTTTCCTGAACTATTAAGGTTTGAGTTTGATCACTAAGGTTGCGTTCTCTTTGTCGTTTTGGGGCTGTTTTCTGTTTTCGATTTTTCAAAACGACGAAAACGCGTTCTCTTTCCCGTTTTCGAAAATGAATTTTTCAAAACAAAAAAAAAATTTAAAACAAAACGCAAAACGACGTTTGTGTGTTTTGGGCGTTTTCTCCTTTAATTTATAAAACGCGGAGAACGATCGCCATAAAAATCCCTTCCTCACATCTCACTCTCTCTTCGCTCTCGCTCTCTCTCCCCCTTCTACTGCCGTCTTCCATCAGCGTTATTTCTCCAATGGCTTCACCTACTCTGAAGCGGTGGCTCAAGCCTGAGGTTCGTCCCTAGATCTTTTCCTTTGATTTCAACAACTCGCTAAATTATAGGGACTACAATACAATCTTTTTACCGACTTTTCTGGTGTTGTTAATTTATATATGTTCAGATCCGACGGTTTTATACGCGTATTCATCGGTGTAGGTATATCCTTTGTTCGCGGTCGTAGGTGTGGCCGTTGGGATTTGCGGAATGCAATTGGTCCTAAATATTTGTACCAATCCTGAAGTCAGGTATACATTAAAAGCTTGATATGTCTACTATTCGTTTTTATTTTCTTAGATCTATGCAATAATGAATCTATTGTTTGCCAAAGCATATTGTTATGTCTTGGATATTGTCGTTTCTTTTCTTTTCGCTTATTTTTAGTGTTTGTTTCCATATCGTATAAATATTTGTCTTCTATATATTATTTATCGTTAAATATATTGTTGTGGATTTTCTTGATCAAGTTTTCATTTTTGATAATAATGATCCAAAGAGCATGGGTTTCTTAATTCTCTTGATTAAACAGTAAAGGATTAAACTCTAATTCATATTACAAAAAAAGTTATAAGAAAAAAAAATAAAGAATTGCTCAAAGTGCACACACATTCACTTGTTATTTGAAGGTTTAAACTATAGCGAATATGAATAAGGAGTGTAGAAAGGATCTCATACTTCTTTTGTTCGAAAAATGGCTGGTGCTCTTAAATCCTCGGTATACAGTAGGAATATTGGATAGACTTGATACATGGTTGAATTGCAATCGAAGATATAACTGAACAATACTTAACCCCCACAAAATCCAATGGAAATATAAAAATAATTGTTTTGGCATTCTTACCACAAAACTAGTCTTTCCATTTGAACATTTGAGGGGCGTGCTTGTCATTGCCTAGATGATTTTGTGACTTGAATGCATTTTCTCGAGATATTGATATTGAACTTATGCTTGTGTGGACCATTTTATACTTGTAACCATGAATGCAACTTGTTTATGTTTAATTGCTGAAAGAGAGAATTTTCTGTGTTATCTATTTATTGATCATAATATCAATTGGGTAGTAGTATAGACATTGAATTGAGCACTAATTAATTGTGTGAGTTTTTGTTGTTAGCATAAGCCCTGAACAATTGTCTTTATCGTACTCATATTCATGTCATAAGATTCTACACTTGGCTTTATTACTTCTTTCTGATGGAAAGTATATTTGAAACAGGAAATTCTAACTACACTAGAATACTAGTTGCCTAGTGGGGTTCTGAAGTTCCATGGCTATTATGCACTTCAGTAGTAGTCTATTTTCTTAATCTTTTTGGTCTTAACAATTGGATAATGTCATGTGTTTTGAGAGGTATTTTGATGGTGAGCAGCATTTTGACAGATTTGAAGAAATATGCACAGTATCATACTATCATCAAAATTGAATTTCCTGATATACTGAATTGTGTTCTGGTTCCATCCAAATTAAAATCTTTCTTGCTCTTTGGCTTTTGAAGTGGTTTGTTGAGCTTTCTATTCTTCCATTTCCTTGAGAAAATGACATTTCATCGATGTTCTTTCTCATGATTTTGCTTACAGGTAACCATTAGCATCTCTCTTAACTATTTTCATCTTCTGATTCATATCCTTATGTACACACTCTGCATTTACCTAGTTGGCCTTTATCCAATTGAAAAAGAAATCAGGTCTTCCTGTTTTGCAGCACCTGGTGCCTCAGATTTCTAAGTTGCATGTTCGACTTGTACAAGTTGAATATCCCAATTTTGATTTCATTTTCAACTTTGAATCCATAACATTGTGGGGACATATGAATCTCATATACTTCACTTAAAAATTTGTATATATTCTGTATTCATCGTCATGCCCTAGAGGCTTCATCAATATCCTAATCCTACATTTAAGAATCCTGAGGATCAGGAGTTCAAATTCTTAGTAGTAACAGTCGTTCATTTGAACGGATATTAGTTTAAGCCGAACTTTGTTCCTCCCTTATGACTTGCTTCTTTTGTTCTGAAAGTGAGTCCTCTTCATTTGCAAAATCATGGTTTTTTCCAATTGTTCACTAAACTCTCAGCTGAAGATTCCAGCCTTGCCCTGCAGCAAATAAGGAGAATAATCAGCCGTAGAAGACGCAATTTGGTTCATTTATTTAATCAGCATGAAGAAACCCAGCCATCCCATGTGTAGAATCATGTGGACACCTCAGTCCGATTTGCATTATTTTGTTGAACCAGTCATCGTGAGAGACATTAAATTTGTATTTTTTTAGATTATATATAATGTATGTAACATGAAACTGTTAACTTTGTTAATAGATAATTTTTGACAGTCAAATAGCTTGGTTATTCTCTCCTGCCATTTTTTTAATTATTCGAACCATCTTGTTCCTAATTATTATCAGATGTTTCATGTCCATCAAAGTCTTGGTCAAATTTGAGATTCTAATTGTTAATTTAGATTTATAAGGATGGCAATGGGTGGGATGGGATTGGGGCAACTATTCCCATTCCCTGTCCATTGGGTATTTTTGTCTTCTTACCTCGCTTTCATACCTGGTTGAGGTGGGGGCGGGAGCAGATCTCCTTCCCTGTTTATTTTTTTTCACATTTATATGTTATTTTATACTACATTAACATTAAACTATTAAAATTAATTGAATAATCACATTTCTAGAATAAAATAATATTAATAAAATTTTTCACAAATTTATATGTTATTTGGAAAATGCTATTTGTACATCTCATGGTGTACCGAATGCATTACACCCCCCTCATATGGAGGGAGGCCCACAAATATTTTATTGTGTGTGGACCCCGCTTCATGTGAGGGGGGTGTAATGTACTTGGTACACCATTATGTACATATAACACTTTCGATGTTATTTTAATATATGAAAAAATATTTCATGATTCAAAGATATTTCAAAATTCAAAGAAATTTCAGGTTTATAATATATTTAACAATATATTAACATTAAACAATTAAAGTTAATTAAATAATCAGATTTCTTGAATAAAATATTATCAAATAATATTCTAAAAAAAGTGCAAAGAGAACGTGTTTTGTGTTTTCTGTTTTGAGAAACTATTTTTCAAAATAACAAAGAGAACGCATTTTCAGTAATTTCAAAACAGACACTGAAAACACAAAATACAAAACGAATTTCAAAACTCAAAACACAAAATAGAAACACGAAGAGAACACACCCTAATATTTTATGTTTTCAGGCTTTTCAGTGATATTAGAGCCTGGATCCATGAATTACAATACGTCAATACCCGATTTCAAAGAAAGTTGGAGAACTTTAATGGATCTCAAAATTTGTAGACTGTGTTTGAAGGAAACTGAGTTTTATAAACTTGTTTGGTGAGATCTTTAAATTTTTTGTAAATTTTATTTTCAGAAATTATGGTTTTTTTTATTTTTCTCTTCATTTACCATACACTAAAACCCCTAGAAACTATTTTTTGTCCAAAGACTTTTATGGCGCCTTGGAAATCTGAGATAAATCCAGTGTGGGTATGTATCGGGAGAATCTTAAATGAGAAATTCTTAGGACTTAGAAATTGTAATCTTTGTCTTCGAGTTTTCTTTGATATTCTTGTTAGTGCATAAAACTTGATTAAGTGAAATCTTACGTACTATTTGCAATTCTATATTGCTTTGTATATTACTGTGATCTCAAAGTGATCTTGTTTTTAAATTTGGTTCTCATTTACTTCGTGTTTCACCCTATTTTATCAAAATTATTGTCGTCTGTTTATTTTGTGATGGCATCTATTAAGTTTGAATTGAGTTTATTTGATGGGATGAGGGATTTCAATATGTGGGGTAAAAAATTGAAGGCTGTGCTAATGCAATTGAAATGTGCTATAGCTTTAGACAATACTTGGCCTAATGAAATGATTTCTTCAAAAAGAACTGAATTGGAAGAAATTGCATAGAGTACCTTTTCTTATACTAGTGGAAGGCACGTGCAAGACACGTGCTGTAATGTAGTTGGCTATATATTAGCGTGGATAATTTTACGTTATTTTACACAAATTAATTTTTTACTGTAGAAAATTTTTTGTGTATTAGTCATAAAAGCTGAATAGAGAGAAATAATTTTTAGAAATAATTTAGTTTTCGGTGTTTTTATAATTAAATATTTAGGAAATATTTGATATTTGGTTTGTCGATTTGTATATTTATTATATATTATAATTAAATATTTAGGAAATATTTGATATTTGGTTTGTCGAATTGTATATTTATTATATATTAGATATTTTTAGGATTAGGATAGGATATATATAGTAGGTTTAACAGTAATTGTAAGACGCAAAAAATATTTATATTAGCGCGAAAATTTTAATTTTTTAAAAATTTTTTAATTTAGTTTTCGGTATTTTTATAATTGAATATTTAGGAAATATCTGATATTTTTTTTTACGAATGGTATATTTATTATATATTAAATATTTTTATTAGTGTGAAGATTTTAAATTTTAAAATTATTTTAATTTAATTTTTGGTGTTGTTATAATTGAATATTTAAAAAATATTTAATATTTTTTTTGTCAAATTATATATTTATTATATATTTTTAGAATTAGGATAATATATATATATATTGCCGTGACACGGTCACGGCAATACTTCTTTTTTTTTTCTTTTTTTAAATTTATGTTTTCGCCTTGATTTACGGGCTTAATTCGGGATATCAAAAGAAGTCGAAATATTACATTCTTAATATCATTTTAAAGAACTCAAAACCTAATATTTCACGACATTGATAGTGTGTGAAACGGTCAATCGTAGCGAAAGTTATGTTACGTCAAAATACGCGATTTCAAACTAATATTTCGAAAATTTCGATAATAGGCTAATTCTAAAAAAATTTCGACGATTGTACGCTACCCGAATCCATAAATCTTTTATATCATCTTGAAGCTCATTTCGAGAACTATATCGTAGATATATCGAATGATCTAAATGAATATCGAAAATAGTCAAACGGACGTCAAACGCGTGTGTTATAAAAGACGTATAACTCGTCTTTTTATTGAAATTACTTATTTTTTGTCTCAATTCGGGATATCAAACGAAATCGAAATATTACATTCTTAATATCATTTTGAAGTACTCACGCCCTAGTATTTCACGACGTTAATGGTGTGCGAAACGGTCAATCGTAGCAAAAGTTACGGCGCGTCAAAGTAGGTCATTCCAAACTAATATTTCAAAAATTTCGATAACAAACTAACTTTAAAATTTTTTCGACGATTGTACGCTAGTCGAATCCATAAATCTTCTATATCCTCTCGAAACTCATTTCGAGAACTATATTATAAATATATCGAACGATCTAAATAAATATCGAAAATAGTTAAACGAACGTCAAACGTGTGTTAAAAAGACATATAACTAATCTTTTTATTAAAAACAATTTGACGTCAAAATTTTTTTTTACATTAAAATTTTTTATATTTTTTGACACTTAAAGTTTTATTTTTATACAAATTGTCGATACGTATTATTTTTTTTTTTTACGAATGATATATTTATTATATATTAAATATTTTTATTAGTGTGAAGATTTTAAATTTTAAAATTATTTTAATTTAATTTTTGGTGTTGTTATAATTGAATATTTAAAAAATATTTGATATTTTTTTTTTTGTCAAATTATATATTTATTATATATTTTTAGAATTAGGATAATATATATATATATATATATATATATATATATATATATAAATAACAAGAAAAAAAAAAGAGTCACGGAGATGGCTAGGCCATCTCCGTGAAACGGTCACGGTAATACTCCTTTTTTTTTTTTTCTAAAAAACTTATGTTTTCGCCTTGATTTACGGGTTTAATTCGGGATATCAAACGAAGTCGAAATATTACATTCTTAATATCATTTTGAAGAACTCAAGGCCTAATATTTCACGACATTGATGGTGTGTGAAACGGTCAATCGTAGCGAAAGTTACGTTACGTCAAAGTACGCGGTTTCAAACTAATATTTCGAAAATTTCAATAACAAGTTAACTTTTAAAATTCTTCGACGATTGTACGCTACCCGAATCCATAAATCTTCTATATCATCTCGAAACTCATTTCGAGAACTATATCATAGATATATCGAATGATCTAAATGAATATCGAAAATAGTCAAACGGACGTCAAACGCGTGTGTTAAAAAAAGCCGTATAAACTCGTCTTTTTATTGAAATTACTTGTTTTTTTTGTCTCAATTTTCGAGCTCAATTCGGGATATCAAACGAAATTGAAATATTACATTCTTAATATCATTTTGAAGTACTCACGCCCTAGTATTTCACAAAATTTAATGGTGTGCGAAACGGGCAATAGTAGCAAAAGTTACGGCCCGTCAAAGTAAGTCATTCCAAATTAATATTTTGAAAATTTCGATAACAAACTAACTTTAAAATTTTTTCGACGATTGTACGCTAGCCGAATCCATAAATCTTCTATATCCTCTCGAAACTCATTTCGAGAACTATATTATAGATATATCGAACGATCTAAATAAATATCGAAAATAGTTAAACCAACGTCAAACGTGTGTTAAAAAGACATATAACTAATATTTTTATAAAAAAAAAAATTTGACGTTAAAATTTTTTTTTTACGTTAAAATTTTTTATATTTTTTTGACACTTATATTTTTTTTTATATACAAATTGTCGATACGTGTCAAAAAAATCACGATATATATATATATATAAAATTGTCGACACGTGGCCAAAAAAAACTCACACAAGAAATGAAATTGTCTCAGAACGACGCCGTTTCCTAAAACGAAACAAAATGGCGACACGTGGCAAAAAGCAAAACTCACTCTTTTATGTTATTAGGATTTATCTGAAAATGTGATAAGAACTATTGGTGAAATAAAAAATGATGTTGATCTATGGACTAAACTTTAGGTTAAATGTGTAACTAAGAATGTTCCAAATAAGTGCTATTTGTTGAAATAGTTCGTTTCTTTTAAAATGGATCCCTCTGTTAACTTAGAAGATAACTTGAATAAATTTTCAAAATTGATCGAAGAGTTAACCAAATGTGGTGAAAAACTTTTAAAAAATCGGCTAGTTGTAGCCTTATTAAACTCCATTAGTGACAAGTATAGAGACTTAAAGAATGTTCTAGAATATCGTAGGGATGTGATCACCACTGATATAATAATTAGTGCCTTAAGGAACAAAATTCTTGAGCTAAAATCTGAATTTAAAGATAATCACATTGTAGAGAATTTATTAGTCGCAGGCAAGTAAATGGTAAATCTAATTATCACTCAAAGACTACTAATGAGAATAAAAAGAAATGGGGTGGTAAAAGTAAATACAAGTCTTGTGCAGAAGATAAGAAAATGTTACTATTGTGAGAAAAATGGGACATTTCATTGAAAATTGTTATATAAGGCAAAATGAATTAAAAGATAAGAAGACTGATGAGGGAAATGCAATTTTAGCTTACAATAAGGTGAACCCTAAAGCGGTGTCGGTTCTGTGATTTTCAGGGCCTAAGGTAAATTTTATAAATTAGGCTCCAAAATTGTATTATGCATGCAAAATTTATAAGTGTATTACAGAGTCAATAGTTAACTTGTAAATTTAAAATAACAAATAAAATGTATTATACAAAAAAATTTATATTATAATTAAATAACAAAGTTGATAATGTTCCAAACGATCAGTTAAATACTAATCATTTAGCAATTTTAGAGGAAAAAATATTAATCAAATTTGAATAATCTACATGTTCAACAATTTCTTTTTCAATTCATAATATAGTCAATCCATTCAATATTTTTTATGATATAATTGATCGGAGATAATATATGGTTAACAAAACTTTGAAAGTAATACAAGCATTTTGGATACCTTCAAATATTTTAGCACTCTAATTGCTTTCATTATTTCACTTGATATATAGCACCTCAAGACATATAACTTAGAACATACATCATTTTTATTAATCGGGACAGATCCTCCTACTACATAAATTTGACACACTTATTTGACAAAATAATTGTGACCTTTAATTTAAGTTAATTCAACGTTCAATATGTATTTCACTAAGATTATGTGATAGTTAGTTATAACTACTTGAGATCCATAAGATATTGAGTGTTGGATTGATTTAAATTAAAGGTCACGATTATTTGTCAAATAAGTGTGTCAAATTTATGAGTAGGAGGATCCGTCCCGTTTATTAATATCCGAACGTCCAATATGTTCAAGATATTTCTTAAGATTCATAAAAGGTTTCAACAATTTTTTTTTTTTTTTTTTAAAAGTTGCATACCTTAAAATTTTAATGGAATCCAAATAGTGGTTAAATACATTGATACTTTTAAAGTGTTTTAAAAAGTTTACATAGAATATACCTAAACTTTTTAAACCTCTAAAAATCTTTTTAAAAGTACCAATTAAATACATCACATAAGTTTCATAAGGTTATTTTTGCCTTCTTACAAAGAATAGAAAGATGGTTTTTACTATAATATAATTAAAAAATGTCATTCTATAGAGTTAAGTGTGAATTATTTTTTATCCTTTAACTTTGTCATGACTGATTGACCTTTGGTCAAAATGTTGGAATTTCTTGCGATCTTCGTTTGATCTATGATAAAATCCTACAATTAAGGATTGCATATTAATCCAATTTGATCTTTATTTTTTAAAATTCATTTTTTAAAAAAACTCATTTTTCACTGTACATTTTATCGATTTTTATTAAAATTTACTAAAATTTTAACTTATAACAAAATTAAACATGGGCTAATTTTCATATAGTATATGCCTGCCTTCATAAAGAGAGAAAAACTAGATTTCTATGAAAGTATTAATAACGAAATGAAAAGTTGCCACTAAAACATAAAGTGAATTCTATGATAATACTGGGCTTTTTGAAGTAATTATAAAATTTTGAACTGTAGTACTAATTCCAAATTTTGTTATTGTAATCTCTTATATTCGTATGTCTGACGATAAAATTCATGATGTAAAAAAATTTAAAAATTACGGATTATTTTTCGAAAAACCTATAATTGAAGACTCGACTCTTGTGAAATAGAGTAATTAAGTTTAGGAGCATGATTTTAACGATTGACTCCTTAAAATAGAGAACATCTCATATTTAAAGAGTATTTTGAAGATGTTGTTTCATTCTATAAAATTGTGTTGCACGCATTTCACCATTCCCATTATTCAAAGCCATCATCACCGCCATCATTTGTAACAGTTAGCTACATATATTTTGTCGCTTGTGTTCCACCTTCACCATTGTTGTTATCACCATCACTTATAATATTCATTTATTGTTACACCACCACCGTCGACTCCCCGCTTGTAGCATTCAGTGTTACATTATCATTGTCACACCACCACCATCACTTATAATATTCGTTGTTACAACATCACCACAATCGCAACACCACAAAGAAATCATCAATTCTACAACAAAAATCAACACAACCGATGCCACCTATTTGCACTACTATATCTTCACATCACCATCATTACGACCTGTGGCCAACCACAAAAAACACCATAGTCCACTGCTACTGACCACCTCCCAAAAACACAACCACAACCACATGCAATAAAATCCGACGAGTTCGCTACCATCATGGTATCATCATTGCCACATCAATCGCTAGTTCACCATCACATCACTCACTAATCCATCATCGCCATTGTTACCTCAATTCAAATGCCACCATCATGCATCTACAAGATCCCATCCACAAGTCATTCAAAAGCAATGACATTGTTCGTTCCCCATCACACATAAAGTTGCAAACAAAAGCACATACAAAAAAAAAAAACTAAAACAAAATTAATGTTCCATAAATATGTTCACAATTCTCGCTTCTTCACCAAAAAAAAGAAGATGAGCTAATAGTGAACGTGCTATGGGCAGAGACGGTTGGGCAGCATCAATGAATGGATAGCAGATGACGATGAGAATGGACGGTGGTAAAGGTTTGGGTAGTTTTTCGATGGAAGTAGAGTTTTGGGGTCCATTCAACAAATATCAGGTTGTGAACACCATATACTCATCTAGTAAATATATCTATTAGATACAAATAATATCTAAATGATCAACGTGGAGGGTGACAAAGCCCCATACATCACCTTAATTAATTTTCAAGATTATATGGATTTAGTCCAAATTTAGCTATTGATATCAACGATCAATTTATAATACATAGAACGAATATTATATGAAAATTCATTGGATTAAAGAATCTTTTGATTCCTCATTGAATGTCTTTTCGAATTATCAAATTTGCATCATTATTGATTCAGTGTTAATCTAAATGATCATAAAAAATTCAATAATTGAACTTCTAGTTCAATATTCTACGTGGTTCAATGATACTAAAATCGGTATAGTACCAATCACAAAACACATTTTCAAAACTTAGTAGGTTTCTCTTTAATTTGGTAAATAACAAATTAATATCAATATTAAAGTCTGTCCCTCTACGTCACACACGACGAATAGGATGTTTAAGTCCTCAATGAATAGGAATAGTCCAACCAACCTTTAGAAAGTCACGATTCCATTAAAAATGTCCCTAAGACTGTTGATTTAAATTAATTAAAAAGAAAAAAAAAAAATCTACCAAATGAAAATAAAAGAAAGAAAAATGTAAGCCCCAACTTTTTGCTCCCAATTGCATTGTCACCACCACTGTCACTACTAGCCATTTATACGGAGTAACATCGATGATATGACATATCAATCTATTGATAAATAATAAATCAAATTTAACTATTGAGACTCACTCAATTCTTAATTTATGTTAAGTACCGCAAACACGACACATAAAAATATAGTTATCCAACTAATAAAAATAAAGTACAATTATCTAATTGAAATCAAATGAAAATATAATTATCTCAAATGAAATTTACATATTCTTAAAATATATTCACTCCAGTGTAAGCAGGGGTGAAATTATGGAGGTCCTATATGCTCAATTGAACACCCCCCCCCCCCCCACTCCCACTTTTTTTTTTTGATAAATTAAAAAACATACTATAAATTTTGATTGTGACTTCCTTACCCAAGTTGTCTGGACCTATGTTTAACTATCTTCACTCTTTTGTACTAATTACACTATGATCATTATTATTACAAGCTGAGAAATAATATTATCACATTTTGAGAGATGGCAAATTGCATGTGCACCTCCTGTTCTGGACTCTACCATGTTTCACACGTGGCGTGACTTTAATTGGCTCATTAAACAAACGACTTCTTGGGACCCTCTAATGTATTAATGTATTAATTTTTTATTGATTCGTGTTAAAAAATTCTTCTTTAAGACGCTGTACAATAAGCATAATAAGATGTACATTTCATTTTTCTTCTGTTGACCAATTCAAAATTGCCCGGTGCCGGTGCGTCGGTGTATAACTCCGTAGTTCTTCTTTATACCCCTTTCTAATCTCCACCGCGTTAAATGCTAAAACTAAAACTAAAACTAAAATTAATTTGGTATAGATAAAAATAAAATTTTTAGTAGATTTTAAGATAAAATTATGGAATATATAGATAAGAAGTCGTGAATTAACTTAGGGTTTGTTTGATAAACATGAATTCTATGGGAAATGTAACATTCGAGAAAAGCGAATTCTAACCGTTTGATACGAAGGTGAAAATGGAATTCGAATTTCAAGGTACAAACTATAAAGTTGCATTTTCTTTGTTTTCATGAAAAATGAATTTTTATGAGTTTGGTGAGTTTTTATGTTCCAACTAACGTGAAATTACATTTCATTTTCATATTTGCCTCTCAATCGGACGTTAAATTCAATTTTTTTTTTCTGGAACCAAACATGTACTAACAATTGTTTAGATCAAGAAATAGGAAGGACACAGGAGCAGCCTGTGTGAAAATAAGGGGAAATTGCACCACTGGTATGTAATCTATTATCCAAATAATAAGTTAGTGTTCAACTTTTTAAAACAAACAAATTAATCCCCAATTTTTTTATTATACTAACATATGCGAGGGTTAATTACTATCCAATCCATTGCCTTTGATCCCTGTCATTAAAATCGTTATTTAATTTGTTAAAATTTAAGTCCAAACTCGCGTTTTTAAACTTAAAAAGGAAACATAATAATAATAATAAAACACAAACCAAACAACAAACTCATCATCTATTCAATCAAATCGGAACTTGAAATAAGAAATTCCTCTCTTGCATTCTAGGGTTCATGAAGTTCAATTTTTGATTGCAGAATGAAGTCATTTTTTTCAGATACATCTCAAAAAATATTAACATTAGTGTTGATACGGAATATATTGAAGATAGCTTGGGTTGATGGTTTTGCATGCACAAAAATTACGAGATTCAAAATGCTTGGGACTATTTTAAAACGTTTGGTTTATCCATTTTTAGAAATGACCAAGTTAATTTTCGTTCAATTCTTCAATAAATTATCACGCCATTCTAATTAGAACATAATTTACTTGAAATTTATGATCGAGAAGAAAAATCCAATATCATGATAGTTTTAATAGATATATAAATTATTTTGCAAAATTGGAGATTGACTACACAATTATAGCCCTTGTTTGAGCCCTACATAATGAGATGCCGTTGATTGATTCCCATTCTAAAGACCTTGGATCAATTTGCTACTAGTACAGTAAATTGGAGATTAAGTCCCCGTTTGATACAAATTTTTTTAAAATGAGAATAAAAAATATACTTGTTATGGGCTTATAAAAGAGATATAAAGTCAAATATGATCATTGAATGTGATGAATAATGATCATATTTTTTATTTTTATGATTAAAAAATGGAAATCAAACGGGATTAATAATGCAATTTTTCCATAAGAAAAAGGGGGAAAAAATAACAATGAGAGTAGACGATGACCAGAGCTCTGCATACACTTGCGTTCATTAATTCTCTCTCTCTCTCTCTCTCTCGCTCTGTCTCTCTCTCTAAACTCTGAAGGCGTTGCCATTTTTGCTTTTGCTTTGATCTTAATGTGTACAGCTGAAGTGGGGATGAGAGGGAAAAGTTGTAACTTCGTTTAACTGAAAGGGGAATTGTATCGGGTGTTTGTTTGAAGCCATCGGATAAGCAAAGTCAAGCCCTGTCGATCGAGGTGTGCTTTTGTCTCTTTTTTTCCAATTTTACCTCGGATCGCTAAAATCTCTCCAATTCTGAGGTTTTGTAAAGTTCTTCTCTATATGTAATTTTATGGGTTTATTTGGAGGAATTTAGCTGATTTTTGTTTTGGGTGTATTCATGCTTGTGAAAGAGATTTGATTTTTTATATATTTTGACCTGAACTTTTGAGTTCTTATTTGACGTCGTTTTTGTGAAGTGGAAAATTGAGGGTGAAATGGACTTGACAGAAAAGGAAAAGAAATAAATGAAGAAATCGAGAAACTAATGTACAATTATTGTAAGAAAGATCATAAAACAGTATTGTAATTCGCTGGTAATAATTTTTATTGCCGGGAAATTAAAGATAGTTTTATTAGGGGTTTTATTATGATTTTTGTAACAGGTAGCTTGACTTTGAGTTAATACTTTTTTGTGGATCAATTTTGTAGGGTTTTAGCGTTTGTGGTTCAGAGATTGCAAACCCTCATGCAGTAGATATACGGATTTTTTATCGATTTTTTGGGTTTGGAAATTGGGTTGACAAAGGGAAAAGAAAATGTTGGAGGGTTCAAAGTTTAATGGAATTATGGGCCTAAACAATATCCAAGATGATTTCTCTAAGAACTTTTATCAGAAGCTTAATGAGGGTTCTAACATGTCCATCGATAGTTATGGGAGCTTGCAGATGAGCAATGGAGGAGGTTCCGTTGCCATGTCAATGGACAACAGCAGCGTTGGATCGAATGATTCGCATACACGCATATTAGGCCACCAGGGCCTCAAGCATGTTAAAAACTATTCAGTAGCGGCAAGTGTCAATCGTGGGAGATCCCCTAATGGGCTGAGCAATGATGCACTGGCTCAAGCTTTGATGGACCCTCGATATCAGACAGAGGGTCTTGGAAATTATGATGAGTGGACAGTTGACTTGAGGAAGCTTAACGTGGGGGATGCTTTTGCTCAGGGAGCATTTGGGAAGCTCTACAAGGGTACATATAATGGTGAGGATGTTGCCATTAAGCTTCTGGAGAAGCCGGAGAATGCTGTAGAGAGGGCACACTTGATGGAGCAGCAGTTTCAGCAGGAGGTGATGATGTTGGCGACATTGAAACATCCAAACATTGTTCGCTTCATTGGTGCTTGCCGTAAACCCATGGTCTGGTGTATTGTGACAGAATATGCAAAGGGGGGTTCAGTGCGCCAGTTCTTGACAAAGCGAATGAACCGATCAGTGCCTTTGAAATTGGCTGTAAAGCAGGCCTTGGATGTGGCTAGGGGGATGGAATATGTGCATGGCCTAAATTTGATTCACCGAGACTTGAAGTCTGACAATCTTCTAATTGCTGCGGACAAGTCTATTAAAATTGCCGATTTTGGGGTTGCTCGTATTGAGGTGCAGACCGAAGGAATGACACCAGAGACAGGGACATACCGTTGGATGGCTCCGTAAGTTCCTTACTTTCCTTTAGCTCCGTCTTACATATAATTTTTCTCTTGGATTTGATTATTTCTTTCTAGGCATTTCATTCCCCCCCCCCCCCCCCCCCCCCCCCCCCCCCCCCCCCCCCCCCCCCCCCCCCCCCCCCCGGTACTGTGACTATCATTGTATGCATGTTCATTTAGTAGTTCCTTCGGATATTTTCTGTTCTTGTAGGTTATAATAATTACTTGAATTCATGATTTAGCCTGATTTATCTGTTCCCATTAATTCAGCATCTCACCGAATTTTGCTTTCTGCGCCATCGTTGAGGGGGGAAAATACTGAATAAAGAAAAGAAAAAGGAGAAGGAAAATATGTTTCCTTTTTACTACTAACAGTTTAATTGTGCATATATCTTCATTATATTTCTACTATTTTTGTTCTTTCTTTGTGCTTGCTCTCAGGTTGTCAGTTTTAACTTTTAAGTTTTAACCACTAAGGGCCCATTTGGTTTGTGTTATAGTTTTCAATTTTGAGTGTCTATTTAAAGATTGCTAAAAATGTGTTTGGTTAGTTTTTTTGAAAAACTATTTCTCAAATAGAAAATTAGAAAACACGTTTGGTTAGAAATTTTGAAAAATTATTTTATGATATTTTATTCCATGAATTCTGATTATTCCGTGAAATAGAACAATTTTATGTTAATATATTATCAAATAATATATATACATTTTAAAGTTGGTGCATCTTGTACTACCAAAAAATATAACATCAAATCAAAGACTAGAAATGAGAGTTTTTAAGATCTTTCATTTATCCAGTCTAGAAGAAACAAATTAGAAAAAGCATACAAAAAAAGAGCCTTTAAGTAACTAAGTGATGTTCGTGTCTTTTCAGATTCTTCGCTGATTGAAGCTTAATCACTTGATCATGGACCATATGCTATCAGTCTCACTTTACAAGTTTCTTTCTGGACCTATCCCAGTTTTCTGAGTTAGTTGATCATTTTGAGTCCTTGTCCATAATGTTGCATTTTTTACGAACTGTTGCTTCTGCTACACCATGAGAAGATGTAGTTTTAGGTGCCAAGTTATCAACATAACCAGATATATGTTTCGATATTGATGAAGCTACTTGAAAGATTTTGGCCCAATAAAAATCTATAGTAAATTTATAGACAAACAATTTAGTGAAAAGATACTACTTACCTGATAGATGGACCATGGAGGATTCTCTTTGGAGGGACTAGAGATCGTACGATAAAAAAGGAAAGTTCAAATAAATTCAACCAATTCTCCCAAATAATATCGGGAGATGCATCCTTTTGATAAATCTTGCGAGATAGCTAATTTTCTCAAGGTTTTATCTATAGTAGTCACCTGCCATTTTCATTTCAACTTTAAACACATCCAGTGATGTGTACTAGTCCTGGAAAAGTTGCAATATTGCCAACCCTTGGTAAGTAAGCAAAGGTTTGAGAAACTTCTACTTAAATCAGTCCCACGTTGAAGAAATTGATATTATAGCTACCACTGGCATTGAAATTGTCAAATGTCAATCTTGTCTCCTTTTCTCTTAGGCCCAGTCCATTTACCCATTTGGGGGTTGTGACGTTGACACATCAGTTATAGGATACTCAGAAAACGCTATTATCCAGAACGAGGTACTACTGGATAATTTGTGGTTGAATTGCATGTTACCATATATGCGCTCAACTTTTGCAGTAAAAATTTGAAGTTATTGTAGTTATTACATGAAGGAAATAGTTAAGGTATAGGAAGCAAGCCTAGCTGGATGGAAACTACCATGCTTACCGTTTGTCATGTGCCTCAGGGTGTGTGCCAATTATGGCGAAAATGATAGTGTTAGTATTTCACTAAAGGTTTAATTATCCAGACTGGTTCTAGCTAAGAACTCGCTCCAAGTCGGGATTGTAGGAAGTGAGAATCAAGTGCATTTGAAATTGATAATATTTTTGCACAGGGAGGATGGGCACAGATTAAACCTCAAAGTTGAGGGTTTTTAGCTGAATCACTTTAAAGGTCCCCTTAGTTATAGACTTACACGTCCATCCTCAGCTAAGTAGTCATAACTTTGTTGATCATTCCTTTGTAAATTTTCTTGTTACATATAATTTATAAGCATTTTTATTAGAATTTGAAAGCTGATGTACTTCCCAAAAATAAATCTAGACCGTGATGCTTGACAGATTATTTATTGGATGAGTAAGTGATAGAACCCTAAAGCACGTTAATAATTCCATTAAGCTAGCTAAAGTAGGGGGGAGGGCTAGTTTGGGAAGTTTATGTAATAAATCAAGTAGGAGTTAATAAATGCAAGGGATAGGTGGCTCTGTTGACGCACAGATTGAGAATTAGAAAGTGGGGAGAGTCCCTGCCTCTTGAATGCAGTGCATCTATCTGTAATTAGAAAGTGGGGAGAGTCCTTGCTATCATTTCATTGTAATTATTTCATTAAGTACACGTATACAAAAGCAAAAAAATCCAGCAATTGCATTGAGGTTCCTATACATAATCTTCAGGTTAATACTAAATAGAATATGGTGCAATTACATTCTTTGTGTTGACTCGCAGCAAATAATTGATTTGTGTGAGACCTCTATTACACGGATACTTCAACTAGGGTGAGACATATGTCATGTCATATACTGACAATCCTTAAGAACTGTACTATAGTCATTTTTCTTTCTTTGACAGTAGTAATATATAGTACTAACTTAAAATTATTATAATATATCAAATAGATACTCTTATTTAAAAGATTTCAACAAGAAAACTTAGTAATAAGTATAAAACCTATATAAATGAAGAATCCAAAGAATTTAGGCCCCGTTTGATACACATTTTTTGTAAAATGAGAATAAAAAATATAGCCGTTATGGGCCCTACACAAGAGATGTAAAGTCAAATATGGTGGCTGGATGTGATGGATAACGGTCATATTTTTCATTTTTACGGTGAAAAAATGGGAACCAAACGGGAGCTTAATCTATGTATCGTGTCCCATACTTTTTTTAAAAAATTGCGTGTTTGACACACTTGCATGTCAGTGCATCATAGTGTGAGACTCATGGACTTCATGAGAAAATGAGTGAGAATTGAGCCCTTCATTGTTTTAACTCTATTGTAACTTAGTATTTATTCTGTGAATTACTTATTTGATGATAATTTATTGTACTCGTGGTTGCGTGTTGTTAAGCTATGTGATCAGTTCATATGTGGAACTTATATAGCAGTGCGTACACTATTTAAATTATTGAAGGCAAGATTTAAATGATATACGTGTGACTTTCTCTTATAGTTTTTAGATTAAGTAATTCAACATGGTATGAAAAAACATATAATGGTTCTGGGTTCAAATCTCGTCGCCACTAATTTAATGAAATTGTGAATGCATTCACGATTTGAAGGGAAAAAATAACCACCCGAGGATTAGGAAGCACTTTGATGGAAAAATTTAAATGATATACATGTAGTCCCCTTTGACAGCTTAAGCATTTAGATACACTGATTCAACATAACACTAAGAACAATTAAATATTTATCATATTACTCGTCCAGAAATGTGCGCCAAGTATTCTGATCTTTGCATCAGCTATGCACATCTTTTGAAATTTCTGAACAATCACTAGCCTATGATGCACAGTCCAGTAGCTATAGTTCTGCAAAGATGATTATAAGGTGAAAAAAAATTTGGGTTGGGGGGTGGGAGACGAGGCTGTTGTAGGAGTATAGTGGATATGGGAACACGTGGCGGGGTAGAGAAGAGCCTGGGAACAACAGTGTTTTTGAGGTGGGGTAAATTTATTTCCCATTGCTGTCACTTGTGCCTACGGTCATACTGTTGCTGTGCCAATAATACTATGTCCCTGTTTGGCCCCCCCTCTTTTAAAACTCTTACTCTTAAGCTCATTTTCAACCACACATTTCATGGGACCCACAACTTTTATGAAAATCTACTAAAAATCTGAGTATTAGCAAAAACCAAACAGGGGCTATGTGGGCGATATAATTTATGTTTTCTGGAAATTTCAGAAAAATAATGGGTTTTAAGTTATGATATTTTTATCCTTTTTCAAATATGCTTCTACAACTCAGTGAATAAAATTTTCTCAGTATGGTTGCTCAGATCCTTAACGCGGAAATATTGAGGCTAGTAAAACAGCAATAAGTCTGAATGTCTGATGATGTATTTGTGTATTTCCTTCTGTTGCATTTGATTTTTTTATTCCCATCAGAATGTCAGAACTTGATATTTGGAATTCTTTTCTTTTCTTCTATCTCCCATTAGTTTTTCTACTCCATTTTTATGCATCTTGTTTAATTATGTGCTACTTACTGTATTTTTGTCTGGATTTGCAGGGAAATGATACAGCATAGGCCTTATACCCAGAAAGTTGATGTGTATAGCTTTGGGATTGTGCTGTGGGAGCTTATCACAGGGTTGCTTCCGTTCCAGAATATGACTGCTGTTCAGGCTGCATTTGCTGTTGTCAACAAAGGCGTCCGTCCCAGTATCCCCAACGACTGCCTTCCAGTTCTCTGTGAGATCATGACCCGTTGCTGGGATGCTAATCCCGATGTTAGGCCCTCCTTCAGTGAGGTAGTCAGAATGCTTGAGCATGCAGAGACTGAGATCATGATGACCGTCAGAAAGGCTCGTTTCAGGTGCTGCTTGACTCATCCAATGACTACAGATTGATCATTGATGCAGGGATAAGATATTAGCAGCAGTAAGAAGAGAGTAAAGAATTGATAAGGAAGAGAGAGAGAGAGAGAGAGAAAAAAAAAAAAAGGTAAGGAAAGGAAACGCAAAACTGATTTCATGTCAGCCTTGTGTATGTATCAGGCTTAATTTATTTCTTGAGATAGACAAAGGGGAGGAAACTGTGATAAGAGCTGCTTGTTTTGTGTATTTCTTTTTAAAATTTGTGGATTTTAAGAATTGAATTAGTGGTAATAGAGGAGATTTGATGTGTATTGTACTTGCCCTTGGTGCCATATCTAAATCTTCCTTATTTCTTGGTTTTTCAGTGGCACCATTACTATTCTATAATCTTGTTTTCATTTCAGGAAAGATGGAGACACAGGTGTAATTTGCCCTTTGGAGTTTCAGCCACTTTGCGTTTTTTCCTTGTACTTGATAGCAAGACTAATGCCAAGGGAAAATGAACTTCCCAACACACAGACATGAAGCTAATGAGGCTAACTATTAAATAACATTCTTTAGATGTACTGGTTTATTATAAATTGCTGGAAGATATGCCTCTCCAGGACCATCCTTGTGTTCATCCCAAAGAGTAGTTTACTTTTTCAACTTTGCTAGGGTGTCAGGCTCAATGTCAGGATCACTAGCCATGGCGTCCCCTTATTGGAGGGGGGGTTGTTCATCCCAAAGAGCAGATTACTTTTTCAACTTTGCTAGGGGACCAGGCTCAATGTCAGATCTCTAGCCATGGCGCCTCTCTATTGGAGTGGGGGCTGTCATGCTATTGGGGAATAGCCCTCCCTCCAATAGGGGGGCGCCAAATGCACCCTCCTGGCACTTGGCCTGGCATTGAGCCGGGCCAAGTGCCATTTTCCTTACTTTTTATAGAAAAGTTCATTTCAATCACTTATCAATTCTTGCTATTCTAGAAATGCTACATATAAGTATTTTGAACTATGTTACAGAGGGGATTTGTATAATCTAATGAGAAGTTGCAAAGACTGGAGCCTAAAAATAGAAATTCTCACAGCTAATGAGATTTTACTACAAGTGTGGTGAGCCTAAAATTAGAAATTCTCACAGCTAATGGGATTTTACTACAAGTGTGGTTTATCTCCATCGAGAAAATAAGAAGTCAATCCATGAGGAATTCATATTAGAGAGGGGCATACTTGACATAAAGTAAAGTCCAAGAAAATTCAAATTGAAAGTTGAAAGTCAAGAAAAAGAAAGGTTTCTGGTGTGTTGTTGATATCTATTTAGCTGAAAATATATTTGAATTTTCTCCATTTGAAATTTTATTTAAACCAAAAGTTAGAAGAATTTTGGGGTGGCTCCTAAGCCCTTCAAGTTTTATAACCACGGGATGGATAACTCCACATACAAACATGCTATTTGGTGGCTAGATTGTATGCCATTTTGGGTAATAAAAAACACTATCCATTCAGGATGTCTAATCAAAACTCATTGATTTTTTTTAATTTAATTTAATTTTTTTTTAAAAGAAATACAGATTCACTAATGTTCAAACAAATAAAAATTATCGTGTTTAGTGCTAAAATTGCCTCTATGAAATAATAAACGGATTAGAAGCCGGACTTTTATTAGTGAATTCTGAAATTCCCAAATGTCCACCAACAATATAACTAGAATACTCAGAATCCAAGGGCTCATTTGGTTTGTATTTCAATTTTCAATTTTGAGTTCATTTTTAATTTTCTGTTTTGAGAATCTGTTTCAAGAATACTGAAAACACATTTGATTTATCATTTTAAAAACTTATTTCTCAAAACAGTAAACTAGAATATACTATTGGTTTGAAATTTTGAAAAAATATTTTATAACATAATTCCACGAAATTTGTTTATTCAGTAAAAATAGAACAATTTAATGTTAATATATTATTAAATAATATATACATTTTAAAATTGATGAATTTTACAATATTTTTTCTCGCTACAAAAATAAATAATAAATTGAGTTCAAAATATAGGAAATAAAATTAATGACATGGACTTTTTATTTGTGTTCATTTAAATATTTTTAATTAATTTTTATGTAAATAATCATAAGAGTTTGAACTAATTTTATTTTTTAATTTTTTTTAGAATTTTATTTTTTATTTTTTAGATTTTTTTTAGAATTTTAGAATTTATTTTTTTCAAAAGTTTTATTTATTTCTTTTTAGAATTTATCAAATTATTTTATTTTCAAAAAATTTAAAATTTTATTGCTTAAAATTTTATATTTATATTTTTTAAAATTTTATTTAAATGTCTATTTTTCATATTTTGAGTGTTTTCAGAATTTTCACTAAAACACTTAAAACGTCAAAAATATGTTTTGAATTTTATGTTAAAAGTTTATCTTTATTTTCGAAAATGCATTTTCAGAAATACCAGACTAAACACGTTTTCAATATTTTGTGAAACTGAAAATTGAAAACAGTTGAAAAATAACAAACCAAACGCACTCTAATTTATGGTGATTCTTTTCCAGAATAAGTTATTAGTTACCGTCATAATTCTAGATAGATCTTTCTGTGAATGAACTTTCTCAAGGTACAATATAAGATAATTATTTGAGAGCAATACTTATCTATTGTTAAAATAAATGAATTATTTTACTTTCAAGAAAGATGTAATGTATACAACAATAAAAATCTAATTGAAAAATTAAGCTTGCCCATTTTTATAAGAATTAAAGAGACGCTAGCTACGATAAAACAATTAGATATAAAAAAAGTCAAGGATTTTCTAACACATATAAAAAGAGCAGAGAATATTTTTACTGTAGAAACTATGGTTGTCACGTGGGCCGGGTTGTCAGATGGGCCGATTTTTACCGTAGAAACCGGTTATCAGACGGTTAATTTTTAGGTTTGGTATTTCCTCTCTCTCTCTCCTTTCATGTTTTCGCTGCCGCCTCTTCTTCTTCTTCTTCCACTACCGGCCTTCTTCTTCCATTGATCTTCTACTACCGCCTCCCTTCTTCTTCGATTGATCTGTCCAGAGGGGTTGAATTCTTAGGTCATCTCCCATAACACCTAGATCAGACAGACGTTTGAAAGGTACTCTCTCTTTCTCAAATCACTTTCCCATCATTCTTATTGTTTGCTTCCTCAATCTCTATCTCTGATGCATTAGTGTGGCTTGCCAGTTCTACATTCTTATTTTGTGATAGCACGTGATTGCGTTAGTGGCCTTGGTCAAGGTTCTTGGATTTCTTCTAAATTGAAAATATAATACAAGGGAGCTGATAAACCTAGATGGTTTAATATGCTATTATCAGCCAATCTTACTGGACAAATCGTAAAGCTTGATGTTTGATGACCTTTGAGTCTCGAGCACTGAAACAGCTTCCTGTCTTGCATTTTTGGTAGATTCAGGGCCATATATAGGGATTTTGGTGATGTGTGCCTTCTGTACTTGATGCATCTTCTGAAAGCATTCATGGAAGGAACAAGATTGACGAGGCTAGCATATCCCTTAATGTATTTTTCAATCTTTTCCTCAGATAGCCATCTTTAAATTTTACCAGCACTGTGTGCTTCACTACTCCTCTGCCTTCCGCCATCTTTTTTGTATTTTGTTGTATATATGTTTGAAATAAATTCAATAGTTCTGAGATAATTCTTATTGTTTGCTTCCTCAATCTCTATCAGCCAATCTTACTGGACAAATCGTAAAGCTTGATGTTTGATGACCTTTGAGTCTCCAGCATTGAAACAACTTCCTGTCTTGGATTTTTGGTAGATTCAGGGCATATATAGGGATTTTGGTAACGTGTGGTGTGTTGGCAAGGCCTACATTTCAAAACCAGGCTTTGCATTGCTGTGCCATTTTAGTGGGCGTGGTTATCATTCTAACGCCTGTTAAATTATGCACACAATCACTTTCCTTCTGATTGGACTCTTCTGCTTGTTTTGTGCCAGCATGAATAAATCCTTGTAACTAAATTTCCTGGCACCATGAAGTTTACTCCATTTTAAAGATTTGCTTATTTAGGATAAAAATTCTGATGAATTTTCATGATGATTGGACCCTTTTGTGACTTAGCTAAAAGTAATTTGTTCTCAGTTTAAATAGTTGACACCCCTTCCTGACCTTGGATATATGTAAGAAGCCGGTGCCTGGAGACAAAAAAACTAGAAACAATGTCATCACCCTATAGATTTAGAGTTGGCCTGCAGTAGGTTTGTAGTCAGCAACAATGACTTTCTCCATTTGAGAAAGTAACAAATTTGCAAATTTAACATGTTTGGATGAGTAATATCTAACATCTAAGAAAATAACTATCTTTAATAACAATTGTCTTGCAATAGATAGCATTTCTAGAATTTCTAGGACTTTGTCATATTACCATGACACGTTTGGTACACAGGGGGTTGAAAGTATTGGACAATATGAGAACAAAGCAAAAATTTCGTTCATTGCAATGTTGATTCTTGTAGAACATATACCCAATGTGTTTACAGTATAGATTGTTCCTTTTCTTCATATTACTTGACATTTAAATTACCTGAATGGCGGATTTGAGTGAAATCAGGTTGGATCGACAAGGCCACGTCAGATATCCTTTGGGTCGAGTGGGTACAGAAGGAAGAAGGAGGTAAAAAGGAAGAAAGGAACACCTTGGTCAGAAGGAAAACACAGGTAGTTGCACATACAAATTTAAAAGGTCATATTTGTGCTTTTATTCAATGGAATTGGTTTTGAATTTATACATATTCCTTTCAATTCTATTATATTATTGAAAATGTTGGTAATGTTTCTTCTTTTGATATCTGCGTATTTCCTTTGTTTTCATGTATGTTAGGCATGTATGTTAGGTTGTTAATTAAAGTTTGAACAAACAAAATTTTTTTGATTAAAGGTTTCTAGATTTTGCAAGGACAGAGTCGATGAAGAGATGGTTGAGCTGTATTTTATATCAATTGGAAATCTAAAATTTTGGTCTAAGATGTGAAGGGGAGAGGGAATAGTTAAATCCAGGAAGCAGAAGAAGATTTTAGAATTGGGGCATGTTTGAGACTCATTAGTACGTATTATATTGTCGTGTATTTCAAGTTGTATATCCTTCCCTGTTTAAATTATGCTAGAACATAGATGTTGGCATCTTTCGATATTAGGCATTGTATTACTGTTGAAAAGTTGTGTAAAAAGTCTTCCGCTTCCGTTGGTTGTGAATTTTATTTTTTTTCTGAATGTTTTCTATTTGGAATAGGATTTATTTTCTTTTAATTGAGGTCGTCGTCTGTGTTCTGCTGGATCTGCTTAACTTATGTTCACCATTTTCAACGAAGTCAATTGCATCAATTGTAGCCTGAAAATGATAAAGATTGAGGAGTTGTATTACAGTGATATGTAATATAGATACTGAATTGTTGAATTTACTTAATTCTTGAATTCTCGAGTTTACAGTTCAAGGGCTATTTAACCTCAAATTCCTGACATAGCAGCCTACTTAATTAAACTAAAAAGCCAACTTGAAAATAAGAGCGTATACTGGGATGGGATCCTACTTAATTAAACTAAAACCATTCCACCTAATTTTCAGCTTACTTGTGGCGTATCAGAGTTGTCTGTATCTCAGCATCATTGAAGGGATAATCTTCCATGGCATATTAAACAGGCATGTGGTAGTGTGGAAAAATTGTGAAAGAGGACAGACAGAGTAGTGTGAAGAAATGTTCTTCATATATGTAGGAAATAATAAAATTCACATATGCTTTCATATATAATGGAAAGATGAAAGTTGACGCCAATCATTTAGGTATCTTGATGGATAATAGTATAATTTCCTACATTGCTACATTTTTTCTTCTATGTCTCCTATGTATCTCCTATTAGACACTTATTATCAATTCTTGGCTTGCCACTTCGTGAATACAAATAAATAGTCGTAGGTTTCTTGTGAATATTAGATTAAATAAAATAGTTTAAAAAATACACTGTGATTTTTTCCTTAAAGGTATCCAAAGGTTTGAATTCTTAATGGAAGAATTCATATTGCCTTCTATTAAAGTATTAATTTTGCTTCAAGATAATAATTAATGAGATATTATTGTAAGTGTGTACTCATGTATATTAGTGTGGATAAACTTTGGGTTTTGCTTCTAATGATTTTCATTTTATATTCTTCAGTATAGGAGAGGCTTAATGCTTTTTATTTATGTTGTCTTCCATCCAAATAATAAGTTCTTACTTTGGACGTTTCAAAATATGTTTCATTTTTTAATTATATTTGTAGATAATGTCTAATTCTGGTCGGATATGTGTTTCCAATGCCTGCGATGATGGTGGAGCTGAGAAAGTTTTATTGACAAACAAAAAAGAAATACAAAATAAGAGAAGAAGAGAATTATATGCAGAGCGAAAAGGAAAGAAGGAAAGACGTATTGGTCGTCCTTCACGTGTATCGCAGTTACAAGGTTAATTACTCTTTATTTTTTACACATAAATGTTTATGTTTTCTAATATCGTCATGAAATTAATTTTTTTTGTTTTCCCAAAAAAAAAAAAAATACTCTATTATTAAAAAAAATAAAATCTCACATATCTAAGTTGTTTTCATTATTTTTATGGAGTTAAAATATTTGTTCTATGCTGGAAAACAAATCCTACTTATCTAACTTATTTTTATTAGTTTATAGAGTTGGAGTTATTATTGTATATATTATTTAAATTTAATACAGAACATTAGCTTCAATTATTCATCTCATTTCTACCTTTTAAATAAACCTTATTATTCTCAAATTGTGTGTTGGAAGCAACATTTTTTTTTTTAAATATACAAATTGATTTTTATAGTGTGTTTTTGTATGTGTACTTGTAAATGAAGCTAATTAAAATCTATGCATTGTAGATTCACACTTTGGTGACAATGTTGGTAGTGAAACAATCGCTTCTTCCTCGATCGTTGTAGGTGCTGAATTATCTACTGATACTACAGGTATATTTAACAATGAAATTGAACTTGAGGAACGGAGTGAGCGTATTTCAACATTAAGGTTACTTGTAGTTCCAATTGAACCTTATATTTTACCATCGCCTACGATTTGTGATTATTGTGATGCAAAGAAATTTTTCAAGGAATGTAAAACTTTTTGTTGTTCTGATGGGAAAATTAGATTATGCCTTAATACAGTACCATCTGATTTGTATAATTTGTTCACATCATCAACACCTGAAGCTTTACAATTTAGGACTATTTGTCGAAGTTACAATAATCATTTTGCTTTCACGTCCTTCGGTGTAAAATACGACACTGATTTATGCAGGATGAATAAAGGAATTTATACTTTTAGAGTTCAAGGTCAGGTGTATCACTACATAAACCCGTTGTTACCACATGATGGAAAACCAAGTTATTTACAGTTATATTTTTATGATACCGAAAATGAAATTCAAAATCGTATGAACAATTCTAATCGTTTTTCAGAATTAATGTTACAAAAATTGATAGATATTTTGAGGATCAATCCTTACTCAAAATTTTTTCGCTCTTTAAATAGTATCGAAGCCTTAGAGACGTACAAAATACAAATAAGATGTAATTCTCAACTCGATCAAAGGGTGTATAATCTTCCAACAACATCTCAAATAGCTGCAGTTTGGGTTGATGAGGATCCTACTGCAGAAGTTAGAATTCGCGACATTACCATTTTTGGTCATTCTGGATCATCTCATAAAGTGCATTATTACTTTGGTTGTTATGATCCTCTTCAGTATCCTTTGTTGTTTCCTTATGGTGAACCTGGATGGCACGAGGGTATTAGAAGAAGTATTAAAACACATCATTCTTCTTCTCTTGCAGCTGAAGATGTAATTGATATTAGAAATATCAACTCTGCAGAGGAACTAATTGAGAGAGAGAATGAAGGCATGTCAATACAAACTTTTTTTCTCTTTTATCTATCTAATGTAATTTACAATTAATTTGCTATGTCATTTAAAATATTGTCTCCTTTCTTTCTTTTAGGACATAGAAAATCGAAGAAAAGATCTCAAGTTTCTTGTCGGGAGTACTATTGTTATAAATTACAAATTAGAACTTTAGGTAACTCAATCTTGCTTCATGCTGGTAGACTTTTACAACAATACGTAGTTGACATGTATGTGAAAATTTGAAACGTCTAGATTAGATTACTTTAGAAATAACCAAAAACATATACGTGCTGAATTATATCAAGGGATTGTTGATACTATTGAAACAGGGGAAACTAGAGGGAATAAAATTGGTAAGAAAATTATTTTACCATCATCCTTCACTGGTGGTCCTAGAGATAAGAAAAAAAGATATATGGATGCAATGGCATTAGTTCAGAGATTTGGAAAACCTGATATTTTTTTAACAATGACTTGTAATCCTAATTGGCCTGAAATAAAGCAGGAATTACAATACAACGATGAAGTACAGAATAGACCTGATTTAATATCCCGTGTATTTAGATCTAAATTGGAAATGTTGAAGCATGACTTATTTAAAGAAAAAATATTTGGTCCTATTGCAGCTTACATATATGTGATTGAATTTCAAAAAAGAGGTCTTCCACATGCTCATTTCTTGTTAATTTTAAAACACACGGATCAAAAATTACTTCTACCAATGTCATTGATAGTATTGTTTCATGCGAAATTCCTAATCAAAATAATTACCCTTATTTACGTTCTCGTGTTATCAAACATATGATGCATGGTCCTTGTGGAATTCTAAATCCAAAAAATGTTTGTATGGAAAAGAACCACTTGTGTAAAAATAAATATCCTAAAGAATATTCAACAATTACCACTTTAGGCAATAATTCCTACCCTTTATATAGACGTCGTGATAACGGTGAAGAAGTTAAGGTTAGAGGAGAGTATTTAGATAATAGATGGGTAGTGCCTTATAATCCTTATTTGATAGCTAAGTATGATTGTCATATTAATGTAGAAATTTGTTCCACCATAAAAGTTGTTAAATATTTATACAAATATGTTTACAAAGGTCATGATCGAATAAGTTTTTCTTTGCAAAGTAATGAAGTTGATAATGATATTGATGAAATCTCACAATATCAAACAGTTAGGTGGATATCTCCACCAGAAGCAACTTGGAGAATTTACGGATTTATTTTATCCGAGAATTCTCCATCTGTTATCCCTCTACAATTACACCTTCAAAATGGTCAATTCGTTACGTTTAACAATTCTGATGATGTAACAAAAATTATTTCTAGAGATTATGTACAACGTACAATGTTAACTGAATATTTTCGTATGAATTCTACAAACGAAAAAGCTAAAACATTATTGTATAGAGATTTTCCTATTCATTTTATTTGGGATGCTCAATCTAAAATTTGGAGTCCAAGAAAAAGAAAAGATGTAATTGGTCGAATTATTACTGCAAATCCATCTGAAGGTGAAAGATATTACTTGCGACTTCTACTAAATCATATTAAAGGTTCAACATCTTTTGAAAGCTTGAAAACAGTTAATGATGTTAATGTATCATCTTTTTCGAGAATCAGCTCTATTACATGGCTTGCTGAATTCGGATAATAATTGTGAGCTTTGTTTAGCTGAAGCAATAGTTTATCAAATGCCAAATTCTTTACGGAGATTGTTTTCCACTATATTAACTTTATGTGCCCCTCAAAATCCATCAACTCTTTGGTCAAAATTTAAAACATATATGTTTGAAGATTATGTTCAAAAAGGCATTTCTTACGAAAATGCTGAAGTAAAAGCATTACAATATATAAATAGTGTTCTTGAACCAATTGGAAAAAACATAAATGATTATAAATTAGTTTCATTTGAAATAAACATAAATGAAAATGAAAGGTTAGTAAATATGATTGCTGAAGAAATGAGAGATGGCTTCATTAACATTGAAACTACTTCATCAATTGTATTAAATAAAGAACAGCAAGCTGCATATGATGCAATTTTGCATAGAGTTTTCACTGATGGAATAGGGTTATTTTTTTTAGATGGCCCAGGAGGAACAGGAAAAACATTTTTGTACAAAGCATTATTAAGAGCTGTTAGAGCAAAAAATTTAATTGCGTTGGCTACAGCTTCTTCAGGTGTAGCAGCATCATTATTACCAGGTGGTCGCACTGCACATTCACGTTTTAAAATCCCATTAGAATTAAATACAAGTATAAGTTGCTCTGTTAGTAAACAATCAGCCTTAGGAAATTTTTTACGAATGACAAAATTGATTATATGGGATGAAGCTCCTATGACACATCGTTACGCAATAGAAGCTTTGGATAGAATGCTTAGAGATATTCATGAATGTGATACACCTTTTGGTGGAAAGGTAATAGTTTTTGGTGGAGATTTCCGTCAAATATTACCAGTTCTTCCAAATGGGAATAAGACAGATATAATGCAAGCAAGTTTAGTGTTTTCTTATCTATGGCCTTCATTTATTCGTTTACATTTGATTCAAAATATGAGAGCCCAGTTAGATCCAATGTATTGTAAATATTTACTTTCTATAGGTAATGGCGTTGAAGATGCCCATTCTTGTGGTATGATTGAGCTTCCATCTAATTTAACATTAGCCTACGATGATGAATTACTTTCCTTGAAATCATTAATAAATGTAGTATTCCCAAATTTACAAACATATAATACTACCTTAGATACCATGATTAATAGAGTTATCTTAACTCCAAAAAATGAATCAGTTGATGAAATTAACAATATGTTACTAAAAGAAATTCCTGGTAGAAACTTTACATATTACAGTTTTGATGAAACAATTGATAAAACTGAACAGGGTATTCAAGAAGATTTCTTAAACACATTAACTCCAAATGGTATACCACCGCATGAACTTATATTGAAAGAAAATTGTCCTGTTATATTACTTCGAAACATAAATCCTTCGGAAGGTCTATGCAATGGTACAAGACTAATTTGTAGAAAATTTGAAAAAAATGTTATTGATGCTGAAATTGCTGTCGGAGAATATCGTGGAAAACATGTTTTTTCTACCTAGAATTCCATTCATTCCATTAGAAAGTGAAAGAGGTTCAGTCCCATTCAAACGAACTCAATTTCCAATACGTCCATGCTTTGCAATGACTATTAATAAAGCTCAAGGTCAAACTTTAGATTTTGTTGGACTTTATCTTCCTGAACCAGTATTTTCGCATGGACAGTTATACGTTGCATTATCAAGAGCGAAAACAAGTGATGCTATCAAAATCCTGGTTAAACCAACAAATATACATTCGTTATTACATAACAAATGTACAAAAAATGTTGTTTACAGTGAAATCCTTGAATTAGTAAATTTATTGTAACATTTTTATTTTATGAATGAAAGTCATGTTTGCATTTATTTTTGTTTTAGTTACAAAAATTCTTGTTGCCTTGTTCTTCTATCACTTACCTAGATACTTTTTCCATCCTTAATAGCATATATTTATATTTAAATTCATTACTATCTATTTTCTTTTTGTAAAAAAATCATTTTTTTGTATTTATTGTATGCTTTATTTTTAGACTTTCTTAACAATCATGAATACTTGTCAATACATTTGGAAATGCTTTAATTTATTGCATATGGTTCTCAGTATATTACTAATAAATTTTAATTATTTCCTGTAAAAATTCTTAGAATATCATTAATTCCATGTAACTAATTCAGTGAATTTTAAGTCAAGTAACAATATGAATTTCCATATTAATAAATGGTCTTAGGACACTATCATTTTGTGCAAATGAATTCAACCACTTCTACATACTATTGATAATATGAAATAATATATGAAGAGAAAACCAATTTGAATAAAATATTTGTGTATATAATTTGGAGCTGTTAAATTTAATTTCATATGCATTTTTGAAATATTTAATATGTTGTCACAAAAGAAATTTTTAGAGGATATGTGAGATGAAATTAGTTCTGCAAAATTAGTGTGTATTTTTCTGCAAAATTTTAGATACTTTTTTGTCTGCTTTTCTTAATTGAGTTTGCTTTCTTCTATAAATAACTTTGTTAAAAACATATGCTTAAACATTGTGCTTGTTTTATTTGATTGTAATTTCTTATATACCTTTGTGTTTTGGGAATTTGGAGGTGGTGTGGAGATATGTTGGCAAGATATGGTGAAATTTGACTTGGAATGAGAAGTTTCTGCCAAACTCAGCTTACATAGTAGGTAATTGATGAAATGGTTAGATCATACAGATCAGTTACTGATGGCTGCTCATTAATTGTACATTCAAATGGCTACTGGTTTTATGATATCCATGTATTTCCCTTTTTTTTATACCAAAAACACATAATTTAAATATTCTATACAATACTTATTCTCCTCCAGACTGTATTTTACTTGTATCCATCCGGTATAGGTTTCAATATTTAACTGTATATAACTTTAGATATCCAGTCAAAACCATGGGATGTTGTTCTCCAGTAGTTTGTTAGTCCTGATGTATGTCCTTTAGTTCAAGATGACACATCATTTCGTTTATATAAGATTTGGAAATCAAAAGCTTAAATTATTCGTCAATAGATGGCAGAATTCTTTGAATGCTAATGTAATTTGTAGAAGATTAAGGTTGTTAAATGAATGAAAAAATTGTAATGAATTATCTCCATTCATTTTGCTTTATACTGTCAAGATAATAGGTAATATGTATCCCAGTAAAGTAATGCTAATTCCAATCAAGGATATGACTGGTGTACTTTCATTTGCAGAGATGCTTAAATTGGAGTGAAAATTGAAGCTTGTAAAAAATATCTTGCAAAAGGTAATTAGTTTCTCATTATACTCACTTCCCATTTTTTTTTTTTTTTATCTTTGTCGTTATAATGTTTTCATCCAGATTTACCATTGACACTGTATTTCTCCATTCTAAAGTTGTAGATATTCATAATAAGAATTGCCTTAAAATTAATTATTCATTATAAATTTATTTTTTGGACTTTAGGATGTTTAAATTTTGTTTTATTATTTAGGGGTGAACAAATACATTACACATCAATTGTACCGAAAGCTAATCAATTTATTTGATGTTTCTGTCATGTCATTATCATTAATATAAGTCTGGTACTTTGATGATAACGTGTTATTGTTTTGAGAATTATGTTTTCAATTAATTAAACTTTCAATCGTAGTAACACTCGTGATGATTAAAGTATTTTGAAATTTTGAATCTATGAAATATTCTGGTTTTTTAGATTGAAACCATCTGTATATTATTAATAAATAAAAGTACGGAAAAAATAAAAAGGAAAAAGAAAAATAGTACCTTCATTCAAATTACCACATATTGTCCTAATCTGTTTGTTTTCTTATGTTACAATGAATTGTATCAATGTGAAACTGAGATTGTTTATTTCATAATGAATTATTTCAATTTATCTATGTTCAACCTGATATTGAATGTGTTTTCTAATTGTACTTCAGCCCAACTATGGCGTAATGGCAGTATCTCCAGAAAACGATAATATTGCAAAATCAGATGCTATTAAGCTTGTAAAGGAAGTCAATTTCTCAGGTATGCTCCTTTTGCTATTCAATAAATATGAGCTCCATATGTTTTTTCCACTCTTTTGCATCTATGTTGCATTGTCATTTACTATTCACATATAACTGTTTCATTTGTGGCTAGGTTTTGCATCTAATAGAAATGGAGGAAATTGGATTGTTGGATGGGAATAAAGGGAAAGGCTATGTGAATGCTGTTTGGAATCATGCCCAGGTAAATTGTTTTAATGTATTAGTGTATAAATAAAGAATTTTGGGTATTTATTTACATAAAAATAAACTACGTTGCTGGTGTGCGAGCACCGTGCAATCTCGCACGGTGCGAGATCTGCACATAAATAAAGAATTTTGGGTATTTTTTATTTACATAAAAATAAACTATGTTGCTGGTGTGCGAACACCGTGCCTCTCGCACGGTACGAGATCTGCACGGTGCAGATCTCGCACCGTGCGAGAGGCACCGTGCAATCTCGCCCGGTGCCTGCGAGAGTGCACGGTGCCTCTCGAGAGGCACCGGGCGATAGTGCACGGTGCCTCTCGATGGTGTGCGAACACCGTGCAATCTCGCACCGTGCGAGAGGCACCGTGCAAGAGTGCACGGTGCCTCTCGAGAGGCACCGTGCAATCTCGTCCGGTGCCTGCGAGATTGCTCTATGCAATCTCGTGAGGCACTGTGCGAGAGTGCACGGTGCCTCTCGAGAGGCACCGGGCGAGCACCGGTCACAAATTTTCTCTCAAATTTTCAATCCCACTTCTTATCTTACGAAGAAAAACTCATGTTAGACACTTTCCTTTTTTTATTTATAAATTATTATTATATTACAATAAATAAAATGCAAAAAAATTCAGTGAGATTCAGTGAGATTTAATTACTACTGTAGTTACAATTTTTTTTTTACTACAAAAATCTTTGGCATATTACTTGCAACGTTACTTTTGTCAGTCTAACCTTTATCACCTCCTTACCAGCTGTGTCAGATTTGATAGACATAAAGTAAGTCTGTATTTCACCTTACCATTACCCATTTCTATGAGTAATAATAATAAAAAAAAGACGTGCTTTACCTTACATTACCCATTCTATAAGTAAGTCTCTGAGCTTCACCTTACCATTATCCATTCTATAAGTAAGTCTCTGTGCTTGACCTTACCATTACCCCATTCTTATTACTCATTATTAGATAGAGAAGATAGTCATTATTATTATTATTATTATATATATATATATATAAAAAAAATATAGTTCACCTTACCATTACCCATTTCTATGAGTAAAAATAAAATAATAATAATATATATAATAGAAAAAAGACGTGCTTCACCTTACATTACCCATTCTATAAGTAAGTCTTTGTACTTCACCTTACCATTACTCATTCTATAAGTAAGTCTCTGTGCTTCACCTTACCATTACCCATTCTTATTACTCATTATTAGATTATTATAATAAAAAAAAGACTGCTTCACCTTACATTACCCATTCTATAAGTAAGTCTCTGATTTTCACCTTACCATTACCCATTCTACAAGTAAGTCTCTGTGCTTCACCTTACCATTACCCCATTCTTATTACTCATTATATATAGAAAGAAAAAAATATAGAATAGATATAGATAGAGATAGTCGTTATTATTATATATATATATATATATATATATATATATATATATATATATACATATATATACATACAAAAATACATAAAATCTCATCATCTTCCCACTGCTATTGGAAGAAGAGTATGGTGCACTATGTAATTATTTTATTAATTTAAATTAAATATAATATAAAAAAAAAACACGGTAAAACATACCTCATCATCTCTTCCTGCTTATATATATCTAGCACCACCATCTTCTCAAACCAGGGAAAAAAAAATACTTAGAGATTACAACCTTCATCTGCTGCCAATTTTTTTTTTCAAACATCTTCCCAGTTGTATTTATTTCAGGTTATCTTTCTGTAGCCATTTATTTCAGCTTTCTCTAAGTTTTATCAATATCAAAAACACTTAGAACAATTGAATTTACATTTATTATCTGTCTTCTTTTTTATTAGTTGCTATCCCACACAAGCAATGGCAAACGAATACAGTCTCATAACAGATATCTCACCTGGTGAAAGAAATTGGACAGCAAAAATATTCGTTGCTGAAAAGGGACCAGCAAGAACAGCTCAACATAGCCCCTCAAAGTACCAAAACTTCATACTTATGGATGAAAAGGTATAACTTAGTTACTATAAACTTCATTTGCTTTCCTGCTATGCCATTTTAATGTAGATAGATGTTTTTCACCATGTCATCTTTAATACACCAGATAGTCGACTGATGTACCATTTTATTATACTTCAAATTTCAACAGGGAAATAAAGTTCATGCCACAATTTGGGACAGTAATATTTCAGCTTTTGAAAATGAACTAACTCTTGGAAAAACATACTTGATCTCAAATGCATATGTAAGGCATCCAAAAAGTGATTATAAGCTGTATGCTGGAGATGTACAGTGGACTATTTCTGGAACAACTAGGATTGAGGAAATACAAGAAAACAATGATGCACTATTATTTTCAACATTCCACATCACTCCATTTGAAGACTTTGAAAAATATATGGACACCGATACTGACATAGGTATCATCAGTATTTGTTTACCTTTTTTTGGTTCCATTTTCTTATTCTTTTCATCGCTGTTTCATAGTAACATGTTAATCTACTGTAGCTGTGATTGCAATTGCTATTGACATACGACCCAAGAGGCTCATACATACACGAGCTGGTGGACAAGTATATGTTCAAGACATTGTTCTTATGGACAAAAGGTTGATGTTTATTTTGTTATTATATACTTTAAATCTACCCTATTTATGCTATGATGTCATTTCATTTTTATTTTTTTTAAACGTATACCAGGTTTGAAACAGTAGTTCTAACGATGTGGGAGGCTTTCGTGGAGCGAGAATGCATTCTTATTGCAAACAATATAGCTAAAAAACCAGTCGTTGTTGGAAATCATTTGAAAGTTTCATCTTTCAATGGTTAGTTTGTTGAAACTTTTTCTGAGTATATATATATGGACTATTTCTTACAGTAAAAATTTAATGTTTTGCATGTACATATATAAAAAATAACCTGAAAAATCATTTATACTTTCCTTTGTCTATATAGGGCTGTCTCTATCTACAAAAATGAATAGCTGCTTTTTCATTGACTATCCATTTGAAGAAGTTGCAAAGCTCAAGTCATGGTAATACCTATCTTCTATTACAGTTTACCACTTGAAATTACTCCAGTACATAAATTAAACGCTCCTGAGTTCAACAAATTCTTGATCCAGCATTGCGCTTTGACGTACATTTCAATAACTGTTAATATACTTTTCTCCAACCTCTTGTAGCATTCCAGTTAGATTAGAAAGATATAAGCCACCTTCTACTAAACCTGTAACTTTTTTACTATCATTCATGCACTGTACAGCATATTAACCTGATTATAACTGGATCTTTCATGTAGACAGATGATTATAAGTATTTAGATTTTCAAATTAAGCATTCAATAATTAGCCACTTTTCACTCCATAATTCCTCAACATATTGAATTTGTTTACTCATTTCTTTGACAATCGTTGGATGTTTTCACGTAATATTCCAGTTTGTTACATGTTAAATTTACCTTCCATTCTAATAGAAATAAAGATTCTTATATTATTTTTTTTTTTTCAAAGAAGTAACTTTGTATTTAAACCAATAATATAATCTAACCTGCAAGGATTGCTGAAAACTTGGACGGATTGAATGAAATCGCATTGATGAAACCATGTCTTGAACTTACACCATCGAAGTTATCACTTCCATCGGAGGATAAGTACACTGATATCAGAGATATCCACACTCTGTTAAATCTGGGTAAATCATTTCAAGCTTCATTTAAATTGGGTTTTGTACAAATTTACAATCCATGTATTTAGTTTATATTATATATTTAGAAGACTTGTATATTATTTCATTATTTAATCTGCACTACTTGATTTATTTACAGCAAAAACATTTCTGGATAAAAGCAACAGCAGATATTGAAATGAAAAAAACCTCTTTTTGGTATCTATCCTGTAATAACTGCAACAGAGTTTCAAATGCTACTAAGGCCGGTGAGACATACTACTGTAGGTTCTGTAAGTGTCAAACTTCGACAGCAGTGCCAAGGTAAAATGATAAACCAGATAGTGTAAAATTTATACACCTGACAGATTAGTTCTATAATGATAGAATCTTTCTCCAATCAAAACTATTTACAACTCCTTCATTATACTAATAATAATGCATCTCATAATTCTTTTAGGGCAAGAGTAGATATTCGACTTCATGATTCAACTGGATCTCTTAGTGCATCAGCTATGGGTGAAACAGCAGAAAATATTCTACAATGTCGTGCTGAGATTTTAATGGACAAAACAACATCTGTAAGGACTATTGATCTTTTTTTTTTATTGAACACTGAAAAATTTACTTTGATCACCACTCACACATCTTTAACATCTCCAGGAAACTGCACCAAATCTTGGTGAGATTATCCGTGCAAAAATTGATGAAAATCATGCATTCTATGTCAAGGCAATATTGTTGGTACCAAATCCTACTGAATTCAGTGCTACCGTCCAGAAACAGTCAAACTCAACAGACCATAAGTATGAAATCATCTTCATGCTCGACTCATCTACAAAACAACCGGCTATTGAAGACTCAAAAGAACCAGTTGAAGGCTCAGACATCACAAAAAATACAAGTCCAGTAATTAAAAACAAGAATGCAGATTCAACATCACTTCTTCCAACATCATCTCCTCGTGCAAAGAGGTCACTTTTCCATAAATCTGTTGACACAAGTCCTGCCAGCAAAAAAGTCGACAAAAGCACCACCAACAATGAAGACAACCAGGCATCCATCAAGAAAATGCAGTAGGCATTTCATTGTTGTTTTGTTTGAAATTATCTCTTGTTTTGTCGAATGATGGGATAATTTTGCACCAAAGAACCAGTGACAGCAGTTGTTTTTTGAAGGCTATAATAGATGTCAATTTGTGCCTTTTTTTTTGGCTTACACTTGCACCAAATCTCAAAATCTCAAATGTTGATGCAACACCAGTTTAAATGTGGAGATTTGTGGAAGTTTCACTGAATAAAAATATTATTGTTGCTGTGTTTCTTTTTTTGGATCCATATCATCTCATTGTGTTTTGGTTTTTATCATTGTTGCTTACATATATTACTCTTCCTATATATAATCGACCATGTTGCACAGTCATATAGTTTATAATTTACAGTTCATTCTTATCTTTGTTTACTTATTAACTTAGTAATACATTTTAAAGGAAATATGATGTTGATAAGGAGGAATATTTTCTCGTACTACTGCAACATGAATTTAAATGGAGTGCACAGAAATCACAATGTCTTAACATATTGATATTGAAATAAAAGCTAATTCATAAAATTTATTTATACCGTTACAGTATATCATGTCAAATTCAATTGAATTACTTCTCACTACTACTTTTAATCCTATCCTAACAATATAAAAAAAAATAGTTTTATACTATCTTGTAATGGATATTCAATTATAACTATTTGTTTTTCGCAAGTAGATACTGTTGATTTGTACTGAGGCATAATGGATATTCAAGTGCAAATTTTTGTTGTTACTTCGATTTTTCTTTCACTACCAATATGATTTTTCTTAACTAACATATATTCTTTTATCCTAAAAAAATTAAATTCTATTCAAAACCTAAAAACAAAAATGTTATTACTAAAATATTATTACAAATATTTATTACACTACCTACATTATTTAATATCCACAACTTCCTATTCGGTACAAACTTCCAAACCAGGCATTATTATTCGGTACAAGCTTCCATCTTCTGTGCAAACCAGCGTCCATCTCTTCTCATCTCTTCTGTCTACGAAAACACTGCCTATTTCAGGTTATCTTCTATCCATCTTGCTGGGTGCATGGATCTCGTAAGGTGCGAGATCCATGTGCGCACGCTGCCTGGATCTCGCACGGTGCCTACCGGCAGGCACCGCAAGGGCGGATCTCGCACCGTGCGAGATCCGTGTGCGCACGGTACTACCGGTAGGCACCGTGTGTGCGGATCTCGCACCGTGCGAGATTCGTGTGCGCACGGTGCCTTCCACCGTGCGTGCGGATCTCGCACGGTGCTCTCGACGCGAAATGCGTGTGCGCAGTGAATCCTTCGGTAGAGAGAACTGGTGCAGTTAGTTGACATACAAATTTTTTCTGATTGTTAGCTTTTCACTCTTATTCATCTGAAACCAAGTTGAGATGACTGAAAAATTTAATCTCTAATTACAAATATTTAAAGCTTATTGCATTAAAAGGAAAACAGAAAATTCACTTCTAATACTTAATTCAATTGAGTTAGAGATAAAAATTATGATTGCCTATAGCTCTAATTATTTTTCTCATCCATTTGCTTGCTTGTTCTAGGATGAGGTAACTTAGCCAAATCTAACATTGTGTTCGACATGAATAGCAATTACAGATGATAGCAATTACTAATTGCAAAGTCTTTGAGTGGCCAAATTTATTTAAATTTAGTCTTAATATCATAAGGGAATTGTATATCCGGATGCTGCCTTCAGCAGCGGTTGAAGATGGAACATTTTATTATTTTTATTAACAGGTACAACTAACTCTTACCAATAACTGGCCAAATTTGTTCTCTCTCTTACACAGTTTTCACATATAGGTGATGCCAGCACTTAATTTCAAGAACTTCGCCTACGTTGCTTCAACTGTTAGATTTGCTTTTCAACACTTTGTTGTATGTGCTTACTCATGACATTAATACTGTGTCTCCAATTACACAACATTATGTGTCTCTTCAACTCAGTGTTTCATTACAATATCAAAGCTTGTTTGACCAAGTTGAATTTGGTTAAACGATGGAACACACATGTAATTTCGTATGACTTGACATTAATATTTTCTTTCTTTAGCTAACTTATGATTTCTTCTTATGTTGGAAGAAAATCAAAGTAAATGAATGTCTTGCCAATAGTTAATTTCATAGTTAAATTAGATGGATTTTTCATGGCAATTATTGTAAGCATGTATAAAAATAATGTTGCCTTAGGTAAATGCCCAGATTAACAATACTTGTTATCAGTGTCTTTCACTTAGACAATCATCAATTTTTTTTTTTTTTCGATAGGCATATGATAGTTGTAATTATTTGTGTAGATGGCTTTGGAATATATACTCTCTCCAGACCACTGGTGTTCTGCAACCATCACGCAGTATCCACACCATCAATTCATTAAAGATTTGCTGGAAGTAATAAGTACAGAATACCAAGCCTCTTTACTGAGTAGTAATTTCTATGGATTTCTGTATGGATTTATTTACAGAGGAGATGAACAACAGTTTAATGGAAAATTAGTGCACGAATTTATATTGAGGTTTGTAAACTGTGGTAAGAAGAATGAAGTGTGGGTAAAATTAAAAAATCAGTTTGCCCGATTTGGTATGCAAGAATTTTGTTTGATTACTGGATTGCCTTGTCACGAATCCAACGTCAATCTTCAATTAAATAATGATAGGCTTAGAAATGAATATTTTGAAGGTACAAAAGTGATTAGTATGAGGAGGCTTTTTGAAGTATTCCACCTCTGCGAACATCCACATGATAAATTTAAACTAGGATTAGTTATGTTGGTGGAGTGTGTGTTGAAAACCAACAAGAAGGATTATTGATTACAAAAGTCTTAGCATGGTTGAGAATATTGATGGTTTTCTTGCATATCCTTGGGGTCGAAAAGCTTATTTTGTTTTGTTACACTCATTGCAACAACGGGTTCAGAAGATGCAAGACAATCAACAAACTGATTGTAAATATACATTACATGGATATCCACTTGCGTTTCAGGTATATTTGTTTTGAAATTTTTATAATTTCTTAAAGTATTTATATAATATCTAATATTTGTATTTTTTAATATTAAAGTTCTGGATTTACGAAGCATTTCCTGAAGTTGGAGAAAATTTTGGACGACGTCGATATAAAACTTTACAAACTCCAAGAATGCATAAGTGGAAACCAAATAAAAAATTATTGGAGAATAATATTAGACACTTCTTAGCCACCAAAGAGGTATGTTTTCTTTTATCAAACATTTAACAATTCTATCATGTTTGTTTATCCTTTTTTACAAAAAAATTTGAACTTTTTTTTTCAGATAGAAATACTTGCAGTGTTACAACCATCAGAAGAAGAATTACAAACACCATGGTACACAAGTCTTTCACTGCCAGTTGACAACCAACATACCCTGTTGGATGCCATAGTTAATCGCCAATTACATAACCTACCACACCTACCAGATGAAATAGCTGAAAGGGATATTCCAACTGAGCATACACCAAGAGAAATACCTCAGGCAGATATTCCAAGTGATATTGGAGTTCAATCGACTTCTTCTTCTGGAAGCTCCAACTATGTAACTAGACAGCAGATGGATGAAATGTTCAACATGTATAGGCAACATATGGTGTCAGATATGTCTACTTTGTATAATAACATGTTTGAAGAATCAAAAAAAACAACAAGCTGACTATCTAGAAAAGCAAAGACTACTCTTTGAAGAAGATGAAAAAAGAAGACGGGAGGAGATGTCTTACCAAAGACAGTTATTTGAAGAACATGAAAAAAGAATTCATGATTACTATCAGGAGATGCAATACCAGCAAAGACAGCTATTTAAAGAAAATGCAAAGAGAGGACAAGATCTTGGTAATGTTTATCCAGTCCAAAGTAACCAGCCAACATCTAACCAAGCAGAACCCTCAACATCTCACCAACATGTTGAAGCATTAGAACAAATTGAAGGGCCAAAAACACAAAAGACACATGAAGAAAAAAAGAAACAATCTGATCGATATCCTTTAGAAGACTATAGTATGGAGAAGTACGAAATTATTAGAGATTGGATCATCATGAATCCATCTGGGTAATGTTTCATCCTTGAATATTACAATTGTTATTGAATTTATCTAATGTTAAATCTAATCCATATTCTATGTAGATATTGGGATGATAAAAATGGCAATCTCTATAAAAGCACACAGTTACAAGATACAATGGATGTAAATGAAGAGATGACTATAACAGTAAGTCATACATAGTCATTATATTGAATCATCATAATCAGTTTCATACAATGGTAACATATCTAATTCCTGTCTATCATTTTGTTAGGCTATTAATTTAGAGTTAAGTCTTTTGAGACGGCGAATCCTTAAAGGTTGCAGCCGTTGTTCTAAAGAATATGCTATTATGGACTTTCAATTTGAAGATGAATGTCATAGATATGTGAACACTGGAGTAGATCTACAGGAAAAACCAAAAGCCAAAGACCTCGAAACACTTCACTACCCAATTTTCTTACAAGATTATATATTTGGTCGTTTGCCACGTTTTGGTCTTCAATGGACAAGTTGCAACTATCTACTAATTCCATGCGCCTATCCAAGCGCTGTTTGGTATCTCTTCTTAGTTGATTTGCGTGAATGGAAATTACAAATATATAATTGTAGCAACAACCTTCAAATAATGGAATTGGTCATCGCCTATGCAAGACCAACATGGATAGCACTCCAGAAACTATTGAAGCAACCAGATTTCTTAGTTAGAGAAGATTTCAACAAACATAAAAAGAAGGAAATCGAAATAGACATTGTACCATACCAACTTTCTGCAAATAATGCGTAAGAATTTACTTCCATGTTATTATACTACTTAATTAATTTCTTCGATGAAATTTAATTTCCTCCACCAATAATTTTTTTTTTTTTGTAATTGTGTATACTAATTTAGTCTGACGTTGACTGTTTCAGGCCAAATTGTGGAGTTTTCATCCTAAAATACATAGAATGCTTCATTCTAAATTATCCACTACAAACAGTTCAATTGGATAGAATGACTATATATAAAAGGAAAATTGCTGTGGATATTTGTCAGAATGAATATTTTCTCCATCCATCCAGGTTTGTATATATTATTCATTCAAATCTTTTATATTTATTCTATGTTAACTTTTCATTTTTTAACTAAAAATGAAGTTCTATAAAAATGTTAAACTGAAGTGACACCCCAAATTTTATTAGCATCATCAATTTACTCTACAATCTTTTGTTATGATTATTTGTCGATTTAACTTCCTCTTCATCCATTTGCTTCATCCATTTCCTAGGTAATTTGTACATTAACTTGCTGTTGGTATTCTGGTAATACATTTGTGTTGAAATACAGAGAATAAATGTGTTCTCTGCTTCATGCAGTTATCGTTGCTTTAAGTTGGTAGTATTTTTGTGATGTATGTTTGACATACTTAACAAATTTATATTTTTTATACTTTCGTGTAGGTGTGGTATAGAAATTAGTTGTTTAATTGGATATGTTTTTGTTGTGCAGTTTTTATAGGTATTTCCCTAAAGATTTCTTTGTTTTTTTGATAGTGCCATAAGCTCTTTCTTGTGTTTGTTTTTTTACTTTTTACTTTCTGTCTTTTATCAGCGTGTATACAGTCTTTACATTTATTGTATATCCATTTGAAACATTTTTCGCCTACAAATATTGAGCGTTGCTGATTATTTATCAGTTGAACAATCTGGAGCTTGCTATCAATCTTGCCAAAAGAGTAAACTTTCCAGATGCAGAAAATTTAGTACGTCAATCCTGGCTCTTCATGCTCTTGTATTACCAGAATAACAACTCTTCTCGTTGGCTAGAAGCTTTATCAAATGGCTATTGTCAATTTAACCTCCTTGTACTAAGTTTTTTTCCTATAATAACGTAAAGAATAATAAGCTTAATTAACATGATGTGATGTTTGCAGAGTATCGTGTTTAGGCTGACAAACGCCACCATTGCTGCACTTGTTTGGAACCCTTCTAAGAAAAGGGAAGCTCAATGCATTCAAGTCTTTGGAATTATCTCACCTGATCGTGATTAACAGACGGAGATACCGTTGGTGCCTCGATGCAGGTCTTAGGCACCTGTTTGTGTCTCTGTGCAAGTCTTGGACACCTGTCTCGCTGCACTCCATGTCTTCGTGCACACGTCGTTAGGTACCTGTATAGGTGCACACGTCGTTGGGCAACTATGTCCCTGCACTCCGTGTCTTTGTACACACATGGAGACACCAGTTTGGTACTAAGGTTTTGTTTGGTTTTTGTTGTATTTAGTTCTTTGTGTTATGGATGCTGATGTTGGCTCTGAGCTAGAAAAAAGACATCGTCCAGCTTCATATCATCAATCAAAAGAATCTTCTAATGCGCTACGTAGAGAACTATATGCCTAATCAAAGCACTCTTCTAATGCACGGCGCAGGGATTTATATGCTCAAGCACGAAAATTGCGATGTCTGCATCGACAGCAGTTGTATCATATTCAGAGAAGAGTGCATCCAACCACTCATCATCAGGATTCGAGAAAAGCAGCAGGAGAAAGTCTTTCATATACAAACTGTGAGTTTTTTTTCTTTTTGTTGTACTTTTTGTGCCAATTAGTTATGTTACTTTGCTTATTTTAATAACTTGTTTGCCTAATATCCTTCTGTTATATTTTTCTATCTTTGGGGTGATTTGTTAGCTGGGAGTAGTCATCATCTTCAACAAACAAGTGACTTGTGCTTCTACTTGATTGTATTCATTTGTTACATCAGGTTTTATTATATTAATAATTTTCTCTTCTTCTTTCAGGCAATCTACTTTTTGAATTTTTTTTTTATCGAAATTATATTTTGCTTGATTATAATTTACAATGTTTTAGCCGTTTGTCAGCCACAAGTGTTGATGATTTTCAACAAACATGTCAATTATACTTCCACTATAGTGCATTTTTTTATTCCACCCGAGTTTATAGTTTGTTTATTTCTTCCAGTAGGTTCTACTGACAGCAATGAAATGTTAGAATATACTTCCAATATTTTACACCAAATGTTAAACGAGCTCACTTAACTTTCGCTGAACTTAATTGTTGTGGTCGAACTGAAATGTAACTTGTTGAGCTAACCTAATATTGGCTGAAGGTAGAGCATAGATGACCTAACATTGGCCAAGCTGACTGTAGAAGTCTCGTTGAACTATTATTGGCCGAACTGAGTTGTTCACGAAATGAAATATTAATAACCGACAGAAAAGTGGATGCTCAAGTGTTCATTGTTAAATTCCCAAGTTATTGATGAAGTGAAATAATAGTAATCCAGCTGAACTAAGATTGGTGAACGCGCCTATTCAAAACCAAACTTTTCTTGGCCGAACTCAACAGTTCTTGACGAAGTGAAATATTAATAATCGAGTTAAACAATGTTTGGTGAATTGACTTGCTCTTGTCGGAACTGAAAATGTTATTAATCGAGCTCAGCTGTTCCTGGCAGAAATGAAATTTTTATTAACCGAGTTTACATAACCTTCACCAAATGTTAATAACAGAGCTTGCCTGAACCTTGGGAGAACTCACCCAAGATGGCTAGCTGACATATAATTGGCCGAGCTAACGTAAGAGGCCGTGCTGAATTGCTCTTTGTGGAACTTACCTGTGTTTGTCTGAAGTGAATGTAAATAACCGAGGTGACACGTCAATTGGCGAGTTATCTGAATATCATCTGAACTTAACTAACACTGGTGTAGTGAACCAAAATTTTAACCAACAACCAAACATAATAATATTGAAGAATAGTTTCAGAAATTTTCATACTGTTGTGATTAGGAAAATTGTAGTTCCAGTTTGAAGTAGCAGAAGGCTCTTAGCTTCTCTGTCTGAACCGACAGCTGATAATTGTAAGTAGCGAGTACAGAGTAACCATGAATTGGGTAACAATCTAGAACCAACTTATGAATGTACCCACTAAAAGAGAATTTTATGGGTGAAGATGAAATCATAGTGAGAACTTCGATGGTCGCCTGTTCACCAATTGCAGCAAATGCTGAACTGTTTGTTGCTGGACATTGGCCGAACTGACCTAAGATGGCCTAGCCTACCTAACATTGGCCGAGCTGAACTAAGAAGCCAATTTGAAATACTCTTAGCTGAACTCACCAATTCTTCCTGAACTGAAATATTAATAATTGGGCTGAACTAAAGTTGGCTAAACTCACCAGCTCTTGGCCAAACTAAAATTTTATTAACCGAGCTTGCCTATTCATCGCCGAATTTGAAATGTTATTATCTGATCAAGTTATGCTGCTTTCGGCTATGTTATCTCAATTGTGTCACATATAATAAATAAGCAATGTATTTTCCTTTATCTTCTCTTAAATTCAAAAGAGATTTCATTGCGATTGCAATTAAGGCTGTTGAGTAGTGAATGACTTCGTGGAATCAAAGAATTGCAGATTGCGTGCATGTATCTGATTTCCTAAATTTCCTAAATTTATGACGTGACTTATAAAATAGCACACATGATTACTCTACATAATTGGTGCTTCCTAATTAGTTATGTTCTTCGATTTCTTCATATAATTTGTTTTAAATCATCATTAAATTTCTATATATTGTTTAATATCTCATTTGTGGTTGCATTGATTGGACTTATGGTGGTTTGTAGGTAATACATTTGTCGGATATACTTGGTTTCATTTTTCTCGCACATTACACTTCCTTTCTGTCGTGTTCTGGTGATCTTTAGCTAAGGTGAGTTGTGAATATTTTACAGGACGTTGTTTGAATGTTGTATGCATTTTTCTTTTTGCTTCCTCTTATGTGTTTTTTTTATATTTTTTGAATGGGATATTGGTGTGGTAACAGTGAAAATGAAAAAGAAAGTTAATGATTTGCCTCCATCTTACACCTGTGGTAGATGGAAGCACGTGTGGTATCTCCGTTTCAAATGGAAGAACCGTGTCTATGTGCAAGACTTAGTCACCTGTTTCCCTCCTCTCCCTTTTGCATTTTTTCTTAGTTTGAATAATTTGGAATCACTTTATTTGAGTTATAATCTTCTGTGTGCGTCGTAAAACCACGGATTGCTTATTTGAATGCTTTGGTTTTTTATTTTGATTTTTTAAGTTAATTCTTGGACAATTATTTTGAGTGATAGCTGGATGATAATTACTTATAGAGACAACCTAATTTTAAAGACATCAAATTTCAACAATGTTATCTCAGCTGAAACGTGTAGATTAAATTATGACTCATAGAACTTGTACTCCATTGAGAAGTTAGTAATGAAGTAACAGTGGAATAGGCTTCATCAGTCTATAGATAACAACCACTATGCAGTAATATGATCGTCTTGTTTACATTTTCTTCCAATATTTTAGTTATAGTAATTTTCTTTACATTATTTTATATTTCAATAGATAATTATCTACTTTCGTATACTAACCTTGGGATTTATTTGCTACAGGAATAATGTTGTACTGACAAATTGCATAATTGGGGTTTTTATATCATTCACAATGGGATTTGCATGGTCAAGATGGTGAGGCTATCATTCTGTTAAAAGTCTTTTATTGTAGGGAACTGGAACTAATTTATATGATGGGAATAAAGACAATGATAGAAATATAGTTAGAATGGATTTTAAAATAAAGTCTAATTTGAAATGTGAATGTTTAGATGATTAAATTTATTTTAATATTTTGATAAAGTTATAATTTAGTAGAATCTCTTTTGATTTTAGATTAGTTGCGCTATATATAGATGGCTAATTTATTGTAACAGGTATGATTCATTATAGGGGATTACAGTATAACCTTCCATTTTCTATTTTCAGAACTTTATAGCAAAGATAGGAAACCATGTCAAAATAGGTGCAAAAAACAGGGAAAGGTAATATTTTTTAGTACTTTGAATTCTTTCGTAATGCTATTATCACCTTCTTACTTTTTCAAAATATGGAAATATACGCTATCGCTAATCATTTTGGGCCATACAATTGGTGAGATACTATAATTGGGGATTACTCTAAGAAAGATAATTAGTTTAGGTGTGATTTCATTTGCTGGCTTATTTTTCACTCATGCGTTCAAGGCATTTGATATACTTCACTTTGTAGTTCACAATGCTGTGATTGCGAATAACTGCATGTTTTGTGGACAAGTTGAAATTGCTGGTTCAATGACATACGTTACTCATTTTTATTTCCCAAAATTTTCATTTAACTTTTGTAGGTATGTGATTTGACCTCATGTTACAGTTTGATTAGCCATCACTATCTACAACTTCTTTTTCATTGTCTTACTTACAGAAGACCGTGTCACTTTAGGTGGAAGAGTTGCTATTCGAGATTTTGTATGCATTGCATCAAAGGTATCATACAATTGTGCAAGATCTAAAATTTAGCCAAATAAATTCAAGTTTGCCCACGTAATGCAAACACGAATCTATTTAGTCATATAACACTTCTGTTGTATCTATATATTTCTAAAAATAACCATTTATTCAGGTCACTTTTATTCTACTCTCGGCAAGCCTATGGAGACAATGAAGAAGGATGAAAAAGCTCCTCTCACAATCAAGTCACATTGTAATAGCCAAATTTGTAATTTGTTAAACTTTAAATTGGAAATCACATGACTCAAGTAGAGGTTTAAAAGAACCAATTCTGTAATTTGTTAAACTCTAAATTGAATATTACATAACTCAGGCAGAGGTTCAAGTCTATACATTCTTTTTGTGTTACAGATGAATTTGGCGAGAAAGGTAAACTAGCATCTGATGGTGGTGGAGTTGTCCCACCAAATGCAACATTGAACATCACTATAGAGTGTGGAAGACAGTTTCCAATCCAATGTCACAGATGACTAGAAAGCTATTAAAAAGACATTGAAAAAAGAGGAAAGATGTGAAAACCCAAATGAAGAAGTCGTTATAAAATGTAAGCATCTTATTACATTTTAGTGAGTTTTGTTCCTTTATCTTGTAAATCATGTCTGTTTAATAATATCTTATTATTTAAACCTGTTAATTAAATTGGATGGAAAGCTACAAGATGGCACTATCTTCAATTATTATAATGAATTCTATTCATTGATTATTTAGGCTACATTTAGCTCATAAATACAACAATGAGTAAATGCACGCACAAACACAAATGCAATAGACATTTGTAAATTTATCCATTTAATTCTTTTCTTTACATTTTTCATCATGTTCAAAATATTTTTGTAATTGGCATTTGCTTCTATATAGGAGACAGGGATGAAATTAGTTTTCATTGATTGCATTTTTCCCTTCCACTATCCTCCGTGAAATTCTAGACCCAAACATTGCGCAGTGAAGATGATCTTGATCAACTAATGAAGTACTTACTATGTTACACCGAGAATTTAAAATTGAGAAGTTGTATTTTCTTTTAGAGTCCAAACCCTATGCTTCATACGTATGTTAATTCCTCAAAATGATTGACAGAAAAATACTCATTTGTCACAAGTATATTTTTTATGTTTTATTAAGTAATTTTTTTATTTTTACCAGCATTTTCCTATTTCGCCAGTCATCTATTTACAAACATTTCAATTTTAAGTAATTATAGTATTCTTTTTCTTTTTATAACATAAAATTTTTTCTTCACTTACATGTCAACTTCATTTCCATATATTTATTATAGTATACAAATGCAATCCAACGCTAATATTTTATTGTAATATACATATACAATCCAACGCTAATATATACAAAGAAAAATACGCTTGCACGTGCATCGCACGTGCGTTCACTAGTAGGTAATAAAAAGGGTGTTGTGCACGTGACGTCCCTTATTGGTTGGGGGTCTATGCTGCCCTATCCGTTTAGAAAAATCCATAAAAAGGCTTAAACATGAATAAAGGCTTGGTGGCTATTTTTTAATGGCGAAAAAAAAACATTGTTTTGAATAGAGAATTTTTGGAGAATATGTGGTTAAAAAGTAGGGATGATAGCGAGTCGGGTCGAGTCGACTTGCGAGCCCAAATTCTAGGCTCTGGCTCGGCTCGGGCTAAGAGGACTGAGTTTTTTCCTGACCCGAGCCGAGCCAAAGTCCGTTGAAAATTTTGGGGCTCAGCCCGGGCTGACCCGAATTTTTTTTTTTATTTTTTCTTTTAAAAAATTCAGTATTAATCTTTTTTTTTTTTTTTACATTTTTTTGGTCGCGGGCTGAAAAAGCCCGTGACATGGGCCGAGCCCCAAAAATGAGGCTCGGTATTTCGAGTCGCGAGCCAGCCTGGCTCGGACTTTTCACGGGTCGAGCCGTCCGAGACATTTTGCCACCCCTATTAAAGAGTAGGGAAAAGTTTTGCGAGTAGAATATTTTATTGTATGAATGTGTGGTAGAAAACGAGTATGTAAAAAAAAAAAAAGTTCTGAAAAAATGTGAGATGAAGATGTGCTTATTTTCACAAGATTTTTAAAACTAATTTTATATTTTTAAATATTTCAAAATATATTTTTAGTTAAAATTTTATCGCTCATATTTTTACTCTCTAACTATACAAGTAGCTTGCATCCATTACATCGCGACGCTTGCTTCCTTCGGTCTTTTTTCCTGGACAATCTCATCTGCCATGCCTTGTCCATCAAATTTTCGCTCACTTTATATTGAATTGTCGAAAAAGAAGGCGATTTCACTATAAATATCTTAAAACTCATACATTACTCACTAAATTTTAAAAAGCTTTGGAGTGATCGTTGAATTTTAGTCCTTGAATTCTATTGTTCAAAAATTGAAAATTTTGAAGTATAAAATATCATACACGAAGATGACACATTTTCTTTCCTCTTGAATTATCTCGTGACAACACTAAAATTTATATTTTATCAATCTTGATTAATATTAAATCGAAAATTTTCCTGTTTGTTTGATATATAAATTTTTCTTTTTTTGATTTGAGTCTACGATCTCAATCGCAATGAAGATTATGATCAGAATTAAGATTTATGTCAATTTGAAGCTTGCATTATTCTTTATCGTTGAATCAACTTTACTTAAAAACATTACAACTTTAGTGACCATTTGGAAGTATTTTAAAATTCAGTGAGAAAAATATGAATATACAAATTTAGTAACTAATGAACTATAGTGAATGAGTGATGAGCGTGACGTATTAAAATACTTGTTCACTCAAAAGAATTTTAAAATTCATTAACTTGTGAAACATGATGAATAAGTAAAGAAATGTACCGTCATAAAGTTAAATGATCATATAGTGTTCACTATATGATCATTTTTAACTAAGCATTCAATCAACAACTAGTCGTTGTCACGTGCATTGCACAAGTTTTGTATTTATTAGCGTACAAATTGTAGATTTTTCAGAATTTGTTGAAGATCAAAACTGTCCACTTTTGTAACTATAGGTAGAGTTCAACAATAAATACAAATTTCGAAGAAGTACATAAAGATTTAAGCTTATTAGCAAATGATGCAAGATTTAATTAAATAGGAGTGTAGAGGTAGGATTATGCTGTTGAATAAAACAGTTTCTTAAATAGTATATTCAACAGAAAATTAGTTCAATAGTTTATTCAATAGCATAAAAAGAGCATTTATACCTAGAAAATCAATAGTTTCTTAAGAACGAAAAGCAAACTTTTTAAAATAAAATCACAAAAATGCTCAATTACAATCAACAAGGTCAAGTGTCACTCATCTAATTACATGATGTAAAATAAGTCAATAACATTAAGTAAACAATAATGTCCATAACATGAAATCTTAAACAGTTAAAATTTAAAAGTTTCAACTTTCACATCATCTATAACCAATAAAAAAATGACAAGTAATAATTGGAATAAAAAAAAAAGTGTATTAAGCATAAAAGATTAAATAGTCAAACTTCGTCTTCATCATTTTCATCTATAAGCCTTAATCCTTAATCACTTCCATGATCACTTGAACCACCAAAAGAAGTAATACTAAAGAAGTATTACTATGAGCAAGCTAAAGAAGTATTACTATGAGATTGTTAAATTCAATAGGAACATTGATTCTTCAATATTCAATCGTGTTGTCAAATTGTAAAATTAGGATTGAAATAGATTGTTGCATGGGGATTTGTGATCCTAGTGCATTTTTCTATTGTTAAGTAAATCAATTTGCATTCGAATTTCATATTGCATTCTAGTATAATTTGCATCTAGTTTAGCCAATTCATTCATAGTAGGATTTATTGTCTAGTTCGGTTAGATTTTAGTATAAAACACATCAAAAACTCATCTAGTTTCGGTGAATGTCGAGATAATTATCATTAAACTACTCAATCTCTGTAGGATTGACAACCCAGACTCTAAAAGTTCACTTTATTACTTGTAACGAACGGTACACTTGGTCAGGGAGAACAAAATCGACCTTGCCACATACATTTATAATCAGATACACACGATGGAAACATGGGCAGATTGTCGTTGCTCTCTGATCTTTCCCAGTCTGATTAGTGGCATTTGTCGGGCTGCAGAGGTTACCATCCTACCCGGAGAACTTCTGGAGATGCCGAGCTCCTTTATCAAGCTTACTACGTGGGAGGCTTAGGAGCGAGCTCGGGTACAGCGCCGAGAGCGATTGGCTGAGGCACAAAGACGACAGCAGCAGCTTGTCCCTGATCAGGAGACCTCTGAGGATGCTGATATGCCTCAGGCTGCAGCACCACATCGACCACCACCTGGTGAGGTTGACACACAACTTTTGAGATAGATGTTTGCCACAATGACGAGATTCATCCGGGATATACAGAGCCTCCAGCAGGCCTTTGGTGCTATGAGCACGGAGATGCAATGAGTGAGCGAGCGTATGGACACCGCCCATGCTTTTACGATGAGCTCACATAGAGAGACCCTCGCATCGATGAGGGGGGTCGAGACACTGAGTGACCCACTCAACTTGTACTCAGGCCGGATGGATACTCTCCAGCTGTGCACTGACACTATAACTACTGAAGTGCGGGGATAGTCCGCTCTACTTCGGGAGATTCTGGCCCGACTACCTCCACCACCAGCAGATGATACAGCAGGGCCGAGCTTCGTTCCATCGTCTTTCCCACCACCTCCATACTGATCAGGGGAGTCTTTATAAACCTCCCATATTTTATTTTGTATAAGTTTTGCCCTTCAAATTTTGTATTCAATCTTACACTATGCACATTGAGGGCAATGTTTTATATAAGTTTGGTGGTGGTCGAATTTATAGAACAAACTTAAGGATTTAGTACTTGTATTGAATTATGCACTGCTTATTCGTTATTCATTGATATTTGTCTGTTTTGTTTTCGTTGTTTATGTGTGTTTGTGTGTTTACTGCTTTTGTGTGTTTGTTAAAAAAAATCGTTTTTGACATTTTTAGTTCAGTATTTGCTTAGTTATTTCAATTTGTGTGCTTGTGTGGATTCGATAGCCTTGCCGGTAATGATGTGAATATTGGAATAAGTATGAACTATGGATAGTGGAAACAGTGCATGTCTAGATTAGCCAATTCTTATCTATGCAATACTTGACATTTCTTGCGCACAAGACTCATGTTGACTTGTTAAGTTGGTGATCGGGTTCTTAATTAAAGGAGATTTGAATATGATATATTACACTTGAAACACCTTTATTGTGCTTAAAGATATTCTATGCTTTAGTAGTTTGGAGATGGATTAGTTATTGCAAGAGAGCATTGAGATGAGTAGAGATTCCATGCATGAAAATTATGTTGTGTGGATTGTTTAGACCAATGAGATGAAGATGAGGTGAAAGTCTTAAGTTAGAGGTTGGTTTTTGAAACTAAATGTCGAGAAAAGTAGGGGTATGACATAAATCTATGTGAGAAAAACACCATTTTCAAGCCTTTACGACTCGAACAATTAAACATATAAGGGTGAATAAAAATCTGGTGCCCTAAAATCAACTGATTTGGGAGTCATCGGCATAAAACTCGCTGTAGGGGTCATATAGAAAGCAAGAGGAAAAGATTCAAAAGAAAAGAGATAAAACACATTTCACGAGCATTTATAACTTGAGCAAGTAAGCCTGTAAGGGTAAATACAAACCTGGTGCCCTAAATTCAGCTGATTTGGGAGTCATCGGCCTAAAGCTTGATACATGAGTTTTATAAAAAGCAAATGGGAATGTGTTGCAACAAAGAAAAAGAATAGAGTGAGAAAACTGCTCCATGACATTTAGTTGATAGAATCACACATTTGATGCAAGGCAAATAACTTAGTCTAGTCTTAAAGGTTGAAACAATCAAAGAAATAGGATAATATCTGCTTATTGAAATGTAAACTTGTGATCGCGAGACCTATCCAAACTAAGAGAGGATGAGAACTTAAGTTAACCAAATCTCAATTGTAGAACACACTCCGGGATAAGTGAGTAAAAGAATAAATTTGGGGGTGTATATCTCTCGAGTAAAGAAAGAAAAAATTTGACTTCTGCAGGTCGGGAATTGAACCTATCATAAACTGAGCATGTTTGCATGAGTATACACATACACGTCAGGTTGCATATGATAAGTGGAGGTTGATTTGATGTTGCACTGTTGATACTGTTCACTATGTTATTACTCAATTCTAATTCTGAGGCATGGTAGGTTGTTAAACCATGTTTTGTTTAGAGTTAAGTCACCATTTTGTTTAAGGACAAACAATAGTTCAAGTTTGGGAGGTTTGATAAGTGTGTTTTATGCACTTATTTAGGTCACAAAACATGGACAATTGATTGTAATTATGTTGAAATATGATTTAATTCTATATAAATTGTGTTTGCAGCACTATATCGATGGAAATAACGAAAAGTGAGTGAAAATGAGCAAGAAATGACCAAAACAAAAGAAAGTCAAAAGCTTAGGGACAAGGGTACAATTATTCAAAAGTTGACCCAAAACAAATCAAGAACGAGAACGAACTAAGTACAAGATTGACGATATCAAAGGGTATTAGAAGGAAGAGAACGAAGAAAATGAGTTAAAATGAGGAAGAACGGAGTTCGGGGACCAAAATGAAGCAATTCGAAAGTTGTTTGTACCATGCGGCCGCATGGTGCAACCTTCCATGCGGTCATATGATATTGGCAGAAAATGCACAGGAGTTACACTGTTGAACCACGCGGTCGCATGGTAGTATTTTATGCAAAAAAATTCTAGTTTCCTTATTTAAGTTAAACACCTATGAAAAATCGATTTTGGACTTCTTTATAACCCTAAACTCGACCAGAAACGAGGGTTACGCAATTTTGGAGAAAAATGTGATTTTGGAAGCAAGAACATGAGGAATAACGCGAAGAATCATCAACCACTCCAAGGAATTAATCGAATATCTTCTCTGGTGATGACGTTTCTTCAAATAATCTTTTGTTTTTCTTTTTTTAACATGTTAGGCTAGTTTTTCCTATATTAGGAGATCGATGAACCATGTAATATGATATTTTAATCTTTAATTTTATATTTTTGACATTATAAACAAGTTTTTGAATTATTGCATCGTTTATATGCAATTTAATTTCTCTACAATTATATGTGCAATGGTTGTATAAGTTTGGTGATTTATTTCATGCATTCGAAAGAAGGAAAATAGATTCGACAATGTATAAATCATCGTAGGGTCCGATAGGGATATAAATATACCGCTATACTCTATGTGAATCTTTAAGTGTTTACAAAACTTCATGCATTCTTTTATGGTGTATTCGTCATAGAAATATAGTCGAATCGTATGATAGGATTGATTTAATATTACTCGAAAGAGATTGTTAAATTCAATAGGAACATCGATTCTTCAATATTCAATCGTGTTGTCAAATTGTAAAACTAGGATTAAAATAGATTGTTGCATGGAGATTCGTGATCCTAGTGCGTTTTTCTATTGTTAAGTAAATCAATTTGCATTCGAATTTCATATTGCATTCTAGTATAATTTACATCTAGTTTAGCCAATTCATTCATAGTAGGATTTATTATCTAGTTCGGTTAGACTTTAGTATAAAACACATCAAAAACTCATCTAATTTCGGTTAAGGTTGAGATAATTATCATTAAACTACTCAATCTCTGTGGAATCGACAATCCGGACTCTAAAAGTTCACTTTATTACTTGTAACGAACCGTACACCTGCGGTGATTTTTAATCGAACGTATTTTCGTGAACAACCCTCAAACCCCTTGAACCTACCAAACTAGAATATACTCAATGGAACCAAACGAAGGATATGGTTCTTACCTGGCTCTTCAACTCCATCAGCCCTTCCCTCGCCAATTCCCTAGAATATCAAGGCCGTCCATCTTAGGCCTACCTCTGTTGACTGTAAATCTGGTCTCCCACTCCTCCGTCGGCTGCGAACCTTATTTCCCTTCCTCCGAAGATATATCAGAAGCTCATCAACCTCCTAGCTCCATAATCTGTACCGATTGATCCATCTCCTGCCTCTTTTTCTAGTAATCTCTTCTCTCCATCTGATTTTACCTTCAATCGACGCCTCCATTGGGTGGTGGACAGTGGTGCGAGCCACCATATCTGTCACCAACGTGTTGCCCTTGCCGATTTGAAGCCCCTCGGCATTTCTCACCATATTCGACTCCCCACAGGCCAAGAGATCCTAGCCGAAGGCATGGGTTCTTGTCATCTCTCTCCCTCTCTCACTTTACATAATATTATTTTTGTTCCACTTTTGTCCTTTAATTTACTTTTAATTTCCCAGATTGCCCTCCATAATTTTTGCCTTATTACATTTTCTTCTGCTTCGTGTTTATTTCAGGACTCTCAATCGATGAAGTCGATTGGAGCGGGTGATCTTCCCAATGGGCTCTACATCTATCGCCCCGAAGCTCCCATCATTTTTGCTGCTCAAACTACTACTAATAAGACCTTATGGCATCAACGTCTAGATCACCCCTCCAATTTTACCATTCCAGTATTTTTAATTCCCCAAGTACTCTTTCTAATTGTGATGTTTGTACTCATTCTAAACACACTAGATTACATTTTTTTCAATTATGCTAATAAAAGTGATTCTTATTTTAATCGCATTTTTTATGATATTTAAGGGTGGTTATCGCACGACATCATTATGTGGCGCTCATTATTTTCTCATGATCGTTGATGATTTTTCTCGCACCACATGGATATATCTTATGCGATTTAAGTTTGAAGCTTGCACACATTTAATGCACTTCTTCGCTCTTGTCCACAATCAATTTAACACCACCGTAAAAATTATTAGAACTGATAATGGACAAGAATTTATGTCTCATCAATTTCAAACATACCTGCACACACACGGAGTAATCGACGAACGTACCTATGTCGAAACTCCCCAATAAAATGGCATTGTGGAACATAAACATTGGCACCTTCTCAATGTTATCCGCAGTTTGCATTTTCATGCACACTTACCTCTAACTTTTGGGGGTGATTATGTACTCACCGCAGCCTACCTCATCAACCGCACCCCCAGTTGCATCCTCCAAAATAAATCCCCTTTTGAAACTCTGTTCAATAAAATTCCCACTTACGACCATCTTCGTGTATTCAGTTGTCTTTACTATGCACAAACTCTCAGCGCTCATCGCGACAAGTTCTCTCCCCGTGCCACTAAATGTATCTTTCTTGGCTACCCAAGCACCCATAAAGCCTACAAGCTCTAAAATCTCCAGATTCAGTCCATCTTATATTCCCGAGACGTCACATTTCACGAACACACATTCCCTTTTCAAGATCTTCATGACACTCACGACACCACACCTCTCCCCATCCCTGCCATTCATCTTCCCATACCTGACCCAATTTTATCTTCTGACCCTCCAGCCTCTTCTGCCTCTCATGTCCCTTCTCATTCCCCAATCCTTGTGACAATACCCAATCCCTCTCCACCAGCTTCTCGCCCTCGCCGCACTATTACTCGACCTACCTATCTTCAAGACTATGTTTGTCCCACTATACATCCGGAGCCTACGACATCTGTACCTGCTTCACCGGCTTCAGGTACTGCTCATCCTTTGTCTGCTTTTATTTCATATTCCCATTTTTCCTCCTCACATATTACTTATTTGAATGCTCTCACATCTTGTACTGAACCCTCTTGCTATACTAATGCTATCCGCTACTCTCACTGGCCCGAGGCAATGTCTGTTGAGCTTCGTGCTTTAGAGGACAACTCTATCTGGACTCTTGAACCTCTTCCTTCTGGAAAGAAACCCATTGGGTGCAAATGGGTTTTCAAAACCAAACTCAAAGCCGACGGATCCATCAAAAGACACAAAGCTTAGCTCGTTGCCAAAGGTTACACTCAGGTTGAAGGCCTTGACTACCATGAGACTTTTACTCCAATCACCAAAATGACTATTGTCCGCTGCTTATTGGCAGTTGCCGCTATAAAAAATTGGATCATTCATCGACTTGACGTCAATAATGCATTCTTACATGGCGATCTTGATGAAGAAGTCTACATGACCCAACCACCTGGCTATTGCCCCAAGGGAGAGACCCATGTTTGTCGCCTCCGCAAATCTCTCTATGGCCTAAAACAGGCTTCTCGGAACTGGTTTTTAAACTAAGCTCTGTGCTTCTTGATGCAGGTTTTCATTCGTCTCAGGCAGATCATTCTTTGTTTACTTTCACCACTTCCATCAGCATCGTTCTTGTTCTTGTTAATGTTGATGACATCCTAGTGGCTAGTAACGAGCTCTTTCAGATTGAGCTTTTCGAGAATATCCTCTCCACTCATTCCAAGACAAAGGACCTCAGTTCCCTAAAGTACTTCCTTGAACTCGAAGTTGCTCACTCTCCCACAGGCATCTTTCTTAATTAATGTAAATATGCCCTCGACATTCTGTCTGACAGTGGACAACTTGGTGAACACACTGCTCCTTTTCCTATGGAACAACATTTGAAACTCACTACCCAGGATGAATACCTCCTCCCTGATCTTGGCCTTTATCATCGCCTCTTCTACTTGACCATCACCAGACCGGACATTGTTTATGCAATCGACACACTCAGTCAATTCATACATGCTTCTCGGGTTCCCTACATGACTGTCGCCACCAGAGTTCTCCGCTACATCAAAGGCTGTCCTGGCCAAGGCATCTTCTTCCATTCCTCCAACAATACTCATGTTTTAGCTTATACAGATTCTGACTGGGCCAGCTACCCCACCATCCGCTGCTCCACCACTGGCTACTTTATTCAGTTTGGCACCGGTCCGATCTCATGGCGCGCCAAGAAATAGAGTACAGTTTCTCATTTTTCTGCCGAAGCTGAGTTTCGTGCTATGGCCATCACCAACTGTGAACTCACTTGATTAAAACAACTTCTCATTGATCTTGGTGTTCCTCATCCCGAGCCTTTTACTCTCCATTATGACAATCAATCTGCTTTGTATATTGCACACAATCCTGTGTTTCACGAGTGTACCAAACATATTGAGATTGATTGACATATCATTCGAGACAAAATTTGCTTGGGTCTGCTCACAGCTGTCCACACTTCTTCAAAAGAGCAACTTGCAGATATCTTCACCAAAGCTTTGGACATGAACTTTTCATCATTTCTTGCGCAAATTGGGCATTACGGATCTCCATGCACCAACTCGAGGGGGAGTATTGATAGATTCCTTACCATATCAAGACTTGCACAATCTTTTGTAATTAGCTTAATTATAGGACTCGATCACATTAGTATATTTTCCTTTTGTATCAACTTTCTTTACATAGCTCATTGTATGTCTATTTATTTGAAAAGCTTAATATGAAATGAAAAATAATTTTCAATCTAATTTTCTCTCTTCACTCTTTTCTTAACAATATCCTTCAACTAAAATAAAGTGGACACGCGATAACCAAAATATAAAAACCAGAATTATTCCAAATATCCAAAAATTCCTTTTTTTTTTAACATATATTTCATCGTTATCATTAATTCTATTCCAAAATCAAGTAGCATGACCAAATCAAAAATTAATTAAAATTCAAGAAACCAATCAAATGGCTAAAATAATCTTAATTTCCCATTATATTCAACAAAGAAAAAAAAATCTTCACATATGTACTTAAAGTTGAAGGGCTTTGAGGATTTTGTCACGTTCCTATTATGTCCAGCTCTCTCTAGAGTTGGTTATAGTATATGGCTTCAGAAACTTTTTATTCGGGTCCTCCACACCCAGTCCCATATTTTCACTTGCCTCCAGTATCAATAAATTTATCAACATTATTCATCGTTGTCAGACCTATCTTCATTAGATTCCCATCCACAAGTAAGGGTTAATTTCACAAATGGTCACTGAACTTACCTAAACTTTCACTAATGATCACTGAATGACCAAAATACGTGAATTTGATCCTTGAGGACCTCAAGTGTAAATTTCATTTGCTCAAAATCTGCCCCTAATTTGAAGAATTTGAACTTTTTCCTCCCACTTACACCATATGATGCCGACGTCGAACATTGACAAATTCGACCACCATGCCACTTGATTTTTACACCACCAACACCTCATCATCCCTCTCCACAATCCTATACCAACAAACAGCTACAACTGATCAAAAATTAAATGAAATTTCGGTTCAAAAAATCATCCCTACACATTGTTTTACTTCCAATTCCGCCCAATTCTGAAAAACCATCCAAACCCATTGCCACCGCTCCTCCACAGCACCACCACCACCACCACCACCACCGTACTATCACACAAACACCACCATCACGACCACACAAAAAACCACGCAAACCAATTGTCATCGCCACCTCCATCGTACCAGTACCACCACCACACAAATACCATCACCATCACCACCACACAAAAAACCATCCAAGCCTACTACCACCGCTTCCTCCTCCACCGTACAAAACATCGTCACTGCTACCTCACAAAAGCTGACCAAAACATACCGTCGTCGCTACCTCCACCGCACCACCACCACCACACAAAAAACCATCTAAACCTACTACCACCACCACTTCCACTTCCACTTCCACCTCCACCTCCACCAAACACCATCACAACCACCACACAAAAAATAGACCAAAACACACCGCCACCTCCACCGCACCACCACTACCACTACCACCACACAAACACCATCACCACCACCACAACAAAAAACAATCCAAACCACCCCAATCGCCATTACTACCACCACAAAATCGCCACTACTGATTTTAATTGATTCACATCCGAACGAATTGGTGAATTATTGGTCGATGTTAGGACATGATATTGATTGCCTGGATGAGGGCTATCGACTGTTGGTGGTGCGTGACCGTGGACGTCTCCGGAGGTGGATTTTTCGACAGAAAATGAGTGTGCGACATTTATTTTTTGGGCCAAATTTTCTACTGTTTCCTGTTGATTTGTGGTTGGTGGTTGGTTGGAGATTGTAGAGGGGAATGAGGCGAGGCTGATGGTGGTTGGATCCGGTGGGTTTGGTTGCCAGAAAGTGGTGATTTTGAAAAAATAGGTTACAGAAGGAAGAAAACTAATATTTACACTTGAGGTCTTCAAGGATCTAGTTCACGTGTTTTGGTCCTTCAATGACCGTTAGTGAAAGTTTAGGTAAGTTCAGTGATCGTTTCTACAAGTTTTGAATTTCAGCAACCATTTTGTAATTTTGAGGTAAGTTCAATGACCGTTTGTAAAATTAACCCAATTGTGTAAATAAAAAATTCGAACTCGGCATTGGATGTTTGCACACTAACACAACTCCAAATTCAACCTCAAATCCTCAAAAAATAAGGTTTTTTTTTTTTTTTCTCAAATTTTGTTTAAAAGGTTTTACCTGAAAGTAAAATGGGAGTGGAGATACGAAGGTTTAAAATGGGGAATCGTGCTACAATACCACATCGGTTGACATCTTAGGTGACTGAACACACATACCTCAGACTCGGAGGTCGGGCATTATTTTATTCACGTGGGACTCACTCGCGATGTGAGGGTTGGTCACTCAAGATGTCAAACATTTTTGGGTAAAATGACTTTACTCTAAAATGGGACCCAACTGATGTCGCATGAAAGTGACTGGGTGAAATCACTTAAATATATTTACAAGATAGGACATATTAATGGAGAAATTCACGATCTCTCTCAAACCTGGTTGCGTGGAGAAGAAGTAAGATGTATGAGTGATGACGTGAAGAAATGGAGAAAAGAAATATGGATGGAGACATGAAGAAATAGGGAAATGTACGATAAATGAATGAGATGACGTCGTTTTCTTCACGTAATGAATCGCGAAAAAAAAAAGGAAAAAGAAAAAAATTGAAAGGGGATTGGATCACTACATTCACTCCTCATTGTCTTTTTTTATATAAATTATTCTACTTGTACAGAACTATTCATTACTACTTGGTTGACATTCACTCACATGTAACGAGACTCGCGTGAATAAACAATGCAAAAAAAAAAAAAAAGATGGGACCCACAAATGTGAGTGTCGGTTAGGGAACCACTTCCCTGTAAGTGTAGCAGAATTGTTTTTATATAGTAGAGATTTTATAAAAAAAAGAACCATTTTGTAGGGGATTAAATTACTATTGCATTTACAGTAAACTTCTCACTCCCTTTTTAATACAGTAGGATAGGAAAATATTATGCATTTATATTGCCCTGTTTGATACCCATTTTTCTCATAAAAATAAAAAATATGATCGTTATTAATCACATTCAGTCACTAATTTTGACTTTTTATCTTTTGTGTGGGATCATAATGTTTATATTTTTCATCTACTTGAAATATTTTATTTTTTATTTTTTATTTTTTATTCACAAGTCATTTTTTTTCCCCAATCAATGATAATCTAACAGGCTCTAAACTTCGCTAGTAAAGCAAAACACAATTCAGCGACCAAGGACAGATTTAACTCACACCAAGAACTATAGGAAAATCACACCGAGGAGAAAATCACACCAAGAACTATAAGAAAATTCTTTCTTCTCACCAAATTAGACTAAAAAAGCCTGATCACTTCAAAATTCTCTTTCTCAATTTTCAAATTCATTCCCCATGGCGGTAGTTACAACAGATCTCTTCCATTTCCATTTCCATTTCCATTTCATTCGTTCATTCATTCTATTTATGTTTTTGATGAAATTTGGATGATTTACTACTTTTAGGATTCTTCGGGCATGACGTTGATGGATCTGATATCGTCAGACCCTTCATCAGCAAAGTCATCTTCATCCTCGTCGGCGGCGCCGCCGCCTCCTGAGTCGCCGACGAATGCCTCAGTGGGTGCTCCCGTTCCGGTGGTGGTTGACCGGAAGTCGAAGAGGGGGACTCTTATGCAGATCCAGAGCGACACTATCTCTGCTGCCAAGGCCGCTTTCAACCCCGTCCGGACCAACATTATGCCCCAAAAGCAAAAGCAAAAGAAAAAGGTGCTTCTTTTCAATTTTCCTGATGAATTATAACAAGGGTATTTGTCTTGAGATGCCTAATTGCGTTTAAGTTGGTATTTATACTCTTTGATATCTGAATTTCAGTGAATTTGCACTATCACGAATTTATAGCTTTATTTCAGCTGGCATGAATATATTTTTGGTAGTTCAATGATAATTTTTTCACTATCATATGATTGGTCTAAATTCCCTACGTTCTGAGATTCTCCACTTCTAAAACCAGTAACATTTTCTTCCTAATAATTTACTGCTTTATGTTGGCTTCTGGCATTCGACTAGTTTATTTTCCCCTTTTGGTTGTCAAAATGTATTTACAGGATCAGAAAGGATGATGTTGACATTTTCAATACAAATGCCTCAAACTGAATTTTTTTTTTTATTTTTTTTAAATAAAATTTTGTAGCCGGTGTCTTATGCCCAACTTGCGAGGAGTATTCACGAGCTAGCAGCCACTTCGGATCAGGTACCTTAGTATTCATTTTCTATACCGTTGCTTTAGCCTTTTAAATTAATTTTTTAAGCATTTCCACTTTATTGTGTGTGTCTGCAGAAAAGTTCCCAAAGGCAATTGGTGCATCATGTATTTCCAAAGCTTGCTGTTTATAATTCTGTTGACCCATCCTTGGCTCCATCACTTCTCATGGTACATGCCAAATCATCTTTTCTTACTAATTGCTGCTAATAGAACTAACATAAATTTCTTTAGTAATACATGGACCATTCTGAATTGCATGGAATGGCCCCTTTAATGTTACAAATACCAGTTGATAGACTCAAGCTCTTACCTGCTGCTCTGCAGTCAAATTTCAGTTTAATAAGTAATTTGGTGTTAAATAGTTAATCAGGAGTTGTATGAGATTTGAGAAACATTCCCAAAACATACTGGATGTGATATGATGGAAATTTCTGGCTAGACTCAAGATATTTATGATGAATTTTTGGCTACATAACTAGATTTTTATTTATCTTCTGTATATATCTTTTGATAACTTAAAATTGTTCATCTTTTTTTATTTTTTCTGGGTACTAGCTATAATCTATTTTATTTATGTAAAATTTGTTTACATTTTTCAGTATGCTAGAGTTGAAACTTTTTGTTCATTTGGATTGGTATCTTTGAGGGGATCAATCTATGTGTAATTTATGTCACTTTTAATTCGTGTCCATTGTTACATCTCAACAATTAAGCCAGGATATGATACTTCATTTCCTAATCCTCTCATTCTAGCAACCCAAATTAAGGAGTCTGCGCATTAGTACTTGTTAAAAATTAACTGCAATACACATTGGGCCTCTAAAATAAAATTAGAAAATTAGTAAAGATTGGCTGCATTTTTGGCTAACTATTTGTATCACTGCGATGGTTTTTGTGCCCGGATTGTAGAATTGTTATATAAAGAGATGAATCCATGTCCTTTGTGGTTGGTTTTCTTCTTGTTTATTGGTTAAGATATGCCATAAGCATTATAATTACCAATTATATTAACACGGAAAAAAATGGTTTATCTCAACCTGTTAGATGGAATTACCATTCAGAAATGGATTAGAAGTCGAGAAAATAATAATAGTTGATATTTTCTAGCTCCAGGACCTTAGAAGACTGATTGGTAGCGACAAGGGTCTTTACTTTTATGTTGAAGAAATATTCCTCAATAAATTATTGTTTCATTGTTTGGATGATAATCAAGAACAACAACATATTAACCCTTGTTGCTAATAAATTTAGGGTCAGAAACATGAGTTCTTTTCTGCCATTTTGTTTGTTTATTGCTAGATTGATAGACTCCCAATCAGCTGCAGCTAAATCATCTATATTCTAGAATGTTCATTAGTCGGTTAGAGGGAAACTCTATAAATAAGGGGGGAGGGGAATTAGTTAGGCACACAAGTAATTAGTTGTGAGTCAAGTAGGAGAGTCTGAGCCTCTCGAATGCTCTGGGTTGTTCTTTACATCACAGTCATTTCCCTTTATCAATAAAGAGTATTTCATTTTCCTTATTATTTCAGCGAGCATCCAGTGGTTTATTTAGTACAAATCATTAATCTTCCACAAGTCCTTATTCTTACTTTTGGGGTCCTATCAAATCGGTATCAGAGCACCGATTTTGTAGCAAATGGAAACAAAATCCAGCAAGAAATGGGAGGAAAAATGGAGCTCATTATTGAATCAATTTGACCGCTAGATGTTGCAATAGGAAAGAGGAGATCAAGCAAAGGATGCGGGATTGGATGCACTAGGTCGACTAGAAATATCCATATTCTGTAGAGAAAATACAGATTGGTGGGTGTTGGAAACGGATAATATTTTCTCTAGAAATCAGTTATCTGAGGTAGAGAAAATAGAGGTTGCCACATCATGTTTGGCAGCGAAGAGTGGGATTGGTTTCAGCAGGTAGATCATCAACGACCTGTGCGAACTTGGAAAGAATTGAAGTGGTTGATGTTGGACCAATTTCGCAGGAAGGAGGTTTCCATGGTTGAAGAAATTCGAGCACATAAATTGGAGACGAAAATTGATGGATATCAGTTAGAAGTACATGAAAATCTGAAAACACTGAAATCTGAATTTCACAAGGCCATGACATCAATGTTGGAGAAATTGGAAGCAATGATTCGCAAGTGGGATGGACAGGAACGAGACCTAGAGAAGAAGGGGATAATAGAGAACTCGCCAAAACCTACTTTAAATTCTGAAATCCCTCTAAAGTCTGACGAGGCGGGGGCTAGCACCGGGGATCCGAAAATTTCACTCATCATTAGTGAAGCAGGTGAGCGAACAGATGGAATGCGTCGTCATGAGGAGTCCGAGGAAGTAGAGAACCACAGTCGACAACTGGAATCGCCGGTTCTCCGAGGTGGTAATTCCGCAAGCTGGGTTCCTGGAAGGATGAGGGTTTTTGACCTAAATCAGATCTCAAATTGGGGAGAAATTGAAGCCGCTACAATTTGTTTCGAACTTGAGACAGTGGCTCAGTATCACAAGGAAGGAAGTCGACAGTCATGGAAGTGGGAGACTGTGGAAGCTCTACTGTCGACAATCCCTATTGAGCCACTCGAAAGAAATTTCAACAAGAAGTTGAAGCCAATGACATGGGCTGAGATTTGTAGGCTTAAAACTCAGGGGTTGGGCCACATCATAAAGTTGGCCCAACATGTAGAAGATATGAATAATTTAGTGAGAATGGCCCAACTGAATTATTACCCAAACAAAAATAAAAGCTCTCTAAGCCCATTACCCTACAACAGCCCACCACTTTACCCATATCAAAACACACCTAACACTTACCCAAATTACCCAAATCATTCCAACGGGACACAGCCAAACAGTGCGAAAAGGCTAACAGATGTTGAGCTTCAAGGAAAAGGAAAGAAGAGGAGTGCGGTCAGCTACCCACTTATTTCGGTGAGGAGATTTCAAAAATTGGAAAAACTGTTGGTAGAGGCAACGGGTTATGGCGTTGCCTTGGATACTATACTAGCAATAATTGCTCGATTGAGTAAGTTTACCCACTTCAAAGGCCTGAAAAGTTCCTTTCTAGTGGTGAACATGATTGGAGTGCTTGCAAGGGAAATGACATGGCTGCATGATGAATTGACCAAGACAGCAATAGCTTCCACTTTGAGGACAAGGTGGATTTTGGGGCGGCGGGTAATGATAAACTCCCAATCAGCTGCAGCTAAATCATCTATATTCTAGAATGTTCATTAGTCGGTTGGAGGGAAACTCTATAAATAAGAGGGGAGGGGAATTAGATAGGCACACAAGTAATTAGTTGTGAGTTAAGTAGGAGAGTCTGAGCCTCTCGAATGCTCTGGGTTGTTCTTTACATCACAGTCATTTCCCTTTATCATTAAAGAATATTTCATTTTCCTTATTATTTCAGCGAGCATCCAGTGGTTTATTTACTGCAAATCATTAATCCTCCACAAGTCCTTATTCTTACTTTTGGGGTCCTATCATAGATCTACCAGCAGATCACAGGTAACTAGATCCCTGGCAACCACAATTTGCCAAAATAGATTTAGTGGCTTAGTCTATCCCTATTCTAACTTTCTCTAATGAGATTGCATTAGAGAAATACACTTGATAATGAAAGTGATTCCATAACTGGTAAACTGGGATGGACCTAATCCATTGCACAGGCAAACTAGGCAGTCACGTGAGTCGGTTTCGTATGAAAATTGCAATAACTGAAGAAATAGAACATGAAAAATGTAGAAGCTGCTTGTACTTGCGGCCTTCTGTTTCTCACTTTGATGCCACTATCATATTCTTACCTTCATATAATTTTCTCTTTTCTTTCCATATACATAAAACTAATGATTTCAACTAATATAGGTACAAATATAAGTATACTTAAGTAGTTACTACCATTTTTATTCTCTAGTGTCATAGGAATATGGAGTATAGTGAACAAATTGGAGGAAATAATATACACTAGACCTTGGTTGCCTGAGTGATGGCACTATGCCTTGGCTTTTTGGGTAGTCACGTTAGAACCTAGGCTTGTACTTTGACTGCTAGTTGAATTCCATTATGCTTCTGAAATAATTTAGCTGGAAGAATATTCTACAGAAAAATCTAAATGCTTTACAGTTATTTTTCCTTATGCATCTTCTTTTTTCCGTTATACATTTAATTTATTCTGTGAATTTCAATGATTACTATAATTCTTTACAAGTCACCTAATGATCTTGCTGTGTTTTGTTACTTTTGTCCCAACATCTCATGTTATGTTATCACTACTAAAAGTTTTTTTACAATTAAATGTCACTTATTTCTTCTTTTCCTTTTTTATTCTCTAGCTTGACCAGCAGTGTGAGGATAGGACTGTGCTACGTTATGTTTATTATTACTTAGCCAGAATTCTATCCGACACTGGTTCACAAGGTTTAAGCCCGGGTGGTGGGATACCTACTCCTAATTGGGATGCTTTGGCAGATATCGATGCTATTGGAGGGGTGACCAGAGCTGATGTCGTTCCTAGAATCGTAGAGCGGTTAACTTCAGAGTCTTTAAATGAAGAAGTTGAATGTAAGTGATAAAGTCATTTCACCTGTTTAACAATTCATTATCATCGTTTGACTGATCTGTAAATTATTTTCCTTTCAACTTCCTTCTCGAAGATCCACCAGACAAAAAAATAAAAATAAATATGAAAGCATTGAAATGAAAACACCATCAATTGTGTCATGGAAAGAATGTCATTTGTGAAATTGACATTTGAGGCTGATCAGCACGACTCATCTGACAAGTTCATTGCTTCTTGGGTAATAAAGGGGTTTCCTTGCAACAACTATAAGGGGGAGTTACATTGTAATACGGCCATCATTGATGTCATTACTGGCCATGTATGTATTCTTGGAAGGTTCAATATTCTACTGAATGAGGAAACACATTTTCCACAAGAAATATTAGAACTACTTGTTTTGCATTTCTTTTCTTTTCTGTGCAGAGTATAATGGGATGGAATACATTTTAAAATTTAGGATTTTTTTTAAAGGAAGTTACCTTGCTTATCTTAATATTTTGGACTTCCAGTGTGCTTTCTTGCTAAAACTGAAAATCATTAATTGCTTCTCTTTCTATTCTTTTGAAGTTCATGCGCGGAGACTACAAGCATTAAAGGCTCTCACTTATGCACCTTCTAGCAACTCAGAAATTCTGCCCAGGTTGTATGAAATTGCGTTCAGCATTCTGGAGAAGGTGTGTTTGAGAAAAAATCCTTTTTCCATCTATGCAAGCGATATTTTGAATTATGGAAGCGATGCATATAAAACTTTTGAACACTTGGTTGTTCTCAGCATTTGGGATTTGAACACCGGGTATAGGGAAATGTTATATCTTGCTTTGTCTCAACCATCCGAGAGTATGCTAAGATATAAAACATGTGCCCACATGGCGAAGTTTCAACTTTAGAGGTTATCTTGAATTTGTCTTTGATCAGTTCAGATGGAAATTATAATATCATTTGTTAGATTTAACTTGAATGTAAAGCTACTTTGATTGGACTTGATGTCTGTTCATGAAGGTTGGAAAATCAGTTTAATACAGAATGGTATGAATCATTTCCCCTTTCTTGTCTTCACGCATATTTTGTCATTATTTAGCTCCATCCCTTTCTTTGATCATTAAAGTTGTCCCGAGTAAATTGAATATTATGGTTTTCAGTCAATAGACAAGCCATAGGAGGATATTAAGTTAAAGTTAAAGGTACCAAGGTTTGTTGTGTCTTGTAATTTCTTCATTAAATAGCATTTATCAGATATTCTGGTTAATAGTTCAAAATTTATGAACTTTCTGTGACTAATAATTGTCTGGTGCTGCTGTTGTTATGTTATCATTTCTAACAAATCATTTCCTCGAATAGTTATCATGTAAGCGCAAACCAAAACCTTAATTTCCTAAGAGTAATTAGTCAATTTGATTGCCAGGTTGGTGAACCGCAGAAACGAAAGAAAGGTATATTTGGCACAAAGGGGGGTGATAAGGAGGTATTGTCTCATATTAATAATTTCCTTTAAATCTTTTTTGGTTTTAATTTGTGCATTCTGCTTAATTGGTGCTTCTCAATGTGCTATTGATGATAGTATATATTCTTGACATTCATGTCTACGTACAGTCCTGGTGTTTTGCTGCCGTATATGTATAACTTACTACTTTTGAAGGCTTCAGGTTTTGTTTGATTACCCCCTTTAGAATGGCACTGTGACTTGCATATTTAAAGAAGGCATCATTATGAGAGCATTTCCTGTCAGATTTATATTTAAGGGATATTTTCTGAACACCCACTTCCAGTTGCCTCATAATATGATTCAAAACAGCCTGCCTGTCATTTTTTGAATTCTATCCCAGATTATCATTTTCTAATGCCCTAGTGATTTCCCAACTAAGAAATGCATTAGTTTTCTAGCTGTCAACATAAGATCTCTTAATATTCCTTCAGTTTCTTTACACATTACTGTACATTTAAGACTTTTCTATCTATCTCCTCCCCACCCACAAAGTGCAGATTATAGAGTTTCTTCAAGTTGGGTGAAACTTGTCGTCCTTCAACTAAAAGAGTATCAATGCTCACAATAACTAGCCTTTTGAAGCAAATCTGTTGCGTGAAACAGATGACGTAGCCTCAAATTTCAGGCTGGGAATGAGATGAATAATATTCTGTCCGATCACTAGGTTTAATTACCTGTTATGTTACTGCGAGTTCACCTAGATGGAAGGATTTTTCTCTATCTCTTTGCCTTCTGTAAATTACCCTTCGCACAGTCATCATCAACTAGCTTTATTAAGTTCATCGTGATAATTATTGATTTACTTATTTCTCTCCAAGAAGAATTAATCTTTGATGGAGAGTTAATCAGACCCCTACTCAATTGACACATGGCCCTTGTTTGTTGGGGATTAAAATCAGAATTTTAGTGGATTTTGATAAAAGCTGATGAAATGTGATTAAAAAATTGTGGGGTCCCTTGAAATATGTGGTTAAAATTAGTTGTTGACTTTGACTTTGATAAAAATCTAAATTTCAATATCCACCAAACAGGGTCCAGGGACATGATTTCCATAAACACCGTAAATGCACATTTTTTCTTCCTTTCAACTATTTCATCAATTTAAAATTTATTTGAACCGAAGGTAGAAAATCTTTTGGCAATTATTTCAGCAAGTGCAAAAATCAGTAATAAGTAATCCCCAGTGCTGTATTAGAAATATCTATCTCTGTTCTCTATATGCTTTAATTACAGGATTTTTTGTCTCTGTGGACAAATTTTTGTACTCTTCAACTGTATTTATTTTCAAGTCAAGGTTTCTATGTTTCCCTGCAACGTTTTAATTCTAATCAGCGTTATGACTGATTTGAGCAATTGTTTCCTTCCTTCTACCTTTTCATGAATGGTTATCCATCAGTCTATCATTCGAGGGAATTTGCAATATGCTGCCATAAGTGCTTTAAGAAGACTCCCTTTGGATCCAGGAAATTCAGCATTTCTCCATCGTGCTACACAAGGGTTAGCTTTCATCTATTGGTTTTTGATTATCTAGAGTGATGCTATGCAGCATGATAGTGATTTATGATTCATTACCATGTTTATGTTGGTTATATTTGCTGGTGGCATTTTATCGTCTAAGTCATGTTACAGATCAATAATCTCTTTTATATCTTCAAGATTGTGCTATCCAAATCTCGATACATTCTAGGGATTCTGTTTAGTTATTACTGCTCTTATCTATGTTAGCTGCTAGTGTAGCTGTGACTGCTTCTGCTAAAATCATCACCTTTGATTTATAATCATTGCCATAAGCATGTAGGATCTAAATTGCTGAATTTTTAGTTTCTGGGGTTAGAAAGAAGAAAAAGATGAATGAAATAGAATAGATCAACCACTTGCATAGCTTACTGTTTAATATGGCAAAATAAAAGCATAGGAAATCCAGAAATCGTATTTGCAATCTTACCAGCAAAGAATTTGAAAAATATATTGCTCTTCACAGCCCATGACACCTACAAACCCCACCCCATACCCTTCCCTTCAGGAGAATAAAAGATCTGCCGCGGGATGCTACCAAGCACGGTCTTCAGCTGCAATTGTTTGCATGCCAGTTTAGCTTCGATCCAAGCTGAGTATAATCGAGGTAGTAAGTTAACCAAAATTGATCACAATCTCTTAAGGCGACTAAAAGCATCCTCCCTCCATCCCATTTTTTTGTACCTTTATTGTGGGATGGTTGCCAGCTCGAAATCTTTTAACTTCTTTTCTTATCATGCCCTTCTTTTGTCATTTGCTTCAGATTTTTGTATCCATACTTCTGCTGACATCAGATTAATTGAAGATTCAGGAAATGCCATACATTCTTCTTAATTAAAGAACTATTCAGAAAACAAATTTGTTAATTGAAAAACAACTCAAAATGTGAGGATGGAGTATTGAAAATTAGATAAATCTTTGGCTCATGTAAGAGTCCCTCATCAACATTTTTGGAACCACAATGATACTTCATTGATCATAATCATTAAACTAAATTAGAAATTTAAAACTAAATTTGGACCTTTATTTAAACTGAGCTAATAATTCAGTTATCTGAGAGCCTACATGGTGTTTGGTAGTCTTTTAATTATTGAAGTATCATCTGAGAGTCTCAATGCTGATTGTGAGAGTTTGTCCCACTCCTACTGAATCTACTTATTGTTGATTTTGAGGTCTCAAATTGAAGACATGATATTGAGAAGCATTTATTACATGTATCCTCTACACGTGCCTTTAAGTCTTGCTACTTTGAAAATCTCATCCCACATGAACAAAATCATCTTTTGTACACATGATTGCTATAGCTTCATTTTACATCTCTGGCCAACAATTTTCACGTCATTTCATATGTTGTTGCAGTGTTTTGTTTTCTGATCCAGTGGCTGTGAGACATTCTTTGGACATTCTTTCAGAATTAGCAATGAAGGATCCCTATGCAGTTGCAATGGCATTAGGTAATTTAATCGTGATGAATTTCCACTGTATCTCTTACTACCGTTGGTTATCTAGTTGTGGTATACATCAGCGTATGATTTAATTCTTTCCTGAATATGGTGTTTGTTCATATGCCCCTTCTGGATTTGATTATGTGATCTGGGTTTATATATGCCTAAGAGCATGAAATTAGGAATGATTCAATTCTAACCAAGCTGTCTGTTGTCTGTTCTATTTAGATGAATATTCTGGGGAGTTACATTGTTAGAATTTTTCCTAATGATATATATTTTGGATTTATTATTCGTGAGGAATGCCATCTTCTATTGAATCAGGGAATGGCATGGTTATTGTAAATGTAGACCATAGTGTCCTAAATTTAGCGGTTCAAGCTCCTTCGAAAATACTGGATGCTTTGAGAATATAACGATTTGTTGTCTTTGAAGATTATTAAGAGGGTGTTTGGTGGGGATTAAAATTAAATTTTTTATTAGATTGTGATAGAAGTTTTCGAAATGTGGTTGAAAAGTTGTGGGACCCATGAAATATGTGGTTAATATTGATTGTTTGACTTTAACTTAAATTAAAATAAGATTTTAATCAGAAACAATCAAGCTCTAAGATTTTTTTTTTTTTTAAATTTTCTTGACTTTTGGTATAAGTTTATACTTTATAGTGCTCCATCGCAATAAAGAGTGTGCTTAAACAAAATTCATATGATGATTTCATTTTTTTCAACAATATTCTCGACTTAAAGCATATATGATTTTCAATGAACTACATTGCCTCATTTATGAGCTTGGAATTGATTATTAAGGAAAACTAAAAGGCCTTACCTCTGGTGTACTTAATATTATCTTAAGGAACATTTGATTTCGTCTTTCAGATTCTGCTTGCAGGGGGAGTCTGTGCTTTAGATAACAGTGTTACTTAATCGCTTCACTTTTGCAATTTTTTTTTTATTGGGAAACATTTATCATCCTGTTATACATAAATCGTTGAGAGAACGTAATTAATGATGGGGCATGTGGACCACCCCACAAGATCTGCGAGCCAGAGGATATCTATATTTTATTTTTATTGGTCGTCGGACATACTAAATTTCTGTATGTCTGCCAAAAGCTAGCAAAGTATCCAAGATAAACTTTAAGAGGATCAGTTTGGCTTTGAAAATATTTAAAGAAAAATCTCAATTTGCCTTGTAGAGGATATTTGGCTTCTTAATACTGACCTTGCTGTATCCAAGTCAGGTTCTGAAACCATGAGCTTTGTTTTAGTTTGATAGGCCATAATTGTATATGCCTTTTAGGTGCTTGGATTTTTGAGATGGATCAATTTGGACGAATCTATTCCACAATGTATTTGCCTTTTAGGTGCTTTGTTTTAGTTTGATAGGCCATATATTTTAGATATAAGTTTGAGATTGACATTAATGAAGGTATTCCAAATGATTTCACTAGTTCCTATAACTTCTACTTAAATATTTCTTTGAAACACCACTTTTCGTCAGATCTGTAGGAAACTGTTGCAAAAGGTTGGGAAACTTTGTGCCTAGTGCTATGTTAATTCTGCTTTCATCTTCAATATTTTGGGTCACTCCGTAGAATGTCTAATGTTATATTGGAGTTTATGTTTTTGCCGCACTTATAATTTTTATGTTGCCCTGCACCAATGGAACATGTTTTTCACACCCCTTTTTCTTTCCTTCCATCTCTTCTTATTTTTTCTCCCTCCCTATTTTGTTCTGGGGGAAAGGGTAGTTGACAGTGTCTGGAAAATTGTTGAACTAGTCCAAGAATGTATCAGCTAAACCTATGGTTTATGACGTGGGCCATAATTTGTAGTCAGATGCATATGAACTGTGGTTTAAACATTTTCTCATAGAAGTAATTCTTGTTATGGATTTCATGTTTTTGTATCTCATTCCCTCTTACAAAAATAAATTATTGGAGTATATTTGTCATTTCTTTCAAAAAGGACATTTGTCGTGTCTTACATCAATCCTCCATTTATATACCTCTTTTATGATAATATATTGAGTCAGCTACTTCTACAGTTTCAGGTTTGAAATGTTGATTGTGTGTTTATTTTTTCACCAATTTAAACTTTTATTTTGCAGGAAAGCACGTGCAATCTGATGGTATGGTTGATGTCCTTTGGTTTCCTATCCTTGTTTATGATCAACAACTGGCCTTGAAATCTATTCCCAGATTCCGCTCTTTAATTTTTTTATGAATTAGGGGCTCTGCAGGATGTTCTCCACTTGCATGATGTTCTTGCTAGAGTTGCACTAGCCAGGCTGTGCCATTCAATAGCTAGAGCTCGAGCATTAGATGGTAAGCTTATTTTGGATAATTTCTAATTTTGTGCCTTCACACGAGTTAATGAACTCTGTCTCATATTTTGGATAAAAATATGCACATTCTTAAGGATGAAATGCTGACATTTTCAAATGGGTTTGAATGCAGAACGGCCAGACATCAAGTCTCAGTTCAATTCTGTTCTCTATCAGCTACTCTTGGATCCCAGTGAAAGAGTTTGTTTTGAGGCTATTTTTTGTGTATTGGGTAAATTTGATAATTCAGAGAGGTATGCAAAAAACACAAATGGTGCTTCTGACTTTTTCTCCCAATTGTTTGTTATCCACTGCTAGTAAATTTATTTACACTACAGAAGATTAAATGTGTATTTTTTCCATTTCCTAACACTTATTTTTCTACTCTTCCACTCAATATAGGACCGAGGAAAGAGCTGCTGGATGGTATCGTCTAACTAGAGAAATTCTTAAGCTTCCAGAGGCTCCTTCTGTGAAGGACTCAAATTCTGAGTCAAAAATAGAAAAATCTTCAAAGACAAGGCGCCCACAACCACTAATCAAACTTGTCATGAGGAGGTGTGGAGCCTTCTTTCAATCTTGAATATGTATACATATATAATTGCATACAGAACACACTTACAGTTTAGCTTTGCAGTTCTGCCTTATTGATTTCTGTGAAGTGATTAGTTTCACTGGCAGACTTAGAAGTTTCTTTAGTAGGAAAATGGGCTTTTTAAGGCAATCCCTCTTTCAAAGGTTACTAGCGACATTATCAAATGTAACTACTTCATTTCACATACCTAGGAGGTCAACTTATGGGATAGATCCTCTTTATTCCGGGTATGTTAGTCCGTAAGCAAGAAACAAAAGTGTGAATCAAAGAATAAATGGTCCTGCGAAGTCTCCAAAGGAGAAAGGCGATATTTTACTTCTTGACAATGAAGATCCAGTCCATTCATTTGTATTCCAAGCACGATAGCTGAAATATGTACTTCTTGATAACTTAGTAGAGATTGCTCTTAAGATCATAGCCTACTCTTCAATGCATACATACATACATACATATATATATATATCCTCAGTAGCTCTGTGGTAGAGCGGTCGGCTGTTAACCGATTGGTTGTAGGTTCGATTATATATATATATATATATATATATATATATATATATATATATAGTGGGTTACCTCAGAAACTTTGATTTTTCTATTTTGGTGGAACGGTAGGGTCCATTTAGGACGACCTTGTGCACTACTTGTTCTTTTCTGCCTTGTTTTCAGGTTGGAAAGTTCTTTTCGTAGTTTCTCGCGGCCTGTACTGCATGCAGCGGCAAGGGTTGTACAGGAGATGGGTAAAAGCCGTGCTGCTGCTTTTTCTTTGGGTTTACAGGATGTTGATGAGGGAGCTTATGTAAATACATACTCTGAAGATACAAATGATCCAGATATAAACCCGACTGCACAATCTGAAGGTAGTGATTGCCTAAAAATACGTTCAAAGTGTGTTATGTCTATTTAAACAACAGAAATCCTTGATCATCAGATCGAATCTTTTCATTATATGTAGGATCATGAGGTTATTCTGTGATTGCTTGTATATGTTTCAAATGTGGTTCTGTCTCTACACTAAACAGCCTGTTCACGAGATTTTTCCATTGGAAAGGGAGCATGATATAGGTGTAGAAATTTGTTAATTGGTATTCTTGTTTTCTGAACCGAGCATGGTTGGGAACATTTTCTTGTGAAACCATTATCAGAAGGATAAAGATAAATTTTAACTGTAAGGAGGGGCTCTGAATGCTGGCTTTGCACTTCCAACCCTTGAAATGGTATATAACTTTTAGATAACTAAAGATTTTTAGTTTGCCTCGTGTGTTAAATATCGTTCTGAATATTAGGGAAACATTACGGTCTAAATTTTTATTCATGGCATGTAAGTTACAAGATATATATTATACAGGAGTTGATTTGTAGCATTCTAAACTAGGAAACAATCCTATCGTCCTCAAATTAGAGGAAACAAATAAGCGAATAATCAAAGAAATATCACACCTAATATTCTGCAACCTATTTTTCGAAAGTAATCAAAGAATTATTCTAACACTTCCGTTCAAGCTGTGCGAAGATATTTTGCATTCCAAGCTTCCTAGCAATTTAATGGAAGCTTGTGTGATAATCCTTTTGTGTGAGTACAATTGCCAGTTGACTAGAAGATGGTACATATGGAGTGCAAACTTGCCTAGAGTCCATTATTCGCTAATAAAATGTCTACCAAACTCCATGTACTAGTTGTGTTATGCTGGATTGGATGGTGCACTATATTTATGGTTGGTTTATAATTGCAATAAAGCATCATTGGACTCTTTATTCCCACTTTCAATTGTTAGAGTATTAATTTTAACCATAGTTGTTCGCATATTCTTTGAGCCATTGCCTTGAATTCTATCTCCGCAGTAGAATGAGCCACCACTGGCTGTTTCTTACTTTTCCAAGCAATCAATTTCCTCCTAAGAAGGTACAATAGCCAGTAGTTGATTTTCTCTCTGTCATTGAGCCATTCCACTCTGCTATCGACTTTCTAGTTTAAGCTCTCCAATTTTCTGAACGAAGAGGCCTTTCTGTGGAGTGCCTTCAAGATATCTAAAAGGAGCATGTACAAACTGTCGCCACACTCAGGGCACAGGCTATTTCCTGTCTTGTGTGTGACTAGTAAAAACACTTTTGACCATTCTTTGATACATCTCTTGATCAATACTCTTCTTTTTTCTTTTCCTTTATTCTTTCTCTTAATTGTTGATTAGGCTTTATCAGAATACCAACCAGTTTGGTACTGGCCATACCTGTTCTCTCGAAGGAGATCTCGAGTGTACTTTTCTTGAGAGATAGTTGAGATGTGGCCACTTCAATTTCCAGAAAATATTTCTTTAGCTCTAGGTGCAAATGTCTCGTGGTTGTCTGTACAATAGGTTTGAGTGTATCCATTTACTACAAAACTTGCCTTGTATTAGTCAGAGTGTTTTGTCAGATTGTACTTCACTACGAAATTTTTTTCACAGGGCATATGTATTTCTCCCTCTGGTAAATAGACTATCTCCCAAGTCTTATTTTTGTAGTGCTCTCATCTCGTTGTTCATGGATCCTCTCCATGATTTTGAGCTTAATACTTACTGGACAGTTGGGAATTTGCTGAGTAAGAACTTCTGAGAGAAATGCGTGGAAATAAGGTGAAAGATTCTCCATCGACACAAAATTTGGCACAGCGTGTCGAGTACAAGCTCTGATCCCTTTTCTTAGAGCGATTGGTAAATTGAAGTTAATAGGGGAATCAATTTGTTTCTCGTTCTCATTCTATAAAGCTTGTTGGGAGGTGGTGCGGTCGGATATCATGGATGTGGTCAATTATTTCTTCGAACGTGGCAGGTTTTTGAGAAGTGCTAATGCTATATTTATTGTGCTAATCCCCAAGAAACCGGGAGCGTTTGATATCAAGGACTTTCGGCCTATCAGTTTAGTCAGCGGGATGTACAAGATCATTGCTAAAGTTCTGGCGAATAGATTAAAGGAGGTGTTGGGAAAAGTGGTGTCTAAGTATCAGAATGCTTTTGTAAAAGGGCGTCAGATTATGGATTTTGTTCTTATAGCGAACGAATGTATTGATTCTAGAATACGTCTGGGAGTTCCAGGAATGTTATGTAAGCTTGATATCCAGAAGGCGTATGATCATGTGAACTGGGGGTTTCTTATGTATATACTCAGGCGTTGTGGTTTTGGAGAGAAGTGGTGTAAGTGGATTCAGTTTTGTATCTCGACGGTGTCATTCTCAGTGTTGGTCAACGGCACACCCGAGGGTTATTTCCGGAGTAGCAGAGGTTTGAGGCAAGGGGATCCGTTGTCTCCATTGCTGTTTGTGATTGTAATGGAGGCATTCAGCAGGATGATTGAAAAAGCAGTGAGGGATGGTCTGTTAAGAGGGTTCAGGGTTGGTCACCTATAGGTTTCCCATTTGCTATTTGCAGATGATACGTTGTTGTTCTGTGACGCAGATGATGAGCAAATTAGAAACTTGCGTTGGCTGCTTCTGTGCTTCGAAGCAGTATCTGGATTGAAGATTAACTTGAGGAAATCTGAGGCTATTCCAGTGGGAGAGGTCGCTAACGTGGATGAGCTGGCTGCAATATTGGAGTGTAGGGTTGCGCAGCTGCCTATTTCATACCTTGGGCTTTCTTTAGGCGCACAATTTAAGAGTACACATATTTGGAATGGGACCATAGAAAGGGTGGAGAAGAGGTTAGCGGGGTGGAAGCGTATGTACCTTTCTAAAGGAGGCCGTCTTACTCTCATTAAGTCCACTCTTTCTAATCTTCCTACTTATTTTTTGTCATTGTTTCCTATTCCTGTTACAGTGGCAAAAAAATTAGAGAGGATCCAAAGGGAGTTCCTTTGGGCAGGGTTGGGGGAGGGGAGAAAATTTCGTTTGGTCAAATGGGGCGACGTTTGCTCCCCTATGACGGTGGGGGGTCTTGGATTGAGGAGTATTGTACTGTTCAATAAGGCCCTGTTGGGCAAGTGGTTGTGGAGATTTGGAGTGGAGAGGGAGAGTTTTTGGAGAGAAATCATAGGGGTGAAGTATGGTGTTATGGAGGGAGGCTGGTGCTCAGTTGAGGGTCGTGGCTCGCACGGGGTAAGTTTGTGGAGACATATCAGAAAAGGATGGAATGATTTTCAGAGTAGATTGACTTTTGTGGTGGGGAATGGTGACAATGTCAGGTTTTAGGACGATTGTTGGCATGGAGATCAACCACTAAAGACGAAGTTTCCTTCTTTGCATCGCATTGCTTTGGAACCCTCTACTATGGTGAATGAGGTATTAACTACTCAGAATGGGAGTCCTAACTGGAACATCGTCTTCAGACGGGGCTTACAGGATTGGGAATTAGATGATTATGTGCTGCTCTTGACATTCTTGCATGAGGTGCATATTCGGGCTGGAGATGATGATTGTAGCAGGTGGAGGGTGGCAGCAAATAGTATGTTCTCTGTGTGCACATACTTCAGATCCTTATTGGAACCTGTGGAGAGTTCATTCCCGTGGAAGAGGGTATGGCAATGCAAATTGCCTCCAAGGGTGGCATTCTTACTGTGGACAGTTGTGAGGGGGCAGGTGTTAACGGTGGATAACCTCCGAAGAAAAGGTTGTTATGTTACAGAGTGGTGTTATATGTGTAAGAGGGATGGAGAGACGATTGACCACCTGTTTCTTCAATGTGATGGTGTGCGTTGGCTTTGGAATGATATTCTGGCTGCTCAACAGATAAATTGGGTGTTGCCAAGGCGTATAGAGGACGCGGTACAAGCATGGAGTAGAAAGCTTAGAGACAAGAATAGTAAACTAGTCTGGGATCTCATACCAGGGTGCATTGTTTGGTGTGTGTGGAGAGAAAGAAAACAATCGTTGTTTTGAAAATCAAGCACGGTCGAAAGAGCAGTTTAGAGAATTATTTTATCTGACATTGTTTAATTGGTTTAATGCGGCGACTACTAACTCGATAGAGGGGTTGCCTAATTTTATTGTATTTCTATCTTGTTTAAATTGATTATGCACACCTTGTGTATAATCAGTTAATTAATAAAATGCAAGATTACTTATCAAAAAAAAAAAAAAAAAAAGGGGAATCAATTTCAGAACTAGAAACATGAATTGGATCATTATTTTCGTTACCTGTATGAAGGATGATAATTGGTGAAGTGATGATGAACTTTTTCCATCTGGAGTACACATTAATAGTCGAAGTTCTGGGTCTCTCAGCTATGGTTTCTTCATCTGTGGGTGTATTGTCAGAATTTGCAATATGGTTTCAACAAGAATTTTGGAGTCACTGGTTGTTGGCTAGTGGGATTTTGGCTGTAAGGAATTGTATATAGGCTGCTTGGTTTAATTCTTAGGTTTCGATCAGTAACTGATCCACTCTTTTTGCCCTGATCCCATCTATTTTCATCTAGAAGAGTATGATTGATGCTCAACAATTTTTTTTTATCCATTGTGACATAATGCTTTCTTGTAGGATAGTTATAGCATTTCTATTCTTTTAGAGTTGTGCATCTTACTGCTTGGGGATCCTACTTTCATGCAAGTTGTTGGATATGAACATGGCTTTTGGTGGTAACGAGCCTATTCATTGCAAGTTGGGAAATAGTATCATAAATTTATTAAAAAATGTTTGGGTTCCCAATATTGGGTTGATATTTAACTCATGTGATGGGTTCTGATGAGAAAACTGATTACTTTTTATGGCCAAAAGCTTCTGCCATTGTTTTGAACTTCCTCAGGGGAATGCATCTTGAGGGTTGCCTCTTGTCTTCTTTATGAACCTTACAGCATAAGCCTTGAGGTTTAAGCTTCGAGGTTTAAGCCTCATGATGTAACGTTAGTGTGTGCTTCACACTCTTGTCTTTGTCTTCTTTTTCATACCAACCTCAGCCTTTGGCTGTTTTTTATTTCATAGCCTAGACTATTTTGAGGGCCTTTTGAATTTGTCTTGAGCATTTCTTAACCCTAAATATGGGAAGAAATGAATAGTAAAATTAGAGAACAAGTGAGTCCAGACTTGGCCTAGCCTTTTACAACAGACAAGCGCCAATCCTCCCCAAGTGAACTCGTATTTTTTTTAGGCGGTAGACGCACAGTTAAGAGAACTAAGAGACAGAACAATTCTGTTTTCTTTCAGATATATATTTGTCATTGTTGTACTCTGTTATTGTAATTTCTTTCTGAAAAAGTCGAAGGAAGGAAAATTCTTATATAGATGTTCAGTTTAATTTATTATATGCTTACTTCTTTATACTCATGTTTCTAGTTTCAAATTAGACATTTAATTTTATTGAAACATAATAGTATTGATATTTCGATGTCATAAAGTTTATTACAATGGTCTATATATATCTATATATATATATATATATATTTTTTTTTTTTCATTTTCTTTGAATTATTTTATTTGTTTTGTGTGTTGAGACTTACATCTCATTTGACAGAGGCTAAACTGTTGAATACCCAGATTTATAGCCTTTAACACTGGCTTATACTGTTATGTTTTGGCATATGTTATCTTGGTTGCAACTATAGCTATTCTCTTATAATTAAACATATACATACTTGCTCGACTCATAGTCATGATTATCTTTACATGGTTTCTACTTTTCTTGGTACAAGTCGTTTAATGAACTGAAAAACTTTGTTTGAGGACTGCATAAGTCGATACTATTCTGGCTGGTTTTTCACGTTAAATATGCATTGGATGCATAAAATAGCATGTTGACACTATGAATTGATCTCTGGTCACTTATGGTGGAATACTTTTTGCCTTTTCCTGCACCGATTCTACATTTCTGCCTTTTTGTCTTCCCGTTAGGTATTCGTAGAGTCTCCTCAATATCTAATGGAATGGGTAGCAAGGACACAATTGCAAGTTTGTTGGCTTCATTAATGGAGGTGGTGCGAACAACTGTTGCATGTGAATGTGTTTATGTGCGTGCAATGGTGATAAAAGCATTGATATGGATGCAAAGTCCACATGAATCTTTTGATGAGCTGGAATCGATCATCGCATCTGAGCTATCGGATCCATCTTGGCCAGCAACTTTATTGAATGATGTATTGCTTACATTGCATGCTCGATTTAAGGTACTGGGTGAGTGAGTGAGAAAAGTAATCATCTATTTTGATAATGTTGTTATCCTTTTGCTGCTGTAAGTTTTACCTTTATATGTCACGTGCATTCTTAATGTTCTGCAGAATTCATAATAAAATGGATATAGAGCCTCGTGTATTAGTCCTCCACTCTTGAAATCCTCTCTTCTCGTTGTTGTGATTTGGTTTCTCATTCCAATTTTTGGTTTTGTTGCAAATGGTTACGTCAATAAACAGCTTTCACTCAGATTGCTGGATCCATGTTACCTTTTTGTCTAGTGATATCCCTGGATTTGTTAATCATGTTGACTAGTATATATGTATGATTTAGGAGCTTTAAAGAACTTAATGCTGAGGGATTTTTAACTTTCACTGGTTTCAACTACGATTAAGAATGCAAGGCCTCGATTGATCTCTAGCTAATGATACTGGAGTGTTGTTGAGAGGTGATAAGCTTAGTTGGAGAAGATCTGAAACACACATCAATATGAGCACTTGAAAAGGTTTTGGATTTTTAGAATTGATTGGATGATCGTCAAATGTACTCTGGAGCTTTGCTTTTCCTGATGCATGAGATTGATTTTTATTTTTTGGTCTCACTATTCTTGTCTGTTAAAAATGTATAATTTTGCCTCAAATTTCTATTTTGAGGGAAAGTTTCTTATTTTTCTTGTCTTTTTTGTCCTTTCTTCTTGAATGAACTTGTGGACTTGTCCCCAGTTCTGTACACAGACAAAGAATGTTTGAGACCATAGGGGAGCGCATTATAGTCTTCATCAGCGCATTATAGTCTTCATCTGAATGACTGTTCCCTTCTAATTGTCTGATGTAGAAAAGAAATTTTAAACTACTACAATTCAGAAAGTTTTCTATCTTGAATGATTTTTTTGCTGTTCAGACCTTTTTTTCTATATTTTGATGGTAACTTGGGAATGCCTATGATAAAATATGAATATTTCATTTTACCTTAATTCTCTCTCTCAATATCATAATCATTGCTTTCTTTGATCCTTGACTCTTGCCTTATTGTCGGGAGTTTAGGTCTCTCTCTCTCTCTCTCTCTCTCTCTCTCTCTCTCTCTCTCTCTCTTTCTTCGTTTGTGTGTGTGTCCATATGCATGTCTGGGTATGTGTTGTAGGTCTTTGAACGTGCTGTAGTTTTCCATAGCTTTTACTTTTCAGGAGTAGGCACTTGCCATGTACTTACATGTTGTGTTTTATGTTTATTAGGCTACACCAGATATGGCAGTCACCCTTCTCGAAATTGCTAGAATTTTTGCGACTAAAGTTCCTGGGAAGATCGATGCTGATGTACTTCAGCTTCTGTGGAAAGTAAGTTCAGACAATCATGTCAGATTTCATTGCTTAAATGATATAATTTTTATTGTAATCTTTCAACTACATTTACGCTGTGGAGGAATGCTGTGAAAGTCGAGAAGTTTGACACTGTTGCTTCATAGTATGTTGATAATGGTAATTAAAGATCAGTCACTTATTATTCTCTCATGCTTCTTTCTGTTTGACTTGTTTGTCAAAGGATCACAAAATTTCTTGCTTCCAGATTAGTATGTATATTTTTGGATTTTTAAGACTTGGCTCCCTAATTCTCTCTTTGACTGAAATAGTTTTTAATGTTGTTGCTGGTTTGTCATGGGTGTCATTTACTTTGGTCTAATTGCTATGTGGCTGCTAGACTTGTCTGGTTGGAGCTGGTCCTGATGGAAAACACACAGCTCTGGAAGCAGTCACCATTGTTCTTGATTTACCACCTCCCCAACCTGGTTCCACCTCTGCGCTTGCCTCAATTGATAGAGTGTCTGCATCTGATCCAAAGTCAGCTCTCGCATTGCAGAGATTAGTTCAAGCGGCAGTAAGTGTTTTACTCAATCAATAGGATTCTATATGTTAAAGCTTAATAATTGGGATCTTTAGATTTCATCAACCCCATGGGTTGTATTTTCCCCACACTTTTGCCAACATTTTTTTTTTCCTACTTGTAGGTTTGGTTCCTTGGGGAAAATGCAAATTATGCTGCTTCCGAGTATGCCTGGGAGTCGGCAACCCCACCTGGTACAGCATTGATGATGTTAGATGCCGATAAAATGGTTGCTGCTGCCAGCTCTCGGAATCCTACACTTGCTGGTGCTCTGACTCGGCTCCAAAGGTGTGCTTTCAGTGGCAGCTGGGAGGTACATATTTTGACCTTGCTATTATTCGAATTAGGCTCATAACATGACGTAAAATTTTTAAAAAGTGAGCCTGTTTTTTGCATGATCTGTTCTTGTTGACTAACTTTGTTATGGATTCTTGGAGGCTGTTTATTGCCTACAATAAAATCACACCTGTTATCAGGAGATAAATGGATTCGAAAATAGATTTCAATTAACTCATCAATTAAATAAAGGGGAGAGGAGTGTTCCAATATCTTATTCTGATAATATTCAACTTATGCTTTTTGGTTTTCTTACGCAATTGGCATGTAGTGGTCCTTAGCTTTTCTGCTCATGGATGCATGGAATACATTTAAATTATGATTGCAATAAAATTACTGCATGTGATTATCAGTGTTCAGATGGAAGTCATTTCTTAGTATTTTGGATCTTTCTGTACTTTTGATGACTTGAAATCTTTTAACTTTGACTCAATTCTTCCAGGTTCGCATCATTGCTGCTCAAGCTCTCACTACAATTGCAATTAGATCTGGTGAGCCTTATAGGCTACAGATCTATGAATTTTTGCATGCTTTAGCACAAGGTGGTGTCCAATCTCAGTTTTCTGATATGCATGTCAGTAATGGAGAAGATCAGGGAGCAAGTGGTACAGGCCTCGGATCCTTAATCAGTCCTATGTTGGAGGTCCTAGATGAAATGTATAGTGCTCAAGATGAACTCATAAAGTGAGCAATGAAATTTATCTTACATCTTTCAGATGTAACACCTTATAAAATTGAGACTGGAATATGGCAGGTGGTCTTTATTAAAAATTTTCCATTTGAATGTACAGGGAGATGCGCAATCATGACAATGCCAAAAAAGAATGGACAGATGATGAACTTCGGAAACTATATGAAACTCATGAGAGGCTGTTAAATTTTTTGTTTCACTATTCTGTTTTGTTCCAAGATCAAAATATCTTCCTTTAGGGCCAACAAGGTAGATCCTTCTTTCCACATGGCTTGCATCTTTTAGTCAATTAGGAGTTAAGCTTCTTAAATGTCACTTGAAAGATAAGTATAGCCTTATGGAATCAGTTTACTTTGCCTCTCAGAGTCGCCTTTTACATTATCCGTAGATATCAAGCCATAATTATATGAATTTGATGTATGAAATTAAATCAATTGCCTTTTTTGTTCGTTGTTGAGTGTGCTCGACCAATTCATGACTACATCTTTTTAGATTTAGTTGTGATCTATTCTTTCATAAGAATGAACTTGATGTTAGAACAAGTTAAGTCTTTCTTGTGAAATTAAGCCTTTCATTGTTCCTTGTACAAAACAGAACCCCACTTCCCAGTTCCACACTTTTTAAATTTACATTGATCGAAAGAAAAATTCATATTGGACAATAATTCAGCCTCACTATTTTCTCTTTTTGGTTTATTTTACTTTGCAAACAGTGCAAAACTTATTGACATCTACCGTACCCGCCATAACATAAGCACGTCAGCTGGTCTCGGCGATCCTGCTGTTGCCACAGGGATATCTGATCTTATTTATGAAACTACCAAAATGAGGATGTCCGATCTTATTCCTGAAACTACTCAAATGAAACCATCTGAATCAGATGGCCTTGATGATGACCTTGTTAATGCTTGGGCAGCAAACCTTGGTGATGATGGCTTATTGGGAAACAATGCACCTGCTATGAACAGGGTAAGAATCTTACCCATTCTGATGGAAGTTCTTCATCACCCATGTTGGGATGGGATTTTCCTGTATTTTATTTTTCACCATATAAATTTGTGTATTTTGGAAAAAGTAACTCTCTACTTTCAAACTTTGAACATAGACCATGATAACCTGTCATTTTAGGTTTTTACTAGAACTTTTTATGCTGAAGTATCTTTAGTTTGAAATTCTATTAGGAAACTGGAAATGAAGTTATACACACAGTCACTGTCTTAAATGAGTTACACACCAGCTGGTTTATCTTGAAGTAACCCGGTGAAGTTGGGATCTTTAAACCTATTTAACTAAGTTCATAAATTGTCTTTTTATCTTTGGATATAAGTATCAAAGCACTGGACTTCCTCATATTGTAAGAGATTTGAAACTTTGTTTCTTTAGTTGTGTGACTTGTATCTGACAAATCCTTTTGATCTCTGTCACATTAGGTCAATGAATTTTTAGCTGGTGCTGGTACTGATGCTCCAGATGTTGAGGAAGAGAACATTATTTCCAGACCTTCTATGAGTTATGATGATATGTGGGCAAAGACTCTCTTAGAGACGACAGAAATGGAGGTTGAATCCTAACCTGTTGCATGGTCTTGCTTCAATCTTAAATTTGTTTGTGGGAACTCAATATTTGTGAACTCTCTTTGTTTATACAGGAAGACGGGAGGTCATCTGGGTCTTCTTCCCCTGATTCATTAGGATCTGTGGAGACATCCATTTCATCTCACTTTGGAGGAATGAGCTATCCGTCATTGTTCAGTTCCAAGCCATCTTCTTATGGAACTTCGCAGTCCACGGTATGCAAATTAATGCATTGAAAAATATGTTTCCTTCTATATGGCAATGGTTATAATCGCAGTTTTGGAATCAAGATGTGTATTATCTTAAATTCATTTTCATGATATGTATATCATGCGTGTGAAAAAAAGTATTAAAATTCTTCCAAACTTGAACTTTATTTGTATGAACTCGTGAATGAAAAAATGGAGACGTTTCTCCAATTAACCCCTGAGAGACTAGACGTGTAGGATTGGTTGTTTTTGCCAACACGAAGCCACACTTTCCAGTAGTTGCAAAAGAAACCAATAGAAATCATGAAACAAAATTTAAATCATATTAACATCTGCTATTTCTTCTTGATGACCTTCAAGGTCATGTAAAATTCAGCAACTAGAGGAGTAGAACATTGCATAAAAGTGCTAACATCTAAACAGAAAACAGTTCCAACTTCCAATGATAACTTTTATTCTTTCAACTTTCCTTTAAGCCTTGAATCAGTGTGAAAATTTAAATCTGCACCACCTGCTTCGTCTACTTCTGAGAATCCACTTCTCATCATGGATGTCTTCAATTCTATGATTTTCAATTAGTTGCTCCACTTCTGTATTTTTCCCTTTATTTCTTTTCTTCTTGAACTTCGTTTGCCATTTTCCTTTTACCCTTTATATTATGTGTTAAGTTTTTTGTTCTTAAAAGTAATATCATAACTAGATTAAAAATCAGAATGACGAGAAATTAACACTTAAAATTTCACCTCCTTTATTTTGCATTTTTGTTCCTTTCTTTCTAATAACTTCCTTTACAAAAGCATCCATGGATGTCTATAGACAAGGGGCTTCAGGAAGGTAAGGATCTTCTTTTTCAGTGATACGTTCATAATCTGATTTTATGTCCAAACGATAAATAGAACCACAAGTACCACCATTTTCTTTCCTGTTTCTCTGCAGTAACTACAAGTTAATGTTGTGTTATACTAAACCTCATAGGTTATATGTTGAACAATGTGATCTAAAAGTTTAAGCTGTTAGAGAGAGTCCAATATATATCATTTTAAATTTTATCTTCAACATGCCTCCTCGTGTATAGACTAGGTTCATTTTTTCCCATCAAAGCCTTCCACGTGCACAATTTTGAATATATGGGTGCTGGCAATACTTGAACTCCTGTTTTTGGATAATATATTTGCTTAAATGACCGTGTAGACACAAGGGATTTAGTCTTCTAGCTCTGGGAATGTGTTATATTTTTTAATCCACTGCTAGAGTGAGTAATTGTTTTTAAAAGAAAACCAAAAGGTACATCTTTAGAGGGGGGCTAGGCCGAATCTCTTGTAACGCCTCAATTTTTCATACATCTTTTGAGGTGTTACCAGGAATAATTTCATTTACTTAAATGCGGAATGATAACATTTTAATCTCCAAATAAACAGAACATTCATAAAATCATGTCTTTAAATAAAAACAACTCAAACATTCTCAATAAGACAATAAATTCAAAATGCAATAAAACCTAGAAATTTATTTGTCGAAAATCCCTTTTCTTCGAATCCCTTGGCAGTTCGCTGCACCATCCTTCCATTGTTCCAATCGACCCGAACTGGCCCGTAAAATTTGTAAGAGTGAGTATTTTAAAAACACCCAATAAGATACGTGCAGTTTCTACACACAATTATATGCAAAAAAAATAATATTTCATACCACTCCTCTTTATGGAGTACATCGGTGACTAAGCGACACACCCATCTTAGGTCCTCTTATAATCCCGTAGGATTTCATTTCTCTTTTAAAAAAAACTCGAAAGTCCATCGGCAATTCATGTATATTTAATTGAACATAAAAGCGTAAAGAAACATATCACTTTGCACATAAGTATTTTACCTTGTTATTGGAATATTAAAACTATCTACCGGCACGTTAAAAATATTTATTTTCCTGCTTTGGGTGAAGAATTGCTTGACAATGATGTGTGTACTTGACTTTTCACAACCTTTCTCTTTCTCTCACTACAGATAGTACCCTCTTTCTTTCTCTTTCTCTTTCTCTCTTTTTACTGTATAAAAAAATATGTGTGTGTAGAAAAATGTGACACATGCATGGTATTTAATGATGACTTAATAGACTCCAAATAAAACTCTTAATTTAAATTTAAATTGGACTCTTAACAAATAAATCATCTTATCAAGAAATTCGAATTTAAAAATATCTAATTACATGAGGATAAAATTCTAGTGTGGATATATGCAACTTTCAAATTTCATTTTTAATTTAAAGATAAACATAATAATATATACCCAATCAAAATTAACATTTAACAATTATTCTACTTAAAATAGAATTACAATTAACTAATAATCTTTTTATCAAAATAAATATGAAATACAATTAGTACTCTACGTGTGGTGGTAAAATCAATTGGATAATGAATATTTTGATAAAACAAATCATGATATATCCCAATCAACTACCACATGGGACACTTGACATGCTAGGAAAAATTTACACTAGAATATAATAATAATAAAATAAATCACCCTATTTATCATCCAACCCTACACGTGAAAACCACAATTTACACTAAAAACCAAAACCAACTTATAAATTACTTTTTAGATAAAATCTTAAAATGTCAATAATTTGGATTTAACATATCCGAATCGACTTTTTCTTGGGCCTAAAATATATGATTAAAAACGAGCTATCCAATGAGTATAATATTGATATACTTATATTTGCCCTATCAGAATCTAATTATTTGGCCAAAAATATAAAGATTTAAAATATGCTTCATTTTAATCCATAAACTTTTCAAAATAATAAAAATAACATATAGAATAAATAAATTTTTTATTCTAAAAATTTCGGGACATTACATCTCTAAAGGCAACAAACTCTAACTGGTTTCAAGTGACAACCTACCTTCACAGAAAATGGACTGATCCCCTCCGTTACCCAAGTCCAGTGACAAAATTAAACACAATCATATCATATAGATGAACTATCAGTACTAAGAGATCCAACTAATGCAGTATGTGCTAAACTGACAATCAACAATCACTAGAACTATAGAATTAGAGAGAATAGAGGAGAAAAGGGAGAAAGATAGAAGAAAGGGAGAGGAGAATTGGAGAGAGAAAATATTGTTTATTGAATCCTCAATTGTCTGTCTAATACAATGCATAAAGCCCACTCGTATAGGTTTTAAATACGTTCAATTTAAGTAGGAAACCAACCAACAAAATAAAATCTAAACTGTCTCTCAAATTATTAATATGACCTCAAATCTTGAAATTATATCTTCAACGATCTCCATCAACCATACTTTTCCATGGAGTTCATAGGAGATACAATTCTTGATGGTCGTGCCGAATGGCCTCAATTAGCCAAGTGGTCTGCCACACTGTCACCTGCTCTAAAAATGTGAGAAAAAGAAACCTTAAAGGCGCAGACAAGTTTAATTTTTCTTCTAATCTTTTCTTGGTAGCAAGATAATGAGACATGAATTCACTGTTAACTCATACCCCTACGTGAATTAACAGTATAAGGTGAGATGAAGACACGTGGTTCTGAAATGTTGGACCATGTTCAATTTCAATTGTTTTACCTAAATCGTTAATACAATACAGATAAGCTAGGTCTCAATAAAATTGATGCCCTCGACCTGTCTTATCTTTAAACTGTCACTTCATTACTCTCCCTTCTCACATTATACTTGTTCCTGTTAATATACTTCATTTACCATATTTTTTTTTTCAAATTTTGATTCTTTTCTGAAATGCTAATGGCATCGTCCATTAGCATTTTGTGCTACATTTTATGCAACAATGGATGGAATTGTGCCCTTGTGCAAAAATTGGATGGATAGGTTCAGACAAGATTTTGATGCATTTGAGTTGCTCATGCAGGAAAGATCAGGTGGAAGCAGATATAGGGCTAATAAGGGTCCTGGATCCCCGGTTGATACTATACCTGTTTTTATCTGAGTTTACTGGTGAAATGAATCAAGTCTTACTTTTCATTGTTTGCAGATAAGAGAAGAACCTCCTCCATACTCTTCCCCTGTTCATCAAAGATACGAGTCATTTGAAAATCCGTTAGCTGGCTCAGATTCACATAGTTTTAGTTCACATGATGAAGAACGAACTTCTTCGGGAAATTCCAAATCCGGGAGTGCACTATATGACTTTACTGCTGGTGGTGATGATGAGGTACATTCAAGATCAACTACTAGTTATTATCATATTCTAATGTGATGGTTTATCAATGAACCAAATCTGGAATTCTGTTTTCCCCCTCTACTACTCCTTTCAGTTTAGTATATGGATATTATTGACTCTTCGTTGTTTGCAGCTAAATCTCACAGCTGGAGAAGAAGTTGAAATCGAATATGAAGTAGATGGATGGTTCTATGTAAGTATAGCACAAACTGGAAAAGTTTCTAACTTCCACATGTTAATGGAATAGGGTGTGTGTTTTCGCCCACGTTGGTTAATTTTAATAATCCTCCAAAGCTCCACAATCGTAATCCTCATATATCGCGACTTTTGCTTGCTGAAGGAAATGATGTTTGATTGTTGCAATCATAATGTCTAGATTTCTTTTTATTGACTTGGAAATGAGGAAAAGATAGTTAGGATTTTCCTCTGCTGTTGAATTCGTAGAGTGAGAAACCAGGTTTGAAGTGAATCTTAGTCCCTAAAAAAACTTATATTTTGAATTTCCCTTTTGAATCAGATGGATTCATATCTGAAAGAGGTTGGCAATAATTTTTTTTTCAAAATTGACTATTTGTCCCTTTGTTTGTCGACTAGTTCCTTTTATAAGTACAATTAAGATGGTCTTAACAAAAGATCAAGAAGCTATTAAATAAATCTAAACAAGAATGACATTACTTGAATCCCCCAAAGATATGATATTGTGGTATCATTACCAAAGGGGTTTTCTGATGTTCCATTATTATCATTTTGCCTTTGTTGTGTGAGAGATTCTATTCTGCCTGTTACCATAAATTGTTAAACCTTCAGAACCCTAGACTGATAGTTTTGTTGATTAAATTGAATATATTAGCGATTTATTATGATTACAAACTCACGCAAACATAAACAGTTTTCAGAAGCATGGTTTCTGGGTGCAATTTAGTCTGGCAATTATACAAATTTATGCAGGATCATGCTGTAAAGTGGAATAAACAAGCTATCAGCTCTCTTAGTCTCATCATTTGGCTTTTCCGAGTATAATTGTGAATAATCCCTTGGATCTTCTAGCCCAAATATTCACCTTGTAAACATAAAAGTGTGTCTGAGAAATTGTTCTTTAATTGCTTTAGAAGGGGAAACTATCAGGGTTTTATCTGCATATGTTTCACTAATATGTTGCCTGTTTCAGGTTAAGAAGAAACGCCCCGGGAGGGATGGGAAAATGGCTGGGCTTGTTCCTGTACTCTATGTCAGCCAATCTTGATGCTGTTGACACTTTGAATAGTTTATTCCGAGGTTTGCACAAGCTAAAACATTCATGAAAATTCTTTCATTGACAAAAGTATTGGAGATACATGGAGTTATTTATGCGGAAAAACTACTTATATGCCATCATTATCCTGAATCGCTTATGACTCATTTTTCTCAGCTAAAGAGATTCTTGGAGATTGCTGCTTGTACCAAAGCCGCATTCAGTTGGTTGGCTTCAGAACTTGCTGCTTGTGCTGTTGTTAGTACCGAAGCACCGGATTTTTTATATGAACAATTTCGATGCACTTATTTTTTTTTTTTTCTTTCTCACGTGTATCTTTTTTGATGCAATGGTTCATTTATACAGAGTTTATGCATGGGGTTTTAGGTACGAGTTCTAAATCTTTATTTGTAGCATCTCGCCTGTACATACTTTTTACCAACTGTGTGAGCAAATCATACCTTTATTGGAATGCTAGAAATCATATATCTCTTAGCATTTATACTATAGACTTGTCAGCTAACAATAATGTGTTAATTTAATAAATGCTGGGGGTTGTGGATTCGTTGTACTGGGTCCTATCTTTAATGTCTTCGTTGACGCTTCTCCTTGAATTAAGTATGCCCGGAAGGACACCTGCACTGGCCACACGGCGGCTGGAAGAAGCAGTTGCATCTGTGGTTATCTGATTTTGACGAGACAATTACTACTTGTGATACAGACTGAGATATGTGGTTAGAAAAATAAGATCTGACAATCACTATGAGAGTCGAGGTCAAACGGGGTTAACGGGCGAACTCAACCTTAATATAGTAATATAGGCTTGACCTCGATTTGGTAATATATGACCTCGAACTAACAAGGTATGCTCAACCTTTAGTAGATGGGATGTGCTTGACCTCCTAGGACTAATGTGTAGGGCAACCTCGATCTAAAGGGATAGGCTCGACCTCAAACTAATGGGATAGATTCGAATTGGAACTTGGCTTCCGAGTACCTAAAATAAGGGATTGTGTTTAAATTATTCATTAAATTGAATAAGCGTGCATGAATAATGAATTAAGAGTCTATGCCCTTGTTTGGGCTTCATTATTTTAAATTATAACGAAAGGATTAGTAATTTTTTGAAAAATGTGACTAAAAAAGAAGAAAAAGTTTTTAGGTTTACGTATAATATTATTTTATTAAAAATTGTGTGGATAAGAAGAGAAAGAAAAATAAATTTTAATTTAATGGGGTCCAAACATGAATTATATATAGTGTTTTGAGAAGAATATTCTATTGAGACTGAGATTTAATTTTATAAAGATGTACTCGTAGAATGTGAAATTATAGTAGTAGTTAGGCCTGGATATGGTCCGGTTCGGTTCGATTCTGAAGAGAATCAAACTAAACTGAAAATTTTCGGGTAGTGAGTAAACGGAACCGTCGGGTCCAAATATAATTTTGGAACCGGTTCGGTTCGGTTCCATACTATAATTAATTTTTTTAACATTTATAACAAGACTACAGTCTGATATATTTAATATTACCTTTTACAAATTAACGTATTCTAATTTAATAACATATGATATAAATAACAAGTTATCCAACAAAATTAATTTACTAATGTATACAAATAACAAAAACTAGATAGTAAATTAGTAATACTAAAATATCAGTTATCCATATAAATTAGAAGTCATAGACTCGTAGAGATAAAATATTTTAATACAGTAGTACTTACTAACTATTTGATTTAACCATCAATTGTTTGACTTGTCATACTAGATATTAAGAAACTCTAAAAGAAAAATTGAAAAATCACAATTAACTAACATAAATAAACTAAGCCCTTGTTTGAGCTCCATTATTTGAAAAAAATGATTTTGGAATAGTGTTTTTTTGGAGAATGTATGGTTAAAAAGTAAGGAGAATTTTTGGGTTTATGTATAATATTATTTTATTAAGAGAATGTGTGGTTTACAAGAGGAGAGAAAAAAATGAATTTAAAATTTAATAGGGGCCAAACAGGGGCTAAAAATTGCTCAACTAATAAAATTTAATAAGAGAAAAATATAATATATACTTTATTACATATCTCAATGTCCTCAACTCAGTGTTTTCAATGCAAACTCTATCTTTGCTAATTTATTTTTAAAAAATTAAAATAATTTAATTTTTCTCATATATAAAAATTAAAAAAAAAAAAATCGGTTCTTATTTGGTTGTGGGTCTAGAATCGAGAATCGAATCAAACTCGTCGGTTCTCGATTCAGATATCCGTTCTGGTATTTCAGTTACGAAAAATCGCTCGGTTTGAGAGATATGCCCTGCCCTAGTAGTAGCAGAGATGAGTCAGTTGGATTGTCTGATTAGTAGTAGTAGGAATGTAGCCTCGGAATGGTAGTGTTTTATTAGGATTTTTATTGTTGGAGTGACCTCTTCACAATATGATGTCACATTGCATGACGTTGACGAGTTGTCCACACAAGGCCTCAACTGTTGTGTTTGAGTGTCGAGGCTCGAGGTGTTGCCTCATGGTAGAGGAATACTTGACGAGAAGCTTGGGCTTGATGCAAGGTCTATCTCTGCGATGATATCTTGATTCGTTGCTGACTAATTCTAATAAATTTTTACCACATCAATAATAATAAGGAAAAATTAGATCTAGTCTCCCAACCTCAACTCAAGTGAGCATCTAGATGCCAACGTTAGAAATGAGCACTTGAATCCCCAATCTGTATAACGTTGTACATTTAAGTTATTAATAGAAAAATTGTCAAGCTTGATAATTAAAAAAGTCAGATTTCCTTGAGAAAGAGTATAATACCTTGCTTTGAGTTAAACAACAAAATATAAAAACAAAAAATAAATACCAAGCAAAGAGTGAATTTATATTCATACCACAATTTTGTCAGCTGCAGCACATTTTAATTTTAGTAAAGGTCCTCATATTTTGCTTATTTTTGCATTTATATTTCTAATTTTTTTCTTCACAATTTTTATATTTGACTTTCAATTAATCAACACTTGTCTCGGAAAATGATTTTGTTCAAATATTATGTCAGCGGGAAAAATATTAGTCGAATTAAGTACTTTTTATTTATCTTGTTTATTTCAAAATACAAAGGATAAACAAGTCTTTTACTCCAGCATAATGGATTTTCTTACTGTCATAAGGAATAAAATGTAGTAATTAAAATTAAATTAAGAATAAAAGATAAAAAAGTTAGAGACAAGTGTAAAAATAAATAAAATTTAAGGACATTCATTGTAATTATAACATAAAATACTTAACAAAAATTGTAGTAGGAATATATTTTACCCACAAAAAATATGATCATCTAGTGATGGCACAACAGGTAAATCGACCGTTTTTGTCCATCAAAGATTTAAATGCATAGTGTTTTTATATGTTGGGGACCTATCTACCGAGGCATTGGAAGTCACTAACATTAAAACTGTATTACTAAGAATCATATTTAATCATTAAGGGTTGCACTAAAAAAAATCGTGAAATCGCAAATTAAATTGAAACCGTTGGTTCGGATTTAAGTGGACTCACGATTTTTTCCTTCAAACCGAATATAACCATTTCAAAATACTTTGCTTTAGGTTTCGATTTTCAAAAATCGCACAAAAACGAACCAAACTGTTTTAATTTTTTTTTATTAAATCATTAATTTTATTAACTAATAAATTTTACAATTTTCACTTTTAGAAAAAAAAAAAAAAAAACCAATTTGGCAATACAAATTACAACCAGTCCATTGAAATAATCATAGAAAGTACATTAAGTTCGTCATTATTAACCCATAGTTTAACAAGTTACAAGACATGTCCTCATTCGATATTTACACTAAACTAAAATTATTCACAAATCATATGAAATGAAAATATATATATATATATATAATCGACAATCCAAATAATAATTCAGCAAAACTATACCAGCAAATCACGTCCAAAGTTTCAGAAACCCTAACATAAACTCTCATTTTTCAAACATTTGACGTTTGTCTGCCACTGCTGAACGAATTACCAGTCAACTTTTGCCTGTTAGTATGCTAATTTCTACCTAAATCACTTCTTTCTCTCTTATTCCTTAGTAAGTCTCAAATTTTCATTCAAGTCATTTTCTCATTGTTCTTTCTTTTATTTGTTGTTTTTGAACTCATTACACTTGTGAGTTGTAGTTTGGATAGAAAAATGATTGCTTGTGTGCCTAGATAATTAATAAACTTGTTTGTTATTTGGAAAGAATGAAAGGCAGAGAGTATTGATTGTGTGAAAATGTAAAAGTCCCTAACAAGACTACTACATTCTATTTTCATAAAGTAGTTAGAGAATGAAATTCGTCAATTCAAAATAAGCTTAAACTCTGTAAATATTTGTACATCTAAATATATCATGTTCAATCTTTATTTAACATCTCTCTAGTAAGACGAAATGAACTCTTTAACCAAACTATAATAGCAAAATGTGATTCTATATTTACCAACCGCTAGTGACAATATGATAAAAATGAAGAAAAATGTATTTATTCTACTAACATATTTTAGCAATCAACTTTGAAAATAATTTGTTCATGGATTTCATGGTAAATATAAATGTAATTTAACATTATTAGTTCTTTAAACTTATATATTAACTTGTTTGAATATTATTATAATATCGATAGGTAAACCGCATATTAAAATCGAATCAAATTTGGTTTGGTTCGGTTTGAAAAATAAAATGGTTTGATTTGGTTTGAAAAAATTTCAAACTGCATGAACTTGTTTGAGTTGAAAATATAACACAAATCGCTCAAATCGAACCACGTTCACCCCTACATATTAGTGTTCATTTCCCTAAATCTTTTACGTAATGTTACTGGTGATAAATATCATTATAGATGTCATACAAATAGGGACAACTTTGGTCCAAGGCTACCAAGGCGGTGACCTTGGGCCTCAAGGTATAAAGGGGTCTCAAAAACCATTTGGAAGTCCAAAAATAATTATTACGAAATTTCCTCAATTTTCTTACATTAAATATTTTATGGTAGTGCATATGAAGCAGGGGTCTCCCTACCAATAATGTTTTCTAATTTATTGTTATTTTTGAATTTTTATTTTTAAATATGGTAAATAGTAGGCACCACTCCATATTTCACTAATTTTCAAAAAAATCTTTATATTGTATTTTTTTGAATATGAAAATTGATTCTCGAACATATCAAAGGTGAGTGAGTACCATATGTATAATATTTCTTATCATGAAAAATTGTTTGGTTCGGCCATGTTTGATGCTAATATGCTTGTAAAAAAAAAAAAAAAAAAATTATGCGTATGGACTGTGATAATTTATCATCAAGGACTTTAAAATTTTCATGACCAGCTCTATATATAAATGTCATTAATAGATAAATTAGCTTAAAAGTAAAAAAAAAAAAAATCACATTTAAAATACTAATAATGCTATAACACCATTAATAATACCAATATAACTGACATTATGTAATAAGTTCGATTAAATGTTAAATTATGTGACCCATTTATTTAGTATTACTCTTTAAGATACCTTATCACTTGCAGAATCCAGATATTATAGCACTAGTGGTACCATATAACATTATTCATATTATCTTGTGATATCTATCAACTTCTAGCAGCATCTATTGACCAAAATCAAAAGAAATGTATCTATTTAATAAATAAACTTTGCTATGATATGTAGAGTTAATCAAATATCGACACTGACATGAACCTAAAAATAATGAGATGTACAATACCACATTTATTTAAATGGGACATGCATTTAATTTAAATCACCAGTAAACTCGGTGCATTAAGAGTCCTTATTAATTCACTTGTCAATCATAACCATTCATCTACTTTGAAAAAGTTTCCAATTTTTTTGTCCTTCTGAAGCACCAATAAATGCAGCCAATTTATTAAAGCTTTTGCTTCATTTTAAATGTAAAAAAATGCTCAATGGAAAAGATATGTATGAGAGGACAAAATCTGAAATTGTAAGAATATGGATAATAGTTGAGTAATTATATTGTGTAGATGGACTGAATTGATTATTAATAGAATAAAGCTGTGTGTATAGTTTTTTTTTTTACAATTTGGTACATAGTCCTCTCACATGAGGTGGGGTCCGAACTGATTTAATGTTATTTTAAACTCGAGCCCCACTCCATGTTGTGAGAGGACTGTGAACTGAGTTATGTACCTGAGTATACAACCAATTCGGTCCTTATTAATATCTAAAGAAGAATCTAAGAATACACGTAGTGGATAGAGTTAAAACGGATTTGACGAAATACACTAGAATTCTATGGAGTAGGTAGATCCCAGTAAGTTTAAAATGTCATTTTCATAGGATAGTGACGTTAGCCAATAAGGGAAAGGATGCTGTTAGTTAATCCCAAAAGATCGAGCTACACGAACATAATGATTGGCATAGGAGATGACTGAACACTCACATATGGAAGTCGACATTTTTTAATTCACGCGGGATCTACGCATAATGTGAGGATCGGTCAACCAAGGTGTCACCAAAATTCGGGTAAAGTGAGTTATTCCTACATTAACAAATGGCAAAATGAAATATTACATCCGGCAAGATTGATCTCCATGTTTTAAGATTTGAAATGTTAACTATATTTAACTGAATTGACATTAATTCTATGAGTACTTAACCGGTGCTTGTACTAAAAGTGAAAGACAACACATTTGACAATGCAACATGATAACTAGGATAATTAATCCAACTTCAATATGTAGAATCATTCATACTAAAGAAAGATGTCAAAATTGAAAAAAAAAAAAAAAGAAAAAGAAACTTTACTATTATAACTTTAATTGAAACATCTTATAAGAGTAGGAAAATTAAAGTATGTACATAACTTGCATCTTAACTTCCCTTATATGCCCTGACACTTACCACAAACTGCTAATAAGATTTATATACCTCAGGGAGGCCAGCAAAGGGATATTTAGTAGGGTTTGACATAGGATATTGATGAAAATTTCGAGCATGTTTCATATATGATATTCGACTCGACTGAATGGTATTAAAGAAGAAAATAATTATTATACTCTCATTGACGTTAACGTTGTTTTGGCCATTAATTCGATCGTCTCATTAACTGAACTAACTGGAAAATGTGAAGCCATGGGTAATCAGACGTACATGGTATAAAACCGACAATATATAAATTGTGGCAGCTGGAATCTTGCAATCGATAGACTTAACTCCTAGATGGTGCGGGGAAGGCTTAAGTCACTATTCTGAGAGGTTCATATCTGAGATTTTTATACTTTCTTGTGACCCAAAACCTTGAAAGTGGAGCTTAATGCTGTATGTTGCCAAAGGACCATGGTACTATATGTAAATAAATGTTTTTGTGAGGACATTATTGTCTTAATGCATAAAATTTTTGTTGTGAAAATAAATGTAGAGAGTCGGCAGCTTCTCCATTTAATTCCAACTGTAAAGTCGGTATCGAAGATTTTAATATTTGGTAATGATCATTCAATAATTAAATAATATTAGTATAATTCTGTATTTAATTCTTAAACAGAACTTTTTTAAGCTCGATTTTAATCCTTTATTTTATTTTCATTTATTATGATTGTAGTTACATAATGCATGAACAATCGTCTCGTCTAAAAATTTAAATTATTAGAGATTCACCGTGTTTATTTATTTGAATTCAATTTTCATCACATTCATTTTTTATTAAAGAATTGACACGTACACGATAGTTATAAGACTTAAAACCTGATGAGAGAACACATATATCTATAATCTTGAGTACACACAAAGCACGCACATTTCATCAGTTTTTTGATATGTAAAAGATAGTTATACGTTTCTCATTCCATTATACACGTGTCAAATAGGATTCTTGAACAATGAGCATCGTGATTGTCCAAATAACATTTATATATCAAAAAAATTGGAACGTAAACGAGATCATTTAAATTACGGGGCTAATGAGAGAAGAAGTATTAGAGATGTAAAGATCAGCATTAGTGTGTGTATTTATTTATTGTATATCTGAAAATGAGTCGTGATTCGTGCCTAGGAAGGGGAAAAGAAGATGATGGCCAACCTTTTGTTTCAACACGGGAAAATTTGTCAAAAGAAAGTTGGAGAAGAGAACACTTGTAAAGTTGAGTTGATTTGGTAATATAAATAAGGTCATTACCCACCAAAAAAGGAAGCAAGTTGGTTAGGTGTAAAATGACATGATTGATCAAGTAGCCTAACGTGATACTTAGACTTTGACAAAATCTTACGAAAAAATAAAAGAAGTGGACTAAATGAAAAGCAAACAAAATGTGAGAGAGAAATAGTAGGGATGGAGACAAAAAAAAAAAAAAAAAAAAAAATCAACTAATACGAAGGCCATTTAATGATTTTATATAAATGGAATTTTCCAAGCAAACAAACGAGTTACTCCAACGTATTACGTAGACATTTATACTATGAATATACTAATATTTTAATAAAATTCAGACCAATCGGTTCAATTGAATAAAATAAAAATCGGACGAAAATTCATTTTTCTTATGTACCAAAAATTCGGGTTCTAAAAGTCATGAAAAGACGCCGCATAAATACGCCTACGCTCGAGGCGTTCTCAAACCATCTTGTTCATGGACAAGACGTGAAAAAGGGACGATTAATTCAACTTTCAACTGTCTAATGCGAGCTTGAGCACCAAAAGACGTGGTCTAATTATTTATTATCTTGAATTTTTTTTCCCATTTTTTGGAGCTATTCTTGGACCCAGTGGCTCGTGCGAGCCATTCTTCTATTCATTTACCTCAAAAATGACTTGTGTATGTTATTGTTTTATTTATTTAATGGTATTAAAATAATTTAATTATTAATATAAGAAAACGCGTCTGAAATTGATCACCTAAACATGCTAGACTAGTAAAATTTAAAACTTTGTTATGGTTACTCATTTCAAAACACTGGTGGAACTGCAGGAAGTGGGGGTGATGTTCCCCTTTCTTTTATGACTAATTTAATAATATTTTGTTTGATTAATTTGACCCCACTTATTATTTTATTAATTAAAATATTAGAGTAATATTATTTATCATCACTAGTGTTACTATCGGTGTAAGAATAATTAGATAATATTCAATGATAGATCCACTTAAATGTAAAATCATATGGCTATTTAATTGAATTAATATAAATTATAGTGGTGCTCTAGATAATATTATTTAAAATATTAATATATTTACTAATGGCACATGAATTCAGTTGCAAAGATTGACGAGGTATTGCATATTGACTTATTATTTTTAATTTTTAAGATATAATAATTATTTTTATTTTTATCCTAATCACATATTTTATGGGTTGCACAACTTTTCAATCATACATTTTATCAACTTCTATCAAAATCAACTAAACTCTCTCTCTCTCTCTCTCTCTCTCTCTCTCAATTCTCTGATCGTCGCCTGAAATTATGTAAGCAGTGATGAGCGATCGCAATTTACATTCGATTGTTGATCAAGTTCAAATAAATAAATATGTATCGTCTAAAATAATTTAAACTTTTAAACATGACGGGATATGGATGGAAACAAACAAAAGAAAGTAAACATGCACCGATGATGCACGGAATATTTATTCTACATTTCAGGACTTAAAGCAGTTGTTCTTCACTTTCATTCATAGTAACACAAAAGATTGAAATAAGAAAAACAATAACATCGTACAGAATTGAAGCGCAAATTGTATTCTGCTTATATAAATAAAACTAGATAACTTTACAAAAGGGCCAAATTTGGTCACACTTTCAGTTATAATATAAATAGCAGTCTTAACCATTATGGGGATAAAGACGAATAGGAAGACCCTTAGCAGGAATTGGCATTGGATTAATGACAATCTTCTCATCTGGAATCAATTTCTCCCATTTGAACCTTTTCACAAGATGGTGCATGAAAACAAGAATTTCGAGTCGAGCATACTCTTTTCCAGGGCACATTCTAGGTCCTCCACCAAATGGAACAAATGTGTAAGGAGCCGGTCCAGTTCCTTCGAATCTTGAAGGATCAAATTTCAGGGGTTCGGGGAAGAATTCGGAATTCCTATGTGTCGAGTTTGCGCTCCAGTATAACTGTGTCGTAGTTAAAAATGACGAGTGATTAGAATGTACATAATAGCTCAAATGAAATAACATTTTAGTAGTTTTCGTATTTGTTATTTACCTTCCATCCCTTAGGGATAGAGAAACCGCTGAACATGAAATCAGTAATGGCTTCTCTAAAGGCTCCTTGGAGGGGAGGGGCAAGTCTTAGTACTTCACATGCCACATTCCAAGAGTATTTCATTTTCTGAATGTCATCCCAGTTCAGTAATTCCCCAGGAGCTTTTGATTTAGCTATTTCCATTTGCTCTACTCACAAAACAAACAAATTTGCAATTAGATTACATAACAAAGAATAGTTTTTATAGCACAAAATTATTTGTCACAATAATAAGCTGTAAAATATATGTTCAATTATTTTTACACTAGTATATCACGAAAATTCTTTAGCTCTTATTTGATCTTCATTTTTTAAAACTCATTTTCAATCTCACTTTCGTGAGACCTACAATTTTTATCAATGCATATAATGTATTATGCGTGGACCTCCGTCCATGTAAGGATGGTGTAAAAGGTTATGTATATCAAGAATGTACATATAGTCTAATCCTTATTATGGGGTGACAGACAATAATTTTGTAAAAAAATTCTATACACTTGAATAATTCAATTTCGTTACTCAATTAAAAATAGAAATAGCACAGAAATGTTCTTCACAGAAATGTTACAGACACTCATATCAGAGGATGGATCCCATGTAAATTAAATATTGTCAAAAAATTGGTCCCCATCTATTTGTGTGTATTATGTAGGAATTATGTGTGCTTTTCTCGTGTACACATAGCACATTCCTAGATTTTTTAGACAAGAAGATAATCAAGTACAGAAAAATGTTAGCAGCCTACTTTTGACTCTTCTACCTACTGTAATAACTAATAAGAAAGTGATATTATAGTGACTTTAAAGGTAGATTGGACACGATTTTTTTAAAAAAAATAAAAATTGCTTTTGAGTTTAAGAATATTTTTAAATGTATTTGGATAACTTTTTTAATAGTTACTTGATTAGGAGAATTTTTAGAGAAAATTCACATTTTTTTTTCGAGAAGAATAAGCAAAAGCAAAAGCAAAAATCATATTAATTAAATCCTAATATTAAAGCTATGTAATAAACATGATAATTAAGTTACTAATTACAAAGTTCAATTTCATTCAAAGATATAGCCGACATTAGTTACCTTAATTCTATTTTTGAGCTGATCACACCTGTGTAGAATAAACCCTAATCTCTATCTTCAAATTAATTTTAATAATAAAAGAAACAAAAAAAACAATAATGCGTACACACAACTACATAGTTATAACGGTCTACCCTCAATGTGGAACTTACCATCTCTCACCCTACTCTATCCAAAAATTTAGATCATTTCTGATTTCTAGCATAGTTTAAAAAATAGATTCTTCAATCTTTCAAATAAGACAAAAATAGTCTAAGTTCCTGTTTGGTAGAAATTAAGATTAAAATTTTAATTTAAGACAAAGTTTACAATTAATTTTAATCATATATTTTATGAAATCTATAACTTTTCAACATATTTTATTAAAATTTATCAAAATCTACTAAAAATCTGATTTTAATTCATACCAGCAAGGAGTAGATAAAGTCACCATAATAACATGCGTCTCAATTCAGGGGTTCACATCTATTTAGTGGAGTTCGTTTCATAAGGCACAAGTTATATATAACACACAACTTTCAAATCTACAACTTTCTTTGTTATTTTAAAGATTTTATTGCAAACAAAATTTAAGCGTGAATTAAAACTTTACTGTCAAAGGAAATTATTCAGGAGAAAAGTATAGGGGGCTTACCCTGGTAGACTCCTTCATAAATTTCAGGCAATTCAGCCAAATATTTGACTACAAAAGTGCATGCAGAGCTTGCAGTGTCATGGCCTCCAACAAGCAAGCCTAAAATCTTATCAGAGATATCCAATTCATTCATGAATTTTCCACTTTCATCGCTTGTCAAAAGCATGTGTGACAATATATCTTGAGTTGGCGATGCCTTCCCTTCAGCTAAGTCGATTCTTCGCTGTTTAATTATCGACACAAGTTCTTTTCTAATGAAGTTTGAGGCCTTGATCGCCCTGTGAAATGGTGTTCCAGGCAAATCTATAGGGATTGAAATCAAACCAGAAGCCAATTCGTTGAAAGGATCAGCAAATTTAGCAACATGGTTTGGATCTTCGACGCTTACAAACAAACGACAAGCAAGCCAGAAAGTGTATCTCTTTGCAAGAGGGAAAACAACCACTTCATTCTTGTTATCCCAGCCATCAGAAAAGTGTCTTTGTGCAATATGATCCATTATACCGACGTATCGTTGCAAGGCTTCGGGTTTGAAGAAAGTTGGAAGCATTTTTCTCATCTTGACGGCCTCTTCTTTTGAGGAAGTTTGATTTGAAGAAGGGAAAACTTTGTCTACAGAAGCAGGCCACCATGCTTGGACAAGCTTGTTTTCATTGGAAAACAAGAACTTGTTTCCATTTGCACCACAAAAAACAGCAGCCGGTTCTCCAAAAAGATGAGTCCTGAAGACATAGGATGAGTACTTGGCTATGCGGTCGAATATGAACTTTTCAGGGTGGCCCTTCCACCCATTAGAAAGAAATTCGAGGCTTTCTCCGATCACCGGCCACCCCGTCTTTCCGGGCGGTATCTGACCGGAGAAGCCGGACTTGTTCTTGTAGAAGAGGAAGTGAAGGGAGAGGGATATTAAGAGGACAAAGAGACAAAGAAGAGAGACATAGAAGAACTCCATTTCTAGTCGCCTTAGCCAAATGCTCTTCGAATGAGTTTTGAGTGTAGTTTGGTATTGAAGTTAGGCATATATATAGGCATGTAAACATTGTGAAAAGGAGATAAATAATTTTAAGACTGGAAATTAAGATGGGGTGGGTGGGTGGGTGGGTGGGGTTGAATCATTATCTAGGTCAATTTGTGCTAGCTTTGAATTATACAAGTTGATTTACCTCAAAGTCCTAATCTTACATTCTTTTGTTTATCATGTGTGAAACACAGTCCCAAATCCCTGAGATTTTCTCATAGGTTCATATTGAATTATTCAGCGTACTGTGTATTCACATTATAATATGTGAATATCTTTCCAATCTTCTAGCTTTTGAAATTCCATTTTGTTTCTTTTGTCAATTTAGAAATTTCATAGTAAGCGCGTTACAGTTTAAAATATATAATTATATGTTAGAAAAACTTATTTTAAATTTCACGCATGTTGGGTTCGAATCGGACGACTTCTAAAGGATGGATGCAGTGACACTGACATTGAACCGCATGAAGTTCATATTTTGTGCGCAACATAGTTTGATAGGAACCATTTATTTTGTGTTGTGCTCGATTTGTAGATCGCATGTTGTTCTTATCTTTTGAATCAAAATTGATATTGATATTTTTTATTTTTTATTTTATCTCTTTAATTGTAGTGGGGTTAGGGGGTCCTAGTCATTAATGTACATGGACAAGTATCCAAGTAATTCAAATAGAACGCAACAAGGACTCCCAACTCATGAGTTCTGTGCGACAATTTCCTCGAATATTTTACAACTCATTTGGGACCATAAAATTAATGGCAACCAAAATGGATTTTACCTAATCATGATTACGACTTAATTAATATTATGTATAAAAAATAAAAATAAAAATTATTGACAAAATTTCCATCACGTAATTGAATGTATTGAAATATTTACTTTTGTAATATTACAAACTAACTAACAATTCTTTTGTAATCTTAAATTAATTTTAATTGTTATTTAAATTATAGATATAAATTTCTAAAGCTAATGTTCTAATTTTTTTTAATCTTTATATATTCCATTTAACGAAGAAAACTACGGTAAACTTAATCTATTAAGATATATGTTTTTTTTTTTCTGAAATTATATATAAAAAATATAATTAATACTAATTTTTTCAAGTCTTGTAAGAAAACTGGCCTTAAACGACCGCTTAAGTAGTTTTATGCTCCTGCAGAGTTAGCTCATAACTACTTTTTCAAGTTAATTAATTGTGTTAATTAGGTGGTAATTAATTTTGGATTACACTATGTACACCTTGATTGACACTCCGTATATGTCAAAAATCTGGCTATTGATTGAAAAATGTGGTGTTAAGATCAATGTACCAAAATCTGCAAACTCACCGTCACATGGATATAAACCATTTGTCAACTTTTATGTACATGTCGCATGATCTATTAATTTTTGTAATGTGGTGGTTACTATGGCCTATCAAATTGTCTTAGTTAATAGCCTATATTTTGCTTATATTAATTAATTTATTTATTTAAAACATTCAAACCACTTTTATCCGCACATTTTAAAAAATTTACAAATACTATCCACTTATTCATCATATTTTTATTTATTTACAATTTAAAACGCTTATAAACACTTTCCAAATATGCTACTCTCCAAATTTAGCTACATAAAAAGATTTTAAAACTTTAATTGTGAGTGAGATACGAAATTCTCAAATTGGAAAATGAGCTAGAATGGGATGGGTTGCAAAGTGGTACAAATTTTTTAAATGTAATTAGAGCATATCCCCTTACTACACAATAGCTTAGCCTTTTTCTAGTCAAAATGGGCTAAGGCTTGAAACTTAAAAGCTTACGACCCAGACCAACTTTGCACTTTCTTCGTACGTATCGTCGCGACGGACGGGCCTCAAAGTTTTCCAAAAGGGAACTGGTGCTGATGCGGCTAACCAGTCTGATGTGTCAACATTTGACGATTCTTGTGTTTGACATTTGCATGGATAGTAAACGGTCAAATACAGATGAAGTGATGTGACTGAATGCCAATAGAAATGTCATCGACCATTGTGATAGAGTGTGAACTATATAACAAAGGGAAATGTCTTTTGTACACCATGCTGTAAAGTATTGTGTACAGCCTCTCTCACATAAGAGGAGCCCTATCATGAATAAAAAATTCGCGAGGCCCCCTCTCATGTGAGGGGGTTGTACACCATGCTTACAGCAGGGTGTATTTGTAGCATAGTTCATATACGAAATGTAGCTAGCTACCAATTTGTTTAATTACAATCTTTTGAATTTCATTTACCTCACTATTCATTGCTAGAAGTGTGTTTGGTTAAATATAGGAGTAAGTCAAGTATAGTTTTTAATTAATTATTTCAATTTAAAAATATTTTATTTTTCTTATAAGTGAAAATACTGTCATTTAAAATAATTTATTTAGTTAGTTTCAACTTAGGAAAAGTCCAAGTAAAGAATCAGTGGGCTAACAAATTCAGAAACCTTCTCAATATCATATTAGGCAGGTACGTAGGACTTTCGCAATCAGTCTTATTTTCATCCCTACTCAGAAAAGTCTAAAACTTGAATTATCGTTTCACATTTGACAAGTGAATAAAATCTCCTACCGTCCATGATTCTTCATTATGCTTAGTGTAAAATTAGACTCTGTCATACTCAAAGCTATAACTTTTATCGAGTCATTTAATAACATGGGAAGATGTCAAATTAGATGATTGATAAAGAGAGAATGGACCGATTATCAGCAAACTTGAATGAAAATATTTAGAATTATTCTTTAAGTACACTCTTTTTTGACACTTTTTTTGACATTGTACTCACAATGTATGGAATTTACCATTATTTTAATTGTGGGCTCCACCCTTTGATTGCGAGTAGAGTGTCAAACATAATGTCAAAAAATGTACTTGTAGCAAAACTCAAACATTTATTCTTCCCAAGCAACTTTTATGCCTTGATGTTTGATTACAAATGGAGATAAAGAAATGAAGTTATCAATCAAGATACCAAGTCCTAGGCAATACAATATTAGAGATAAAGTAAAGTATTACAGATTTTGTTTTGTGAAAAATAGTGTTTAACATACTAGGTTTAAAAATAACGATCTTGCTACATGTACATCCGGAATGACATCCCGGATGACATTCCCCTCACAATAGGGGGCCATGATTATTTTATTGGAGCGTGGGCCCTCCCCTTCTTGTGAGGGGGAATGTCATCCGGGATGTCATCCCCGAATGTATAAGTAGCAAAATTCTAAAAATAAATGGATCGATGGAAAAGTATGAGGTTCAATAAGAGACAGTTCAGCTCACCAAGTTTATGGGAATCAGGGTAAGAAAAAAGTGGTTTCGAAACATAGTGCACTTGAGCGACCTGGAAGGTGATTTTATGGTATTGCTAGAGCAATTGCACAAGTATTGGATCGAGTAATTAATTGTTATTGATTTGAGCAATCGGGATTCGATATTAGAGTAGACACCATATTTCATCAGGGCAAAGAAAATATACTGAGAACATTTTTTTTTCATAAGAAAGCTATGGACTTTTTGAATTTGGGGCAAATTTACTATTATTTTTTTTTTCAATTCCTTTCGAGCGTATGAAAGTAATTAAGGGTCCGTTTGATTGCAAGGGTGGAAAATGAATGGAAAGAAAATGAATGACAGGGAATTGAACTGCTTAGAATTTGTTTTAGAGGGAATTGTAATTAATGGTGTTTGATTGGTATAATTTTTCACCTAATCCGTTTGACTTTATTTTTCATGCAAATTGTTACTTTTTAGGATAATTTTTTTTATAATTTGATTTAAAATTTGTTTGGATTACAAAAAATTAAAAAAAAAAAATTTTGAAATTTTTTTGTGTTCGTTTGACTTTATTTTTCATGTAAATTGTCAATTAAATTGAAATTTTTTTTTACCATTGAATTTAGAATATGTTTCCATTGTCAAAAAAAAAATGGAAAACACTTTCCTACCAATTTCATGAAAAAATAAAAGGTGAAAAATGTGTTTTAAATGATTATACCTAGAAAAGAGGTGAAAATGAATTCCATAGAAAAGTTATGTAATCAAACACCAAAATTAAGGGTGAAAAAAGAAAAAAAAAAATCGTTTTCATCATTTTTCTTATCAATCAAACAGAGCATAAGAGTCGAAGGGACATTATATTCGGCGTATGATCACTAATAGTATGAGTAGGTCACATGAAGTATTTTTTTAGCTTTAATAATTTCGTGGATGTTAGGCGTGGTCTCCCTTTTAATTTTAAAAAAAAAAAAAAATATTCAATATAAAATACAAGTGCATGATGACAGAGAAAAATAGTCCATGTGCGAATTAGCTGGCTATTCATTTTTAGGAGGGGGAAAAATCACTAGCAATTGTAATATGTTTTCAAAGAATAAGTGGAGCACGACACGCTTTGCCGCCTGTTACCTACATTTGCAGCCTACTTTAATTTTGTTCAGGCTTCATTTAATTAGTTTAGATCTGGGCTTGTAATTTTTACCAAACTCGATAGAAATTTTAATAAATAAATAAGGGGACGTTTTTTTAATTGTTTTCGAATCATTTTTTATTTTTTATTTTTTAAAATATTGAAAACGCGTTCTCTTTTCCATTTTCGAAAACGAATTTTTGAAAACGGCCGAAAATTTTGTGAAAAAAACAGAACTTTTTTACGTTTTGACTGTTTTCTTCATAAATCTATCAAAACTCAAAAAATACGGGTTGAAAAATATTTTTTCAAAACGACAAAAAGAACCCGTTTTCAACAATCTCAAAATGTATACCTAAAACACAAACTACAAAACTGAAACACGAAGAGAACGTCCCCTAAATTTTCTATAGAGTGTGAAATGGCCAAATATGAATCGAAATGTTATTCTCAGTACTCCCATCATTGTATTAATAGAGTTAAATAGTTACGTATTAGTGAAGCGATACATTAAATAAAATAAGGCTTTTCAACGTCAATGATAATAACAAGTTTTACTATTTAAATTCGAGAAGTTGGATTTTCTCAATGTCATGTCAAAGGTTTCAAGGAGTTGAACAGCGACATATTTATGTGGTCCAATGGCGTTTTTATAGGCAGATTTTAATACATACGATCGAAGCTGAAACATACATGAAGCAAGTAAAGATTAAGAAAGTATCATTAGAGAGTAAGTAAAGATTAAGAAAGTATTATTAGAGATAACATGAATCTTAAAATCGAGAAATATTCTGAAATGTTGTACAATTCTATGTAAGTAGATTAACTGTCCATATATAGTTAAGTTGATATGAAAAATCAATAAAGCATAGTTATTCATACACACGGCACAAATTTCAAAAACAAGTGTAGACGCGTTCCTTGTACAACTTGGCTAGCTAGCATAAGCAAGAGATATTTGTCATCTACACATATACATGGCATTTCATTCTTAAGGAATGGTACTATATTATTCAAGGTTATATTGTCGTCTACTTTACAATGAAGTTGATAGTTTATCTTAACTTCAAAAATTATGACATTTAAATGGAAACAAATGCTATCAAAAATCATACCTTGAATACCCCGTTCTCGAGCTAGGAAAGCACCAAGAATGATCACAAGCAGGACCATCGAACAACCTGCAAAAAGGCTAGGATAAATGTTCTCGTAGCTCCTCTGATGCTTGAGTTATAAAATTGTTTAAAACGAGGCTGTAAAGTAAATAATGAGTGCATAATTCAATAACGAATTGGGCATAAATATATATAGTGATTGTAGGAGGTGTTGTATCCTCGCATACTTTTTTTTTTCCCTATTATTATTATGTTGTCTAAATTACGTATTAATGATATATTTAATGCTAATAAATATAAATATCTTTACTGTAACTAATTATTTTTTTTACAGTGAAATGTACCTTGGACATCCTAGACAATCGATGTGCCTATTAATTTAAGTTTGATAGTTAGTTTTATTGAGCTTAAATTAAATAACAAAATACATTTATTTTTATTATGTACTTTGAACTTGTCTTATTTTTACTATTGAGACGAAACGTCGAGTTGAAACTTTTATTTCTTACTAAGTACACTTTTGAATAAATTAATTTTAAAATAATAATTAAACAACACAATGTAAATTTGGTCAGCTAATGGACCAATTTAAGGTTTAAATATGTTAATAGGTATAAATAAGGGACCTAATTAAGTAAAATTATACCCAAACAGACGTGATTAGGTTTTAGAAGTTTATGTTTGCCTTATTGCACCTCTTTGAAAATTAAGTAAAAAATTCTCCCCATAATGGGTGTGTATGTATTGTGTAGTGTCAACGAGCCGAGCCGAGCCGAGCAAGCTCGCGAGTCAAAACTCAAGGCTCGGACTCAACTCGAGTAAAGCGAATCGAACTTTTCGGGCTCAAGCCGAGCAAAAGCTCGCCCAAAAATTTCGGGCTCGAGCCTTGTCGAGCCGAGCAAGCCCATTTTTTGTTTTTTGTTCTTTTTCTTGAAATTGAGAGGCAAAAAGGCAGCAAATTGCTGCCTTATTCACACTCCCGAATTTTTTTTTTCAAGTCGGCCAGTGAGCTTAGACTCGATTTTATCGAGCCTCGAATCGAGCCAGTTCGGACTTTTTTCGGGTTGAGCCATGGGCGACCCAAACCGACACGCCCCATTTGCCATCACAGTGTATAGATGTGTGTGCATATAGTGTCCCGTGTATGTATGTGTGCTTATTGTTCTGTGCGTGTCAGTGTGTATATCTATACACTGACACACACAAAACAATAAGTGTGTGCGTGCCCGCGTGTGTATACATACACACTAACACACAAAACAATAAGTGCGTGCGCGCGCGCGCGCGCGCACACACACACACACACACACACACATATATATATATATATATATATATATATATATATATATATATAGACTTAAGGGTGGCGTTTGTATGGTTGGTATGTGTATGTGTATGTATATGTTAGCAAAAAATATTTGAAGAAGATATGTAGCTTGAATATTTTTAAAGCGATGTGTGTCTATGTGATGAAACACACACACACACACACACAGACACACATATATATATATATAGACTTAAGGGTGGCGTTTGTATGGTTGGTATGTGTATGTGTATGTATATGTTAGCAAAAAATATTTGAAGAAGATATGTAGCTTGAATATTTTTAAAGCGATGTGTGTCTATGTGATGAAAGCTGTAAATGAAAAATAGGGCATTGTGAACTGACACATTCAACCAATGTTGAATGTCTAATGCCTAATGTTAATCTCTTTGTCATACTACCATTAGATTGTACTGGGATCCAAATAATTGCTTGCTACATTCGATTGACTAAACAATATACTAAGTGAGTTCGCACTGTTAATGTTACAATTTTTAAAGAAATAAAAAAGGGATATATAATGGAAAAGCTATTTATTTTAATTAATACATATACATATCATAAACATGCATCATATGTATGTGGTTTGCTTATTGGTCATTAGCTCATTCCACTTTATTACCATATTTTTCAGATGATGAGGGCTAAATGATATGGATTAATGACTACTTGAGGCGAGATGAATTCAATACTATTCGAATCAAATTCTATTTCTACTCTAAGGGTCCGTCTGATAGAAAAATGAAATTTGGATGGAAAGAAAATGAATTATAGGGATTGAATTGTCTAGAATTTGTTTTACTGGGAATTGTAATTAAAGGTGTTTGATTGATATAATTTTTCATATGGAAAATATAATACTTTTGGTGTCTGTTTGACTTTGTTTTTCATGAAAATTGTCAATTAAAGGAATAAATTTTTGTACCATTGGGGACAAAATTTGTTTAGATTGCCAAAAAATAAATTGAATTTTTTTTTCGTTTGACTTTGTTTTATTTGAAATTTGTCAATTAAAGGAATAATTTTTTTTCCACTTCATCTTAGAATTTGTTTCTATTGCTAAAAAAAAAAAGTGAAATTTCAATTCCCACCAAAATGATGAGAAAAGGAATTTCTTGAAATCAAGACAAATTTCAAAATGTGGAAAATGTTTTTCATGGAAAATTTTGCCAATCAAACAAGCCAAAAGTGAAAGTTGAAATTCAAATTCTAACTTCAAGGAAAAATAAGAGGCTATCAAACGGAGTATAATTTGAACCCTTTTGAAATTTATTTGAATTATTATAAATAAATTATTTCGAAATATGTAATTTTCTTTAGGCAATTGTTTAGGATTTTATACATTCCGGGGTGCGTGTGTGTGTGTGTGTGTGTCTAGATGTGTGCTTGCCATATATTATATACTCATTCGTTTCATAAAGATAAATTTGTTTTTCTTTTTTATCCATCTCAAATTATAGATCACATTTTTTATTGAGAATATAATTAATTTCTTAATTTAATAATATAATCTTCTATAATGTGTCTTATCATTAACAAATATGAAATACTTTTATTTAATCAATTATTTAATGTAGAGTATACTAGAAAAAATATAAGAAAATTTATTTTTTCAACAAAATTAAGTGTGTGTGTGTGTGTGGGGGGAGTGGGTTGGGGAGGCGCATACATCTATAATTTTGGTGAAGTACGTAGTAAAATGGATTAATATTTTATTGATCTGTGAACCAATTAGTACCTACTTGGGTTGATGATATTTTCAATGGTGGATTCTACGTTTAAATTGCTTATAAACTTTAACACTATTATTTAGAAATAAATTTTGCAATAATAATTATTAAAAAACTAATACAATATAACAATGTTTAGTGTCCTTACTTAAATAGTGAATTTTGTTGAAATATCCAAGTAAATGATAATGAATTGTGATTTTGGGCACATTGACTTAATGGGTGACTAGAAGTCTAGAAGTATCTCCACTTATCACTTGAAATGTAAATTGCTAGCATTCAAGGTAAATATAAATATCCATTTGTATTCATATGTACATTACTTCGTTAAATATATGCTTATTCCATGAAAAGTGTGAGTGAAAAATAAGACGTGGAGAGCCGACAAACCCAACCAATGTTGGCTGTCAAAGTTTTTCAAAACTATAAGAAAAAAATTGGACAATCATAATTTTCATTCACCGAATCGTGCAAGTATTGTGTGAAAAATAACATTCTAAAATTTATCACACCTCGCGATTTCTACTATTTGACCAACAATAAGATAATAAGAAAAATCGGGATGCTAACACAAAGCTTTTCAAGTCAAAATACAAAAGAAAAACATGTCAATTTATTAAAAAAGAAAATACTTAGCTGTATAATTTGACCTAAATTACACCACAATGCAATTCATGTGCACAAGAAAATCTTTTGCCAATTTCCTTTCTTTTCAATTATCGCCAATATATGGCAACATGTCCACTTCAAAAGGATTCCCCACATATTTGCATGGAGAATTTCTCCAAATCAATTCCGTTCCTTTCGAACCAGGCAACAAAAGATTTGATACATTTTGAGTCAATTTTTCCGACGAATATGACTTTAAATTTATATTCACATCAAGAAATTCATCTCATTTTTGAAGAGGCGAATGCAATTTAGGTACTTTTCTTTTACTTGGATATGAAAAAAAAAACAAAAATGTTTGCTAAATCTCATCACAAATCTATTATTTTATTAGAGAGAGGTGATCTAAGGGAAAAAAAATTACAATTAGAGGAGAAAAACAGTCATTTCATACCGACTACGATAGTGGACATTCGTTGGGTATTGAATGTTAAAGACTTATTCATCTTTATTCATGATTCTTTGGGCTTCATTAATTATGCTTAAAACTTAAAGAGTGCAATATTGGACTGTTGTAATTTGGTTTTCTGTTCAACTTATAATGATAAGTATGTTGGAATGATAATACATTCATGAGTATGGGAATACCAAATACGAAACGAGAAAAAAAAAAAACGGAGGAGCTGAAATTTCGGCCTAGGTAAGCTCCGAGGCTTAAAGCTGGGCACTCGCCGAGCCTAGTTCTCAATAACCTCAAAATCTCGCCCATGCCAATTTTTTTACCATTAGGTTTGAAATCTCTTGTTCATTTTTTGGCACCTTTTTATGAAAAAAAAATGCATTATTTCATGAACCTTTAATGCCTTTTCATAGTGTGTGAATGAGAATATATATATATATATGAGAATAGATTTCATTCATCTATACAACAATTATACCACCAACAATTATCATTCCACATTGAAAGAGTTTTACAAAAGTCGCTTTACATATTCATCATTTCGAGTGTTATTCAAATTTTAAGGAGAAAATAAAAGTGCTTAGTGTTTTTCTTCTTCTAAGCTTGTTAAATCCCACAAACAATTTGCCGTGAATCATTTTAAGCATAAAAAACAATTCTAGAGTGGGCAAATTTAGTTTGTATTTAGTGATTACGCTTTCAAGTCAATTTTCGACGTTTCTCTTTTCTTTGGTTTCTTTTCTCCATTCCCTTGTTAAGGATCAAGTTTTTTCCAACATGGACTTCTAATCCAACCATTAATTGTTCTTAAAACTAAAGAGTGCAATATTGGACTTTTAACCAATGATTACGTAATAAATACAGATGATCTTCATATGATATGACAGGTGATGAACAATGTAATATTTAATCTAATTCAATGTATGGATATGAAACTTACTTTATTGATCTTATTATTTAAGATTAAATCTCATGGAGATCATTTTCATTAGAGATAAATAGCATTACTCGGTCGATGTTAGTTAGCACCAAATCATCTATTTTTCTGTAAAGAAGGAATAATTAATGTATAATGCACATGAACATTCAACTAACGACATCAGAAATTATTTCTAGCTGCTACTTATTTATATCTTGTAAGAATTTATAGGAATTATATCCTAAAAGCTAAAAGGCAAATTTATTTCTTGTAATAAATATACAATTTTTGTTCTGATTAATAAAATAAATAAACACGGTTCATTTGTTTACTACACAGAATTAAAATTTAAATTACCTCTTATAAGATAGTGAATTATGTATATAAATAGTTTATACGCAGATGATATAATTCAAAAGTTCGAAACCCTAAATAATATTTGATGTTATGGTATCCATCACGAGAGGAGAATGTCTGTTTAATTGATGAGGGGAGAATGTTTCGATAAGGTTAACTAAATAGTGTTGAAAATCGAACCCTGTTCTGTGCTTCAAAAGTTTTACTTAATGTTGCTATTTTGTGGAAACACATTTTCTCTATTAAATTGCATTGGACTGGATTTGGACACTTGACTCTTCCTGGACCATTGGATTGGCTTCTCTCTTAAGTGATATAAATACAAGTTTGGTTGTTCATTTTCTCTAGGGTTTCATTTGTTTCTCATTCTCTCTCGAGTGAGGCGATTTTTAGAGAGTTTCTAGGGTTTGCTTCTCTGTGCATTTTCTGTTGAATCTTTCTTGAGAGTTGCTAGATTAGATGGTTGGAATATAGAATACCTTGATTTTCTTCTGTGGAAACGGGTTAGATCGTAACAGATCTGTTGTTGAACTGCTGGTTCGAAATCTGTGTAATCTTGTGTTATTAGAGGCAGATTTGGTGGTTCTTCTTTGAGAGAAAAGTCTCTCTTTTGTGTTCTATATTTTCTTGAACGTTCTTGTAACATTCGTTGTCAGTTTAAGGTTTTATAGTGCAACTGAGCTATATCTATCTTTTGATGGATGCTCAACAGGGGACTATGTGTTAAAAGGGTCACCGAACCACTGGGGCTTCGGTCGAAAGAAATTCTTTGTGTTCAATCTTTACTTCTGCAAGTTTTCATTTCTGTTGTTAAAGGATTTTTTATATCTTGAGTTTAATATCGTGTTTGGGCCTTTACAGTGGTATCACAGCCTGGACTCACGAACAAGTTACCTGGATCTTTGAAGGAGGAAGCAGATCGAAGGAGATCTGAAATTTTTGGAACTGCTCTTAAGCAGTGTTGAAGGACCTTGAGTTTTAATAAACTCGACTAATGAGATCTTTTAATTTTTGCAAAGTTACATTTTCAGAAATTAGGGTTTCGTAATTTTTCCCTTGATTTACCGTACACAATAAACCCCCTGGAGACTAATCTTTGTCCAAAGGCTCCTGCGATGCCTTGAGAATCTGAGATAAATCCAGTACGGGTGTGTTACTAGAAGATCTTGTTGGAGAAGTCTATGAAACATTCACATGATCTCTGTTAATTCAATCCTTCATTTAACTAGTATGATATATTCTCCTTATGTGAAATAACTTGTAGAATTGTGTACTTTTGTGTACTACCGTACTTCTTGATTGACATTCATTAAATCCCTTTTGAATTGGAGTGTTGTGATTCTGTGTACCTTCTTTGTGCACTCACTGTTTTGAAAACGGCTTCTGCCAAGTTTGAAGTTGCTCAATTTGATGGTATAACTGATTTTAAAATGTGGAGCCAAAAAATAAAAACCATTCTTATGCAAATGAGATATGTTAGATCTTTAGATGATAGTTGGCTTGCTGATCTTTTACCTGCTAAGAGACTGAACTTGAAGAAGTTGCCTGGAGCACTATTTTCTTGTACTTATCTGATAATGTGATTAGAGCTATTGGTGATATCAAAACTGCTTCTGAACTTTGGACCAAACTTGAATCCAAATATGTGACTAAGACTATTCCAAATAAATGTTTTCTTCTAAAACAGTTATTTTCTTTCAAAATGGATCCCTCTATTGACCTAGATAAAAACATCAATAAATTCACAAAATTGACCCAAGACCTAGCCAACTGTGATGAAAAACTTTCACAAGATCAGTTGGCCATGGTTCTGTTAAACTTCATTAGTGACATACACAAAGATATTAAGGCCGCCTTAGAATATGAGAGAGAAACACTCACTGTTGAAGTGATAATCAATTCTTTAAAGAATAAAGCTCTTGAAATTAAATCTGAATCTAAGGAAAAAAAAACAATGGGGAATCTTTGGTGATGAGAGGGAGAAGTTCTAATAAACTCAACTATCACTCTAAAACCTTTAATGAAAATAAAAGTAAATGGAGTGATAAGAGTAGGATTAAGAACAAATCTAAAAGTAAAAAATGTTTCCACTGTAGGAAACTTGGACGCTTTGTAAAGGATTGTTTCAAAAGAAAAAATGAACTTACGGATAAGAATTTAGAGGATGGGAATGCTGCCTTAGCCTATGACAAGGATAAAATTGAGGATGGGATGGTTCTAGTAAATGTTGAAAAGAAGCTAAATGATGAATGGATTCTTGATTCAGGTTGTTCATTCCACATGTGTCCCAACAAAAACATCTTTCTTGATTTTGAAAAAACAAATGGAGGGCAAGTAATAATGGGTAATAATATGACCTGTAAACTGAGTGGAATAGGAACTGTTACTTGAAAATGGTAAAGTCCTGATTTTGAAAGGAACTAGATATGTTCCAGAATTAGAGAAGAATCTTGTTTCTCTAGGAATGTTAGATGATATGGAGTTTGACATAAAATTGGGTCAAGGACATATTAAAATTCTTAAGGGTAGTCATTTAATCACTTGCACCCCTAAGAGACATGTTCTTTATTTTCTTAAAGTCAAACCACTTCTAGGTTTAACTGCAACTGTTTTAGATGAAAACTTTACCTTTGGAAAACTATGGCATGAAAGACTTGGCCACATTGGCAAGAAAAGTATGAAATCTTTACAAAATGAAGGTGTTTTTGGAAATCAAAGTCTTGGTGATATTGGTCTATGTGAACAATGTGTGATAGGCAAACAAGTTAAGCTTCTATTATTACCTGGAATTCATAAAACCAAACTAATACTTGAATATTTGCATGCTGACCTGTGGGGTCCTGCTTCTGTGACCATTTTGTCTGGTTTTAAATACTACTTGCTGATCATTGATGATTTTTCAAGAAAAATCTGGGTTTTCTTATTAAAAACTAAAGATGAAACCTTTTCTATTTTTAAGAATTGGAAACTACAAATTGAAAACCAAATTGATCACAAAGTTAAAGTTTTAAGAACTTATAATGGCTTAGAATTTTGCAATTATGAATTTGATAATTTTTGTAAAGAATATGGCATTTTAAGACATAGAACAGCTACATATACACCTCAACAAAATGGGACTGCTGAAAGAATGAATAGGACTCTATTAAATAAAGTTAGATGCATGTTATTAAGTTGTGGCTTGCCTAAATTATTTTGGGGAGAAGCTGTTAAGACTGCAGCCTATCTTGTTAATAGAAGTCATACTAGTGCTCTAAACTTTGAAGTTCCTGAATCTGTTTGGACTAAAAACTTTGTTGATTATTCTTACCTTAAGATTTTTGGTTGTGCTGCATATGCTAATCAAAATATTGGGAAATTAGAACTTAGATCACTTAAATGTGTTTTCTTAGGTTATGGAGTAAATGTTAAAGGTACAGATTATGGGTTAGAAGTGAAAAAGGTTATAGGGTAATTGTTAGAAGAGATGTCATTTTTAATGAATCTGTCATACCATGTTTAGAAGGAAAAAAAACAACTTGAGTAATGAAGATGTTCAAATTGAGGTGGAGACTCCTCACCTTGAGAGAGTTGTTCGCTGAAAAATGTACCGCAAGCGCACGGATCGTGAACAAGTAATATAGTGGACTTTTTGAGTCCGAATATCAATCCCACAAGGAATGTTATTTTGAAGTTACGTACTCTAATCGATTTTAGTTCTAACAACAACTGACACAGACACACACAGAGTTAATATTGAAATTAAATTATAAACTAAAAACTATAAAAACTAAACCAACAAACTAAAAAGATAGTTGAATCTTTAATTTGAAAAGTGATTGAAATTTATGATTTCACTTAACTTTTATTTCATTAACATCAATTCAATAACGTACATGCAAATTACCAAAATTAATAGTTAGACCCGATTCTTCAATTTTAAAATAATATCCTCTTTCGAGCGATACTAACCATAATTGATTAAATTATACCACATATTTCTATGTCGATACAAAATTAATCAATTACATTAATTTGCTATGAAAATACTCAACGGGTCACATAGGATAGATATTTATTTCTAGATCATCTAAACGCGTATAGTCGGAACCATACAAACATATGGTATTAATTATTTCGGTCTAGTAAGTGCAACTATTTTTCAATAATTACACAAAATACCTAACTACAACATCTATTGATCAGATAAATGAAGTAATTTTAAACTAATAATCAATACACCATTATTTTGATAACAAATGCATTTCTAACAACATATATCAAAATTAATGAAATTAAAGTTAAGATTCAACATAAATTCCAACACAAAATCTTTAACTCATCATATATAAATAGTAACAAAGAGATTCTTTTATACAATACTAGTGGAAGGCACGTGCAAGGCACGTGCTGTAGTGTAGTTGGCTATATATTAGCGTGGGTAATTTTGCGTTATTTTACACAAATTAATTTTTTACCGTAGAAAAAATTTTGTGTATTAGTCATAAAAGCTGAATAGAGAGAAATAATATTTAGAAATAATTTAGTTTTCGGCGTTTTTATAATTAAATATTTAGAAAATATTTGATATTTGGTTTGTCGAATTGTATATTTATTATATATTAGATATTTTTAGGATTAGGAGACGATATATATAGTAGGTTTAACAGTAATTGTGAGACGCAAAAAATATTTATATTAGCGTGAAGATTTTAATTTTTTAAAAAAATTTTAATTTAGTTTTCGGTATTTTTATAATTGAATATTTAGGAAATATCTGATATTTTTTTTACGAATGGTATATTTATTATATATTAAATATTTTTATTAGTGTGAAGATTTTAAATTTTAAAATTATTTTCATTTAATTTTTGGTGTTGTTATAATTGAATATTTAAAAAATATTTGATATTTTTTTTGTCAAATTATATATTTATAATTTGACAAATAAATATCGAAAATAGTTAAACGGACGTCAAACACGTGTATTAAAAAAGACGTATAACTCGTTTTTTTTATAATTAAATATTTTTATTAGGAGGCAATACTCCTTTTTTTTTTCCAAAAAACTTATGTTTTCGGCTTGATTTACGGGCTTAATTTGGGATATCAAACGAAGTCGAAATATTACATTCTTAATATCATTTTGAAGAACTCAAGGCCTAATATTTCACGACATTGATGGTGTGTGAAACGGCCAATCGTAGCGAAAGTTACGTTACGTCAAAGTACGCGGTTTCAAACTAATATTTTAAAATTTTCGATAACAAGCTAACTTTAAAAATTCTTCGACGATTGTACGCCACCCGAATCCATAAATCTTCTATATCATCTCGAAGCTCATTTCGAGAACTATATCGTAGATATATCGAATGATGTAAATGAATATCGAAAATAGTCAAACGGACGTCAAACGCGTGTGTTAAAAAAGACGTATAACTCGTCTTTTTATTGAAATTACTTGTTTTTTGTCTCAATTTTCTGGCTCAATTCGGGATATCAAACGAAATCGAAATATTACATTCTTAATATCATTTTGAAATACTCACGCCCTAATATTTCACGACGTTAATGGTGTGCGAAACGGCCAATCGTAGCAAAAGTTACGGCGCGTCAAAGTAGGTCATTCCAAACTAATATTTCAAAAATTTCGATAACAAACTAACTTTAAAATTTTTTCGACGATTGTACGCTAGCCGAATCCATAAATCATCTATATCCTCTCGAAACTCATTTCGAGAACTATATTATAGATATATCGAACGATCTAAATAAATATCGAAAATAGTTAAACGAACGTCAAACGTGTGTTAAAAAGACATATAACTAATCTTTTTATAAAAAAAAAATTGACATTAAAATTTTTTTTTACGTTAAAATTTTTTATATTTTTTGACACTTATAGTTTTTTTTTATACAAATTGTCGATACGTGACAGAAAAAACTCACGCAAGAAATTATCTTAAAACGACGTCGTATTATTTTTTTTTACGAATGATATATTTATTATATATTAAATATTTTTATTAGTGTGAAGATTTTAAATTTTAAAATTATTTTAATTTAATTTTTGGTGTTATTATAATTGAATATTTAAAAAATATTTGATATTTTTTTTGTCAAATTATATATTTATTATATATTTTTAGAATTAGAAAAAAAAAATTATATATATATATATAATAACAAGAAAAGAAAAGAAAAAATAGTCACGGAGGCACGGTCACAGCTTCAGAGTCAATACTCCTTTTTTTTTTTTTTTTTTTTTGCCAAAAAACTTATGTTTTCGCCTTGATTTACGGGCTTAATTCCGGATATCAAACGAAGTCGAAATATTACATTCTTAATATCATTTTGAAGAATTCAAGGCCTAATATTTCACGACATTGATGGTGTGTGAAACGGCCAATCGTAGCGAAAGTTATGTTACGTCAAAGTACGCGATTTCAAACTAATATTTCGAAATTTTCGATAACAAGCTAACTTTGAAAATTCTTCGACGATTGTACGCCACCCGAATCCATAAATCTTCTATATCATCTCGAAACTCATTTCGAGAACTATATCGTAGATATATCGAATGATCTAAATGAATATCGAAAATAGTCAAACGGACGTCAAACGCGTGTGTTAAAAAAGACGTATAACTCGTCTTTTTATTGAAATTACTTGTTTTTTGTCTCAATTTTCGGGCTCAATTCAGGATATCAAACGAAATCAAAATATTACATTCTTAATATCATTTTAAAGTACTCACGCCCTAATATTTCACGACGTTAATGGTGTGCGAAACGGCCAATCGTAGCAAAAGTTACGGCTCGTCAAAGTAGGTCATTCCAAACTAATATTTCAAAAATTTCGATAACAAACTAACTTTAAATTTTTTTTGACGATTGTACGCTAGCCGAATCCATAAATCTTCTATATCCTCTCGAAACTCATTTCGAGAACTATATTATAGATATATCGAACGATCTAAATAAATATCGAAAATAGTTAAACGAACGTCAAACGTGTGTTAAAAATACATATAACTAATCTTTTTATAAAAAAAAAAAATTTGACATTAAAATTTTTTTTTACGTTAAAATTTTTTATATTTTTTGACACTTATAGTTTTTTTTTATACAAATTGCCGATAATTGGCAAAAAAAAAAAATCACACAAGAAATTATCTCAAAAAGACGCCGTATTAGAAAACGATACAAAATTCTGACACCTGGCAAAAACTAAACTCACTCTTTTATATTGTTAGGACATCAATCTTGGCAAAATAAATAAGGGAAAACAAAGATAAAGATAAAACCCTTATAGTATGGCTTGAATTCTCCAATTTTTCCACCAAATTCTTTTTGTAATCTCCTTGCTCCCTTGTTGATTCTTCTCAAAATGAGTTAAATAAACAAAAAAACAACAAACTAAAAAGAAAAAAAAATAAAAAGAAAGGAAAAATGGAAAGAAAAATAAAACTCTCTCCAAAAAAAGAATCCCATTCACGTCCATATATAGGGAAGAAAATGAGATTACTTAGCCATGAAGTTTTTCCAAAATATCTAGAAAAAATTGTACCTTTAGTCCCCCAAGTTTTGGAAATTGATTAAAATGGTCCCTGGCTTTTGGAAAATTTACAAAACAGTCCCTAGGTTAGAAGTGCAGCAATGTCGGCCAAAAAAAATAGTATTTTGGCCAATTTTCAACATAAGTCCCACCAATAATTGCACACTAGGTCCCTCAACTTTGAACTTGTACAATTAGGTCCTCGGATTTTATCTTTCATTTCGTTTAGGCCCTACGTAAATTGTATTTCAAGTCCTTTAACTTTCTGCGTCGTTCACCTTGGTCCCAAATTCACAATATTTGTATGCTTTTAATTCTTTTTTTTCACTCTTTTTGCCTCGTTTGACGTCCAATCGGGGTTTTTACCTAAAAATGTCAAAAGTACATAATTATGTGTAGAAATATATTCAATTTCATCAATAATAAATCCCTAAAAAGTGCTAAATAAGTGTGTAAAAGCACACTTATCAAGAGTTAACCCTATGCCTAATGAAACTGAAAATGATTTCATTGAAAATATTACCTTAATTGATACTAATGATGATCAGTTAATTGATCATACTGATCCTGACATCGCTTCTCTTGATGAATACCAACTCACAAAGGATAGGGAAAGAAGGCAGATTAGACCTCCTGCTAGATTTAACTGTAATAATCTTGTTTCATTATTTACCTATCAAGATCAATTAGACAATGAACCAAATTCCTTTGATGATGCCATAAAAGGTAAAGACTCTAAAAATTGAAAGGTTGCTATGGAAGATGAGATGTGTTCTCTACTGAAAAATAACACATGGATTTTGGTAAAAGGACCTAAGAATCAAAAATTGATTGACTGTAAATGGATTTACAAAATAAAAGAAGGTGAGGGAGGAGATAAAAATGTTAGATTTAAGGCTAGACTTGTAGCCAAAGGATTCAACCAAAAGGAGGGTTTAGATTACACAGAAATCTTTTCTCCTGTTGTCAAATACACTACTATTAGATGTATTCTTGCCTTAGTTACTTAATTTAAATGGGAACTTGATCAGTTAGATGTTAAAACTTCTTTCTTATATGGTGATTTAGATAAAGAAATTTACATGAGACAACCTGTGGGTTTCATAAAAGGAAATTCTGAAAATATGGTATGTTTGTTGAAAAAATCACTCTATGGGCTAAAACGAGCCCCAAGGCAGTGGTACAAAAGATTGGATACTTTTGTACTAAAACTGGGTTTTCAAAGAAGCAATTATGATACTTGCTTATATTGCAAAGGTAATGGTGGTAAGAACTCTCTTTACTTAGTGTTTTATGTGGATGATATGTTACTTGTCAGTTGTGATAAAAATGAAATTGATTTTATAAAACGGAAACTTAGGGTCCGTTTGATAGAAAGATGAAAAATGGGTGGCAAATAAAATGTTTGGCAGGGAAGTGATTTGCCTGGAATTTGTTTGAGAGGAAAGGTGTTTGATTGGTATAATTTTTTACCTGATAAATTTTCGTTTGCCTTTGTTTTTTACGCAAATTGTCAATTAAATGGATAAATTTTTTTACCATTGATTTTGGAATGTGTTTCAATTGCTTAAAAAAATATTTGGTCAAAAAGTTGGAAAATATTTTTCCACCATTTTGTGCATCAACAACTTGTACCTAGCAAACATTTTCCATGACAAATAAAACGTATCAAACAGCCAAAAGTAGGAACTAGAAAAATATTTTCCTAGTTCCATGGCAAATAAAACGTATCAAACGGACCCTTAAATTTGAATTTGAAATTAAAGATCTTGGGGCTGCCAAAAAGATTTTAGGAATGCAGATTTTTAGAAATAAAGAAAAAGACATGCTGATTTTAAATCAACATGATTATGTGATTAAAATTTTGAAAAAATTCAACTTGTTTTTAAGCTCTCTTATGAATTTTGCCCCAAAACTGATGATGAACTTGAAAGAATGTCAAGAATTCATTATGCTAATGTTATTGGTTCAGTTATGTACTTAATGATATGTAGTAGACGTGATCTTGCTTTTAGTATTAGCATACTTAGTAGGTTTATGAGTAATCTTGGGGAAGAACATTGGAATACTTTAAAATGGCTTTTAAGGTGCTTAAAAGGCACATCAAATCTTGGTCTTGTTTTTAAAATGAATAATGAAGGGTAACCTTAAAGGGGTTTACTGATTCTAATTTTGTTGGGGATAGAGATAATAGAAAATCAACCTCATCTTATTTATTTATCTTATGTGGTACTGTAATTAGCTGGAAGTCTCAATTACAAAAAATTGTTGCCTTGTCCTCAACTGAAGCTGAATATATTGTTGCTTCTAATACATGTAAAGAAGGTATTTGGTTAAGTGGACTTTTAAAGAAACTTGGTTTTGTTGATGAAAATGGTATCATGTATTCTGATAATCAAAGTGCAATACATTTGAGTAAAAACCCCATGTTTCACGATAGAACTAAACACATAGACATTAAATATCATTTCATTAGAGATATTATATCAAAAGGAATTTTGAAAATTGGTAAAGTTGCCACTCAGTTTAATCCCTCTGATATGGGAACTAAAATAATACCTTTAAACAAGTTTTTGAATTGTTTGAAGATATTATCAATTGATACTGTGTAATGTTCTGCAGGTACTTAGAGTAAATGAAATCACAAAGTGTGATATGCTCCTGGCTGCACTATAGTCTGAAAACTTTGGTAGCAAGGTGGAGATTGTTGAGAATTGAACCCTGCTCTGTGCTTCAAAAGTTTTACTTAATGTTGCTATTTTGTGGAAACACGTTTTCTCTATTAAATTGCATTGGACTGGATCTGGACACTTGGCTCTTCTTGGACCGTTGGATTGGCTTCTCTCTTAAGTGATATAAATACGAGTTTGGCTGTTCATTTGCTCTAGGGTTTCATTTGTTTCTCATTCTCTCTCGAGTAAGGCGATTTTTAGAGAGTTTCTAGGGTTTGCTTCTCTGTGCATTTTCTGTAGAATCTTTCTTGAGAGTTGCTAGATTAGATGGTTGGAATATAGAATACCTTGGTTTTCTTCTGTGGAAACGGGTTAGATCATAACAGATCTGTTGTTGAACTGCTGGTTCGAAGTTTGTGTAATCTTGTGTGATTAGAGGCAGATTTGGTGGTTCTTCTTTGAGAGATAAGTTTCTCTTTTGTGTTCTATATTTTCTTGAACGTTCTTGTAACCTTCGTTGCCAGTTTAAGGCTTTATAGTGCAACTGAGCTATATCTATCTTTTGATGGATGCTCAACAGGGGACTAGGTGTTAAAAGGGTCACCGAACCTCTGGGACTTCGACAGAAAGAAATCCTTTGTGTTCAATCTTTATTTCTACAAGTTTTGATTTCTGTTGTTAAAGGATTCTTTATATCTTGAGTTTAATATCATGTTTGGGCCTTTACAAATAGCATTACTTGGTTGATGTTAGTTAGCACCAAATTTCTCTTACCAGTATTAATAACTTCAACAAGGCCAACTCTAGCTAGATTTGATATACGTGATCCGCTGTCCTTTATGTAATTGACCCATCACATGCATAATCAACATTTGCCCTGCATATCGAATTAAACACAATGTAAAGGTATTGAATTCAGAGCTATTTTTATAGTTCATATTGTGGACATTGTTGAAGAAAACTTCCGTACGTCTCTCATGTCCCGTAATGACACTCCGAATCAAGCTGAGAGAATGTAGTGATTTCACTTCTCAACTTGATAAACCTTTTTAGTGTAAAGTATTTATTCGTGAACTTTTGTCTCAAATTGTCCCAAGTAGTGATGATGTGAGGTTGGACACTAACTTATAGCCATCTATCAAGTATCACCCATAGTTATCACAGCCAAATACGTATATTTTTTTTTCACAACAATAAAATTCGTTGAAACATAACTTTGGAATTTCATGAAATTTTTTAATAAAATGTTCATATCTGAGTTGAGGATGTGGGTGATTAATGGATGCAAAGTACCGAGGAGAATTTAAATCCTTATTCTATCTCTTTTCTTTTTTTCAAACTTTTTCTTAAATACATAAGAAAATTTGTGTTGAACATATTTATTTAAAACATGCTAGTACTACATCATGTTCTCATTTAAATTACATCTACACATGTAAGTACATAAATAAGATTTCTTTTATACATCAATAATGTCTATAGAATCAATTTTTTTTTTTTTTTGTAAACATTGGGCTTTGATACCAAGCTGTAACAACCTAAATCTTGTAATTTGAAATTAGTACAAAAATAACAATATTCCTTTTGTTTCTTTCAAAAATTAGGGTTAAATTAAAATTTTCTTAACTTTATTTAACTTTGTAGTTACCATTACGTTCTGTTACAAGTTCTAAAATTTATTGGAAATGAATGATTTAAGGTATATAACTTTAATTTGTTAAATAGAGAAACTAAAATGAATGTTAGCGTGCATTAAAGGAATTAAATTCAGCAACGCGCTACCCAACGATCAAGATTAGTTGGACCATTTATCGAATACAGAATTTTATGAAATTTTTATAGTATTTTCTAAACTCATTCAAGTAAAACACAGTAAAATTTCAGAATTTTCTAATAGCATTTATGCACTCAAATATACACTCAAATGTGTGGGGAAAAAAAATTGGGTACACTGAACACAGCACACGGAAAAGGGCATAACTTATTCTACCGACCTTCAATGGACTTGATTCCAAAGCCAATGGATAGAGGACTCATAGGGCTTTCAAAATAATTTTGATACAAAGATTCAATGAATTGTCTGAGATGACACGACAAAGTTCAGGCAGCAAGCTGGAAATTTTTGTTTACGAGTCAAACGTTTAATCTTAACATTTTTAGCAACTTCAGTTATATGCATACTTAAACCAAATAACAATTTAAATGTTCACATCAAGAAAAAAAACTACGAAGTCTTAAAGACATATAAACTAACATCTTTTAAAAATTAAACATAAGTTGCATAACTAGTAAGAACTAGAAACTCTTCAAATGTGACTAATTATACAACCGAATCACCTTTCTCCCTTCGGATCATCCGTAATTCAAGTAAATCCCACTTCCTCGACCATCCTTTAACCTACAAAATTTGTCAACACAGAAGGTGTAAGCTTTAAGCTCGGTGGGATTAATATCATATGGTACACCATTTTGGTCATAAACATATATACAAAGTGATAGGAAATAATTCAACATTTCACAGATACACACCAGACCTTACATAAACTTCTTTGCTCATAGCTTCAAAAATTTTAACAAGCATCACAAACACGTGCGCGCAGACGTACACACATATATAGAACAAAAATGGTAAATACTTAGCACCACCTACCTTAATTTAAATATAAAGGAACAAAATATGTAAAAGTCTCTCTTAATGACATTTATAGAGATATATTACAAATCATATGAATAGTTCATTTTCCTCTTAATGTGGAAAATGAGGATTTTTTAATTCAAAAATAATTTTATAAAAACATCTACATAGTGATTCAAATCTGGGTTGTCCATGTGACATACCATGCAGATGATCATTGTATTTGTGGCAATCCAGTTATTCATTAAATCTTTGTAATCAAATTTACTTAAACTTAATGTCTTAAATTTTTAGGCTTTTAAATAACTTATGTCTTAGACTTTCATAAGTATCTTAAATGGACCAAGCTTCCGTCGCTCGTTTCTTAAATGGGCTACATCAACCAACTTAAGAATATAAAATTATACCCATGATCATTCAAAATTTATCCAAATGATGTGAATGTCCACAACCTGACACTATCTCTACATGGATCCCTCCTGTTATAAATCTTCCAAACACTTCAGCACCTTTTATGCCATTCAACACCCCATGTGACACTTCGTTATCCCCACTAACACAGCTTCACCATTTCCACATGAATCTCTTCTCGAACCCACCACTTCTGAACCTATACTCGAGTTCTATCCAAACCCTACACACACAATGACCACTAGTGCCAAAAAAATTTTTACAAAACTACTCTAGAAACTCAACCTCTCTATACAATTTTCTCAACCTTAGATGTAGAACCCATCAATGTGACCTAAGCTCTCAAAGATTTTTTTTTTAAAAATGGCATTGGGCAATAACTTAAGAATATGATGCTCTTGTTCGAAATGGAACATGGGAGCTTGTACCATTTTCTTGTAGTCATAAAATTGTTGGGTCAAAGCGGATTTTTCATTCTAAATGTCGCTCTAATGGTTCCAGTGACAGACACAAAGCACGCTTTGCAAAAGGCTTTCATCAATGCCTAGAAATTAACTATCATGATACTTTAGCCCTGTAGTAAAGCCTACTAAGGTCCGTATTGTTCTTAGTCTAGCAGTGAGTCATGTCTAGCCGCTACAATAATTAGATGTAAATAATGTCTTTTTCAGGGGCATAGCCCATATAAAAACTTAAGAAGAAATTGTAGAATTTTGGCCCAAATATTAGCATTAGCCCAACTTTAGTTTGAATCTCTACCCATGTCCAATGCTCAATTATACAATTATTAATTACTCTTTTCATAACATTCATGAAATGTGAATATTTTATTGTCAAATTAGATATTCTATTTAATGCATGTATGACTAAAATTTATTTATAATTATTAAGTAAATTTTATTATAAATTATTTGTATTGATTAGATCTAAAAGTAAATTACTTATTTTAATAGTTAGAGATACCACATATTTTTCTAAATTTAAATGTAATTTTTTTTCTTTCTACGTATGTTTTCATTTATTACATTAAAAAAAATTAATTGTTTTGATCATAAAATAGATATTATGATCAAAAAAAATAACTTACTATAGATTTGATATTGATAATAAAAAGAATATTTTTTTAAAAACTTATTTATTTATAAAAGTAATAAATACATGAGTATATTCTTGAAATCGTGCAAAATGGACATGAATTAAATTTAATTACTTTGACCCTCAAAATTCTTAGTTGATTTTTCTCACTTTGGTTGAGATTCTCAATCACTTCGGCATGTGGTGATATAGAAGATCGATGAACAAATCAAATAATATTTAGAGACAATAACATATGGATTATAGTGTATATTATTGATTGCGTATTTCAATCAAGTTTTCAATTATTTGGAAAGACTAATTGTCAAAGTTAGTAGAAGAGTACTCATTAAGTAACTTTTTAAAATATTCATTGGTGGATATGTATTTTTGCTTATAATTTCTATCATGATTCAATTAATTTAAATTTTTTAAGGTAAGCGTCAATTTTCTATTTGGTAAAAAAATACAAAGATTTAGTGGAATATCTTAATGTGAGACATATAAACTTTTTTTATTTCATTGGTTTTCATATACTTTTTGTCGTGAATGTCACGAGAATAGCCTCTGAAACTCAATTCTTGTGGCGTAAGTTCATTCAAAAAATTTAAGTTTCAACTCCTCCTAACATCATTTTTAGGCTCTGTCCGTGGCCTTCTTGCAAGGTCATCTCTCCGAAGATGTATATATGTACCAACCTCTAGATTGTGTTGATCCTGATTCTCCAACTTATGTTTACAAGCTTTGAAAAGCAATTTATAGGCTTAAGAAAGCTAAGTGTTGGGCTTTCCCTTCCACATGAAGGAAGTTGTTTTGTGGTAAGTGGACCTCACTTACCACTTAGGCCCAAAATCCATTTGAAACAATAAAATCCAAACAAAATGATAGATACATAGAAGGAGAGAAAAATGGGGCAGCAGCACCTTCTTTCTTCTAAGACAGAGAAAAACGAGTGAGAGAAAGACTACATATTTCAGTTCTTCTTGCCAAAGATCGGAGGCTTATTTGTGGTCTGACTGATTAAACTAAAATTTCAGTATGTTGTTCATGGCGAAGAGGGCTATGTTTTGATCGGAGCTGATCGTCCAGATTCCTCTCTATTTCTCTGGGCTATACACACTTGTTCATTGAGTTTTTTTCTTTGTTGTTGTGTGTATCTATTTTGATATCATGTTGTTGTTGATATCCAAGAACAATATGTGTTTTTGATGTATTGGTAGCCTCTAGAGTGTGTTCTGGAGAAGAAAATTGTGTATCCCATTATTTTATAGTCGAAAACTTTTACTGGACTAGGTCCCAAGATTTTTCCTTTTATAGGTTTCCCCGTCAACAAACTTTGTGTTCAATTATTTAATTTCCTGCGGTATGTAAGAGTATATTGGAGCTAGATTATTTTAATTCTGCATAATTGAGGAGGTTGAAATTGTTTTCGTTTGCTTGTTTGTATTACTGGTTCAATCTCCATCAAAGTGGTATCAAAGCTTTGGTTGAGTCTCCGTATTTTCTATAAGAATTAAAATGGATGAGTCAACTAGTTGCATGATCAAACTCACATCTTCGAATTATTCAATTTGGAAGACAAGGATAGAAGATATTATGTACTGTAAAGAGTTGTTTGAACCCATTGAGTTGAAAGATGTTAAACCGAACAATAAAGCCGAAGATAACTGGAAGAGATTGAACAAGAAAGTCGTTGGTCAGATTAGACGGTGGGTTGATCAAAGTATCTTTCATCATGTAGCGAAAGAGGTTGATGCATACAGTCTTTGGCAGAAGTTAGAGAGTTTGTATAAACGCAAGACCTCTCAGAACAAAGCCTTTATGATAAGAAGCTGGTGAACTTGAAGTACATGGATGGAAACAGTGTAGCTGAGCATCTGAGCAGTTTCCAAGAGTTGTTGAATGAGATTTCTACTATGAAGCTTGAGCTTGGGGATGAAGATGAGGTACAAGCTTTGTTGTTATTGAGTTCCTTGCTAGATAGCTGGGAAACCTTAGTTGTATCACTCAACAATTTAGCTCCAGAGGGCAAGATTTCTATGGAAATGGTAAAACACAGTATGTTCAATGAAGAAGCCAGAAGAACAGAGCAGGATATTTCTTCTAATTCGTAAACACTTATTACAGAAAGAATGGGGAGAAACCAAAGTAGAAAACCTCATGGTGATGATGGTCATAACAAGTCTAGAGGAAGATTGAAAGGGATAAAATGTTATCATTGTGACAAGTTAGGGCATCTTAAAAATGAGTGCAGAAAATGGAAAAGGGAATAGTCAAAATGGAAAGGTGAATAACATAAAGAACAAAAGGAGATTGCGACAATTGCATCTGATGCAGAGGTGTTTATTGCTTATGATGAAGTATTTGCTAGTCTCTCATGCCAGGACATTACATGGATAGTCGATACATCAGCGTCTATTCATATTACTCCACGTGGAAATTTCTTTTCATCATATACCAATGGTGATTTTGGTTGGATCAGAATGAAAAATGAAGTTAAAGCTAAAATTGTTGCCATGGGGGATGTACAATTGGAAACTTGCAATGGTAGCAAGTTACTTCTCAGGGGTGTCAAACATGTTCCCGATATGCACTGCAGTTTGATTTCTGTTGAAAAGTTTGATGAAGATGGCTATCATAATCATCTTGGAGATGGTAGAAACTGACTAAGGGTTCTCTTGTTTTATCCAGAGGGAAGAAGACTAATGGTCTCTACAGAATAAAAGCAAAACTAATTCACGAAGATGTGAATATTGCTGATAGTGAAGCCTTTGCTAAGCTATGACATAAGCGACTTGGTCATATGAGTGAAAATTGACTTCAAATTCTTGCCAGAAAGAAGCTCATGCACAATGTGAAAGGTGCATCCCTTATCCTTTGTACTTATTGTTTAGTTGGAAAGCAAAGTAGAGTTGCATTTCATAGATTCTCTGCATCTAGAAAGACATATATTCTTGATTTAATTCACACTGATGTTTGCACAATGCTAAGTAAATCTCTAGATGGTGCATTATATTATGTTACATTTATTGATGATTACTGTAGAAAAGTGTTTGCAAATCCTTTGAAATCTAAAAATCAAGTGTTGGAAGTATTTAAAGACTTTCATCTGAAAGTTGAAAGAGAAATTGAAAGACAGTTAAAATGTGTCAGAGCTAATAATGGTGGTGAATACAATGGGCCATTTGAAGAATACTGCAGAAGATATGGCATCAGGTTTGAGAAAACTGTTCTAAAGACCCCACAATAAAATAGAGTGGCAGAGAGAATGAACAGGACCATTTGTGAGAAAATCAGATGTATGTTTTCTCATGCAAAATTGCCTAAGCACTTTTAGGCTGAGGCCATGAGGACAGCAGTTGACTTAATTACTCTTTCTCCATCAGTTCCTTTGAACGGTGATGTTCCAGCGAGCTTTTGGACAGATAAAGATATGTTTTGATCACTTAAGAGTTTTTGGTTGTCAGGTATCTGTTCATATTCCTAAAGATAAAAGGTCCATACTTGATAGCAAAGCGAAGCAGTGTATCTTCTTGGGTTATGCATATGAAGAATTTGGGTACAAGTTGTGGAATCTAGTGAATAAGAAGATTATCCGAAGTAGAGATGTTGTCTTCTTTGACGATGAAACCATTGAAGATTTGGATTGGACTAAGAAGCCAAATACAGTCAATGAAAAATAAATCAGTTTAATTCTACATGTGCCAGACCCTGTGGTACATGATGATCATAGAGAAAATGTACAAGAATAACGTGGCATTGTACGAGACAGACATGATGAAGCCTCTACGCATGGTGATGCAAAACTAGATCAAAATCAAGAGAATGTTCCTCTCGAGCTGTCAGCTGAAGAAGGGTTGAGAAGATCTACTAGTGAGCATCAGCCTTTCAAGAGATATTCTAGCAATGAGTATGTGTTACTTTCTGATGGGAGGAGTCAGAAAGTTATCAAGAGGTTCTGCTACATGATCAGAAAAATGAATAGTTAAAAGCTATGTAAGAAGAGATGAAAATCTTTGCATAATAACAACACTTATGACCTAGTAGAGTTGCCTAAGGGCAAGAGAGCACTAAAGAACAAATGGTTACTTAGACTAAAAGTTGAACAGCACAGTTTGCAGTCAAGATATAAGGTAAGGTTGGTTGTGAAGGGGTTTGGTCAGAAGAAAGGTATTGATTTTGAAGAAATCTTCTCACCCGTGGTTAAAATGTCTTCAATTCGAGTTGTGTTAGGTCTGGCAACAGTATGAATCTGGAGATTGATCAATTTGATATGAAAACTGATTTCCTTCATGGTGATCTTGAAGAAGAAATATACATGGAGCAACCAGAAGGATTTACAGCTAAATGTAAAGAAAATCTCATATGTCGGTTGAAGAAAAGCTTGTATGGTCTCAAGCAGACACCAAGACAATGGTACAAGAAATTTGATTTTTTCATGGTTGAGCACGGGTACACCAGAATAACTTCTGATCATTGTGTGTTCATAAAGAAATTATCTTATGGGGAATTTATTATTCTCTTGTTATATGTGGACGACATGTTGATTGCTAGTCGTGACACTGAAAAATAAGAAGCTGAAAAAGGAGTTGAACAAGTCCTTTGAAATGAAGGACTTAGGACCTGCAAATCAAATTCTTGGTATGAAAATCTCTTGTGACAGGAAGAGTGGGAAATTATGGTTATCACAGGAAGGTTATATCGAGAAGGTATTACACAGGTTCAATATTGACAAGGCAACACCAGTAAGCTCTCCACTTGCAAGTCATTTGAAACTAAGTTTAAAGCAAAGTCCTTCAAGTGAGAAATAAAAGGAAGAAATGGAGAATGTGTCTTATGCATCAGCTGTGGATATTTTGATGCATGTTATGGTATGCACAAGGCCAGATATTGCTAATTTTGTTGGAGTTGTCAGTAGATTCCTTACTAATCCTGAAAAAAGAACATTGGGCAGCAGTGAAGTGGATTTTGGGTATCTCAGATGGACTTCTAAGATATGTTTATCTATTGGCATCGGCAAACCCAAGCTTGTTGGGTTCACGGATGTAGATATGGCTGGTGATATAGACTCTAAAAAGTCTACTTCTGGGTATTTGATCACTTTTTCAGGGAGAGCAATTTTATGGCAGTCAAGACTACAAAAATGTGTTGCTCTATCCACCACAAAGGCTGAGTACATAGCCACCATTGAAGGTAGCAAGGAGTTGCTATGAATGAAGAAGTTTTTACAAGATCTGGACTTAGAGCAAGAGAAGTATATACACTATTGCGACAATCAAAGTGCTATCCATCTCAGTAAGAATCCAACATTCCACTCAAGATCCAAACATATTGAAGTGAGGTATCATTGGATTCGAGATACTCTAGAGATGAAGAAGTTACAAGTTGATAAAATCCATACTGATGAAAATGGTTCAGATATGATGACAAAGTCATTGTCTATAGAGAAACTATAAGTATGTAGAAGAAAAATGGGCTTGGTAGAGTCTCTCGCGTAGTCAAGAGGAGGAGATTTGTTGGGCTTTCCCTTCCATGTGAGGGAAGTTGTTTTGTGGTAAGTGGGCCTCACTTACCACTTAGGCGCAAAACCCATTTGAAACAATAAAAACCAAACAAAATGATAGGTACGTAGAGGGAGAGAAAAAGGGGTCAGCGGCACCTTCTTTCTTCTGAGACAGAGAAACGAGTGTGAGAGAGAGAGAGAGACTACGTATTTCAATTCTTCTGCCAAAGGTCGGAGGCTCATTTGTGGCCTGATTAAACTGAAATTTCAGTATGTTGTTCCTGAGGAAGAGGGCTACATTTTGATTGGAGCTAATCCTCCATATTCCTCTCTATTTCTCTAGGATATACACACCTGTTCAGTGAGCTTTTCTCTTTGTTGTTGTGTGTATCTATTTTGGTATCATGTTGTTGTTTATATCCAAGAACAATATGTGTTCTTGCTGTATTGGTAGCCTCTAGAGTGTGTTCTGGAGAAGAAAACTGTGTATCCCATCATTTTATAGTGGAAGGCTTTTACTGGACTAGGTTCCGGGATTTTTCCTTTTATAGGTTTCTCCGTCAACAAACTTTGTGTTCAATTATTTAATTTCCTGCGGTGTGTGTGAGTATATTGGAGCTAAATATATTACAGTCATTTTAATTCTGCACAATTGAGGGGGTTGAAATTGTTTTCGCTGCTTATTTGTATTACTAGTTCAATCCCCATCACTAAGATCATGGTACATGAGCTTCGCAACTTTTGTATTGTTTCGGAATTCCACAATTCTCATGCAAACACGTCTCTTTTTGTTCTCCGCAGTGGGAGCAATCTTCTCTATTTACTAGTTTGTGTGGATGACATTATTCTTACCGGTAATAATAATTCTTTGGTTTGTCAGCTTATACAAATGCTCTCTCACCAGTTTTCCCTAAATGATTGGGGTCAATTATCTTATTTCCTTGGTGTGGAGGTTATTCCAAATGATCATGGTATTTGCTGTCCCAACGATGATACTTTCTTGATCTTCTTGATCACACTTAGATGATGGATTACATTGTATTTTGGCTCCACTCTTCCAGATCCTACAAAGTATAGAACAGTTGTAGGGGGTTTACAATATTTATTTATCACACGGCCAGACACTGCCTTTGCCATTAACAAGTTTTCTCAATTCATGCATCAACCAACTATTGATCATTGGACTTTGGTAAAAGGACTCTTGCGTTATCTTCATTGTTCTTCTAATGATGGCATTTGAAAAAAATTGTGATTTGGCTCTCTCTTTTTCCAATGTTGACTGGACTGGAAATAAGAATGATTTAACATCTAAAAGTGCATAGCTTCTTTACATTGGTCGCAATCCTATTTCCTAGAGTTCGAACGAGCAAAGAACAGTTGCTAGATCCTCTAGAATATAGGTCTCGTCACCCGAGCTCCATCTTGAGAGGGCATAACAGATATCAGAGAAGCAGTCCACCTATCTCCACTTATTTCTCATGTTGTTGCAACCTCTTTCAGTTGTATTATCTTTCAATTATGTCATTTGAAGTTTGTATTTCCAACAACAATAGGAGTCGACTTGGGCAAAATCTGTTGTAATCATTTTGTATAGATAGTGATGATATATGAGAAACAACACCATTTCTTCCTTTCATATTTTGTTTGTCTTCAATATAGACTGAAATGAAAGAAATAATTATTAATTAATATCTCGTTATTCGCCAATTACAACTTTCTCGTGTCAATGCAAGATTATGAGTATGCATAGTTAAGAATATCAGAAGCGGCATTGAAACTTGTGAGGAATCTAAGGATACATATAAACATATAACAAAAGCACCTAAAAAGGTGTTTTTTTAGCAATTCTAAGTGCTTTTAAGCACGGTCAAACACGAAACTCGGAATTTATTTAACTTGTATGAGGATAGAGGCGAACAGGAAGACCTTTAGCAGGAATTGGCATTGGATTCACAACAATTTTCTCGTCTGGAATGATTTTCTCCCACTTGAACCTTTTCACTAGATGGTGCATGAAAACAAGAATTTCCAGGCGAGCGTACTCTTTTCCGGGGCACATTCTAGGTCCTCCACCAAATGGAACAAATGTGTATGGAGCTGGTCCAGATCCATCAAATCTTGAAGGATCAAATTTCAGGGGCTCGGGGAAGAATTCAGGATTTCTGTGTGAAGAATTTGCACTCCAGTATAACTGCGTGAGGAAATGATAGGAGATTAATAAGTACATAACGGCACTCATGAAATGAGTATAATTATATTTGATACGTTATATTCGTGTGCATTATTTACCTTCCATCCCTTCGGAATTTTGAAACCATTGTACATGAAATCAGTAATGGCTTCTCTGAAAGCTCCTTGAAGAGGTGGTGCAAGTCTCATCACTTCACATGCTACATTCCATGAATATTTCATCTTCTTTATGTCTTCCCAGTTCAGTAACTCACCTGGAGCTTTTGATTTGGCAATCACTATTTGTTCTGTTGATTTAAAATAAATAAATAAATAAAACATGTTAAATAATATTAAAAAATGAATAATTATAAGGAGTAAAATGATGGTGAGTGAGTGGGGTTATGATTTGAGACTTACCCTTGTAGACTCCCTCATATACCTCAGGCAACTCTGCAAGAAACTTGATAATGAAAGTGCATGCAGAACTAGCAGTATCATGGCCTCCAATAAGCAGGCCTAAAATCTTCCCAGCAATATCCAATTCATGCATGAATTTTCCATTTTCATCACTAGTCAAGAGCATGTGTGACAATATATCTTGTGTTGGTGATGCCTTTCCTTCAGCCAAATCGAGTTTTCGCTGTTTGACTATGGCAACAAGCTCTTTTCTGATGAAGTTTGAGGCCTTGATGGCACGATTAAACGGCGTACCGGGCAAGTCTATCGGAAGGGAAATAAGTCCAGAAGCTAAAAGATCGAAAGGATCAGCAAATTTAGCAACATGGTTGGGATCTTCGACGCTTACAAACAAACGGCAGGCCAGCCAGAAAGTGAATTTCTTTGCTAGAGGGAAAACGACAATTTCATTCTTGTTTTCCCAGTAATCAGCAAAGTGTCTTTGTGCAATATGATCCATTATACTGATGTATCGTTGTAGCGCTTCGGGTTTGAGGAAATTAGGAAGCATTTTTCTCATTTTTATGGCCTCTTCTTTTGGTGAAGTTTGATTAGAAGATGGGAAAACTTTGTCAAAATACGCAGGCCACCATGCCTGTACAAGTTTATTCTCATTGGAGAACAAAAACTTATTACCAGCAGCACCACAGAAAACAGCAGCCTTTTCTCCAAGCAGGTGAGTCTTGAAAACTTCGGATGAGTACTTAGCCATCCGATCGTAAATGAACTTTTCGGGGTAGCCCTTCCATCCAGTGGTGAGAAACTCGAGGGTTTCTCCTACCACAGGCCATCCGGTCTTGCCCGGAGGAAGCGTCCCTGACGAGCTCGATTTGTTCTTGTAGAAGAAGAAGATTAACAAGGGAGCAAAGAGGCCAACGAGAGACACAAAGAGGAACTCCATTACTTTAGTTTTGATTCGTATATTGATGATTTTGTAGCTATATTGATAATTGTGTTATTTAATTTTGACACATATACATGGGAAAAGAGAGTCAAAGCTAATTCAGTCCATCATTTAGTACTATTACACTACATTGTAATCTCAATGAAACTACATTGTATTATTCATCATTTAATGCCTAGACTTGGGTTAAATAGTATGGACTAGTCTACAAGTACAAAAAAAATTACAAAATGGGTTACTATATTGACAAGTGGCAGCCCCTTATTTGGGGGAGCCTGGTAAGGAGCCGTTACTTGTCAATGTAGTAGCTCATTTTGTAAAAAGGTTAGCACATATAGAATAATCCTAAATAACATTACTCTTAAACAAGGTTCTAAATAGCGTAATGTGTGATTATGTGTGGAGACCAAGCTAAAGACTAGACGAATTTAGACGAAACTAATGCGTAAAAAAGTGTTTTCTTATTTTAATATTATTTTAATTTTTAATCAATAAAAAAATCATTTAATAATAAATAAAAAATTGTAATAAAATAATAATAAATAATGCGCGCCTTATCGGCGTTGATCGTCATATTACTCACCAAGCGACTTTGTTTGGCGCCAAGAGCACGCTACGCGTCAAGTCGCACTATTTAGAACACTGCTCTTAAATGATATGTGAAATTAAATAATTAATTTAATTTCATATTTTATGTAACTTATCATCCACCTAAATTGAGATTATAACCTTGGTCAGGATACATAGCATTGTTATTTACTGATGCTAGGAGGAGTTGAGCGTGGGAACATGGAAGTCAAGTCTGTCAAGTAAGCAAGGAAACAAAATCCAATGGCGTGGCTTTATGTGGAGGAAATATATGTCTGTTTTCATTTGCTATTGCCAATGTTTAAATCACATTCTTAGGACCTGTTTGACGGTATTTTTTTGCTTTAGCTTTTAATTTTTTTAGAAAAAATTCTTCCAACTATACAAAGCATTTTCACAAAATTATTATAACATATTAAAAAATAGATTTTTTTATCTCATAAGCAATTTTGACTTTTCAAAAGCCTTGTCAAATAAGAATTAAGTGATTCATTAACACATCACTTTAAATTAACATGTTCAATTTTTCTCTCATTATTACTTGTGTTTAAAAATAATTGTAAAATGATGTACCAATAAATCATTGGTAAACAAGAAGTTAGACACCCAACTTTAAACAAGAGCAAATCTCAATATGTATAAACTTTTAGGGTCCGTTTGATAGGTCAAGGTGGAAAGGAATTGCAATTTCATGTTAATTGGAAAATAAAAATTCACCAAACCTATAGAAAATGCAGCTTAAAGTGATTGTACCCTGGAATTCGAATTTCATTTCTATTTTCGTATCAAACGGTCAAAGTGAAATTCGTTTTTCTCGAATGTGACATTTTCCATGGAATTCATGTCTATCAAACGAATCGTTAAAGTTTCGCCAAGTTGGTTTTTCTTGAAGTGTTTATAAGAATAAAGGATTCATTAAGTCAAGATGTGATAAGTTAGGTTGGGACCTAGATTTTTCCATCTTTGATCGGTACTTATTAATAAGAAGAAATAATTCATTAAGTCGAAACTGTAAGTGGGAAAAGATTCATTTAAATCATATCTAGCCCCTGTTTGGCAACCAAACTTATGGAGAAAAAAGGTTTTGAATATTGATTTTTAAGAGAATGTGTGGTCAAAAAATAAGAAATAATTTTGTATTTACGTGTAAAATATTTTATTGTTTGAATGTATGATTGAAAATGAATATGTAAAATAAAGAGTTTGAAAATTATGATTGTTAAGTGGGGACATGGTAAAAAGTTGCGGGATATTATTATAAGATGATCATATCATAGAAGAAAAGATTCATTAAATTAAAACATGTAGCCAATAAAATGGACCCACGTGACAAAATAATTAGAGGGTACAACAACATTCTTATCCGTAAGGATTTTGCTAAGTGTAGAGTCCTATTAGGACAGTACACTTACAGTCCCCTCACAACAAGGGATGTCTGCGCCAATAAAAAAAAAAGGTGCGACCCCCCTATTGAGGGGGGGTTAGGAGTCATGCTATGCTCATAGCATGATTCTGTCCATAAAAGCTATACAATTGCTCGGATAAAGATTAAAATCAGGTTTTTAAAATTTTTTATAACAGTTAATAAAATGTATTATTGAAAAGTTGAGGATTTTATAAAATATGTGATTAAAATTAATTGTTGATTTTAATTTTAATAAAAATTCAGATTATATTTTCATCAAATGGAGACATCATGTAACGAAACGATTTTTAGATTCAATTATTTTCTCAAGAGTCATGATATTGTCACCACAATGCCTATTATCAAATTGACATGTCACATCTTGATGTAGAGAAAGTAACCTGAACAAAGAACTAGCTCATAAACAAATTATTTCTATGAATATCTAAAAATTAAGAATCATTAATGCGAATAAATACTTGAATAATTAATTTTAATCATCAAATCATTAATACCTGATATAAATGTTGGTTTCGGTCAAAATAATTGAAAATCTTTTATTGTTCTGCAATATTATTGAAAAAACAGCTACACTTGGGATATGCTACACAGACAGGAACCTTTGACAGTCCCTGTGACATGGCATATGTATTGTTGGATCCTATTCGTTTAGCATTATTGGAGTTAAATAGTAACAAACATTGAACAAATTAATACAAGGAAATAAAAACTAAAATGTCAGAATAATTAATTAATAAGTAATAACAACAATTAAAGTGAAATTCAAGAATTAAACAATAAAGAAGTCCATCTTCTTCACATGTGAATGTCATGTCATATCGTGAAATTTCACTATGAACATAAAGTTGATTTGATTATCGAAGTTACATAGATCAGTGCTAAATTCTGACCGACCAAACTCATTAATAGATGACCAAATCTCAACGATTTAAATTTAAATTTTACTTCCCTTGTTATCTTATCCTCATATTGCCCATGTTTGAGCCTCATTATTTTATATTATAATTTTTGGAATAGTATTTTTTTTTTTTAAATGTATGATTGAAATATAAGGAAAATGTTTTTTATTTATGTGTAATATTATTTTTATTGAAAAATACGTAATTAGAAAGAAGAGAGAGAAAGATGTGTTATAAATTTAATGCAGCTCAAACGAGCGCTATATTATTTGTACAATAATTCTACTTGTACAAAGTAGGTTTACAAAAAGGAGATTGTTCAAATAATATGACGTTTTTGTACACCAATTTTGTACACATAGCAAAGAAAAAAAATGCTTAAAAAATACAATGCCTGATCCGTCATGTCAGAAAAATCTGTGGGCTGCGTTGAATTCTTTTTATAAGGTGATCATAACTTTCAAATACCAGGAACTCAACTACTCCACATTTTGTCTGTGTTAGACCAAATGCTTTTCAATTACCTTGTAAATTATATACGGTTCAATTTGAATTTTTCAAACCAAATCACTTGACCAATTCCAACCACTTTTTTCGATTTAATTCGATTTAAAATCACAATTTAACAACAACAATAAAAAAAAAAAAAAAAAAAAAAAAAGCATATATCGAATAAGTTAAATCATGAATATTAATTTAAAATTTCACATTAAAACATAAATAGTATCATTGGATATATTACAAATCAAAGTTGTATAATTCTAATGCAACAACATGATTGAAATATTTTAATCTCTTAGTTGATACTAATTGATGCAACAACTGTAATTATAAAACGTGATTCATTATCTCCATAATGATAATAATATAGTACACAAATTGATTGATGATAATTAAATTATATAAAATAACTAATAGAAATATCAAACATGGTAATACCTTCCATAACCTTTTGTAAATTATTTAATGCTTCCACCTCATTTAAATATTGACGAATTACAATAAGGTTTAGTTTTAATTACGATGTGTATAGTTTTAATTGGGTTGGATAAAATTTAAATTAAATCTTTTTTTTTTATAATGATTTGACTATATTTTACTTGTTAAATGCGAAGGGGAAAAAAAATCATAAATCGAGTATTAAGTATCAAGTATTTATTTATTAATTAATTATAATAAGGTCATAATTATACAATTAATTGTCACATGTATATAATTATAGGTCATAACTTATTTATTGATCACATATTATCAAATAATTGATCACAAATCAAAAAATTTAGAGGTCACATTTTATTTCATTGATCATAGAAAAAAATATATAGGTCACAATTTATCTACCAGTCATATATTATCGAATTTTAAGATCACGACTTAATAGTTAGTTATAAAGCACTAAATAGTTGGTCACATTCACCAAACCCCACCCACGATCCCGAAAATTTTAGGTCACTAACAGTATCAACACCACCACACCCTGATGCCGCCTCTACTGAAAATTGTAGCAGCCTCAAATCACGACTACCACCACCATAAGTAGCATCAACACCACCCCTACTCCACCACTGCTGAAAACCACATCAGTATGAAAATCACTCATCGCTCTAAAGATCTTCAAGCACGTGATGACACCTCCAGCGTTCAGATTTGTGGGATTCAGATTGTCAATGTGCCACATACCACTACTAGAATCGCGGTGTTGTCGCGCATATCAGCTAAAATGGGGTGTAATCAATAGTATATGTGCGGAAAGCATGAGCATCGCTTGTAGCGGATCTGCAGTGGTGTCTCGCCAGCAAAAGCTGTGGTAGCGTCTATAATTGGAACATCTCCACATTACAGCTCTACGATAGTGTTTGCACGAGCTTTGCATTTGGAATAGGTCGTCAGAGCTCAACTCATGGTGGTGCCTCGAGCTCCGAAACTATATGTTGACACTATGTTGCCGGATTGACGGCAGAGAGCGTGGAGAATGTAGAGAAGAGAGTGAAGATAGAGGGAGATTAGGTTTTGAAAGTGAGATTGATTAATTATAATATTAATATTAATATTAAAATATATATTTATTATCTTATTTATGATTAATTAAACTTTGAACCTCATTTTTGAAAAGTATTCTTTAAACACTGATTACTGTGTAATTTCCACAAATGCGAATAACATGATGGCCCAAGACTTGTTTCAGGCCAAGCTTGGTAAGGTTATATTTAGAGGAAATTACACCTCACCAAGTGTTTGAAGAATATAATTCAAAAATAAGGGATGAAGTTTTGTTGTTCAAAAATCAGGTATGAATATAACAATTAAATTAAAAACCCTAATAATTTCATTATCTCACTCTCGCTCTTCATCTCTTTCTCTCATTCTCTTCTCCCACGGCGCGATCTATGACTCTATCTCTTCTACCGCCCTGTGTCGCCGCCCCATCCTCTATATCGACGACATCGTAGGTCCTCCTCTCCATTCTTCTCTCTTCTTAAGCTCTCTTCTCATCTCCCTATCCTCCATTGCGGTATTCCGCACAAATCGACGCCGCCACTCCTTCTAATCGACGCCAATGGTTTTATACAATTCGACGTCTCTACTCCTCCAGATCGATGCCGGTGGTTTTGCACAGATCAACGCCGCGACACCACCAAGTCACTGGTGATTCTGCACATATCAACATCGCGAGTTTGGGGGTTTTGGTGGTTTTTTTCACTATTTTTGGGGGTTAGTTTGTGTTATTGTGGTTGTGGTTTGGTTGCAACGGTGAAAGTGGTGTTGTGCTTGTTGTATGGGTGGTGGTTTTGCACGGAGATGGTGTTACTGTCGAGTGATGGTGGTGGTTTGGCGACGTTGGTGTTTTTTGCAAATAGGTAGTAGTGTGTATTGGTTTGTGGTGATAGAATGTGTTGGTGGCAGTGTAGGTGGGATGACGATGGGTTGTGGTAGCATGTGTTGGTGGCGTAGGTGGTGCTGGCGCGATGATAGAAGTGGTGGTGGTGTGGACGGTCGCAGGGTGAGGGTAAGGATGGTCAAGCGTAATGGTGGCAGTAGTGTTGATGGCGTGATGTGCCTCACTATTTGTGATCAATTATTTGATTACTTGTGACCAACTATTAATCTATGATGTTAAAATTTGATAACATGTGACTTCAATATAATTTGTGACCAACAGATTTAAAAATCTGTGACCAATAGATAAATTGTGACCTCTAATTTTTTTTGATTTGTGACCAACGAAATAAGCTGTGACCTAAAATATTTTGGATTTGTGACCTCGAAATAATCTGTGCCCTACAAAATTTCTGATTTGTGACTTCAAAATAATTTGTGATCAATTAAATTGATAGTTCATAACTATGACCAATATTTATGTATATGTGATATTTAATTAATAAATAGTTTTAATTAATTAGCTAATACCTAAGTTCTGCATTTTGAAACTTGATGCCTGAAAATTGAATTATATCAAACTAATACCTGACATATGAATTCTTCCCTTATATTTACGACCCGATCTGGTTTTGGGCAGGTTTATGAATGACCTACCCGGTTTAGCCAGTTTCGTGGATTCAATGATAGTGCGCTCTATCATGGTCAAGTTCACGTTACATTTCTACATTTTTTATATTTTTTTTATATAATATTTTAGAATGCAATTTTATCTTTGATGAATTGGTCCATTGTAAATTTTTAACTGTGGGTTTTTATTAGTAGTTTAAATTTTCTTAAATTTGGGACATGAATCAAGTAATGGCAATGAAATATTTTTGCAAACAATTTTATTTTGTATTTCAATTTTCAGTTCATTTTTAATCTTTTGTTTTGAATATCTGTTTTAAAATTGTTAAAAACTCATTTAATTTGTAATTTTTTAAAATTATTTCTCAAAACTAAAAAAAAAAGTTTGAGATTTTGAAAAATTATTTTGTGATATTTTATATCATTAAATTTGATCATTCATTAAAAATATACATTTTTATATTAATATATTATCAAGTAGTATATGCATTTTAAAGTTAGTGAATCTTACAATATTTTTTTCTAGGAACAAAAGTAAAATAAAAATAAATAATAAATTGAGTTCAAAATATAGGAAATAAAAATAATAAATAATAAAGTCAACTGTGAATATTTTTTTATCTATATTCATTAAAAATATATAGAATTTTTATATAAATAATCATTAAGAGTTTGAACTAATTTTACTTTTTATTTTTTATAAATTTAATTTTCTAGAAATTTTTATAATTTTAATTTTTTAGATTTTTTTTCTAGAATTTTATTTTTTAAGAAAATTATTTTTCTAAATTTTTATATTTTATTGGTTCAAAATTGTTAATTTTTTAAAAAATTTAAAAAAAAATTACTTGTTAGAATTTTATAGTTTTTTTTTTAAATTTTAAATAAAATGTTATTTTCAGTGTTTTCAGAATTTTCACTGAAAATACTCGAAACGTCAAAAATAATTTTTTGAATGTTATGTTATAAGTTTCTCCTTATTTTCAAAAATACATTTTCAGAAATATCATATCAAATACGTTTTCAGTATTATGCAATACTGAAAATTGAAAATAGCTTCAAAACATAAAACCAAACTCACCCTGATAATTTAGGTCGTTCAAATTTCCTCAAATTAACCAACCTATTTCACTATTTTTCCCTATTTGTTTCATTCTTAGTTACAAACAGTTTGTTTTCGTAATAGTCTGTATGATTGTCATCGATGCAGAAAGAAAAAAGAAAAAGAAAACGGGAATAGTCCCTCTGAACAAAAAGAATAGCACAAGGCGATATGCATGCATTTATTTTGCATATAAGCAATATTTATTTAATCCTACAGCTTCAACATCCATTTGAGGTTGATTCCTCATCTAAAAGAGCTTCTGAAGGGGCATAAAGATCGCACTCCTTCGGAGGCTCGCTTTTGCTCCTTCCATTAGCTCGTTTACTCGTTTGAGGGACATCTCTTTCATCATCCCTTTCGCATTGGCTTTTGTTCTTTTCCTTGGGAGTGTCAGGCAGACTTCTTGGAACTTCATAAAGGATTACACTGCCACCTCCACTCTGTAGAATCGCCTCTTCTCGACCCCCTTCTTGTGTTATAAGGGTCTCAAGTGTTTCGACTACTTGACTCATGACAGGCCTCCCTTTCGGATTTTGGCTGAGACATTGATATGCTAGATTGGCCACCTTCATAAGAACTTTAGTCGAGTACTGCCCTTCAATTCTAGGATCCAGAATTCTCAAAAGCTTCTTACTGTGGTTCAGGAGTGGACGGGCCCACTCGACAAGGTTATGCTCTCGACTAGGCTTGCTCTTATCCACTGCTCGTCTTCCAATAAGCATTTCAAGTAATACAACTCCAAAACTATAAACATCACTTCGAGAAGTTAAATGTCCTGGACAATTGTAAAAAGAAGATCAATCAATAAACCACCATTGTATACAGTCACGGTGATCATCACATAACTAAATTCCAGCATCAAGTAAAAAAGGCCACGTTCCTCAGCGAAGTTAAGAGTTAAGCCGTCTAGTGTTAAGAAAATACTGGGTTCGTCACAAACATGTTTTGGTAAGGTGGAATATTCAGCTTTTGACGGAATTAAGAAAGCATTAGCAGTTTGCCATCATTAGCCTCACCTGTCATGACATACTCTGGAGCAGCATAACCATAAGTTCCCATAACTCGAGTTGACACGTGAGTTTGATCTCCAGTGGGACCAATTCTTGCCAGTCCAAAATCAGAAAGTTTTGCATTGAAATCCTGCAGTCTTTGTGACACTTTAGCAATAGAAACATTCATGTAGACACTAAGGTAAGAATTCTATGCATTTATGTACAGAACCACTTAATGATACTCCATATTTATCCTAAAAATATATATCAATAGAAAGACAGCCCTGAGATTCAGATAGAGAAGAGGACCAATTATTGATGGTCTTATGATTGAGGGGGGTCTTTTAAGGTCTAATGAGTCCACGAGTAGGAGTATTATTTACAGAAATTTTTAAAATAGTTTTCCGTTCCAATACTTTTGGGGTGGGGCGGGGTAGGGGCCCTGCCTATGTTTCTCGTAGCTAGCCCCAAGTCTGGTTAAAGGAGGGGGGTTGTGATAGATTGACAGCCGTTGTAAAACTTCTGAAAAATCTTATGATATGAATTCGATGAACTGAAGATTCATGTAGGGATAACAAAGAACCGCTGCATACCTACATAACAAGAATGGAAACTTACCGAATCTAGCAAAATGTTTGAGGTCTTAAAATCCCGATATATAATAGGCCTTTCCACATCATGAAGAAAAGCAAGCCCTCTTGCAGCATCCACAGCAATCTCCATTCTTCTATGCCATGTTAAAGTGGCACGCACTCCTACAAGTGCAATAAAATTAAAATAGTTATAAAGATGTAGATCCAACAGGATCACATAAACTAGTGTAACGTTCAAAATTGGAATCTGTAGAAGTATACAATATATAGCATAAACGATCAATTTAACTTAGGAAAATTCTCAATAAGATAGAACTGCCTGTATAACGAGTAACGACAAAGCTCCACTCAGATGGTTATTTATTTTGTCAGACTTCCATGGAAGAGAAGCATATAAAAAGCTTTCAAAATTCGCACAGAATCTTGAATAAAGTTTTCATTCTAAACATGAATGGCAATCTAAACTTAAACTATCCATTACAAGAAATTAGGAATATGTTAAATAAAAGGATTCTGGAGTAATTTCAAGCTGTAATAATTATCTATTGCTTGAAAAACTTTGTACTCACTTGAAAAGAGGTGTTTCTCCAAGCTCCCAGATGCCATATATTCATAGACCAACAGCCTATGGTCACCTTCGCAGCAATACCCAATCAGTTTCACCAGATTTGGGTGGCGAAACTGCCCTAAGTAATTGACTTCTGCCTGCAAGTAAAAATTCAATGATTAGCAACTGACTTTTGTTTATGAGCAAATGCATCCTGAGCTTTTTAGGGCTGGTAACAAATGAAATATTAGGAATGATTATAGAAATATCCAATGTGATGCAAACCTTTTAGGACATGGGAACTTTTGTTCTGTTTACTTATTATGAGATTATCTCCAGGTCTTCAAAGAGAAGAAAAATAGGATAGAGAAGACTCTTCATCAAACTTGGCAAAAAATATCTTCAGATTCGACAAAATACACCATTTTGCGAATATTGGATCTTTTCATGCATTCTGCACATCTTCATGCATATCCCTCAAGAATCTTGTAGGAATGTTATTGGACAAGTGAGTGGAGGAGAAGCAAGGGAAGAGACCTCAATTCTTTGTTAGGAAACAAGGAACAAAGAGGAAAAAGAAGAAATGGAGATTGAGATAACCCAACTTGTCTCACATTGACACACACCCTCAACTTTATCGGTAAAGATTCCTTCTTTTAGGCCAAGCAGTGGATAGGGAGATCTCGAAACTATTGGAGAAGGGGAAATATTAGACAACTCGTCCCTCTATGAAGGAGATGGAAGAAGGATCGAATAATACAGAGAGTCAGAGACCAAATCATATCAAAACTAAATAGTAAGACCATTAACTCTTCCTCCTTCCCCTCGCCCTTCTAAGTTCTACCTAACAACCTAAAAGGAGCGTATCTTTTTTTCCAAATTTAAGGTAACTTTTGTACATGCATGTCAACATGTAATTTTCTCGGCTATGTAAAATCTCATGGCATAATGAGTTGGAAGACAATGGATGCTTTTATTAAGTTCACAGATATACCTCTTCATCTCAGCTGACAATCAACTTTGTCTTGGTCATTCACAGGTAGTAGTGAATGAAAAAGATTGCATTTATAATATCAGATATAAAGCATAACAAAATACCATAATATTCAGTAGAATGTTCAATTTAGATAGGAGGTCCAAGCAAATTACCAGCCATTCACGATCACCTTGTAGACCTTCGGGATCAAGCACTTTAATGGCAACTTGAGTTGTCATGTAATAAGGCCTTACATTCTCATCTATAACTCCTTTATAAACAATACCAAATCCACCGTCACCAAGAACCTGATCGGGTCGGAAGTTCTTGGTAGCTGATTTCATCTCCTCATGCGTAAAGATATCAAGATCACTATTACCAGAATTTTGGCGTAGATCCTGCACATTTTTGGAAAATATTAAAACAGGGTTTGCATTTTCTTGATTCTCCGGAGTATCTAGCTCATTCAAAAGGACAGAGTCTGCTTTGGTGGGAGATACAGAAGCTCCATGCACCGCTGCAAATATTCACAGAAGAAGTTATCACTATTTTTATTTAGGTAAACTGAACTAGCTCCGCCGTCTACTTACCTATGCCAAACCATGATCTGAAGTAATATTCCAACAGAAGGCACAATCTAATCTAATTGAAAAAGGAAATTGCAATTGAAGATGGTGCAATATAATTGTTTCTGGCTAATAAGCAGAAAGATCACTCCTCTTTCTTCACAATATATGTATTTATGTACAAGTACAGTTTACTTTGTAACCAAATATGAAGTCAACTGTAGAATAAATTAAGATCAAATGAAAATCAACATCTCATTTCATTTGTAGTGTTAATTTCCTAATGAGCAATCTAACAATGCTATTAAATACATCTATAATTTCATATTCAAAATTCTTAGCCTTGTCGAATACACACAATATCAATTTTTTTTTTTTTTTTTTTTCAGAATCTAATAAGTAATAAACCACAAAAATTATTCCATGATCACATAATACTCTCAAACCCCAATTGAAAAAATTACCCAAATGAACATTCTCTTTTTCCGCACGATGAAAAAACAAGAATGTAAACATTAAAAACTACAAACATTAACTTTGTGGGTACTTGTTAATGTATAATAAATCTACCTGATCTGCTACTACAAGATTTGTTCTTTGGTTGCTGATTGTTTTCTTCTTCAACACTGACACAAGAACCCATTTTTCTTCACTTCACCAAATTAAAATTTCAACTCTAATTTCTGCAATGGGTGATCACTTCATTTCATTCATCAACCAAACCTTTCTACACACCTAGTTATCCCGAAAATCCCAAAAGAGTTGCCGGAAAATGGGATGGTTTCACCGGAATTTAATATCTTCGCCGGGATATTCACAGAGTATGAACGTAATACTATTTATAGTTATTATCAAGAAAAGAGTGGGAGATAGTGATGGAGAAGGGGGACGGGTGCTCTAATATTCTTATGAATTAATACTGGTCAAACAGCAATTCATTTGGCTGTCAAGAAAATTCCGAAACCGGACAGAGATTGACTTGGACTGGCACCCCGGCCTAAGTAAACCGCGCAATTTACAATAATGTCCCTGTTAGTTCATGGGAAAATGGATCCCTGGTGTTCTCTTCGTGTTTCAGTTTTGAGTTTTGAATTCGTTTTGTATTTTGTGTTTTGAGTGTCCATTTTGAGATTATTGAAAACTCGTTCTTTTTGTCTTTTTGAAAAAATATTCTCAACCCATATTTTTTGAATTTTGACAAATTTGTGAAGAAAACAGTCAAAATATAAAAAAAGTTATTTTCTGTTTTCTTCACAAATTTTCAACCGTTTTCAAAAACTCGTTTTTGAAAATGGGAAAGAGAATGCTTTTTCAATATTTTGAAAAATCGAAAACAGAAAACGACCCGAAAACAGTAAAGAGAATGTCCCCTAAATGTCCACGGGTTTTTTCTTATTTATTTGGTGGAGATTAAAATTAGATAAATTATTTTAGCGCCTTTTTGACAGTCATTTTTCGAGATGAGTGAGTTTTTGAATAGTAAATTTTTGAAAAATATGTGGTTAAAAGTAGAAATTTTTTTTGAATTTAAGTGAAATATATTTTATTGTGAGAATGTATATGGTAAAAAATGAGTATGACAAAAATGAATTGTTAGTAAACAGTAACTTAAACTATGAGGGTGCAAAAAGAAATTCGTTTGAATTACTACTTTTTGGACCTGTCTTGATTATTCCAGAAGACAAGAGGGTAAAATTGGAATTTTATGTTTACCTCTCTTCGTTAGCTGCTGAGTAGACTACACATTTACGCGGTCGGTTGCTACCAATAAAAACGCGGTTCCATGGACTAATATCTCCACATCATAGGATATCTTTTTATAGTTACAAACTCCAATGTTTTGACCCAATAATTGTTCTTTTTATGGTTATATATTATGACTGCTAATCATCCGTCTTTTAAATTTTGGTTTTAAAAAATAAAAAAAAATCCGTATTTTAGAGAATAATGTACTTAATTAAGTTTATAATTGAGTAGTAAATATTTGTTAAAAAAACACCAGAATTTATCATATAAATATTTTTGATATTTTAAGGCAGCAAATTGCTGCTTCTCAAAGAAAAATGGAAGGAAAAAAATGAATCTGCCCGGCTCAGCCCGTAAAGGTCCGAGCCGAAAAGTCGCCTAAATTTTTTGGACAAGTTTTTCCTCAACTCGGCCTGAGTCCGAAAAAAGTTCGGATCGTTTTACCCAAGCCTTGAGAAGCTCACGAGCAGACTCGACTCGTTGACACATCTAATTTTATATTAGGAAAAGTCTTAATGTACATAATTTTGGGTTACGTAATAGTGTCTCATGCTCACATGGTGGTAGAGTCCACTTGAATATTTTATTCGAGGGAACACAATTATGTACCCAATATTATTTACCCCTAACATTCCTTTATATTATGACTGCTAATCATCCGTCTTTTAAAATTTGGGGGGAAAAAACATATATTTGAGAATAATTTATTTAATTAAATTTTTAATTGAGTAGTAAATATTTGTTAAAAAAAACACCAGAATTTATCATATATATATTTTATATTTTAAAATAGTCTGGGCTTTAAAAAAAAAGTTGTGAAATTTTTTATCAATAAAATATTATATTTATGTTATCATATATATAGCCAGATTTTAATTTTAATTGTAGTCAAGTTAGAAAATTTTTATATGTTTGATACACTAAATATTTTAAGTGGCATTGGCATCGTACGTGAAATTATATAATAATAAATTATTTCATTAAATAAGAGATAAATTTGATCGACAAGAGAACAATTATAAAATTTTAATTTTTATGCAGGTCAGTTAATCATAAAACAAACCCTGATTAAAAAAAAGGGTAAATACATTTTCCAAATTTCCAGTATAACTGTATAAGTAATTGGGGGGAGGGTGGGGATGAATAAATAGAAACTTGGACTACATAAAAAAGTAAAAATCAATGTGGAAAAATTATAAAAAATGTGTATCCCATCTCTGATTGAAAATAAATTTAGAAACCGGGTGTCATGAACAAATCTCTACATTTCTTCTAATAAATCGTTACATATAAATTTTTACTGCTAAATTATAAAATTTAATTACCTACGTTCTACAAACTCGACTATCTACTATATTTCTACTCTTGAAATTCAAGGAGAAATATTTAGAATTGAGAGCTTTATTATGTAAGCAAGCAATCATATTAGTTCATGTTTGGCCTCCATTTTTTATTTTTCAAAATTTATTTTCAAACACACATTTTTTTTATAAAATAATTTTGCACATGGATCTATAACTTTTTCTTATTTTTTAACCACATTTTCTCTAAATATATTCTGAAAAAATCTCTGTCAAATATGGACTTAGTATAAACTAATTGACAATCATTTGTAAATTTAAAACTGCAATTAAAAATCAAAATATATAATTGCCTCGAAACGACATTTTGATAAATATACGCAAATTAATATATACAAGGATTCATAAAAGACAAGAATGGGTTCCAATTTACCGATTTTTGTCTTTTTAAGAATAATAAAATATCTACTGCATCATGGCCTCATTTATTTTCTTTTGAAATAACCTAATTCAGATCAATAATATTCTTTTTAAATACAAAATATGGTGTGTTTCTCCACTCAAGTTAAGGCATTGTGCCTTTGTTTAGTGGTGATTAAATACATTTTTTTAATAAATTTTGATAAAAATTGATGAATTATGTAATTTGATTTAAATTAAAATTAAAATGGTAATCTCTACCAAAAAGGGTTGGTATCTATAAGACAAACCAAAGCTTGGATGAAAGTTTGGCGTTTAGCGACATCTTGTCAATTGAAAATAAAATAAAAAAGTGACTAGGACAAATTAACTTTACAGTTAAAATTATAAAAATTCATATTGTAGGACCACATGGATGTCCTTGAATGATCAAAATCAAGACTAAGTCCTAGTTTTATTTTTATTTTTTGAGAAATAATTTTGTGAAAAGTAATTTTTTTCGTAATATGTGATGAAAAAATAAGAAAAGGTTATAGGTCCAGTTGCAATATTACTTTATTGAAAAAAATATATAATTGAAAATGAGTTTGAGAAAATTTAATTTTGAAAAAATCTAAATCAAATAAGGTCTAAAGTTTACTCGTGCAAACTTTTAATTTTGAAGTTTTGATTACTTGTTTGACTTGTTATGTATTATTATGCCTCCCTATGATTTTTGATTTTAAAAAAAGTTAGAATTTAATAAAATTTCAAGTGAATGAGAAATTAATATCAAAAGATGCAACTTAAAATTGAAAAAAATCGGTAAAAATAATTGATGAAAAATTGAAAAATTGTCATCCCACATTGGAAAACCAAAAGAATTGAAACCACTTTACATGACTCAAGTTTGGTACTTGAGTTGGGCCATGCGTGCCATCGTCATCCGTTTGCCAGTTTGACACGAGTCGTGGCCCTGGATATTCTTCATTCCAAAATCATATCCGATTTTCTCTCTTGCAAAATAATATTCCTTCTTTTTTGCATTATTCCGAAATTTTCATTATCAGTCCTGAATAATATTTTAGTCCTCCTCCAATTTAGAGAGATCAAAATATTAGTAGGTTCATCAGGTTTTATAATTTGGAGTGCTAGTATGACAAGTCGAAGTCGTCGTATTTTAGGAAATTAGGAAATGAGTGTCGAAAGATTGTCAACACTAGTGCAGGGCATTATTATATTAAAGAGAAAGAGTCGAACTCTTACCTCGATCATTTCAATTTCTGTTTTATTTCGTTTATTTGGTAATCGAAATTCTGTCTAATTTTTTACTGACAATAAAAGTTATTTTGAATATAAATTAGTGCACATTAAATTCTTATTTTCCAACGAAATGATCTTCTTATAGGATTTCTATAGGAGTTTATAAATATTTGGTAGTTGTTGAGCTTTATGTGGTGTCACTTCTTGCAATGACTATAAAAGGCATATATGTTGTTATTTCTTGGGTGGACAAAGCCATGTGTACCTCAGGAGAAGTGTTAGAGTTTGGGTGTGGTCCAAATTTTTTGTTGGAGATAATTAAGAGTTCTAATTAAAATGCATACTAAGGAGAATTATATTTGGAATGCTTTTGGAATCATATTCGAAATCTATTAGACAAATTCTAGTTGAAATTATATTTGGAAGCCCTATCAGGAGTTGAAATTTGTTGAACTTAAAGAAATCAAGATAAGGAAACTTATGGACATTCTATTTCATCTACAACTTTACTTCTAGAGCTTGAAGTTGGCTCTTCATTGTATTTTAGAATAAATTTGAAATATTGTAAGCACATAATCTTTATTCTATTTCTCTATATTATAATAAAATCTACATCTTCTGCAAATTATTTTATTCTTGTGTTATTGTGATCTTTATTTCATATAATTATCTTAATATCTTATTTTTTCATAACAAACTGGTATCAGAACTATTCCGCTTTCAATAAAGTGGTTTCAAATCTGGTCTATATTATAATAAGTAGTATTAGAGCTCGGGGTTAATTCTTGGGAAGATCGAGTTTTTTTTTTCATGATGACAACTATGAAATATGATATTCCGCTATTAGATCTCAATACAAGATTCTCTTTATGATAGGTAAAAATGCGAGCAGTACTTGTTCAGATGGATTTAGACGACGCGTTATTGGGATTTGACAAGATGCCCACAATTTGGACTGTGGAAGAGAAACAATAGAGGGATCGTAATGCCCTGTCTCAAATACATTTTCATCTTCCCAATAATATTCTTCAAGACAGTTTAAAAGAGAAGTCAAGATCTATTTTATGGTTCAAATTGGAGCAATTATGCATGACGATGAGTCTTACTTGCAAATTACATTTGAAGCAACGTCTATACTCTCATCATATGACAGAAGGTACATTTTTTGAGGATCACCTAACTGCTTTAAAAAAATCGTTGCTGATTCGAAGACCTTGGATGTTAAGTATGATGAAGAAGACTTGAGATTGATTTTGTTGTGTTCATTGTCTGCTTCATACATGTCTTTTAGAGACACAATACTATATAGTCGTGATACTCACATCATTGAAGAAGTCTACGATGTTTTATATTCAAAGGAAAAGATAAAGTATTTTATAGCATATGAGGATCACGAAGATTGTCTCATTGTTCATAGTGGTTGTTCAAGGGAGAGGTCAAGATCTAACTTCAAATTTTGATATTATTGCAAGAAAAATGGGCACTTGATAAATGCTTGTTATAAGTTGCAGAATAAATTTAAGTCAACTGCAAATCAACAATCAGAAAATTCAGGGGAAGCAAGTATCACCGAAAATCCTAGCAGTGATAGAGAGCTTCTACTTATGTCTTACTACAACTCCAAACATGACAATGCTTGAATTTTGAATACAGCTTACACTTTCCATATGACTTCTAATCGGGATTTGTTTTCAACATATGAAGAAGTTTCAAAAAGTGTTGTAATGACCGGTAATAGCTCACCTTGTCAGATAACTTGTATTGGTCGGGTCAAAATAAAAATGTTTGATGGAACGGTTAGAACACTTGATGTAGTCAGACACATTCCAAATTTTAAAAAATCTTATCTCCTTGAGTACTCTTGATTCATAAGGATACAGGTACGCTGTTGAATTTGAAGTCCTAAAGGTTATCAAACGAGCCTGTGTTGTGCTGATGGGACATAAAAAATCCTATTTATATATCTCAAAGGGTGATACAAATCTTCGAGTAATCAGCATATTTTAAGAACTCGAATGGATTTAAAGATGACTTTTGTATCATTGGAGTCTAATTTGGGGTCTTATTTTAAGAATACATCTCAGCTGAATTATGAAGTTATGGGTAAATGCGTCTTGCCACCATTATCGACGGTGTAATCGTATTCAATTGATAGAAATAGACCTTTTTTTGCCATAAAATTCCTTATAGGTACAATTCTATCGATTTTGTTGATGGTTTGAATTCGGTTAAGTGTGTTGATTCTAGCTAAGATCTTTATTTTGATGCATTTAGCTGTGATTCTGTTACAGGGTTTGTTTCAACCTTGTTTGGTGGTCATTATATTACTTTTTCCCCTAATTGGGATATCAGAGGTGAAGAATATTTTCAATTGGAATTGTTGATGGAGAAGTTTGTTTGTGTTTTCATTGAAAAGTTCAAGTTTATTCCTTACAATGGAATTTGTCTCCAAGTGTAATTTTTTTTTTTAAGATTTATTTATTGCAGTGAAATTCGTGTCAAGATAGAGACTATGCAAATTTGGGTGTGATCCGAATTCTTTATTGAAAATAATTAAGAGTTCTAATTAAAATGCACATTAAAAAAAATTCTATTTGGATTCTTTTGAAATCTTATTCGAAGTCTATTGGACAAATTATAGTTGAAATTCTATTTGGAAACCCTATTGGGAGTTGAAATTTAAGTTTGACTTGAAGAAATTAAGATAAGGAAACTTTTGGATATTCTATTTCATTTATAACTCTACTTCTATGGTTTGTATTGTTCCATATATACAGTTGAGTTTTACTTGGTGTACAGGGAGGGGTTCACACCAAAAAATACACAATAGGGAGATGGTGGGTATTTTTATTTTTATTTTTATTTTTGCAATATTTTAACACACATGTGGCCCATCCCATGCGAGTATTCTGGAGGGGTCTTGTGAACTCTCCCCTATACACCAAGAATTATTGGTATATAGTTAGCTCTTCATTATATTTTAGAATAAGTTAGAAACATTGTAAACACGTAATCTTTGATTTATTTCTCCTTATTATAATAAAATCTCAATCTTTTGCAAATTATTTTATTCTTGTGCTATTGTGATCTTTACTTCATATAATTGTCTTAATATCTTATCTTTTCATAACAAATTGGTATTGGAACTATTCCGCTTTCAATAATGTGGTTTCAAATCTAGTTCGAATTATAACAAGAAACACCGTATAATCTTAATTAGTTCCATGATAGTTACGTATATTTCTAATTCTAATAATGTGAGTGATTTTCATTAGAGTTGTGTGTAAACTAATCACTCCTTTTAAATAGGCACCCTCTATACAGTTAGCTCTAAAATGACAGGATTCTCATCATTAACATGATAATGAATATATATTTGAGTCATGCTATAGTGCCCACTTGTTTGACCGCTTGGATGACCACACCCACATACATTGGGAGGAAAAATATTATTTTATTTTCATGGGACCCACATACCTATGTGAGGGGGTGGTCAAGCAAGTGGTCATCCAAGTGGGTTGTTTAACATTTTTCTATATATATATATATGCTGTTTGTCGACTTAAAATTACTAAATTAGGAGTAGGATGGAGGTTTGCCAAGTATAAATACTAGAATCAGGAATTTTGTTTGAGCAATCAATTTGTAGACATGAGATGAACTCAAGCATAATGCTTTATATTTTTTTATGTCTGTTGTTATTGAAATGATTAAATTCGGCCAGTGAGGCTGTGACCAGTGGCAAACGCATATACTTGAAAGTTAGTGTAACACAATCAAACTTATAAAAAAGTTACTAAAATTTTAATGTATTCGATATCTTATTACAATTGTTCTCTACTTGTTCTCATACTTTGATAACATTTCACAATTATATCATTTTCAATACTTTAAATGCAAACTTACATTCAAAGTACTTTTCCATACATGATACAAACAACTAATTAAAACAATCAATTCAAGTGAAAAAAATAATCCGTTTATCAATTATCACATATTTACCAATTAAAACGATCAATTCAATTGCATTTTGGTAATGGAAGGATTCTCTTCGTTTTTCGTGATTTTGGAGTCGATTGAAAAAAAAAATTAAAAAAAAAATCTAAAGTTGGTGGGTCACTTGACCCACTGTGTGACCACCAATGGCTGTGACGAAACTGCAAATATTATTCTTAACTCGGTTCATAGGTCTTCGTCATCTCATCGCAAATATGTAGTATCTTTTTCGAAAACCATTTTATTTCAGCAAAATCGAAACTGGCTTCCTGGAAAATTGAGATGGAGATGCAAGCAATCTCCTCTACAAGCATACGGTTATTTTGGATGCCAAAGAAGTAAGGTCAGTGGAAGTGAGTGGTACAAAAAGAAAGATCTCAGATTATCAAGTTGAGGATTTTATTCGAAGTCATAGGTCAATATTGCATCTGAAGATTGATCCAACTTTCTGTGTCTAGTTAGTTGAGAATGTTAATAATTGGAATGCTTTTACTGCACATTTATACCGTGTAAAGTATATGGAACGGATTTGCTGATTTGGCCATGATTTTGCCCTATGAAAGCACTTATAGAATTAGTAGTACCAGCTTGTTGCTAATATACCAGTAAATGATATATCCCTCCATAATTTATTATATTGTTCAGATACTTACATGGATTCTAAAAGTTCATTTAGTCATTTGATTAGAGTTGATGAAAGATGAGTTGCATTTATTATTGATATCCCAAAACTAAACATCTGTAGCAAATAAAAAATTTTGGAAATTTAAAGTGGACTTTGGGCAACTTGCACTCTCACACCAAGTGAACCCTCTAGCTGATGTTCAACACCTCCCTATTGCAGATCATTGTAATCTACATTTTATCTCTACAGGAAGAATGAACCATCATTATACCAAGAGAAGTCACTTTCTGTTATACGACCAAGACAAAGTGAATTCAAAATTCAAAATCAACGTTCACGTGAGAGGGTGAGAGACAACACAAGAAGAGAAAGTGACCACAAGATAATCTCCAATTATTGGATTTAACCTAAGGTCCACAATCCTTCCAAACCCACTTCTCCAGTAAGTAAGTGTGGATTTGAGGGATCTACACTCACATTTTCACTTTTATCTAACTAGTCGAGCTGTTATGTGATTGGTTTTCTTTACCCTTTTGATTTAAACCATTACAAGAACCATGTGTTGTGTATTGCAGCTGTTTGCTAAAATATTATACCGCAAGTGCACGGGTTGCGTTTAAGTAATAAATTGACATTTTAAGTCCGGGTTGTCGATCCTTCGAAAAATGTTTACTTTCAATTACAGTACTCTAATTAACTTAATTTTAACAAAAAAAAGAAATAAACACACACAATAAAAACATTGATTTGGAATAAGGAAAACTAACTAAAAATCTACAAAATAAGAAAACATAAACGCTTGAAAATTTTGGAGGAAAATGTGGTTGGGATTCATGGCTTCGCTTAACCGTCGCCTAATTAATTTCTCAACAAACCAATTAACCAATTACTCACTTACGATTTAGATCCGACTTTCCAATTTTAATTAATTACCTATCTCGAGTGAAATTAACTCTAATTGATTGGTTTAACCTACTATATCTCTATGTCGATTAAAACTAAACAAACGTGTTCAAGATTTGTGAAAATAGCTCATTGGGTCACCTAAGGCTAGTAGTATATCTCTGTCCACTACACAAACCTAGGGTTTCTACTATTTGGTCTAAAATATAAATCTTCTCTTGAACGATGCACAAGTCACGAAACACAATCATCTATTGACTACGTAAATGAATATGCATTAATAACAATACTAGAAACACATGAGAATAAGTAATGTAAAATCAAAGAGCAAACATAGAAATTAATAAAAGCTAAGTTAAAATTCAACCGCAAATCCCAACACAAATATATTAGCCAATTTTATATAGGGGTGTGTTTATTTCCCATTAAATTTGGCCGATAATTCATTTTTTTACCGTTGTCAATAATGTTGTGTGACAACCATGTGGCTTTATTGGTCAATAATTGCAACTATTGAAATTATTGGAGGTTTTGTGAAATTGTAATGGGAGTTGGACGTGAGAACGATAAAAGGGTAAATATGGAATTGAATGTAAGTTGAATTCAAATGAAATATAGAAAAATTGTTGGGGTCCCACTCTGATGTGATGAGAAAAATGCATTCTGGCTTAAAACGAGGAACAAACAGGGGCTAAATGATAATAAAGGAGAATATTAATCACCACATTACAATTTTGACAAAATGATCGAGAAAAATTAAAGTTATAGATGAAACCCTATTTTTGAAGCTTGATATTGATTTCCCCAAAATCTTTGAAGAAGCTCCTTTGTACTCTTTGATTTCACTCCAAAATATACCCAAAAAAACAAAAGAAAAAGAAGGAAGAAAGAAAGAAAAAAAAAAAAAAGAGAAAAGAACAAGAAAGAAAAGCCAGCAGCAATCACATCCCAGCCAGAAGCCCCAATTCTGGGTTTTTATATTAAAACCTAGGAAAATTTGCAGCTTTGGTCCTCAAATTTGGAAAAAGAACAAAAGGGCCCGGAACCAATTTTTTCATAAAACCAACGCTACAGTGCCAGAACAGTGGTGCTGCAACGCCAAGTTCTCTGTAACCTGCAAGAAATAACACTGAAATTGTCATTTTGTAGCCAAGTCCTCCAATATTTGCACACTAGGTCCCTCAACTATGATGTTGTACATTTTGGTCCTTGATTTTCCCTTTTCATTTCAATTTTCCGTCCACAAATTTCACTCCAATTCCTCAACTTTAGGCACTTGCATTTTGGTCCCCAACTTCACAATTATTGTATGCTTTTAGTCATTGTTTCCTCATTTTGCCTTGTTCTTTTTCTTTAGGTGATTTTTGGCATACAAAAGCAAATATTACCTAATTGTGAGTAGAATTTTATTCATTTAATCAATTAATAGCATATTTAGGTATTAAATAAGTGTGCAAAAATACACTTATCAGCAACCTAAATATTGTACCGCATAAATTGGATTATATTGTCTAAGAAGATACTCAAATGTCATTTGCTGGTAAGCATTTCTAAATCATTATATTATACATCTCTCATCGAACTAAAGAGTTCAGAGAGACCAGCTGTCATTGCATACAAATAAAAGTTTAGAATCTTCTTACATGATCGAGGGAGAGACGCAACTTGAGAATCAACTGAAAGTTTGAGTGTTTTAACATTTGTAGTGATTACACTTTTCTTGATTAGCTACTGAGAGATAAATAATCTATTTCAATGAATATTTCCCGCTTGTTTTGTTCAAGAATGTCCATTCCAACTACTAAAACGGGCAAATGTGTGCCATTTATTAAGCATTTCATGACCTAAAACTCGCAAATAACTATTTCTGTATTTTTTGTAGACTAAAAATTTCTAACTGTATTTTGATATATTGATCGCTATTGAATTAATAATTTAAATATTGTTGACCTCAAAAATGAACCAACAGAATCTCAACCACCTCCCTTCCACGTAGGCATCACCCGCACACTGAAACAACCTATTAGGACGCAAGGAGCCAAGGACTATCTGTCGAGAAAAAGGTTCGACAACCATTTACACTCCAATAGTCAAGTTAACGGTCGGACGAAAGAAAAATAAGTGCAAGAGATGGGAGAAAGGGTTTTGACTATGGTAATGATAATTAATAACACATACTATTTATTGTGAACAAACTCGCTTATATATAGAGAAATGAGACATACCAAGTGGATGCTAATGAAATGGGCTCAAATTCAAGCTTAATATAAGGTTGCTTAATTTAATAGGTCCAGTCCAATTGAATAATCAATGTTGAGTTAGCCAATGTGATACCCCCACCGTCATGCGCATCTTACATAATTTATAGATGTAACAATAATCTCCTAAGTCTGAGCCATACATTCATGTGCAGGTTGAACTTTGAATACAAACTATTAAGTAGGCGAGGTCTTATATATTGCCTAAAAAATATAAGCAACTCCAATAAATAAGAGCTTATAAATTGTCTCGAAGATATTCATCGATCCTAAATAGGTGAGTACTTACGAATTGTCTCGACAATATATATCACTTCAATAAGTGAGGACTTCCAAACTGTCTCGAAAAATATGTGTGCGAGCTTGAATAAGAGATGACTTATGAATTGTCTCGAAAGATAGATACTACATATAATTTGTCGAAATTTCGGCAGCATCTCCTCTATAATATGAACTAAACAAACTTGTAATACAATACAATATATCTTCTGCACATGCACAAGATAAATTTTGTGCCCAATTGCTCGTACAAATAATGATAATAAAGAGAAATAGTGATAGTTTAAAATTTTCAAAATATAATGTGCTGAGAATCTATCATGCATCATTATAAATCATATGTTTACACAACTTAGTGTGACACTATTGCTAATGTGAAACAAGTAATATGTTGATAATGTAGATAACGTGACATACGCATTGCATAGAGGCAGATGAGGCTATCGCCTCAGACCTAAAATATGAGGGGGCCTTTTTTGACCCAAATAATTTTTTAATTTTTTTTAAAAAAAATGTTAAGTAAACACTGTAATCTGTAAAAAAGAAAACATTGTTTTCTCTCCTTTGAGGGTTTAATTTACGGAGTTCGCATTAGACCCCGAAAATCATAGGACCAGTGGAACTGACAGTAATAAAAAAAATTATGACATGTTAACAGTAATAATGTAATGATACCAAAATATTATTTTAGAGTTGCAGTCCTCAACCAATATACATAAGTTCCCAACCCTTCAGTTTTATAAAGTGGATCTTTAATGTACTATTTTTTTGGACGTTAAAAATGGTATGATCATGGAACATATGTAAATATTTATTTTTAAATAAAAAAATGTAATAAAAACCTTACATCCAGTACTATCTCCAATGAACAATACTTGATGCTGTACACCTTTACAACCCCTTCACAATGAAGGGGCCACACATTTTTTTTTAGTCGTATGGAGCCCCTCAACATGTGAGGGGACTGTACATCATGGTGTATATCGTGGTGTACAACCGATTTTATCCATCTCCAACAACCTCGTAACTGACACCATTTTCCACCATCCTCACAATTGTTCGTTGCTTTGCCTTTTCTTATTCTTGGACTCCCATTTTTGCTGATTCATCTCCATCTCAATCTCATGTCGAATTTTATGCTAGTGGCATATTATTTTTCATTTTTTAATTCTTTTAATTAAAATAATATAAGTTGTTTCATAAATAGAGTTATGACATGCCAACATTTATTAAAAAAATAATGTTATTTAGTCTCACTGAGATTGTAACCACACGTGGCGCTAACGTGACATTAAATGATAAGTGGAATTAAATGACTCATTTAATTCTACATTTCATTCAGCATATCATCTAATGTCACATAAATTGAAGTTGCAACCATAGTGGAATTATATAACATTACTTTTATTAAAAACTCATATAGCCAATGTTTGATAGGGTTTAAAATCAATAATTAATTTTAACTCTATATTTCATGGTATCACAACTTTTCAACCATACATTTCATTAATTTTTATCAAAATATATTAAAATTTTGATTTTAAGCCCCACTGAATACGAGCTTAATACAAGATCAAAGGATAAAGACCAATTTGATAAAGTTTGAAATATGAAGACCGAATTGTACAGTCCCTAAGAGGTGAGGATCCAACTATAATTTTCCCTTATTTCCAATCAATTGAGAAGCAAATATTATATTTGTGCAATTTTATTTGTAAATTAAGGGGTTTTCAAAACCTTTATAATTTTTTTTAGTGGATGTTTGGTTTGAAAATTTGGCCCTTGTTTGGCATTGATTTTTTGAAAAATGTGTGTTTAAAAAGTGGAAAAAAAAATTATGGATCAAAGCACTAAATTATTTATTTGAAAGAATATAATTAAAAAAAAAGTTTGAAAAAATAATTAAAATTAAGCCCATTTGAGAGGGATTTTTAATCAAAATTTAAGTATTTTTTGACCGTTTGACAACTTATAAATAGGTTCAATTGTAACCATTTTTTATTACCTTTTTAATAAATTATCACATAATTAGCTATTTTCAAATATGCTCTTTAAGAATGGTCAAATATGATGATTGAGACCTATAAGTAATTCAAGTAAGAAAATGGGCAATATAGACCTTTTTTTTTTTTTTTTTTTTTTTTTTATAATTTAAACATGATGACAATTTTTTTTTTTAAAAAGGTCAACGATGGGGCCCATGTACATTAGTCGATCTTGGTGTACATAAAATGATTTACAAAATTTGTGCAGAAAAGATACAATAGGAGATGTGTATTTAATTTTTTGGACAATAAAATACTTACATGGGGCTCATCCATGTGAGTATCTGTAATTTTTCTGTACAAACAAAATTTTTCCTATGTACATTGCCAACAATCATAAATTCACTCAAAATCTTGGTGTGAATTCCTCCGGCTAAATAAACCCCTATTTGATAATCATTCTTCTAAAACTCTTTAATTCACATACTCATTTTAAATCATATATTCACACAATAAAATATTTCATACATAAACTCAAAACTTTTCTATACTTTCTAACCACATCTTCTTTAAAAAATAATTATTCAAAATAGGGGTACACAAAATATTCAGACTAAACCAAACCAAACAAGAACCGAACCAAATCGAACGGTTCGATTTGGTTCTACAATTTTTTTCTAGTCTTGGTTCTTCAAATCGAGAACCATTTGGTTTTGGTTCAATTTTAGTTTAGTTCTAAAATCGAGAACAAAATTAGAACATAATTTAGATACACACACATACATACATATTTTCACACACATATATATTATTAAGTGGATAATCTAATTTTGTAATCATTGGAGACGATCCATTAATTGGAACAACCCATTAATTGGTTTTGGGTCATTGAAGACAATCCAATAATTGTATATACTGTAATTTTGTATTCATTTGAATCATTTCTCTTTTACTTATTTTTAATTTATACAACGTCACGACATGTTGACACCATATTTCATCACGTCAATGGTGGAGACTCTTTCAAGATTGAAAAATAAAACTAGTTAGTTACTTAAAAATGCCTTTAAACTATTTTTTTAACTTTGATTATTTGATGAATTATTTATGTTCTTCACAAATAGAGAAAAATCTTAATAAACATTCACGGAATATTAAACGATTAGTAATTGCATGTAAACGTTTTGCATAATTCATCCTTTATTGTGGGGCTGAGCCATCAAAACTGCTGTAATTAATTTAGTGAATTATTTTTATTACTTACTAGATAATCTTTTGTATGTAAATGAAAGTTTTTTTATATATTCAAATTATGACTATATTTTGTTTGTCAGTTTGAATTTTTGTGATTTTGATGATTGATAATTTGAACTTGATGAATGTTTATTTATTTATTTTTATTTAGGTATATATTATTAACTTAAGGATATAGCGTAGGCCTGAAAATTTAAGAAATGAAATTAGAATCGAACCAAACCAGAATCGAATGGTTCAGTTTCAATTTGGTTCTAGATCTTAAAAATTTATTTGGTTCCATTATCAAAAAAACTTTAGGGTCATGGTTCGGATCGAATATCTTAGAACCAGAACCAAATGGAAATATGTTCACCTCTAATTCAAAACATTATCATTATTATTATTTTTCAAAATAATGGCTATCAAATCGAGGATAAAACTTTAGCTGATATAGATTAAAATCATACATTCTAATAAATTTTGATAAAAGTTGAAAAAATGCATGATTAATAAATTGTGGAACCCACTTGAATTAAAATTAAAATAAGATTTTAATCAAAAGGTATTTAAAATTGCTGGGGTGCAACCCCCTAAACCCAGTTCAATCCAATAAAATTGTGCTGGTCATTGAATTCACGACTAAAATTGGATTTTGACCGAGCAAAGTTTTTAGGGGAAATTACACCATTTCCTACCTTAAGAATTTAACATTCTAAAATCAGGTGGGAAGTTCCATAGTTCAAAAATTAGAAGTTTTTATTTTAATTAATATATTAATTAAAATAAATAATTTTACTAATTAACCCACCCAACCGATTTTCACTCTAACCCTACCCCCTTTCCTCTCCATTCTCTCCACTTTAACCCTACCCTATTTCCTCTCTATTCTCTCTCTATCTCTTCTTTACTGTCAGAGTGATTTGGTAGAGTTCATCGCCCGGCGTTGAAGTGCGAAAATCGGCTCTATCAAGGGCATCGGCGTCTGATGTGGAAGATCAGCACGAGGCGGCGGAGCTGCGAGACGACGTAGCTACAAGACGGAGTAGCGAGACGCGCAACAAGACGGCAAATCTGCGAGACGGAGTAGCGAGGCGGCATTGCTACGCTGGTCTGCGACTAAATGGGTAACGACATATTCGCCATTGACTAATCTGTGAGACGACACATCTACCATCAACATCGCCTCGCTGCCTCATTTTGGGTTTTTTTTATTCGATCTACCTTGCGGTCTACGGTGGTAATGGTTTGTGTGTGATGGTGGTTTGCATGCAGTGGCGGTTGTTTTTCTGCTGTGTTTTGCAATGTTGCCTCGACCTATGCGCAGTGGTTGACAATGGTGGTGGTGTGCGGCGGTGGGTTTGTGACTTCTTTGGTGGGGTGCAGGTTGGGTGTGGTGGTGGATTCGTGTGGTTGTGCAATTGGTGATAGTGTGCTGTGGTGGTGTGTGGCGACGAGTTTGTGGCTTCTGTGGTGGAGGGCAAGTTGGGTGTGGGGGTAGATTCGTCAGGTGCTGGTCATTAGGGTTTGGTGGTAGTTAGAGATGATTTATTTGACTGTGACTATGAAGTTAGTTAATGTGTGACCAATATAAACAATCCGTGACCCATGAAAAAGATGAATCGTGACTAAGAATAACGTAAGACCTAAAAATTTGTTAATTTATGATCGATATTTTGATAATTTATGAACATTATAAGTTGTTCGTGATCTGTGACTGACAAAAAAATTGTGACTTATAAATTTTTTACCTGTGATAAAGAAAAAAATTGTGACATTTAAATTTTTTGAATTGTGATCGTAAAAAAATTTGCGACATTTAAAAAATTGATTTGTGACCGAAAAATAATATGTGACTAATTAAATTGTGAATCTGTGATCGATGAATAAATTGTCATCTATAAATTTTTTGAATTATGATTGTAAAATAATTTTTGACATTTAAAAAATCTGATTTGTGACCGAAAATAATATGTAACTAACTAAATTGCGAATCTGTGATCAAATTATATAAATCTGTGACCTTAATATATTTAATTAATTAAATATATATATGATTAATTAAATTATAAATAAAATTTAATAAAAATAAAATTTTTAAAATTTAAAACTTATTTTCATATTATTAAAATGGGTCAAAATTATGCTCATCAAAATTTTAAGTTTTTATCCAATAAGCCCTAAAACAAATTTCAAACGTCCGCTCTCAGTTTCCTTCACAACAGTCAATCGTGTCTAAGATTCAGGTTATGATAAAGTACCCAAGAAATAGAATGGTGAGTCTGAATCCGAGCAATCCAATGGGAAGCCCAGCTCTGAAGAAGGATCACACTCCCTACAACCACACTGATGCTTGCAGGCTTTCTCGATGGACTGTCAAGTAAATTTATACATACAGATTCTCTATTCTTTTCTTTAGATTCTCATTCCCCCCCCCCCCCCCCCCCCCCCCCCCCCCCCCCCCCCCCCCCCCACCCCCCCCCCCCCCCCCCCCCCCCCCCCCCCCCCTGTGTTCTGATTCTAAGTTGTTAAAATTTGGGATTTTATTCCGTACCCTTTCAAGAAGTGGGAATAAAAGTTAAGTGAGTTGATTACGTAGGAGAATCCAAATCAATTGTCAACCTTTTAATGCCCAAGGTTTTCAATTTTTAGGGGACGTCAAGGTTAATTTGTGGGTGAGCTGGTGGTGGGTTGCCATTAGATTTGCATGATGTTAGTTGATTCAGCTAGACTTTCTGAAAGGAATTGGGTTTTGCGATGGTTTAAATAATGTTGCTTTCTATGCTATATGAAATAATAATATTGTTGTCAAATATATATGTCTCAATGTTGTAGGCATACACACAAAAAAACGTGTTTTCAAAGTGTTTTAGTGCTTATGTGTAGAGAATTTTCTTTTGGCAGGGAATGTTATCAGTTTATGTCTGCAAGGCCATGGCAAAAAGTTAATGATTTTTACTTATACATGGTGAAAGGTTGCATCTCGCTGTCAGAATTGTTTGGGAAGGAGGTGGGTGTTTAGTAATGTTTCTCATTTTTGGATTCCCACTCAATTTTGTGTGTTTCTGTTTCTTTTGATGTTCATTTTGTTGATTTGATTATGAAGCTTGATTCTCAACTTTTTAATTGATTGAAGTTTGCTTATTCTAATAAATAGGAGCAATGTTATCGAGATCAAGTGATAATCTGATGGCATTATTGATTTCTATAAAGTAAGTGAAAAATGCTTAGCATCTGTTTTGGCTTTAATAAAAGTGACTAAAAAAAATCTTTTTTCTATCCAATCAAAGTCAAGTATTAATTTCCATCACGCATTCATTACTACTAAACATATACTATCGCACATTTCGTGTGACCCATTACTAGTTCTCCTAAAAGTTTATAAATAATTTTACATAAACAGAGCATTAATGTGTACTCGTTGATTGTCCTAACAAGTAACAAATGGCATATAAAATCCACATTGCTACAGATATACAATGTAATCGAATCATTGTATTTTAAAGCAAACATGATAAGCGCTTGAAGGGTTATAGATTTTGTTATCTTCCATCCTTATTTTTTTATTCTCAACTTTTACTATTCTGTGTTTCAAAGAGCTGTCAGTTTTTCTCTATTAAACTATAGACATGGAATGGCCTCATTCTATATTATTATCTGTAAGATGTAAAGGCACCCATATCAAAGATTATTAGTTGCTTGAAATATTAGACTGCAGTATTTGTAGGGTGGTGCTGAATTTTATCACAGGGGCTGAACATGAAACTGAGATCTGTGCACGGTTACCTCCTGAAAGACACAAACCAACCATGATTGTGAAACAAAAGTGAGAGACCATGAACAATTTTTATTTTTTTATAAGTAAATGGTTGTGTTATATTGGAGCAAACAAAACACTGAAAATGGGCGGCAGAACTGAATTGTGTAACATTGTGCATCTATATCTATATTTATGTCTGGGTCTATATCAGTATAAAAGTTTGTGAAATTGATGAATAAGTGGATACTATATAGATTTATATGTCCACATAGGCATTCAACACAACTCTTATAATATTCTCTTGCCCTATGTTGCTTTGTTTGGGTCAAATGTCGAAAATAGGTGTGGATATTAGGTTGTACATGCGAATCAAAATTAAGGACCTGGGGAGTCCAATCTCGGTCTTGACTTTGGATTCACATTTCATTACTTTGTGTTGTCTTTACCTCTTTAGGGTCCATACACATCAGGTTTGAAGTCGTGTTTTGTTTCTGACATGGTGATGAAGATGGAACCTGCTATCTTTATTATAATGCTTTGTTATTTCTTATACTATTTATTAAGAATTGCGGGACCAAAAAGTGCATTTGTCAATAAGATTGAGAAGTTGGTTTTGGTCTCTTTTATTTATGCTGCCACAACAGTGTGGAAGAAATCACTTTGTTAATTGTGTGGTTATATTTTGAGAATTTTCTCCAATTTTCAATTCAAATCAGTATGCGTATTTGAGTGAGCTACGTTGTGTCATACTACGAATAGGTCAATGCCCTTTTGTGAATCTTTTGTAGAGGACACACAACGTAGAGAAGATATGATATACATCCATCGCTGAGTCAATTTGCTGGAATGACAAACGATTATGATGTCAACGCAACAAGAGTTGGTGGTTCTTGGGTGGCATGATAAGTTGTTGGTGGACCAATCTTTGGTGGCACAATAAGAGTGAGGCCCTGAGTAGTTATAACATTGAGCTAGTTCAAATTCTATAAATCAGATTCTTAGATAGATATGTTTGCGCCTGTTAATCCTAAGCAATGAATTGGACATGGAGAAAAATAGTTGGGAGTTGACTTTTAATTTATTGGAATTCAAGGAGGAGAAAATGTTGAAGATTGGGGTGCTGATTGTAATGACACAGGCTCGTGCCCTAGCCTTTTAACTTACATGTACTATCCGCTTTGGAATATCTTGTCCTGTATGGCTTTATATCGGGTCATCTTATGAGAGATTTAAGTTGAATCTTTGTATAGTAATGCCCCAAATTCAAATAAAATTTAGAGAGTTACTAAGTCTTTTAACTTATAACAACGAAATAACATTTTAATGAATTAAAATTTAATACTTAATACTAAATTTTGAATTAATCAAACTTAAAATAACAATCAATTTTGAAAGTCATGCTATTGGAAATAATCTGAAATTCATCAATTACAAGTTCATAAAATCTAGTTAATTTGACAAGTGAAAAATAACTGAATTCTCACATTTTCAAGAAAAGTTCTTTCGCAATCACTTCACCATTTTGTTATACCTTCGAACTTACTTGAACTAAATAAATAGGAACGAGTATAAAAATATCTAGTAGGACACATGCATCCAAATACGATATTATGTTATTAAGTTTTCGATGAGGAGCTTGACGTTGAGATCTGTGATGAGTGGTCCAAGGAATTTGATGTAAAATTTGAATTTATTAATGACAACAATGAATACTAAAACATTGGCCATATTGTAGATGTGTTTCATTTCGTTAATTCACTATTATTGCAATACTATGGTAGGATTGCATCCTTAAAATGCAACTGCTAAAGCTTCTATATGAAAGAAAAATTGCAAAAATCTTGGTAAACAACCTTTATACACTAGATTGCCCCTGATATGCCGTTCATTGCTATTATAGATCGTGGAATTGGTGTCAACAAAAGTTATTGTCTATTCCATATAAACATAATAAATCACGGAATCTCTAAATCACCCTCGCTATAAAAAATAGGCGGTCTATCATAATCCTCGTGTGAATTATCATCTATGTTTCCTCTCAAGATTGAAAGAGGCGAAAAGATTATTATCGTCATCTGAGTCCTCTTCCATTGCCGACTCCACAACCAATGCACTCTTGTGTTGTTATAATAAACTATTGATTTGTTGTGTCAACATCTCCATTTATCGATATAGTTTACTCATATCTACCAATCGCGTCAACATGAACACTTGTCTACACAATTGTCATTTTCATCACGTACCAATGCTAATGCCATCAGGACCCACAAATGTTAGGCAGTAGTTGAGCTTTGATATCAACTGACGATATGAAGCCAAATATGATCAAAGAAAATGAATCAAAACCTGTTGATTCCTAGAATGTCAGGAATGACAATCAAGACTCATTGTTTTACTTATGAATACCGATAATTGATTTAGATCAATAAAATCGTCGATTCGTTCGAATATTGATTTCAACCTAAAATTGAGAGAAAATTTGAAAATTCTATTATTTTTAATCAAATCAAAACACCTTCTAAAACAGCGTCGGGTGATTTAAAGACCTATTGCCAAACTTAATTGAAATTGCTTCCTTAATCCCTAAAATCTTTATCATGATGTAAATTTGAAACCACTTAAACAAAACATAAAGCGTCATAAATAAATAAATCAAATCAAGTCTGCATTCCTTTATGTCTTTGGGTACATTGTGGTAGTAACAACTCTTAAAAAGGGTAACTCCTGTGTAATATATAGAAGTTCTTACCTGACATTGGAGGTTTATTTGCACATATTTGTAAATATACCAGGAGCCTCAGTGCCTGAAACCATGATATATTATTTTCTATCCAGAAGAAGACATGTCGATGGTGCTGAACATGTCCGGAAGTGTCCGACTGCTGCAGTACCCTTCCAGTATTTGGTAAAAACATGTTTACTATCAAATATCAAGTGTTCTTTTTCTTAATTGGCAGGTGAGAAAGTGGGAAAGCCCAAGGAAAGTCAATTTCATTTCTTGATAAGGGCATAGTAAAATACTATTACCAAATCTTTGGTGTCATCACTATTTGCATTCAATCAATCAGGGAAATCTCCTTCAGACCAAGTTTCCATTTTTATATCTGCCCCTTACCTTTTATTTTTCATAAAGTAACAATTGAATATTAATTTTCCCTGCATCTCTGTAGTAGTGTCTTAGTTAACTGCAAGTATATTTCTTTTTTTCAGATCAAAAACTGAAAATTCTTTTTACTGTTTATGAATAATGACTTACTATATTTATCAAGGAGAAATTTTACAGACATGTGCTATTCATGATGGTACTGAAATCGTAGAGGTTTGTGATAAATCTCAATTGGCGAGTGTTCCAGTTGAAGATCGAAACGGAAGATGGGCGAGAGTGACGTTCAAGATTGTCCTGTCATATCATGGAGGTTCCTTTGATGGGTGGCAGAAGCAGCCTGGTTTGAACACTGTTCAAGCGTAAGTTCTCTCCTAACTCCATGAAGATTGCTACGTCAAAAGGGAATAAAAATCTCTATATCCAGAAGATGTTTCAAAATGCTTACCTGATTGTCGACCTGCATTCTTTTAGCATCACACTGATGATAAAGTTCTAGTACCTTTCTCATTTTACACAACATCTATTTTGTGTTGATTCTTTAGATCACCATCTTTAAAATTGGTTCACTTTTTAACAATTTCTTGATCGCCTTGTTGGGTTTTGAAAAGTTAGATATTTTACGCATTTAATAGCATTTCTTCTGAAGTTTTTCATTATGTGATGTGAGTTTGCCTCCCTTGTGTGAGAAGTAAAACAAAGACTAAATGATGGGCATAACGTTGGATTCAAAATAATTCTTGTAGCGCAACTTTTTGGAAGTATCGAAGCGACATAACTTCTTATTAAAAGAAACTATATGACTTTTTTGGGACAGAATATTCTTTGACTTGGTTTTGGCGTGAGTTATATTTCTTAGTAATCCTGGAGAATATTTTTAATAAGGAACAATGTTTGAAAGGAATATGTGCACGATTGCATTTCTGGTGCTGTTTTTATATATTTCTATTACTCATCAGACAGAATAATGCTGAATGCTAAAAAGTACTGCACTGCTGAGTTCTCTTTTTACCAGCTGTAACTTTTCTAATTTTATGCATGGGCATGATTATACGCCCACCCCTTTCATCAAATATCAGCGTGGCAATAAAATTTGAAAAAATAGTAGAGGTAATTTACTTATAATGAAAAGACTAGGTGGAAATCACTCAAAATCTTTTATCCAAGAACTTGTGGTTTCTCTTTCTGTTGGTGGATGGAGAATACCTAGATAAATCATTATTGTTCGTTCTAATGCATAGCTCTCAAATTTTGTTGGTATCTCACTAAAAATTCGTCTAACCTCTGCCTTTTGCAGATGGGTTGAAAAATCTCTTGGGAAATTTGTTGATGAGAAGAAAGTTCAGCTGCTAAAAGGAAAGGATTTACCAATAGAAGGCTGTGCTTTAGTCGCTGGGCGTACAGACAAAGGGGTGTCAGCTTTGAAACAAGTTTGCTCTTTCTGTATGTCACCTAATTCATGTCACTCCTACTGGATCATATTTTGCATATACATGGATATATTATTATCCATAAACATGTATGTATATGCATCTGCGTGTACAAATGCAATTATGCATTCAGGTGTCACCATTGGTACAGATGATTGTGATGGTTTGCCGGAACACAAAAAAAATTATAATTTTTCCCAAGATATCGTCTAGATTTTTGACTTATTCAGTCGATATGGGACTGCTTAATTATTGTTATGAACATGAATTAGCAAAGTTGTGGAGTTGATGAAATAAGCAAGAGAAATATATTTAGGTTTGGTAAACAGGGCTGCTTGAGGGATTTTCTATGAATAGAGGGCTGTAAATCCCTTTGCATAAAGAAATTTATCAAATCTGTGAATATTCTGCCACACATTGTTCTAGCCCATCCTATTCCAAATAAACTCACATACAGAGCACAGAACATTTTATCCCCCTAGATCATTACTGATTCCGAGTTCTATTTGTTTTCCTCTTTATTTGCTACATTCTGTCCTTAGCCTTGCTCCTTTTTTTATTATGTTAACTCTTCTCTTTCAGTCTGCTAGCATTATCTTTTAACCAGTTGCCTTTCCCCAATGTCATTAGAACCAACTGTGCTACCTCGGTCCAAATTGTTCAGCCATACCCATTTCATTCCATTTCCTCAAATTTGGATGCCCTACCTGGACACAAGCACAGTGTTCTGTTCTGTTCATCTCAGTTGATGTGAACGAACTTCTCTCTGGATGCACGCATGTTAAAGGTTGACCAATCAATAACTGCTTTCTCTACATATTCTCTTCATGGGTTTCTCTTTCACAAGCTCCAATTCTTTTAGTGTAATCCATTTAAAAATTGCCCCCATTGACCTCAGTTATTACCACATGCAAGATCATATTTCCTTTATGAGGTTTTGATCAAGAATCTTAATTAATCTATTCGAGAGCACCAATGTGAACGGATTAAGTCAGTACCTTGTTCCTACTATAATCTTATATCAGAAAAATACCAGTGGTACATCTGAATATTCTTGAGCATAATTTTCCTGACAGAAAGTTCTGAAGGTATAATCTGCCGTATTGCAGCCTGCTAAATAACTTGCTCTATTCTGAAAAGTGAAACTATTGCTTCAGTAAATCTAGGCTTGGTAATATTTAGCAAATAAAACTAGGTAGAGATACATAGCTAGTTCTAACTAACTATAAAAAGGTCTAAGTGATGACTAAGGTTCCAAAAGGTGTAAGGCCCGACAAGGAGTGGAGGACATGCCTCAAGCCTTTCAAAGCCTGGGCGTAATAAGGTGTTCTATTTCAATATTATTTTAATAATTCTAGACTAATAAATAAAACATACCTTGAAATTTTATAGAAACTTTATACATACTTTCAAGTTTCCAACAAAAACATAATTCTCAAAACCATAAATATCACAATTACTTAGTAATTAATTCCCAAAATAAGATTAGATATGAAATAGCCTAAACCTTGTCTAAGTCTTTGCTGATGGTGAATCGAAACTCACAAGATTTGGAACATAACTAGGCAAAGAGACATGACAGAGAAGGATGAATGCTTTGATCTTTCTTTCATTCTTTTTTTTTTTTTAAATGCAAATGCTCTGATTTGGGATATAAACAAGATGGAGTCTGAAATTGTGTGGGCCGGGTTTGGACTAGGTTGGGTTGTTTTGGGTTTATTTCTTTTTCAATTTTTAAGGGCTTTTGTTAGGGTTGGACTTAAAAATATGAAACAATACCTGCCAAACCAAAAGATGTGCACCTTTTTCCACCTAGGTGTGCCAGAGTTGACCGCCTTTTTTCCCGCCTTGCCCCTATGCATGGTGTTTTCTCTGAGCCTTTAGCTTAGGTGTGCCTTGGACACTGGTGACAACCTGCCAACCTTAAAACCATGATAAATGAAGTTATTAAGAGTGACCCTTAGATATATGTGTGTTGTCTTCTGCTATATAGTTCACACTATCCATAATATTTTCGAGTTGAGGACATTGAATAATATGAAAGTCATCCGTGTTTTGTATACACAGATACATGGAGAAAGGATATTAAAGCTCAAGATGTTGAAGAAGCCATCAATGGGGCAGCACCTGGCAAGATAAGGGTAGTTTCTGTTTCTAAGGTAGCACCATCTTTAGTTATTTCTCAGCTAATAGTTAAAATTTAGGCATTCTACAGTCATTTCCTCGTACGCACTATAAAAAACACGACTTCTATAATTTCTGTCAGTTGTTTCTATAACATACTAAAGGGAACCTGTTTTGTTTTAGGTATCTCGTGAGTTTCATCCTAATTTCTCTGCAAAATGGAGACGCTATTTATATATATTTGCCTTTGAATAATGAAACTGAGGGGGACCACACAAGTCTGCGTAAGAAGGATAGTGTGGATAATGCTGTTTGTCGACATGGTCGTGGTGATCAGTGTATTGATGAGGCAAGTAATGGGTATGCAGTTGATGTTGATGACAAAGATGAAGAAGAAACAGGAAATAAACCAACTAGGTTTCTTGTAAGCAGTGTCAACCATCTTCTACATCAAGTGGAAGGAAAATTACTATCCTACAGGATATTTGCACGAGATACTAAAGCCTCACGAAATATGTAAGACTGTGGTCTCTGAAATTATTGTATAGTTGGCAAACACCAGTCATTTTATCTTCATCGCAATTCTGATAGGCCAACTGCGTCTGAGGTCATAGATTAGATGGCAAGAAGTGAATCCATATCTATTGTGGTCTGGCGTTTATCATATTTCCTGTATTTTTTTTTTCTTATTTTGGTGACACTTGCCAGTGTGTCAATTGAAGCTTCAGATGGGAATTCTTTTACAGGGGTAAATCATTTCATGCCCATTGGCACATGTGCATTTGGCTACATCGCAGACAGTAGGAGTATACACCAGTCATTTACTATCTTCTCTCTGGAAGCATGTTCTAAAATGACTGGGGCTTGAAATATGCTGTCATACTTTCTTGTACTAGCCGAAATGTTATGTATGGCTGGTATCATATCCACTCGGACCCTTGTTGGTTAAAATGAATGAAAAAGACGCACTTTGGCTTTGCTTAGTTATTGTGCAATAATTTTATTTTTAAAATTGGTCAGAGTTGCTTGATTTATTTCACTCAAGATTTGATCTCTCTACTAGGTGTTATGCCAATGGCTCAAGGGTATACACATTTGGTGTAAGCCTGGTTTGACCGAGATCTATGAGGATTATTTCATTCTAAAGTTTGTAGAAACTTTAGATTCTTTTAACTTGTGTAGACATCTTACATTTTAGCTTGAGCTTTGGCACTTGTATATTCTTTGATGTTGCCCAATGTCAGTTGGACAAGGCATCTAAACATCAACAGTGGCCTCAGCTGGATATGATGACCAAAACATGCGTCAATCAATGGATAGAAAGCTAAAATGAAGTGAAATTAGCTTTGACACAGTTTGATTTTAGTGGATTTGGCTATTCACTTTCTAACCGCATTTTTTGATCACATTGCAGTGGTCCACCAACGGAGTGCTTTGTCTTCCATGCACGAGCAGCAGAAGTCTTATTACCTTGTGCAGAGGTTGCCTATTGATGCTTGTCTTGCTTTTTTTATAAGTATAAAATCGCATTGCCTTGAGCATGAGTTGCTTCTTAGTCATTTTTATTCATATAAAGTTATGCTCTCTACATTGCTAATGATTTAACTTGTAAAGCCACATTTTCTGTTATGTGATGACTGAAGGGCGAAACTTCCACATAGCAGGAGCTTAAGAAATAAATAATTTATATATGTTTATTTTAATTTTGTGTTTAAGCAAATCCCAACGATGCTGAATTTTGGTGTTTCACTATGGATAAAAGGAGCCAAATGAAAGGACTTAATTGAGTCAATAGGTGGAAATTTATGGTTTATGGACAGTGAACAGAGACATCAATGTTAAAATTATTCTGTTTCTTCCTTTACGATTCTATGTTTAGGACTTAGTAAAAGCTAGTGTTAGGCTTGATAAATAAAATAAGTTGACGTCAATATCAGATACTTACCTGGTCTATTATGGTTAGAAATGTAGAAAGAAAAATATAAAGAAAAAAGAATGAATAAAAGAAGAAATATCTGCCAAAATGTCCGTAAGTCATTTCGGATTTCATTTCACAACGAAAGGGGATCCATAATTATTTGAACTTTTCATCCCCTAATCTATTCCTAGTATGTTAAAAGACAGATTTTTTTACTGTGGATGTGGATATAAGTGTTAGTCGCCAGTAATTGGTAACTCTTATTAACAAACTATTTATGAAACATGATCCATGTATAATTTACCCAACATGTTGTGGCCCAGATATCATTAGACAAAATTACAAATCAAATAAATTCTAGTGCTTGAAAAAGTAGAAGAAGAATGGACGTAGGGGTTGTATTTTACGGAAAGTATTGGGGTATATTACAGATTTGATGGAATATTAACGTTTGATGGAGGTGGCATGGGGTAAAAGATCCTTGTTGATTAACTTACTTTAACAGGGTCGGATGGATGCACGAGTCAAGACAATAATCTTTCATTAGAAAGAGTTTTAGGATGAGTAGGTTTGGAGAACTTCAAGGATTTATTGGTCTCTTGTTTTGTGGTCTGCAACATGTGACTGCGAGTGAATGAGCTTTAAGAAGAAAAGTGGTGGTTGAAACAAGACCTGGAGCTCTAAACGTGTAAGAGAGTGTTCATTAAACTAGGGCTTGGATTAATAAATTGATGGAAGAATGAAATAATATGAAAGAAGAAATAGTTCTTTCGTATTATATGAAATGATTTTTCTTTTTTGGGGTTTGTTTCTAAGATTTTGTTAGTTCTTGATGCTTTTATTTTAAATGTTAATCTCGTGAATTCATTATTTTCATGCTTTTAATTGTTATAGGATTGTGTTTCTTATAGGCAATAAACCTTGTGTTGAAAATTGTTATATTTGAGGATATTAAAGAAATGCCCCTATATTAACATTACACAATGTGCTCGAAAGGGACTAGATTATTTTTTGATCAAGCATCCATCTTTGTAAGACGTGACAACAGACAATGCTTGTAGCTAAATATTCTGACTGAAGTTTAATTTTTCATGGGCTTATGGTCTTATGTGAATCAAAGATTGTTTTTAGGAAAATTTGAAGGGGTCATTAGGATTTTTTTTGGATTTAGAATATAAGATTGGCAATGCAAGAAAGTACTTTTGAGGTCAAAATTCAAGTTCAGGTTTGGGATATAATTAATGAATGCATGACCCATATTTTCTTTTGTGTAACAAACTTCTAACGTTAAGTGCATGTATGATGTAACCTCTACACACTAGTGAACTATTACATTATCATGTATTGTCATCAGGTCACATGGCTTCTATAAAGGACATTTTAGTATAATGTTTTTATTACATTCACATAGAAGTTATGTTTTCTTAGAGTTTCTGAATATCATTCAACTCTTCTTTCTCATAAACATATTGCATGTATAAAAGGATGGATCGCCTGTGAAGACGATGTGCATTGAGTTGGTTGCCAATCGTTTCCTGCGCAAGGTATTTACTTCAACTAATATTCTTATGAGAAAAACTAGCATGTCTGGTGGAATACTTACTAGTTACATTTGACTTCTGTACTGCTTTAAATTGGCGCTACTTGTCATGTATGAAGGCTGCATGTTGAAAATCTTATGCAGTTTCAACAAGGGACTCAAGGTCATTTGATAGCTCAATAGACAAAAATCATGACTTGCACAACTTTTTCATTTACCAACTTGACACTACTATCACTCAGTTTACATGGCTTTGGTAAGCTATATATTTTTTATCACGTGCGCACATGCGTTTGTAGTGCTGTAAATTGGATCATGCCACTGAATATTAAACTGTTTTATTGCCCTTAGTTTACTTTTCAGTACTCAAATGTTTTTTTATTTTACTTTTTCCCTTATTCATACTTCATTTCCCATTATTGGTACACGTAGTCCTAGTCCAGGTTAGTGTTGGAAGCCACTATTATTTAGTTGCATTGGAACTGTATAATGTAAATTGTGGAAGAAGTAGATGAATATTCATTACCAAGAGCATCTATAATGCAACAATGTGCATTGTTGTACATGTGGCAAGCAAGGTGAGGGAGAGAGAGAAATGCCTCTCCAATGGGGCTATGGATTGCACTAATTGTGGGTCATATGTACAAGAGAGAGGATATAGAGAGAGAGTGAAGATAAATTATAAAAAATTAAATGGACACATCCTTCAATGAAGATAAGTTATAAAAATCAAGTGTGGAGGGTGTGCTAAACATCCTTCAATGAAGATAAGATGTCATGTAAGCATTATGGAGTGATGTGGTACACTTTTTAGTGCAATCCACGACCCTTTTGGAGATTCTCTCAGCTCAAAACCATCGAAGCCCTTTTATCTAGTTAGTTCCCATCTTTAAGACCATTCTTCTTTGGCCAAGAACAAACCTGAGTTTTCCAATGGAGAAGCATCTTACAGTGCCTTTTAAAGAGTGGTGGAGAGCAGAAAAGCCAGTGTAGGAAAAGGATTGTGATTTGACTAATGCCATCTAGCACCAGTAGAGTACCAGTCTAGGTGATAACATATTATATGTCCTATTAAATGGAACATGTAATTTAATGACAGTAGTGCTTCCATCTATACTTGTGTTAAACACTAGTGGTGCTAAATAGTATTACTCGTGTGATTTAGATTCAGAATCAATGCCCCTCCCAAAATGCAAGCTCTTCATTAATTATGTTTCATATTCCGTATATTGCTGCATAATATCAAAACTCAACCTGGTTATTCATTGGCTTGATTATCTTGCGGTTGCTTCTTATGGATGTTGTTTACAGATGGTTCGAGTTCTTGTTGCAACTGCAGTAAGGGAAGCCGCTGCCGGTGCGGAAGAGGACGCACTGCTAAGGTTGATGGATGCCACGTGTAGACGTGCTACTGCTCCACCTGCACCTCCTGATGGCCTTTGCCTTGTGGATGTAGGATATACAGAATTTGATAAGAAGACTTGCCTTATTCCTTGAGGTTATGTCCTTGGCACATATAGAAACAGAATCTCCAAATAGATGATGAATTAGTAAGGATCAATTCATATTTCTATGCTTTTGTATTAACATTTATTTTCATTTAATCATATCCAACGTTTGAGGTAAATAATACCCGAATTAGACTGGGATAAAAATTCATTTATCTTCCTTTGATTCAAATAATACGTGATTAAAATAATAGTCAATCGGATTTTAATATGGTATGCTCATGACGTGTTTAAACTGAATTATTCGAATAAAAGAGATAGTTAATTAATTTGAAATATGAAAATTACTAACAAGTAAATAGTTTTAAAATAAATGACTCTTTTATTAATTAAAATAAAAAATTAAGTTTCTTATTTTTATAGTAATGCAAGAGTTAATCAAAAAGTAAGAAAGAAAAGGCGATTTAAATATATTTGTAGATAAAAAGTAAACTTGTAAACAAATTCACTTATAAATAAATAAGTTGTGGGGCAAATAACTTGTGTTAATCAAATACTTATCCTGATACAAAGGTAATAATTAATTTTCAAACAAGTTAGTTTTTTTCAAAAAAGCAAGAGAAATTGAATTTGTAGACAAAGATATCACAAAAGTAACTGTAAAATATATATATATATATATATATATATATATTTAACGAGTAATGTTATTGATATTCAATATCACTAATGTTTAGCATCAGTTTAAGTGACAATTGCATAACATTAAATGATATATTTACTTAAATGTTATGCCACATGATATATTTAAATGAACTTAACAAGTGTGTTATTATTATTATTATCACTAGTGTTTAGCATCAGTTTAGGTGACAATTGCATAACATTAAATTATATATTTACTTAAATGTTATGCCACATGATTTATTTAAATGATATATTTAAATTGGTGTTCTAGTACAAGTGCGCTATTATTATTATTATTTTTATTTTTTTTATGGTAGCCAAAAATTCCATGGATATATTTACACTATAGACAATAGTCCAAATATTTCATAGCTAATGGATGGCCTAGCGCAAAGTTCTCATGGAAGCAAGTTTCCACATCCCATGCACCGAAAGAAGGGACATGCAAATTTGACTTCACCGTATACCATCTGTTAATTCCTTGCAGTATCCCTTAACAACGCTATTCTTGGTTACCTCTTCTCTCTTTTTCTCCAATCCTAAAAAAGTTTAATTTCAATCTCTTGCAATTCTCTGCCCCAATTAAGCCATTCTCTTCCATAGGAGCCTCTCAAGGGGAGGGTGCGCGCACCACCTCTACCCCGATCATAACTGCGCTCTATGTTATTATGATGGATAAACAGGCCACCATTTTGTGGGGACATTTCCATTTGCTGGTTCTATTTTTTATCATTGTCTTGCATTTTGTCACATGTTCGTGTAAATTGGATGCCGAGATCTTGCTCAAATTAAAGGAGTCCGTTACGGATAACGGTGCATTGTCTAGTTGGAATGATTCAAAACCTCCATGCAATGGTGATAATGGGAATTGGGTTGGAATTTTATGTGGAAATGGGACTGTATGGGGAGTGAAGCTGGAGAATATGGGGTTGAGGGGTGTGATTGATGTAGATGTCCTCAAGGAATTGAAAAATTTGAGGATGTTAAGCTTGACGAACAACAAATTTAATGGCTCGTTGCCAAATATAACTCAACTTGTTGCTCTGAAATCCATTTACTTTTCTGGCAATCAGTTTTCTGGCGTGATCCCGAATTACATTTTCGACGGGATGTTCTCGCTCAAGAAAATTCATTTGGCACGAAATAAGTTTTCCGGTGAGATTCCTCAATCGTTGATCACATTGCCTAGGTTGAGTGGGTTGATGCTTCAGGATAATGAGTTTGATGGAGAAATACCTCAGTTTCAGAATGGAATGTTGAAAATGTTCAATGTATCCCACAATGAATTGATCGGTGAAATCCCTCGTAGCCTTAGACATATGAATGTTTCCTCATTTTCAGGTACTTTTGATAATTTGGTCTTTTAATAATTAAGATCAATAACTGTCCAAAACGTTATATCTTAGGTGACAGACTTGATACGAAGAACACTTTGAGAGGCAATTTTTGTCATAAATTTGCCAAGTATACTGTATACCTCACTTATTTTCCGTCCCTCCTGAACAGGTAACAAAGATCTATGCGGAGCGCCACTCGAATCATGTGCTCCAGCTCTTTCCATCGGAACAATCATAATTGTCACGATACTCGTGGCTTTGGCAGTAGCAGCACTCATAGCAGTCGTCGTCATCCTCTCCCGGCAGAAGCAAATGCCGGAGCAAGAACAAGTAACAGTATCCCCTCCTGGCCACCGGAAAGCTTTCTCTCCCGATCCAGACATAATGGAAGAAAGGACAGCATCGCCAGAGCAAAGTACAAACGGCAAGAAGGGTGATAACAATACGAAGCTCATATTTCTTCAAGATGGCAGGGAGAAATTCGCCATGAGGGATCTGCTAAAAGCCCCGGCGGAGATACTGGGCAGCGGCATATTCGGGTCGACATACAAGGCTGCGCTGAACGGCGGACAGGCGATGGTTGTGAAAAGATTCAGGCATATGAATAATGTTGAGAAAGAAGAGTTCCATGAACATATGAGAAGATTAGGAAGGTTGAATCACCAGAATGTGCTTCCTATTGTGGCTTTTTACTACAGGACAGAGGAGAAACTATTGGTTTCTGATTATATGGAGAATATCAGCCTTGCTGTTCATCTCCATGGTAATTTAATTCTCGTATTTGTATATCCACATACATTACTGCATTTTATAGACTCGTTTGTGAAATTGAAACTCTAGGAAAACTCTAACAAATGTACTTCTATGATCCGTGTCGTGTTGCAGTTTATAGAATCAAGAACAGAAGAATAATAATGATGTGTTCTTGCAGGTAACACAACTCGTGGGCGTCCATGTCCGGATTGGCCAACCCGTTTGAATATTATCAAAGGAGTAGCCAAAGGTCTTTCATACCTCTACAATGAACTCTCAAGTCTAATGGCACCACACGGCCACCTCAAATCCTCGAACGTTCTTCTCGACAGATCCTACAACCCCTTGCTCACAGACTATGGATTGGTTCCAGTCGTGAATCAAGACAGCGCACAGGAGCACATGATTGCATACAAGTCGCCCGAGTACAAGAACAACGGCCGGATCACCAAGAAAACCGACGTGTGGAGCCTCGGGATGTTGATTCTAGAGACCATGACCGGAAGATTTCCATCGAGTTTCTTCCAACAAGGTAGCAAAGGAAACGAAGGGGATTTAGTAAGCTGGACTGAGTCTATGGTTAAAGAAGGGAATGCTGATGTCGATCAGGTGTTCGATAAGAATATGGGACGAAAGGATAAGAGTAAAGGGGAAATGACGAAACTTTTGCAGATAGGATTGAATTGTTGTGAAGAAGAAGTGGATAAGAGGTGGGATTTGAAAAAAGCAGTTGAAAGGATTGAACAAGTGATGGAGAAGGATAATGATCAAGAATATAATTCAAGAGGATTGTCTAAATGATTGATTGATTGTAAAAATAGGATAGTTTTGTAATTCATTTCTACTTAATTTGACCCTTTTTTTTGGTTATAGGATATGAAAGGCAACATAGTTCTAGCAAATGCAACACACATACACATGTTTTTTTGCATCAAACCTGAGATGTCTGATTCAAATGATAATATATTTGTATTGAAATAGCACTCTTCGAGTCAGTACCCAACTCCTACAATTAGCAATTTCTTAAAGCATCCAATTGCTCTTGGACCAGACCTTCATTGAGAACCAGACCAGCCCACTTACCTTTGTTATCAATGTCTTTGTGCATTATGTGTGAATTAGTAATAAACAAGAATAAGAACCCTGTATCATGTGTGTTATCAAAAGGATAATACGTCGGAAATGTGCTTGCGAATGAACATTATGTTCGATTCACATTTTGCTAAACTCGGATCAAATATTTAAAAGAACTCTTCAGGATGAAATTTTCGAGTTAAATACAATCTGTACGTAGTGCAATACAAGGTAACAACTAACAAAAGCAATTAAAAAAAAAAACCCATTAAGGAAAGTAAAAGCTAAGCCCTTGTTTGAGCGCCATTCTTGTCAAGAAAATGAATTTTTGCATAATATATAGATGAAAAATGTATGGTTAAAAAGTAAAACAAGGTTTTGGATTTGCGTGTAATATTATTTTATTGAAAAATGTGTGGTTAAAGTGGATCAAATCACTGTTGTAAAATGTATTTTGATGAAAAAATGGGGTCAAACAAATAAAGCAAATGATGGTTGCATAGCGTATCTTTGAACATGGAACAACATGAGTGTAACATATCGTTATCATACTTACATGTGTAAGTATCTACGAATATCTCTAAATCTTAAACATGTTACAAGAAGGCTAATTGATACAAAACGTCCCTACCTTTGGAGTGAATTGTGGATATCGTACATACCTTTCATTTCTTGGTATTTATGCCCACACCTTCCACTTTTCTTGCGCTGAACGTCATTTTCACCATGTTTTGACGATTTTACCCTCTATTCAAATAAAAAAAAAAAAGAACTGAAAAACTAAAGAATTAATTACAATTATAATCCTAAATTTTCAAAAAATTACAAATTAGTCTCAAACAAACAAAAAATTCCCACCCAATTGAAGGAGTCAAAACTGCTGTTTCTTGGGGGTGGGATTGCGTTTGGATTCAAAGGTGGTTGTGGATGAATTGGTTGCATGGTATTAGTCGTTTGGACCTGGTTAAGAGATCCCTCATGTTGATTTGTATGTTGAAAAGCATTGGAGCCACGAATTGGGGGAAAAATACATTCTTCATGCGGTCGGATGGTTCTTGAGGGAAAATCTAAAATTGAATAATTTGGATGATGTATTGAAGCAATTGATTCATGACCCATAGTCGTTTCACCGTGTATTGAGTGATTATGAGTGTAATTTGTTGATTGTGGCTGTGGAGGAATATGAATTGAAAGCGGATCTAGCCGCTCGCGACGCGTCTCCACTGTTTTGGGTAGAACCGCCATTTCTAGTTCACACTGGGGAAGACCCATATGCTCAATGGATGCACCTTGAAGTGTAGAAGCTTGTGGTGGTGGTCCGCGATCATGAGTCCCACCACCGGCGGGAAAATCCAACTGAAGTTTGCGTCACTACTGTGGTCGAAAAATCTGGCTGCTGGTTTTGATTCTTTGCATTTCTGAATGTTTGAGGACCATGATAAAATGCTCCAAGGTGTGTAGAATCGACTGGTATGATAGGAATAACATGGGTCTCGCCAAAATTGTTGGTGGCTGCCGATTTTGTGTTCTTGGACAAGTTGTTTGGGGTGGATTTTCAGGCGATTTCAACTGTTTTTTACTCCTTCAATTGGGTGGGAATTTTTTTATTTAGATTGATTTGTAACTTTTTGAAAATTTAGGGTTATAATTGTAATTAATTATTTAGTTTTTCAGTTCTTTTATTTTTGTTTTATTTGAATGGAGGGTAAAATCGTCAAAATATGGTGAAAATGACGTTCAATGCAAGAAAAGTGGAAGGTAGGGGCATAAATGTCAAGAAATGAATGATAAGGACGATATCCACAATTCACTTCAAAGGTAGGAATATTTTGTACCTATTAGCCTTATAAGAAAAAGTTAATAAGATAAAATGCTTTACGTTTGATTGTATTTCAAGGCACTATTATCAATAATGAAATTAGAAATATGCTGAATTATTATTACCAGTTGCATTTGCAAGGGAAGGGGCAATCCACTCCTAAGATCTATCTAGCCTTGTCCTAAATCTTTTCCTCTCTTTGGAATTTTTATATTTTTCCAAAATTGTTGCTTCTTGATGGTACAAAATTTATGGGCATGACATCCCTAAGGCCTACAATTTCAAGGCTGATGATGGCATTAAATCCTACTTCAACCTCTCTTACGCCTGCAATTAGGGGTGTTAACGAGTCAAGTCGAGTCGACTCGGACTTTTTTGCGAATCGAGCCGAACTTTGCTCACCCAATGAAAAAGAGGCTCGGGCATTTGTCGAGTCGAGCTGGGCAGACCTATTTTTCTCCCCTTTCTGCCAGTTTTTTGTTTTTATTTTTTATGTTTTTGAGCTCGCGGGCCAGCTCGACCTCGGCCCGTTGCCCCAAAAGGGGCTCGGTTCCACCGAACCGCGAGTTTTTTTGCCATCACTACCTGCAACCAGGGGCGGAGGAGGGTCTAGGTCCCCCAATTTTTTGACAATAAATTTTTTTTTGGTTTTTTTTAAAATTTACGGTTTGCTCTAAATTTAACAATTCTCAATCCCCACCTTATCAATCCACTCTCTCAAATAAAGTATGATTGTGCTAAATAAAATATTGATAATCAAGAAGTACTTTTTTTTTATACGTTTATTGATTTTTTTTTTTTTGTTAATAAAAGGTATAAAAAAAATTTCTTTCTCGAATAAAGTATGATTGTATTAAATAAAATATTGGTATTCAAGAAATACTTTCTTTTATACGTTTATTGATTTTTTTTGTTAATAAAAAGTATCAAAAAAAATTTCGAGAGTAGCCCCCCTTCACATCTATATTTTCAAATTTGGACCCTCCAACTCCAGTAAGCTGGCCCCGTCACTGCCTGCAACTATGGTATCTTTACATTATATATAACAAATAAATTAAAAAATAAAAACTTATTTTAAAAAAAAAAAGGTTACAAAAAAAAAATGAAATAAAAACTTATTTTAAAAAATTTACTTAGAAAAATAGTATAAAATAAAAATTTATTTAAAAAAAGCATCCCTATAAAAATTTAATAATAACTTATTTTAAAACAAAAAAGTTAGAAAAATAAAATAAAAACTTCTTTTGAAATAAAAAAAACTAATAAAAAAAACTTTTATTTTTTTAAATTTTATTTTATATACATAATACAAAGTTACCGTTTTACCTTTTTTTAAAATTAGTGAAAATAGTGAAAAGAAATTTGGTGGCCATGATGAAATGTTATATGAAATTAGGTGGTCATAGTGAAACATTATTTGAAATTGGGTGGCCATAGTGAAACAAAATCAAATTGGATGATCATGATGACACTAAGTATGAAGTTGGATGACCATTAATGGATTTAACCCCATTTCTTAACAGCCCTACCTAGGAGTGAAGAGAAGAAGAAAAGTATTTTTTGCTTTGAAAGATAATTCATTGAATTAGAAGATACGTATTCATTTAAATATTTTTCTATAATTGTGCTATTCTATTCTAGATAGAGGTATCACATAATTGATTCGAATCTTGCACAAATCGGACTCAATTTCAACTATAAACGAAATATAAATCACCAATCAAAATGACTCGAACCCACAACTTAAACCACTTTGATTGTCACTTTCTAGCACTCACAAAGAATACAATATAGGTGTTAATTACAGCCACAAAGGAGGAAGAATATGGAGGAAGCAATTGATTAAACTCAAGCACAAAGAAGAAGAGAAATCAAAGAACGACTGACTCAAACTCTCTGCAATTCAACACGGTTGGAATGAAGAAATGAGGCCACATTATATAGGTTAGTTTAGGTAAAGGGAACCACAAGTTGGGGCCAAGAAAGTTGATAGATGGGTTACAAACAAAGACCAAGACAAAGCATGAAATGGGTCATCTACATGTGAATTGGGTCATGAGCAACCTTAATTAATTAAGTTGCTTCCAATGACCCAAGTTGTTATCGGGTCAAGCCAATCACTGTGGTGTTGATATATTTAATTTAACCAATTTTAACATCATCGCTCAAAATTTATTGGATATCAAAACCCAACAAATCTCTACTTCGATATCTAATTAACTTGCATGCAAACAAGAAGTTTATACTTGCTAATTAAGGTAACTAAAAAAATTTTGGAATCACAAACCTTACGTCGGGCTTGAACCCAAACACATACCATATCTGCTCCATGTACTCACCAATGGTAAACGTCAAGAAATGCAAGTACAAATAGATAATCACTGTAATCAATCGAGAGCATATAAAATATGCGATGAAGACATAACGTAAGATAATACATAATTTTTTTCAAACATGTTCAACATGCAAAGAACACTAGACTAATACCAGGTTAATAAAAAAAAATGGCCAACGTATATAACAAATGCATAAATGACCCAACAAAAATGTATCACCACAATTATCCTACCCCATTCCGTGTAGCTCATATTTCGAAAACACATATCTCCTCTCATCGTTATTCATGCTCACTATATTGGTCACTCCTTATGTTTAACTGATAAACTACTATAAATCCTAAGTTCATGATGTGTTCATTTACCACTACCTCACCTTTCTTAACCTAGGTAGATAATAAATCACCACCTAATAGAAGTGATAAGAGGGTCACTCTCTCACTCCAATCAATCAGGATTCTAATAGATAGAGAATTCTAAACATTTAAATATATAACCTCTCCTGATCCAAATGTCACTCTCCACATCCCCTGACATATCATCAATGCACCCTCGAACACCACATTACCAATAAACATATTTACTACTAATGCACCTACTAAAGTAAGAACACAACCAATGCTAATTCTCACAATAGTAATCTCAACTACTATGCATGCAAACACATTACACATAGTAATGTGACCACTTTCAAATACATGCAAATGCACACATCAAACATATTGAAACGTAAAAGAGAACAATAAAACAAAATTAAGCAATCATTCATGCAAGCATAATTTCGCACAGATGCAAATGCAGTAATTAGGTTTACTTCCAATAAACATCACTCAGGTTATAGCTAAACTCAGTAGTGACATTTGCCTCACATTCGTTTATCTTTGTTCTTAGGATGTGCCCTTATAAAATGCCCAGTCTTACCACTGTTATAACATTGCCTACCACTTGTACTAGACTTAACTTGTCCTAACTTCTGCCCTTTTTTTTTTTTTTTTACCATTTTCATCATTCGAGTCACCACCGTCTTGATTTCTTACATGACCATTTTGCTTAAAGTGTGTTCTACTATCCTATTTTTCAACTTTAATCTCTACTTCCTTACTTTTAATGGAATTTATGACAATCTGAGGTGTTAAAGTGTTCCTAATATACTTAACTGCATTTTTAACCTCCTTATAGGTGCCAGGCATGAAATTAAGCAAAATAACGACCTTCTAGGTTTCAGACACAATTTTATCACAATTACCTATATCTTGAACAAGTTTGTTAAAAATATTCAAATTGTCATCCAGATCTTTTGAAGGATCTACTTAAAGATGAAAAATCTTTCGAGTAGGTAAAGTTTGTTAAGAGTAGACTTCAACAAATATAAGTCCTCCAACTTTTTGCAAAGATCTTTCGTAGTTTTAAGTTTACCAACTTTTCTCAAAACAACATTTGGCATGCGTAAAATAAATGAAGTGCATGCAAGGTCATTAAATTCTTCCTTTTTTGCTTGTGACAAATCAGCAAAAAAAAAAAAAATTGTTATATATGGCTTTTGAAATTTTTTCTTGAACCGAAATCCATCTCTTTTTTAGTTTCCAGATAGAAACCATATTCTCCATTGAAAATTTTCAAATCAAAACGTGTAATCATTTTGAACACATAAAGTAGCCCTAATGTCACAATATATACCGTTCTAGGTTTCCTAAATTGCGTAAGATTAACGACCTTAAATTAAGGGAATGGTCAAATGGGTAAAGTACAAATGTTCTAATGAAATAATCAATACAATACAGAGGTATGTCAATAAAATCAATTTCTCACATAATGCAAGTCTCACATAGTACTTAAAATGGCAATTTAATCAAAGTATCAATTATCAACTTCAAACATGTAACAAATAAGGGCAAGCAATTCTTAAATTCTAGCAACAAACAATGATTACCTCACAAGATAACCCCAATTTTAATGGTCAACCCACACGATGGCCTGGTAGAATAAGAATTTAAAGAGATAAGTTAATTTATCGAGCAGACCAAATCTTCAGGTCCATAATTAAGTAGAGATGGAATTTACTATTTTAGGGCCACCATTATTCTCCCTAAAGCTTCAACGACTACAACAATGCAAGAAACGACACTCGACACCCAAACGCTCAAGGGCAAAGTTGTTCAGAACCATGATTTTGCCCAAAACTAAAATTGGACACCATCGCAGGGTTCGCACTTCGCAGTATCACTAGAAGCAAACTAAGTCAACGAGGTTTGCTGCTCGTGGGTTCACAAGCTGCCACATTAGAGGTTGAACACCCATCAAAACTTTATTCAATTTGTTTGAGGTCAAAAGATCAATTACATTCAAAGAGGAGGTTAGTTTTGGATTTTGAATATTTATTCCTCCCCAGATGAGATGTCTCGTTTCACGAGATGATTGTCCTTATGTATCACATAGCGAGATGATTTTTAGCTCCGCTTCACTAGATCTTTACCTTGAGAGATGATTGTTATTCATACCATATATTTTTATGTTTTACAAGTTCAGTGCCTAACATTAATGTTGGGCTCGAACTTCGGGTACTATTGTGATATAGTATCTTTAAAGCATTATATTATTACTATTAACATGTCATGACACTATCTTCATTACTATAGTACACACATCACATTATCATATTATTATCGATAGCATGTACTTGCTTCACACTAATTGACAACTCTTGTTTCAGAGTTCGAGCAGCACATAAATCTATGACTTGGACTTAAGGGAATATTGTTATGTCTATAATTTAGTTAGATGCACGTGGTGGAGAGGATCCATATTAGCCTAATGAGCATCTAGATTATGGTAAATTTTGGTAAATCATAGTTTGTAGCTATCTTCTCAAACTAGCCGTAAAGCCTCGCCTGCTCGAGGTTTTGCAAGCCCTCAACATTAAATCTTCAAAAGTTGGCTACAAAACCTTGTCTCTTCGAGGAATTTTAAGCTCATACACATATTCTAGAGGTACTTATTAGTAAGTCCTCACTTATTGAATTGACTAATATTTTAGAGGCTCTCTGTAAGTCCTCATATCTTAGAGACTACTTCCAAATATTTGTTTGTTCATGACGGTTCATATTGTGGAGGTAATTCGTAAGTCCTTACCTAGTTGACAACTTGTATTTCAAAGTTCGATCCACAGATAAATTTACGACTCAATGTTTACACGTAAAGGTGGGAATAAATTAGTCCTCTACCAATAAAAAAGGGGACCAAATTTAATAATTGTACACATGAAACTAGATAGTTCAATGCCAAGGTGTATAAAAACTTCTAAAATGCTAATAGTGAGTTTAGTCTGTGTTTTCGGTTTTGCTAAATTTATAACATAAAATTCAAAATATATTTTAATGAGTAGTTTAAATTCTTATAAATTGGTCTATATTTTCATCTTTATTTCATATGAAACTTTATCCATTAACATGCACCACAAGATGGTGACTCGTTTGAGCAAATCAATCTTGAAATTTGTATGCTCATTTTTTATTTTAATTGGATCAAATTACTTGTTTGAGTTTAGTATGCTTTGATATGATATTAAAACTTGAGATTTCATCTTAAAAGATCAACCATGTTAAGAATAGTTGCATAAGTCCTTATAAATGGATCTATATTTTCATTTTTATTTGATGCAGAATTTTATCTCTTAATATATATACAACCCCTATTTGACTCCCCTCAAAACAAAATAATTTATTTTTCATATTCATTTTCAACAATATATTCATACAATAAAATATTATATACATAAACACAAAATTTATTCTCACTTTTTAACCACGCGTTTTTAAAAAAAAAAATTATAATTCAAAACATCATCTTTTTCACGAGCCATCAAACAAGGGCACAGTGACGAATTGGATTGGAGCAGAACCAATTATTTTATGAGGAAATTACATCTAGGAAGGTATTTAAAGATCCAAAATCAAAATTAGGATATATAGTTTATTTATACAAAAATCAGGTTTTAATTATAATATTATAAAATATTTTAATATTAAATAATAATATTAAAAAATCAAATAAATTATATAAATATTATAACCCTAATGTAAAATATCATTTCCCCCCCACCCCCGGTCTCTCTCTTTCTCGCGCTCGCTCTCGCTCACTCTATCCCCTGCCGCCGCCGCCCCGTCGCCACCCAAAACTCCGACTAATCGAAGGTGGTGATGGTCGATGGTAGACCTGAAGCTTTGCCCGTTCGATTTGTCATTTCTGCGTGTGCGGAATCGATGGTGGTTGGTGCGGTGTGGGCTGTGGTGATGGAGGTGGTGGCGGTGACTTGGTGGTTCTGTGATTTCTGCGTGTGTGGTGATGGTGGTTGTTGCGGTGTGGAACTTGAATGTGTTGGTGTGATGTGGGCGGTGGTGATGGTTGTTGGTGCGGTTGTGACGGTGGAGATGGACGGTGGTCTCGAAAATGAGGATCTGGTGGTGGTTGTGTTTTGTGGCGACTGTGGGGATTGTTGGGGCTGATGTGAGGATCTGGTTGTTGTAGCGACGTGGTGTAGATGGTGTTGATGCGATGATGGAGGTGGTGGTGGTGTGGACGGTCGCGGGGTGAGGCGGTGGTGGAGGTGGTCAGTCGTGATGGTGATTCCTTTACTGTGCCAATGCTATGGAGATGGTGGGTTTGTTGCTGTTGCGGTGGCGAGGTGATTCCTTTACTGTGTCAATGCTATGGAGATGGTGGGTTTGTTACTGTTGTGGTGGCAAGGCGGTGGTTGCGGGTCGGTGGTCACAGATTTGTGACCAAGTATTGGTGGTGGATTTTGATCGGATTGGTTTGTGACCATAAAATTCAATAAATTGTGATTAATAAATTAGTCTGTGACTTATTAAATTTTGATTTGTGATCTCGGAGAGAAATTGTGACCTATTAAAATTTATATTTGTGACCTTGAAATTAATTGTGACCTAAGAAATTAATGTGTGACCTATTAAAATTTCAATTCGTGACCTCGGAAATAATTTGTGACTAATAAAATTTTTGATTTGTGACCTCGTAATAATTTGATAATATGTGACCAATAAATGTATTTGTGACCAATTTATACAAATTTGTGACTTTTATATATTTAATTAATTAATTAATTAAGTAATTAATTAAATCATAAATAAAATTTAATAAAAACCTTATTTTTGAACTTTGAAACTTATTACCTTATTATTGAATTGGACATACTAAAAACCTTAGTTTTGTATTGTTCCCTTATTTTATTAGTCCAAGTTTGGCGTGATCCAATTCTTTTATAGTTTTATACTTTCAAAAGAAAAATGAGAAATATAAATTGTCTTGTTTCTTCACTTTAATTATTTTGATTTGTGCAACAAAAGTGGTTAGTATTCTAAATACTAATGAATCCATATGAAAATGCCCAAATTAATTTAATAATGGTAGTTGTAATTGATGTATTACAACTGTGGATTAAGCTAAATTCAATTTTTTCTACCCGTTCAATTTCAAAGTTATAGCCACAACTAAACTGAACTGGCTAGTGTGGTCTCACATTACCCATTTCTCAAGAGAAACATTAAAAATGTAGGATGTAAAGATAGAAGTCTCAATTTTTAATTACGACATCGTACCAAATATAATTCTAGAGGGTTGTCTAAATGATTAATTGATTGTCAAAACAGGATAGTTTTGTAATTAATTTTACTTAATTTGATTTATTTTTATTATGGAATTTGAAAAGCTACATTTTTTTTTTTTTTTTATTAAAACGAATGTAAAAATCGTTCATATGTTTTCTGTATCAAATCTTAGGGGGTGTATTCAATTGAGACTTTTAATGACTTTTTTGGATTTAAAAAATTTAGGGGTATTCAATGTAAACTTTTTGAGACTCTCTAAAAATATTGATGTATTCAATTGAGGCTTTTATAGACTTTTAAAAAGTCTCTAAAAATCACGGTATATTCAATTAAAACTTTTTAAAGTCCCTATAAATTTTGGGATGTTCAAATTTTAATGACTTTTAGAGACTTTTATAAAAGTTTTTGGAGTGCTAACTTTTAAGCAGAAAGTACTCATATAAAATTTCAAAATTTGTCTCTCATTAATCACGAGATTTTAGGAAATTTTTATAATTTTTTTTTTAATATTTCATTTATTTTTCCTTCTACAAACATTAGGGATATGATTAAAATTTATTCTTTTCTATTGATTATTTTTCTCTCTCTATCTATCTATCTCTCTCTTATCGTTTATCTCTATTTTCTATGAAAAAATTAAATTGGATTCTTGTAACTTTTTTTTCATCCTTTTTTTTTTGGTGAAAATTATCTTTTTTTTAATTAAATTATAAATTTTATATGGCAAATTTATAATTAAATTTAAATATTTTTATTTTTATTTATTTTTAAAAGTATATTATATTAATAATATTGAATATTAAATTTTTTTTATCATTTATATATGTATAATTTTGATTATTATTTAATTAATTAATATTTTTTAAAAATTAATTTTTAATTATATTGGGCGGGGGGGGGGGGGGGGGGGGGGGGGGGGGGGAGAAAAAAAAATTGTGGGAACTATAACCTCGTATGTGAGAATTTCCCATTATTGTGCTGGATCTACTTGAATTCTATTTAAAATAAAAGTCTTTAAAAAAAAATTTAATTCTACAAAAATCTATAAAAGTTTTAAAATGAAAGTCTATAGAAATCTACGAAAGATTTTCACTAATTCTATGCAAATCTATCATCTCTTAAAAAAAAGTCCATCAAAATCTTCAAAAATCCCAATTGAATACACCCTCCTTAGTTGTCTTTGTGCGTTATTTGTGAATTATTAATGAAAAAGAATGTTCTTGGGATTGAACAATATGATCGACACACGTTGCTAAACGTGGATCAAAGATTAAAAAGAACTAACAACAAGAAATTAAAGTAATTAAAAGAAACCGTTAAAGAAATTAAAAGCCAAATAAATCAAGAGTTGCTGCATTATAGATCTTTGATCATGCAACAATTGCTACCAGTTGTCACAAGATTTAAACATGCATTACCAGTGGATTTAAACATCTCTACCACCACCATCTCTAAATCTTATATCAAGATTTAAACATGTCGCAAGAAAAAGTTAATAGAATAAAAGAATTGATTGTATTTCAAGGCGGCGATTCACAAGAACAAGTTTATAGAACGCAAGAATCGATTGTATTCCAAGGCACAATTGTCAATAATAAAATTAGAGATATTCCCAGTTGCAAGAAAAGGGGTTGATCCACTCCTAAGAATACTTCTACCCTTGTTTCAAATCTTTTCCTCTAGCTCTTCTGAATTATTTTTTTCCAAAATATTTGTTTCTTGATGTTAATCTTCCTTACGCAACCACGATTTTCTCGTCAATATCTCTTGAACCTTTAGAACCTGATGGCCTTCGAGATTAAATCTTCAAATACCCAATCTGAACTCTGAAATTTGGGTCAAAAGCGAGAAAGATTCCCGCCGATTATTTTTCTCAATGAGGAAAAATAATAGGCGGGAATGTTTCTCGTCTTTGAGCAAATTTCATGAAGATGAAAGAAGGAGAGTAAAATCTGGTGGGTTCTCCTCTCTGGTTAATTTATAGTAACAAAGCCTTATGTGTTTCTTGAAAAACGATCGATTCTTGGTTAAATCCAAGTGGTTAAATGAGTTTCCAAAATACAGTTATCGTAACTTACGGAGGTGGGTGTAACCGAGTAAGTTTCCGAGTTTCCTAAAGGGGTCAATGCAGTGGACGAGAATGGGAAGGAATTGCATGCAGTTAGGGTTTATGAAGGATTGGAGGTTGTGAATTCCAACAATAATTATGGAAGAAGGGTTGAAAGTCTCCGAGTACTGGAAAATAAGTAACTATCTTCCTGGTAAAGCACGCCAGATAGGATCCATAACATAGAAAAAGTAATCGATTAAAGAAGTAGAATGACTTTTCAAAACAAAGAACCAGGTGGTTATAACCAGTGTTTTAAAAAGCGTAATGCGTGGAGGTCAAGCTATGAGCTAGGCGAACTTAAGCGAGACGAATGCGTAAAAAAGCGTTTTCTTATTTTAATTTTTAATGTGGAAATTGGGTGAAATAGCCTCTTTCATAATACACTTTGGAATTTTAGCCTTTTACTATAATAATATTTTTAAAATAAATATTTTAAATCATTATTTATAAACTACCTAACAAACCCTTATTCAATCACAATTTCCACCAACGGGAATTCCACTTTGCTCAAATTGATTAAATCCCAAAACCCTAAATCAAATCTCTTTCTTCTCTCTTCGCGTCTGCTTTTTCCCCAAATTCTTATGCAATTGAAAATCGGTTGGCTTCATCTTCTTGAGCAAAATGAAGAATTAGGTATCAACATTTCATCCATTTCCCAAGATTGATCGATCGAACTGAAACTTGCGAAAACCCACCCTTGTGAATAGCTACTTCTAAGACCCACCGCTGCACTGTGAATAGCTACTTCTAGTGGGTTATCCTCAGGTATGATGTTTTTATCCATTTCCACTTTTACTATGTTTTTTTACAATTTTTGCGAATTTTTGCGATTTTAATTTACTTTTTGCGAAACCTGCGTGTATATACTTGGTGGGTCGGCCACCGAATCCTAAATTTGTAAAAACCAATGCTGAACTTCCCATAAACCGTTTCATGGCTGATGATGCTCTGGCAGTATTATTGGTCTTACCAGGTGTAATGTGGATGAAAAGTTCTGGTTGAACATCTAGTTTGCTCTTGTCAGTCAGACTTTTAAAACAAATCTTGTCTAGAGCCTGAATGTATCATTCCACATTAAACAATATAATTAGCACCTTCCAACACAATAAAACAAAATTTCAAGTAATAGAGCACTTTAGATTATAGCAAATTTCAAGCAACTCATCAATCAAAATCTGAAAGGTTATATAAAAAGTGGACGTAACAAGTAATTCTTTAAGTGATAGTTAATAGTAATTCCTGAATTGGCATACAGTAGATCAGCTTTAATGATTAATCTTGTTTGAACAATGGAACAAGTTCATAAAAATAGCAGTTTTAAACTGCCAATTAGTGGGAAGACACAATTAATGACTAATTGAGAATTTATACTATAATTGCATATGTACCCATCAGAATACGGAATAAGTTTATTCACCCATAGGCACAACATTTAGCAATTAGTTCCCAACCAATATCTTTTGAATTCCCAATCTCTATAAAGTATACTTTTTAGTAGTCAAGGAGACAATTTCGTACATTCATTTGAGTAATTAATTAGGTAGAATCACTAAATTTTGATTGCCATATATATTGAAGATTCATTTATTTCTATCAGGACAAAGATTTCCAAAAGAAGAAAAAAAACATTTAAATGAGCGCCAACTACTTGAAAATCATCCGATGTTAAGTTCAGGTTAATTAGATGCATGAACATCAAACAAATTCTTCTTTTTTCTTTTTTATTTGTAAAATATAAGGAAAATCAACCTGAGAACTATACATATTTGAAAATTATGACCTAATCAGATTATAGCAAACCAAGATTTTACACCTATATCTTTAATTATGAAGAAGGGAAGGTAAGATTATATACGGATGGTACAGAAGTTGTCTACTAGGGTGCCAAGGGAAGGGAAGGGAAGGGAAGATTATAAGCTAATTTCTTTTATGTACGGATGGTACAGAAGTTGTCTACTAGGGTGCCAAGCTTGGAGGAAAAAATGAAGAAATTAGCATATAATTCATCTTAGTTTTTAACTCTTGCTTAAGCAGATTGATTTAAAGTACAACATTAATATGTTAATTAGAATGATATTGTGATTGAACTTCTTGCCTCTCGTTGTGATAGTCTCTTCATTTAAATAGATGATATCCGACCAATTACAAGGCTGAAAATCAGCCATTATTTGTAGTATCTATATATGTATGGAAGCAATTAAAACCCACCAAAACTACAGCTAATATACAATATTTCTCCTAAATAATACTGCAAGAGTGTAGAATATGATTAGATGCCACAAAATCAGCCATTATGCTTCTTGATGTTATTTGGGCGTTTTGCTTTTTTGTTTATTTATTTTTAAAAAAATTTCTAACTATGCACAAGTTTGGAAATTACCTCCTTGAGAGTCTCAGCAAGCTCAAGTATTGTAAATTCACCTGTTATTGGCACCCTAAAATTTATCTAGTTCTGAAAATGGCACCCTATCATTTTTGTGATTATGAAAATGTCACATTGCCGTTTCTATATTTTTGAAAATGACTTGTACAAGTATCACTTAACATCATCGTAAATATTTCATATTTGTGCATTGATTAATTAACATGATCGTTTTATGATTTTTTATTGTAGAAATGGAGCACTCATTTGAGTATGTGATTCCGGTTGAAAATAGAATTAAAGGTAGACCTTCACAAAAGTGTTCCCTTCAAAAACTTGACTATGTTTGGGAGATGTTAGATGACGTTCATCGAGATATGCTGATGGAATCTTGTTTCGGACAACTTTATCGAATGAACCGTATACATTTTTCAGCCCAGCTAGTTCACCAACTTGCAATGAGAATGATTGCAACCAAAAAACAAAGAGAAATCTGGTTTTCAATTGGTGGTAAGCCAACACGATTTTCATTATACGAGTTCTTATTGATAACGGGGTTGAGAGCTAGCAAGGAGCCTTCGTTAGAGCCCCATATTTTGACTAATGAAAGATTAGTGAAGAAACACTTTAAAAAGTGTAAAAAAAGGCATAACGGTGTATAATTTGAAGGACGCTATTAAAAGTGCCAGAGTGTGTATGGAAGACAAGTACAAGATTGGGCTTGTATATATTTTGGAAACGATACTACTGCCCAAAGAAAACTACACATACATAAATTTAGAACACTTGTCAATGGTTGATGACTTAGAGGCTTTTAATAGTTTTCCTTGGGGGAAAAAGGCTTTTGGCCACACAGTTGATGTATTCATGAGAGACTGGAGGGCCTTGGTGAAGTCATACTTGGTAAATGATGACAAATATCCATATTCAGTTCATGGATTTCCATTGGCCTTACAAGTAATGCTTTTAAAATTACAAATGATTGGTCATTCTATTTGGATTGTAATACTTTGAATCTTATGCAGATTTGAGCCTATGAAGTCATACCATCTATCGGATGGAGATATGCTGAAAAATTAGAGGAGGCTGACCTCCCCAGAATATGTCGATAGAACTCTTTCGAAATGCCCAACTCCAAGGATATTTGTGCAAGTCTGGACGAACCAAATGTAAGTATATTTTGAATGTCTATTAAAATATAGTGTACTTTATGAAAACTAAGTGTGCATCTCATTTTCGATATAGATTGTTGTTCATTGCACACTGAAGCCTACGCATAAAGAGGCTTCTAAAGCATATTGGATAGAGATTCATCAATTCAGTGATGAAGTAGATGATCCAACAATTGATATTTTTGTGGATAATGTAAATGGAGCAGATTCGTCTATTCGTGATGATTTTCCTCAACAAACTTGTCATTCTCCTGATGCCTATACATCTCCTCGGGATCCATCTTCATTTCATATGCCATCTACCTCTACAGATGCTCATCCTAGTCCTAGACCGTCTACATCATATCCATCTAGAGATGACTTCACTCAAGAATTGAGGATGCAATTCATACATATGGTAGAGACTTTAGAGCGAAAAAATGAAATACGAATAAATCAGATGCATTCTTACATAGATCAAAGGTTTGATTGTGTTACATCTTTGTGTAGACAAATTGATGAGAAAGTATCATCTGTCGTGCAGTGGATTAAGAATTCTAACCTTTCAACGCCTTACATATATCACACTAGTAGTGGATTTACGAATACTGGAGGTGCACATGATGTGGAAAATGATGAGAATGAAGATGGCAATGAGCAAAGACAAGCAACAGACAATTTGTTTGTAAATGAATCAATTTCTGTCAAAGAAAATTTGTTGGTGGATGACAATGAACCAAAACAAACAGCTGATGTGAATGAGTATCAAATTCCTGTAGAAGTGGAAAATGATGAAAGACGAGCAACAAATATGTTGAATGATGATCAAGCTCATGTGGAAGAGATAGATGCATGTATACCGATGGATTCTCAATCACATGGTGATGTAGTGGAGTCCATCCCTACAGTTGTAGAAGATGAGTCTGATGGCTCAAGTCAAAATGGTCGCGGGAAGAGAATTAAGAAAATGTCATTTATTCTTCGATCTCCATTTACAAATCCGGAGAAGAGGAGGAAGCTTGACAATATCACCGCATTTGACCCATTTCGGGAGCTAGATCCAGCTAAGGCAGATGACTTAAACAATTGGTTGGTTAATGCACCTGACAGGTAACTATTCGTAGTGTAATTACTTTTGTGAAGTTGCAATATATGTTCTTATGTTATTTGTTTTACGCAGTGACCATGTGGAAATGATATTGTTCACGAAGCCAAAAAGCTTTTTTGTAGAGATTCAGAAGTAATTTGGATGGCTCAGTAGTGATGTAAGTTTTTTTAGCATTCTATATTCTGCTCCTACTTCATTTCATTCTTAAATGGTTTTGTACAATTGCAGCACATTGACATAGTATTGTAATTGATGAGAGCACGAATAGAGACACATCCTACTGTGTTCGCACAAGATTGTGCAATTTTAGATTGTGCTTTTACTAACATGTGCAACAAGAGGTTTGAAGATTTTGAGTTGCATAAGAAAGAAATAAAGCCAATACAAGACTTTAAATGGTTGAAAAATATATCAAGATACATATATGGTAAAAGTCCGGAGAGGAGCAAACGATAGGATTCTTGCACGTCGTTGTATATTCCCTGCAATGTGGAAATGAAGCATTGGATTGCACTTAAAGTGGACATTGCCGAGCGAACTATATATGTATATGATAGCATGAAGAGTTGCACACGTTTTGGAAAATTGCAAAAAGTCATGCGTCCAATTGTGAAGGTGATTCCTAGAATGATGAGGGAAAGTTTGTTATTTGGGGAAGACTATCCACATAAGCAGTTTGCTTGGCGTCGACATACAGAAGTTCCACAACAAAACAATGCGTAAATAATCTATATTGAATCTTCTTTATATTTTCATTTCTTTCTTAGTACATATATTTATTATTGCAAATATCTTTGCAGGGGAGATTGCGGAATATACGCTATCAAGTTTATAGAACTTTTGTCGGCCGGATTAGATGTGAAACTTATATCTGATGATATGATTGAATGTTGAAAGAAGAAACTAGCTGCTGAAGTTTTTGCGATGCTTTTAGATCCATAATTGCTTTCTTTGTATATTTTTCACATCTATGCAGTAGGAGGATATAGGACTTAGATGCTGATTTTGGTCTAGATGGCATTGTCTAGACCAAAATTCATACCCAACTTTCTTTTCTAGGTATTCTCCAACCGTAGGACTTTTACGATATATATTTGCCATTGATTTTTCAAAATTAATCAAACTATACTCATTTGCAGTTGCCATAAACAATGGCAAAATATCAGTCCTATGATAATTGGACTTTATGTTTAGTTGTAGATGCCACATGCAACATCCATGATGTGTATAAGGGTAAACAATATCTATAGCTTTACCAATACTATCCTTATGATCAGAAACAAAAACAAGCCCTTCCAACATACCCGTTACCTGAAACAACTTACTGAAGAACCAAGTCCATGATGCATCATTTTCAGAATCAACAATGCCAAATGCAAGAGGATATATCTGAAGATTTGCATCTTGACACGTGGCAACAAGTAACGTGCCTCGAAATTTGGATTTGAGAAATGTTCCATCCACAGAAATGACCCTTCTCATTGATGAGTGAAAACCATGTATGCTTGGTCCTAAAGCCATGAAAGAGTATATGAAACGGTTCTCATTATCAACCTCAATGAATGTCACTGTACCAGGATTCTTCTTCTTCAGAATATTGCAATACTTGGCCAATCTGTCATAACTAAGTTCAGGTGAACCTCTCAATAGCTCTAAAGCACATTCTCTAGCCATCCAAGCCTTATAATAATTTATATCTATGCCAAACTCCCGACGAATATCATTTTGAATGTTCGAAGGTCTGTATATAATGTTGGGATCCTCAAACTTTGACATGATGTGTTTTCCAATCATCCAACAACTAGCTTGTCTATGATCTTTGTGGCGAACATCCAATGAACAATTATGATAACGTGAATACTTTCAAATTTCAAATTCGTTACTTTCCTTCAACCGTACTGCTCGCAAACGCCATTTGTAAATTTCCTCAACACAAACTACTACATATGTACTCTTGTTTGACTTAGTGACCTTAAATTCGAAAGAGTTTCTTACGGCAAGCATTTGTAGTTTTGCCTGGAGATCCTTCTTGTTGTGAAAAATTTGGCTAACGTGCACATCCTCGGCATCAGGAATCTTAACTGATGTTCCACAAGAATTCGGACAAGCAACAACTTGTGAAATGCCAATAATCTCATTTACCAGTGTAAAAGGTGTATTGTGAGTAACATTGTCTTCATTTATCACATGAGAATCATCTATGTAGTTTCTGTGCACTACTTCCACCCCATCCCAATAATCATCACTTGTAAAGTTCACACATTTCACAAATTTGATTAAATGAAGGCAACGGTTACATATAATTGTCATCGGACTTCTCTTTTTGCATATTCAATTCATCCATGTCTCCCACATTATCCACAACAGATTTTGAATTGTATTCATGATTCTCTTGAACATTTACCGTATCAAGCTCCATGTCTTGTTGATCACCATAACCCTTTTCCACAAGGGTTACACAAATTGGAACTTGGTCATGCAAAGAGAGAAACCAACTAACATCCATATCACAAGTAATCTTCATTGGCGAAACTAATAATTTTGCCATGCCGGGAACAAGAAATTTCATCTCGATGTCATACATAATGGGATCAACCTTAACTGCTTTTTGGACTTCGTCATACAACTCCGTATAGGAAATAGTTTTTGATACAAAAATATTTGTTGCAGTGTCTTCATCATTCCCTATCCATTTCCAAATCCATCCAACTTGATCACTCTTTTCAAATTCAACAAAATAACAAATGACAATCATTGCACCAGAATCCATATCTGCAATTCAACAAAATATATATATAATATATTACTCCATTAGTTGTCAAAATTGAATACTGTAAAATACAACTTGAATAATAAACAAAAGAAAACCCACATTATTACATAACAGATTTTAAATAGAAAAAGATGGCGTTCTGCACATTAAATGTGTATATGCCGTTTAAATTTGTTTAAAAATAACAAAATGCTATAAAAGAATGTAGAAATGACTACTTTGCAAATAACTATATCAATACCCCCACTGTCAAATTACAACGGCACCTAACTACAAAAAAATGGCACCCAACTACTGAAACATCTACTAAAAACGGCACCCAACTACTGAAAACAGCACCATTCCGTTTTCATATTTCACAGCAAATTTTGCTTACCCAGTTTATTTTTTTCATAGTATACAACTAGAAAATAACAAGAAATCGTTAATTTTCAATTTATAAAGCATACCTTCAACTGTTTGAAATCGATTCTTGCTAACCCATTTCCAAAATTTGCACTATTTGGGTAGCCTTTGGTTCAAATAAAAGAAATTTCAAAATGTACTCAGTAAGTAAGAATAATGCATATGAAGAAGAAGAAGAAGAATAAAGTTGGATTTCAAGGTGGGTTTCATATGGTGAAAATGGGGTCGGTTGGAGACGTTAGAATGGAGGGGATTTAGGAATTCATATTTGGGGATTTGGTAAATATTGTCTCCAAATTGGACATGTTAGTCATTTCAATTTAAGGGTATTTATGACTTTTAATACATTACCAAGACCACTTGAACAAAAAGTATTCATATGGGCTATTTTACCAAAGATTATAGTTGACTAGGCTTTTTAACAAAATCCCCCATTTTTAATCAATAAAAAAATCATTTAATAATTAAAAATAATATCTATCGAACATTTAAAATAGATTTATATAAATTTTATACATTTTTTCAAAATTTCCAACAAGAGGATAAATTTCAAATGTAAATACTAAATGGTAAATAGATAGGAATTTTTGAAAGTTTTCCTTTGTTCAAAACTTCAAGAAGTTATTTTGAATTTATGGCAAACAAAGTGAAAAAATCAGTTTTTAAATTAAAATAATAATAATCACGCCTAGGTGCGCATTAGCGGTCAACGATTGTCGTTGACTATTAAATAAGGTGTCAAGCCACTTGACTTGACATTTCTACCACGCATCACGCCTCGACGACGCTATTTAGAACAGTGGTTATAACTCGGAGGGTAAAATTAAATTCTATTTGGTTCAACTATAAAAATTGATTAAAATTTAAATCAAAATAAGAATTAAATTTAATTATACATTGCATCAGTTGCATAACTTTCCAACTATAAATTCATTCAATTTTCATTAAAATATACTAAAAATATCTAAATCAAACAGGCCCTAAGTATCAATATCAATTTTACACATGAAACTAGATAGTTTTTACACATGAAACTAGATAGTTTTACATGCGATGTAAGGAAACTTCCAATATGCGTTTTGAAAATTGAAACTCTTTGAAACCTTTAAAGAGTTTACACTAATATTTTATATTTTTAGTAAAATTCAAAAATCTTGAGGAACTTCACTAAAAATATTAAAAAAACTTTTGACCAAAATATTTGAAAATTTGGGTTAAGATTTGAACATTATTGTGGACGTTTTGTAGGCTTCAACTAAGAAGTAACTTAATGAGAAGTTTTGTGTTTATGTCAAATAGGTTTTTTATTATTATATATTATATTTAAAAGAATAATTATAAATTTTGTACCACGACTCCAGTGTTTAGTCTTTTTTTATTTTTTTTTAAAAAACTAGTGTTTGCAAATGTCGTTCCATGTTAATTTTTAATTTTTTTTTTCTGCGAAACCTAAGTTCCATACGCAATGACAAATTGATTGGACCATAACTAATTTTTTTATTAGTTCAAGTGCGAAAAGGTCCGAATCTTTTCTACTTTTAATAAAAGAAAATGTGAAGTGTTATATGTCTCGTTTCACTTCAATTATTTAAATTTCGCGTGACAAAAATGGTTATTATTCTGATTACTCGTATCCAAATATTCTTACTCCTGTTCATTGTCTATCTCACACTCAAATAATACTTTTTGATCATTAACTGACTTGAAAGTCGGAGTATATGAAACCGCCTCCTCCATCGTTGGAGAAGTTCATGTGCACTAACGTTGTTCGAGTATGTGGGAACCTAATACTAGACAGGAGTAGAGTTGAGATCTGTTGGCCACGTGTTTCCACTGAATTTCTAGGTAAATAGAAATCCCTTTTTTATTTTTATTTTTACTACAACCTCATACCAAATATATAATATATCTACAATTCCTTAATGTACATTAATCCTATTACATTAATCCTATTCACTCTAGTAAGATCTATCAAACATGCCCCAAAATACCGAACTTGCTCTTATAGAAATACAAAAATATCTGTGTAGTTCTTAAATAATAAGGAAATTTAACATGTCAAAAGCTCTTTGAAAAGACAAATATGATTAAGTTATGAATCCCGAAAAAGCAGGATGAAAATCAGAGGCAAAAATGATTGGATGGTCTGTATACAATCCAGCTTAATAGGAAGAACAATAATCTAACAAACTGAACAAATCCCTTTACAAACAAAACCAAAAAAAAAAAAAGCCTCTCAAAGACATTTGGAGAGAACATAAATAAGAAAATAAGAATCCAGAAGAGAGAGAGGAGAATTTCTCAGGACCTCTCTGAGGTCCGAAGATCAATTACATTTATAGAGGAGGTTAGTTTTGGCTTTTGAATATTGATTCAAAACAGGTAAGAAATTATGAGTCAAAAGGGGAACAATGGAGACAAAAAGGAAGAAATGGTTGCAGTGGCAATTGACAAGGACAAAGGGAGCCAAGCTGCATTGAAATGGGCTGTTGATCATCTTCTCAGCAAGGGTAAACGTGTTACCCTCATCCATGTCAAACAGAAGACATCTATTGCCGTTACGAGTAATATTCTCTCGTTCTCTCTCTTTTTTTTTTCAAATTAGTAAATAGATCATCATCAGCCTTGACGGTGGGCCCACTAAGGTGATTTTGGATCGATTTGTTGCGTGCAATATTCTCTCGCTCTCTCTTTTTTCAAATTAGTAAATAGATTATCGTCAGTCTTGACGGTGGGTCCACTAAGGTGATTTTTGGATCGATTTGTTGCATTTTCAATGCGCGATTTGTTGCATTTTCAATGCGCGATCAGGGAGAGACCATGTTTGTACATGCAAGAAAGTTTGAAATCCTATCGAGACGAACCATCAACGTTTTATACTGTGAAACATTTGACATGCATGTTAAGATTGGAGATAAACTCCATTAATAAACATTGCATTGTATGCATGTCTGGCATTTTAGTCATAGACCTGGGAAAAATAGGATAGCGATACGAAGGTTCGACCCTTGGCCTTGCTCTATTTCCTTGGTCTGAAAATAGCACCATTCAACTTGCTTTCTGGACTAATTCATTTGATAATCAATTGTGCAAAATACTTCTCTACATATAGAAATCTTTCCCTTAAATCTCATGGACATTTTCTCCGATTTTGCTTGTGGATTCAGTAGGAAGTCAAGCTTTGTTCTGTGACAATGGCGATGGTGCAAACACATATAAAGGTCCAACAGATAGTATAGCCAAGGAGATGTTCCTTCCCTATCGTTGCTTCTGCACCCGTAAGAATGTAAGATCTACCCGTTGAAACACTTTATCTAAATCCTTTATCACAAGAGAAAAACATTTAATTATTTAAATTTAGTCTTCAACAAATCTGCACATTTTTAATAAGGCCCCTCACTGTAGCAGCGAGCCCCACATGTATTAAAAAAAATTGTTTGCTTGCGGCCGGCCTGTGTGTTGTCTGGTTCACAGCTCCCTGTACATGCAGCAACACTCTTTTTATAAATGGATTGTACCAAAACTTGAACCGCTTCATCTAAAAAATTCTAGATACCCCTTTCCTCTAAGTTTGCTTTCCATGTTGTCAGTTTAATGTCTAATAGATTATCCGCTATCATGTCCAGATATTAACTGTACTATGCAATACTAACTACAGAAGCCTTTGTTAAACTGAAAACAGATACAAGTTACCGAAATTGTTTTGGAAGATACAGACATAGCAAGAGCCCTTTGTGACTATGTTAAGAACAACTTGCTCGAGACTTTGGTGTTGGGTGCCCCTTCAAGAAGTAGCTTTGTGAGGTATATATTTAGCTGTTTCAGTTCATTAATATACATTGGAAATATTACTTACAATTATTAAACCCAGAAGATTCAGGAGTGTAGATGTTCCAAGCAGCGTTTCAAAGGGGGCGCCAGAGTTTTGCAGCGTATATGTAATATCGAAAGGGAAAATATCAAATGTGAGATCTGCCTCCATTGCACTCCCCAACCAACCTCCTCGTCCATTGCAGAATCAAACTTGCCTTCCTCTCACTTCAACTGATGCACGTTCATTGCAGAACAGTACACGAGGTCTACTTTAGAAGCATGTTTGGTATTCTGTATTGGAAGTGACTGAACAACTTAAAAGAAAAACAAAAGATTTAATATCTTATAATTATAGTGTCATGTCATATCCGATACTATATATGAAACATGTCTTTGTAGGTTTGTTGGTTTTCATATCTTTAAACAATTTTGACATTACTATGGAAAGCTAAATTGTCTTATCTCAACAGGTAATTATGTCGTCGATAAGGCGCCATTTTCACCTGTAACGACAATGGATGACAAGGATTCAATCAAGTAAGTTACTGGTAGATTTATATAAAAAGAAGTAATATAGATATTAACATGAACATATCGGATTGGACAGCACGTGCCAAGATTAAGGAAGAAAAAGAATTTGAATTTTGCATGTTGTTTTGTGTAATGGTTATCTAGTAATGCGTATTAAACATGCTAAAAATGCTTTGAGTGAGTGAAAATCATGAATAACTCAAACTACCTCTACTTACACAGGTCCCCATTTACTAGAGGTAAAATTTCAAACAGATCATACAGTGAGTTGTCAGCAGCAGTTACTGATATATCATTTGTGAGCTCTGGAAGGCCAAGCACAATCACCTCATTCGAGAGCCAGGAAACAAATATTGTCCCTCGTCTATCCAATAGCTCTGACACGGACGGTCGATTAAGTTTTGGATCTCCGTTTTCTGGATCCCGATCATCTGATGCAAATAGTAGTTTTGGAGTCTTTTCATCCAGCTCTCTGGAAAGTGGAAATTTTTCGTGGTCAGGATCCCAAAACCTGGTATGTATGTAAAAATACCAAATATGAAATTCATGAACTTAAAATTGTCAGTCCGAGAAAGGATATGAAAACATGAAAATCACTAGTATTATCAGCAATTATTAATCACGGGGCATTCCCCAGTCCAACCACAATGCACAAGATGTCTCTACATGTATATAAAGGTCGTTAGCATACACTGTCGGGTTGATATATGTTGGTCGTGTTGCATTTGTTATAAGTTAGAAAAAATAACAAGCTTTCTCATCTAAAACGAAATCTTGAAAATTAAGTAGAGGAAATTCTCGTAATGTTTTCATTTGAAAACTTTGAATGAAATGCAGTGTGTTAATGTAAATGTATTGTCTCAATTCTGCAGGACGAGGTAGATGCAGAGATGAGAAGGCTTAAGCAGGAGCTTAAACAGACAATGGAGATGTACAGCTCAGCTTGCAAGGAAGCATTTACAGCAAAACAGAAAGTAATGCGTCGAAGTTATGAAGAATAAATTCATATAGAAGTCACTTATCCTCTAAATAATGAAATAACAAAAGGATGTTAAGCACAAGTTCGATAATAACATTTTTCGCAGGCACTGGAGCTTCACCGCTGGAAAGTAGAAGAACAACAGAGACTAGAAAAGGCACGACTGGCTGAGGAAGCAGCATTAGTAATTGCAGAGAAGGAGAAAGCAAAATGCAAAGCAGCTCTTGAGAAGGCTGAAGCAGCGCAGAGGATAGCTGAACTTGAAGCACAGAAAAGGATCAATGCTGAAACGAAAGCACTCCAAGAATCAGAAGAGAGGAGGAAAGTAATAGATAAGCTGGTCCACAATGATGTAAGGTATCGCAAATACTCAATAGAAGAGATTGAAGCAGCAACAGACCACTTCTCAGAATCTCGCAAAATTGGGGAAGGTGGTTATGGACCAGTCTACAAGTGTTACCTAGATCATACACAGGTTGCTGTAAAGGTTCTTCGTCCTGATGCGGCCCAAGGAAGATCGCAGTTTCAGCAAGAGGTATGATTCTCCTAAACATTCAATTGAACTTGTAAAATTATCATCTCCTCTCTTGGAAACACGAGCTTGTGCACTATTGGCCTGTTTGGTAGACATTAGTAGACAAGACTAAACATCAACCATGACGCAGGTTGAAGTTCTGAGTAACATTCGACATCCCAACATGGTTCTCCTCCTTGGAGCATGTCCCGAGTACGGTTGCCTAGTCTACGAATACATGGCAAATGGGAGCTTAGATGATTGTCTCTTTCGGCGTGAAAACACTCCAGTGCTTCCATGGCAACTCAGATTCCAAATAGCAGCAGAAATTGGCACTGCCCTGCTTTTCCTCCACCAAACCAAACCAGAGCCTCTTGTACACAGAGATCTGAAACCAGGCAACATTTTGCTCGACCGTAACTTTGTAAGCAAGATCAGTGATGTTGGCCTAGCCAGGCTTGTCCCTCCTAATGTTGCCGACTCTGTTACACAGTACCATATGACATCTGCAGCCGGGACTTTCTGTTACATAGACCCTGAATATCAGCAAACTGGAATGCTCGGAATAAAGTCCGATGTTTATTCACTTGGAGTTATGCTTCTTCAAATGATAACAGCTAGGCCTCCAATGGGATTGACACATCATGTCGAGAGGGCTATAGAGAAAGGGACTTTTGCTGATATGCTGGATCCAGCCGTTCCAGATTGGCCTATAGAAGAGGCCTTGAAGTTCGCCAAGCTAGCTCTTAAGTGCACAGAACTGAGGCGCAAAGATAGACCAGATCTTTTCAATGTGGTATTGCCTGAACTTAACATGTTGAGAGCACTCGCTGAAGAAACAATTCCAAAAAATCACATTTAAGTGATAGTCCACAGGGCAACCTAAGTCAGATCCAATCTAGTTCTCAAATGAGTTGATCGTGTAAATAAGCTACATCATACGTGAAAAAAAACAATACAAATCCACAGAATTTCTCCTATTATTATGTTCTATTATTCGGGAATTGTTTTTCTATAGTGCCCTTTTTACATCCATAGACAGAAAAAAGTTAAAAGCTGAAAAACAGAACATAGATGTCAAACAAATCCATATAAAAAAACGTTATTTCAGATTATTTTTGGATTTTGATTATTTGTCAGAAGCTTAGTTTAAAAATAGAACCAAACTACCTCAGCAAAGAAGTCGATTATTGTGTATTTGGTTCAACTGTTGGTAAATTTCAATTTTACATATCCAAAGTGTTTTTAGATTATACAATGAAATAATAACAATAACTACGCGTAAAATAGTTAAATATCACAAAACTGCACTTTATTAGAGTCGTGGCTAAATATAATTGTAACCACACATTATCACAATAAAATAATTTTGCACGTAAATTCAAATTTTTTTTCTAATTTTTAACTATACATTTTCCGAAATATCATTTTTCCCAAAATTTATTAATGAATTGATTCAACCGTTCATTTCAGGTCGTTGATCGACCGGTTTATTGAGTCAATCTAATTTTTCATGGATCAATATCTTGTTTAATTAATTTAGACAGTCGATCCATAAGTTATTAGGTCGACTTGGCCAGTTGGGGTCAGTATTTATTCAAAGTTCGAATGAGACCGTTTGTAATTGCATATTTTATAGTGGGAGTTCTGCAATAAATATACTTCAAAGGGGCAAAATACAATTCACCCAAAAGTAACTTACTGCAAATTAAAAGTTATGTGCCAATTAATATTATTTGCTAAACATGGGGGACCAAACTGTTGATTCTTACATTTATTAGCCTCTCTCTGCTTCTTCTGCACGAAAACTTGTTTTTTAATTCTCTGCTCTTACTCATCCCCTTCTCATTCAAGATTTTTTTCTGCTAAATTACCCCAATCGATCGATCCGCACAGAACCACATCATGGACGTGAGCACAGGCGATTTCGATGCTCCCCACTCGATGGGAACCACAATCATTGGCGTCACCTACAACGGCGGGGTTGTTCTGGGAGCCGACTCTCGCACGAGCACCGGTAACTCCATTTTTCAACAATTTGTTTCCTTTTCAAATAAATTGAATTTGTGATGTTAGTATATAAGATATTTGATTTAAGTTTCACGTTTTTTTGTTATTTTGAAATTTTGGATTTGAATTTTGCAGGAATGTATGTGGCGAACAGGGCATCGGATAAAATCACGAAGTTGACTGATAATGTGTACCTGTGTCGTTCAGGCTCGGTGCGAATTTACATAACTTACTTTTGTTGTTTGTCGTGTTTATGGGGAAAAGAAACGTTATTGTTAGGTTTAAATGTGAAATGCGATTAGGGGAAATCTGAAATCGTTGTGGGTTTAATTTTTTTTTAACTACTTTTAGAGCTAGCTGTAGTTTGGATTTAAATTGAATATTCCTTTCATTTCGAATATTATTTTCTCAATGAAGAAGGTATGCAGATAGCCATTGAAGCTAGATTTCATAACAGAAGAAAATACCAAAAGAAAAATGTACTCAATGGTCTTTATAAGGAGCTTTTTTGCACTCCCAAACATGCTTAAAATTTGAGAGGAGTGCTAATGTTTGTGCATGGTGTACAGCGAATAGAACAATCTATTAAACATACCTGCCTGGAAGGAACTTCTGGATTATATTTTAGTGTTTATAATAAAGAATGCTCTAAAACATTGCTCTTTTAGTAAAGCTTTTGATTGCTAAAGAGCTGGTCAAATTTCGTTTTTAACCACACATTTTATTCTATCCACAACTTTTATCCACTATTTTCACAACATATCTAATATGACCAACACCAACTTTTATCAAGTTTTAATATCACACAGCCTCTAATAGGCAGCTTGCTTCTGAGATGGCCTGTCCTGTCCTTCATGAAAATATACCACAATTCTCTCCACTTGCCTGCTTTCCTTGATTTTATCCTTCTCTTTTGTAATTCTTTCTATTTGATTTGTAATTGTATTTGTTCTATCAGTCAGATCCTTCATTTTTTTTTTCATTGCCCTTCTTTTAGAAAATGTATATGGTTGAAGGCAGCCAGGAAAATAGTTTCCAAATGTGTGGCTTCATGGCTGTGAATCAAATCAAATTCTTGAAGCTTTTAAATTTCACTGGCATAATAAGGCAAACCATGATTATTATAAAAGAGCAGGTTTTAGATTTATTTTTTCTAAGTCTAGGCTGAGGATATAGACTTACTTTACTTTGCAAATTTTATCAGTGATAATTTCAGTAGGCATGTAACCATAAAATTAAAGAGTAAACTCTTAAATAGTGGAGCAAGCAGGAACCAATTAGTTGAACAATTTCCTCTTTTTCCAAATGTTGTGTGTGTGTCTTCCTTTTCTTGAGTAACACATTTTATGATGTTACTTTGTCAGGCTGCAGATTCACAGATTGTTTCTGATTATGTTCGCTACTTTCTCCATCAACACACGTAAGTAGATGTTCCTGCATTACTATCACTTACTTTGCATTCCACATGCAGTTTTTCATTGTGTAATGACATGAGCTAAATATTACTATAAATAAAGCATGTGGCACGCACCTTTAGGTTCCAGAAGTTAAATCATAGTTTCTCCTTTCTTATGGTGTATCTTCTTTTTAACCACCTTCATGGTGTCAACTTCTTAAGCACTCCCCAAAGTCGAATTGATTTATCTTTTGCTGCCCTGACTTGCATCCACTAAAAGAAAGCAATAGTCTTTTACATGATAGTTTACTTTCCAAGAAATTGTTACATTTTCGGACTAGCTTACTGGTTTTTGGTGGTACCAAGATTATATCAAGTAATTTTAAGCAGAGAAATATTCTCAACTTATGCTTCAGATAAATTTACATAAAAAAATGTGGAATTGTGATGGCATGCTTGTTGATGCAGGATACAACTTGGGCAGCCTTCAACCGTCAAGGTTGCTGCAAATCTTGTCAGATTATTGTCTTACAACAACAAGGTTTGTGTAATTTTTTTTTAATTTAAAAAGTCTGAAATCTACATATACTCTGCAGGTTCAAAACTGATTTCACCGTGGTGAAAAATGTCAGCCTGATTAGTCATTTTGTTATCAATTTTGTTAGTTTAGTATGTGGAAATTGAATCTGGAAATCTGAATTCATTAATATTAAGTGGGGGATACTATCTCTATGACCTATATCTCCCACTTTTGAAATTTTATTTGTTTTTTGTACACCGAGTTGCCACAAGAGTGATACCAGATATATGCTGCACCATAGTTGGGTGCTCTATAAGATGACAGAAGACATGAAATGCATTGTTTCCACTTCCATTTTTCTCATCGTATGTCAATAACTTCAGTAGCTAGTCCACTAAAGGAGAAAATAGATGAATAACGGAGTTCAAAATGGCAGGAAAGAATATTAAGATTAAGAAAATAGTTCTTTATTGTTAAAATATTTTCCTGGAAAAGATAATTTGTGCAAGAAATGTTTTTAAGGGATAAATGTGGTATTTCAAATTATCACCTTCTCTTGTTTGATATAGCTAGAGATAATATCATGTTGCTATCTTTGTAGGGTATAAAAGTTTCTCAACAATGGTTCCCTTGTAAACTTACAATAACTCTTTAAAGAAAATTCAGTCTATTCAGAGTAAAATTTGTAGTATGAGTTCGAAAGTCTGTAATATGAAGTTTATTGCACTAGTTTTTTTTATAAGCAATTAATTGAGCTACTTGAATTTGAATATTAGAATCCATACCGCTAATTTCTCCTTTTAGTAGTACTGCCAACACTTTAAAATTTTCTCTTGCTTCCTTCATCACTGATTGCCAACTTAGGTTAATATGAAGTTAAATTTAGAAGGGAGAAGTATGACCATGAATTTGAAAAAGATGGAAATGGGTCTCAAATATCTGCTGTAATATTGACCGTTTCTTTTGGAGAGATATTTTCTAGTGAAAAATGATTTTTTTGGAGAACGTGTGGTTGAAAGGTAGGAAAATGTTATGGGGCCCATAGAATGTGTGGTTGAACATGATTTGGGGAATAATGATTTTAAAAAATCTCTCCAGAACAAACTCTAAATTTTATTTTGACAAAAGTTGGCTTATCTTTTTTAATTTTAGAATTGTAACATAATTTCGAAACATAGAGGTACTACCAGTTCCTTGCACTTCCTAGTTCCTATATCAATTTCTCATTATGCAGTTGAATTAGTTTACTTCAGTTCTTGTATTGTTTTTACTTTAGGCTGAAGTTATCTTTTACTATTTGAAGAATCTACAGTGTCAGTTTTCTTGCAACCTAAAAAATTACAAAATATAGGAAGTTCTTACAGATTTTGAATGCGTTTGGGGAACTAATAGGTTACTTATAATTTCCTTATAATGCAAAAAATAGCGTGTCCCATTGAATGTATAAATACTAAGTGGATAGTAGTCATCAATGTGCGGTTAAAATTAAAGTTTGACTTTGACTTTGACTTTACGTTATGCCCCTGTTTGAGCTCCATTATCCAAAAATTAAGGTTTGAGCCCCATTATCCAAAAATTCATTTTTTCCAAACTAATTTTCAACCGTACATTATCTCAATAAAATTATTTTACATGTAAATCCAAAAAATTTCCCTACTTGTTAACCACACATTCTTCAAAGAAATATTACTATTACAAAATCTATTTCTCAAAAAATGGGGCTCAAACACAGCCTATAAGTAACTTATAAGGAAACACAAACATAATTTATATGTAAGCATTCAGTTTCTCTAACTAATGCTTCCTTAATTGTATTTAACTTTCTTGGGGGATTATGTGGGAAAAATATACATACAAATGGTTCCTCAGTTATTTGTTATACTATGCTTTTGTATGTATTTTACTCTTATGCCTTTTGTCTGAGAAATGTGTTGGAGATAGTGGTATTTTTCCTTTTTATTTTGTGATTGAAAATCCACTAATATATTGACTTTGCAGAATATGCTGCAAACCGGTCTCATTATTGGTGGATGGGACAAATATGAAGGTGGTAAAATATATGGAATACCTCTAGGAGGGACTATCTTGGAGCAACCTTTTGCTATCGGAGGTGTGATCTTCCTATCCTTTGCTTATAGAGTCACACTGTAACTTCACGATTTGTTAGCTTTGCCTAGTCTTTTGCGAAGTTCCTATCTGTTTTACCAACAGCAGTCTTATTCTTTCTCAACTGGTATTAGGCTTGTTGCTTTAGCTTACTGATATATCCTGTTGTTTGTAAAGTTTTTGAACTAAATATCTGTTATTTGTTTGCTCTGTATTTTGAAAGTGTTAGATGGTATTGTGGAAGTAGTAAATTGGTTTTAGGAAATAGGAATTTTAATTGCAACTAATGTATTCTTAACCAACTTTTGATAGTTGTCAATTTCAATGAAGGAGCTTTCCATTGGGGAGGTCCAGTTCTAGACCACAACCAGCTCTGTTTTAAACCAATGTAGATTTTTGTAGTTGAACCAATTTTTTTGTTTTGTTAAATCCCTTTCAATTTTTTGTCATATTTCGAGGATTTTAGGAACATATATGTGTATTGATTCGTGTGATATTTAATCACTAAATAGATAGTGTGAGTGTGCATATATAGTGAAACTTCACAAACTAATTAAAATTGTTCTTTAGACCTGACTAATTCAAAACTTAAGATTGTCAGTTTTCCACCCATCTCTCTTATCCTGATTGATCCACAACCAGAGGGGATCCAGTGCTCGCAATATGGCAGGGATGCTGCTACTCTTGGATAAGACAGATGTCCCCATCCTATGTAGAGACTTTCTAAGGATCTTTTTATTGATTATTTTCTTTTGGTTTTGCTTTAAATTAATGATGTACATTCTGGTACATATTTCCCATTCGGCGTGTTAGTTTTCCATCATCTAAAGGGTCGCTTTTTTGCTTGTCCAATGACATTGTCAGATGTCATCTCAAAATATTTTTTGACTTTTTATTATTCAAGTCACAAACTAATTGGTAAGTGGTTCGTCTCATGGTTGAGGAAAACAATTCCTGACAATTGTTCTGTTTTACATTAGGATCTGGCTCTACGTATTTGTACGGGTTCTTTGACCAGGCATGGAAGGAAGGGATGACCCAAGAGGAAGCTGAGGTTTGCATATTGTAATTTATATTTATGTCCAATACTATTAGATTTCCTACTTATAAGGGTCCAGGAACATATCCTCTCGAGTCTGCCAGAGTCTAGTATTTTCCAACCGTTCTGTTTGAACAAGTATATAATTTATGTTTCATCTGTGGGGACATTGGTTTGATCTATCTATTCTGTGTGAGGGGTTGTCGCCTCCAGAGAACCTCGGACTGGAAGGGTTGCTTTTGAAACTCACATGCATTGATTTGCTTCTGATCTTTGTGGTTTTCATCTATGATTAAAACCTCCTCAGATCTGTCTTGTTTTCATGGGAAGTTATGGAAAGATAAACAAATTATTTTTCCTGTTGGTCTATAGATACTTCAGTAACTGTGGGCTTGATTAGCACGTGTATTGTCTGACTGCTAATTTTGTGTCTTCCTCTGTCCATGCAGCAATTAGTGGTGAAGGCAGTCTCTCTTGCTATTGCTCGGGATGGTGCTAGTGGCGGTGTTGTTCGGACTGTGACTGTAAGTTAACTTGATTGTTTGTGTGTTATATATCCTCCCACCTGTTGATTCTCCTGCAGTTTCCTGATGTTGACGTTGGACATGAACTTCGGATCTTTCCTTTATTCTTTTTGAGTAAATTTTTTCTTTACTGTGAAGTAGTGTACGTGTTGGCTGATGAATAGATAAGAGCGTGTTTGGCTACGCTTTTAAAGTATTCTTATAAGTAAATATTTAAGTTTTAAGCTAATCCTTATTACCTTTTGTAATCGCAGATTAACTCAGAAGGGGTTACAAGGGAGTTTTACCCATGTGAGAAGCTGCCTCTGTGGCATGAAGAGCTGGAGCCTCAGAACTCACTGCTGGATATTTTGTCGGCAGGCAGTCCTGATCCAATGGTCAGTTAGATTATGATTTTACTTGGCCAAAATGTTAAAACATAACTGGTAGTTGGAAACAGTCGGATTGCATGGGATGACTGTAATGTTTTTTTTTCCTTGAAGCATTTTGCTCTTTCTTGCATCAAATTTCTGTTTCAGTAGTTGAAACTTGATTGCGTCTATTATCTTGATTTGCAACTTGACATATAGCAAGAGACCGTTCATTACTGACTTTTGGCTCAATTAGAAATACATCCACTATGGAGACAGAAGATATGCACATTAACAGTAGTGTTCTAGCCATTGAAATTGTGTATACTGATAATGGGTATGATGGAAACCACGGGAGTATTGCTTTTTTTTTTTTTTAGATGATTAAAAAGAAACTGTGTCTAGTATTCCTCTCTAATTCTCTTGTTTATAGCATTACTCGTATAAAAAATAAAAAATAAAAATTACCACTTAAAGATGTCTTTTATTATGTTCAAAGATGCTGTTTAAAAATATAGAAACTCTTTAAGACGTCCTAAGAATGCAGTCATGGTCAGAGGCGTAGAAGTTTCCAAGGATGAAAATGGAACAGTTTTATTATTTATAAATAAGCAACATACATTCTTAATAATCTCAGAATATTGCTTGTCAATAAAATTGAGCTACCGCCCGAAAGGAAAAAGAAAAAAGAAATGCCATCGCTTGTCTGAAACTCATTTCATGGAGATTTCGTTGACTGAAAATTGTAGACATGTCTGTACGCTCGGAAACTACACCATACAGATTTCAGCTCTTTCTTGCTAAAAGTACAATTTACTTCAGTGGCGATAATTTCTTTACATGAGAAAAAAGAAAAAGAAAAAGAGAGATTGTCAGATTACTCTCATAACAAGCAATTTCCTGCCAAAAGCTCTAATCTGTACCAGACTTGGTTGTCCCTAGTACAAGAAACAACCTCTGCCTGTGGTATCAGTGCGTGTTGTTATATCTTGATCTCGGATGGCTGTTACATTAATCCCTGGATGAGTTACAGCAGAACCCGGAAATGGCAGAAATTTGGAGTAACCAACTTCTACTGCGTATCATTGTTATGTTCCGACAGTGGAACTTTTAGCTAATTTACACCATTGTCTGAACTGCTACAATCTTGATTTGGAAGGATGCTGTTCCCAAAATCTCCATCCAAACTCATTTGTTGGACTTCTTGAGGTGAAAGGATCTTGATGCAGCGTACGCAGTTTACAAATTCCCTGAAAACCAACAAAGACCAAAAATATTTATTTATTATTGGCATTTTACCCAAGCAACCATTTGAATATTCAACAAAAAAATTGAAGTAAAACAAAACAGAACTTATAACTACATGATATCTTGGTCTGGAACTTAGGCATATATTTTTCTTCAAATTAATTAAGAAAGTTGTAATGAATATGATGATTTTGAAGACTTACTCCCAAGGATCATCCCCAACTAGCAGGACATCATTCTCATGATCCACATACACGAGTTTCCAACCAATTCTTTGCCGGTCCTCCAATTGTCCCTCTATGCCAAATCTGCGAGCCAGATCTTGTATAAGATCTTCATAACCCATGTAACGTGCAATATCGATTGATCTGCCGACAGCTCCTCGCTTGTACACCTTCACGTTAACATGCTTGCCAAGTTAGGCCTCCTCAAAACAAAGCAAAACAGAACAAGTATTAAATATATTCATGTCTTTGTAACATAGAGCATAAAAAAGCAACCTTTGTATATGTTCGCATTCGAGGGATCTGTGGTGGTGGAGCCCATGCTCCTCCGTTCATGAAGCTGTTATCGTTTATTGTGGTATCAATTGAGTTGAATATCATATCTGGAACTCCAAATGACTGGGAAACCATGGATGATGAAAGTTCAGGATGAGTTTCCTTGGGGTTTTCATAAGTGGAAACCATCTCTCCTCCAGGCGAGAGATTATTCGAGCAATCACCTGATCCCAGCATAGATTTTGTGATCAATGGGTCAGGTATTATGGGCATGCCTAACTGGTTGCCACTGTTAGCCCCAAAAGGAACGTTGCTGTTCCTTCGATCACCCTGAAGTTCCCTGTCCTGACTTGTGGCTCTAAACAATATTGACTGAGAATTGAAAGATGCAGAGTTGTTATGCTGTGCCTGGACATCGTTTTGAGAAAGAACCGATGTTGCTGAAGATGAACTATCCAAATAATCTATATGGGTTCCAGCAGTATTGAGATATGTTTGTGTTGCAAAATATCCTTGGTTCTGACTTTTGGGTATGTTCACTGAAGGCTTAATGTCAGGCTTTTGCTGCAAATCTTTAACTAAGTTACCATTAGGAGAAACGTTCTTTAAGCCAGTTGAACTCAACAGAGTGGCGGAAGACAGAGCCATCTCGTCCCCTGTTGTTATTGTGCTTCGGTTGTTTCTGCCGTTCATTGTACACTGAACTGCACTTGGACAGTTGTTAGTAGATGGTGAAGTTGAGCAAGAAGGAACCTCATCAGTAATCCCAGATTGACCTCGACCAACGGCTCCCTTCAACAAACTGCTATCCCCTGCAGAAAGCTGGTTGTTCATTGGGGTGGAAACGTTTCCCACAAATCCAGGCAATTCTGATTGTGTTCCAGATTGTTGATGTTGCTGAAGTTTTGGATGGGCAAACTGGAGATTGGTTTGGCTATTATTTCTGGTCATCTGCTGTGGGATAACGTGCGACTGCGGAAGCATAGTTGATTTTGATTGAGATGCCTCTGGCAGTTGGTCAGTCATAGACCAAGAAATTTTCTGGGAAACGTCTAAAGGCAGCTTCTGCTGATCCTGGTGTTGTGTCAGTTGGGAAGGTTGTGGTATTGCAGATTGCTGTGCTAAAAGTGATTGTTGTTGCTGGTGGAGTTTCTGTAAAAGTTGAAGCTGTATTTGGTTATCAGGTGCATGAAGCTGTTGACTTGCATGATCCAGGGATTGAAACGACATCAAATCCTGCTGCTGGACATGAGTCGGATTCTGCTGCTGTTGAGGCAAATTTTGAGGAAGACTTCTCTGAAGCTGATTATTAAGAATGGATTGTTGCTGCTGCAGAACGTTCTGAGCTTGGATCGGATTCTGTGACTGCAGAAGTTGCGCCTGAACTTGGCTTGTTGGTAAATTTTGATTCATTACATTTTGTCTTGGTGGTTGCATAGTATCAGTAAACTGCTGTTGTGTCTGTATAATCGACGCCAGTGGGTTCAATGTGGAGGCCAGGGGCTTTTGGAGCTGATCTAGTTGTTGTATGGGTTGGGCTGGCCTTGGGGTATTGAACTGTAAATTGTTATGCTGAGGTGCAGGGAAACCTAATTGACGCGAAAGATCTGCACCCGAAAAGTTTTGCAGAATGGAACTGGATAAAGGATTTAAACTGTTCGGCTGCATCGAGTTAGCCAGAGACGGGTTTTGCTGCATGTTCATCCACTGAACTAAGCTCAGGCCAGGCAGAGCTTGAGGATCCTTCATGCCGAAGTCGTCTCCAAGCCAGGGCATCGTCCGCCTGAATAGATTATTGGGATCAGACAAGTCATCATCTGCAAGGAGAAACATAATAAATATTACTCTTTTTTAAATGGATAAATGAATCATCTTATTGCATCCTCTTTTCCTATTACCTGGCATTCCCAGTTGCCCTGGGCGCTTTGAACAGAAGAAAGGTGTGGTGGGGCAGATAAAAAATGGAGCAGTTACTGGCTCGATCTCCCAAATAGAGACACGATTGCGCCTTTCTCTGGCAGTTGATTCGTCCCATCCAACCTGGTTACAGATAGTTTATCTACTAAAAAGGTGGGAGTAAATATTTACTGAAGGGCAGCGTATTTCACTTTTTTTACCTGCAAATTGCGCCATTGGGAGTTCTTCCATCTGACTGGATCCAAATCACTGATACCAGTAATTGTGCCCATGTATCTGTAGAAAGCATCAGCTTAGATGAGTGGACGGTAAGATAACATAAACGATATAATTTTGATTTTCCATCATTTTTATACAAATATAAGTAAAATACAGCATATTAACGTTGTTTTCGCTACCTTCTTGTTCCTGATTCCTCAGTTTCAAACATCATACGGAAGCGCATGCCAAGAGATATTTGGTTGCTGCAAACTGCTTTATAGTACTTGGCTAAAGGGATAACGAATTCTGATGGGCTAGCTCTGTTCAGATTTGAAAAACACCTCAGTAACCTCAGATAAGCAGCAAGAAAGTTCAAGCAACATTGTCTACACCAAAACGTTCATGACATGAACAGATTATTCCACAAGAATTAAGAAAATTTGATGACCTTGGATTGTAAAACACAGAGAAAGGACTATTGTTTGCGGCAGCATGAGATGCTGCTGCGAGAATCCCGATATGCATACTATCACTTGACAATACTGATGACGATAAGTTGGTTGGTTGTCTGTTTGCCCGTCTGATGCCCAACAGAATCTGCTGCTTTTCATCCCTGTTCATGAGAATGAGACTATTGGTTATACCATTCTTTGGACAAAGAATAATTAAAGGTACATGAGGGAGAGAAGAAAAGAATTCTTTCAGAAGCTTAAAACATTACCTAATGAATAAAACCGAGTCGCCAGCAAAAAGCCTCTTTCCACTGACAAAAAGACTCCATCCAGTCGTAAGCAGGTGACGTTTTGGTTGTCCTGAGATATTAGAAATTGCAACATTAAAGGAAGATGGAACTCTATCAGTAGCTGTAGTGTAGCAATGGAGTAAACGTACCTCTGTAAATATGGCGAAATGTCCATAAATTATTGTGCAAATCCCTAGCCACGAGCTCTTGAGCAGGTGGTTGCATTGTGAAATCCTAAATAAACGAGTATTCTTCTACATGAGCTGTAAATAAAAAGATGGAAGTAGAGAAGAGGAGGACTTTGAAAGAATGATGATTCATCTTACGAACCAAAGGAGGAAAAGTCTTTTCTGCTGCACGGCACGGCGAGGTACAGAAAAACCACCATGAGTGCTAGTATCACTTGCGGTCAAGGTTTTGCAGAAAAACTCCATTTGAGGTTTATTTGCTTTCATCGAAAGATCTGATCTAAATAAAGCATCCTTATCAAACTGCACAGCATACGACACAAACTCAGTTTTCTATATTGGACTCTGCAGAGCTTAATTATATTATTCACTTATCCCCTCGACCTCCAATGTATCAACCTAGTTCAATTATGGGGTATACTGGTCAGTCATATCTTTGTATTAGGTTGGCCAAGTTTCCCACATTACATAAAAGAATTCCAGCGGCTGTTTATTTCACTTAAAACTCGACTTGCAAAGATGCAAATAAGAGAATGAAGTTTCACTACACTATCAACTCTTTAGTTAAAACAGATGCCCACCGAAGGAACTGGTTGGAGTGTCATCTGCGCATAAACTTCATCCGTTTCCGAGTCAGCCTAAAAATTCACACGAATAAGTAGTGTCATTATTGACATGGAAATCGAGGTAAAATTATCGAGTTGTTCAAGAAAAAATGAAAGAAGCCAGGCAGCATACAAGCAAAGTGACATTGTGAAGAAGGCATAGTAACTTTGAAGGAAGATTTGGATAGCTCGGAATTTGCGCATCCATGTCCTTTTTCATCGATGCAGCAACCTGAAAACATAACTTTAGATACAAAATGTAAATTTCTCCAGCTGTTTCACTTATAATAACAGAATCGCACAATAGATTGTTCAGTAACATGCATTATAAATTCAGAATTAATAATCATATTTAGACTTTACTAATATATTTTATCCAAATATTATAATTTTAGCCGAGTTCAAGTCTCGCTGTCATTCTGTCTCAGAATACTACATAATAAATTTATACTCTAACCTCATGAAGCAGCCAACCCATCCCAGCACAAGTGGGCAAGTTAACATGGCCCAATATATATCTCTTCCTAGTTAACCTTTGACAAAATCAAAAGGCACTAAATTTCCAGATCATATGATCTGATTATTTAATCCAAATAACAGATCATAAAAGCTAGGAGCGATGTACCAAAATAAATACTAATAAATAATGGAAACCATGCATGTGATCAAACTCTGCTACAGAATTAGCAAAGCAATTGTCTGTCAGTCACAAAAACCAGCCAGCTCGTAATTCCACTGCCCGGTCAACCTATGGGACCGAGCAGGGACGAACTGAAATCAAGAGCGACTAGGCCTGTTTGTCACCCTTAACCAAGAACCAGGGCACGGTCCGTCACCAGTCAGACCATGGTTTTCATGTGGGCACTGGTCTTGAGACATGTCAAATGAAGCTAGGCCCTGTTTGATTGACCAAGTTTTCCGTGGAAGGTGGAAAACGTTTTCTTACTTTTTACTATTCACCTGTTTGATTGCACTAATTTTCCAGGGAAAACGTTTTCCAACGTTTTTCAAGGTACAAGCGGTTGATGCACAAAAGCTAGAAAACGTTTTTTCACCATAGTGGTGGGAAAACGTTTTCCAACTTTTTGACAATTTTTTTTTTTTTTTTAATTTTTTTTAGCAATTGGAACACATTCCAAAGTCAATGGTAAAAAAATTTATTCATTTAATTGACAATATGTGTAAAAAACAAAATCAAACGAAAAATTTGCCAGGTGAAAAATTATATCAATCAAACACCATTATTACAATTCCCTGTAAAACGTTTTCTAGGCAATTCAATTCCCAGCCATTCATTTTCTTTCCACCCGTTTTCCACTTGCAATCAAACAGACCCCTACTGTTATAAATCATGATAAGAAAAAGAACCTGTTCACTGTGGCCTTGAGGGAAGTAGACGACGTGGGTCCCGGCGACCGGCATGTTGACAAGAGGGCCGGCGCACGCTTGCCATAGCTCTGGGTTTATTGTGCTCTTCTTCTCCACTACAATTAGCCATTCAATCAATTCCATTAAATAAAAAGCAAATATTTTCATGCTTATTGTGATATATAAATACATAATACATTTATAGATTTGTAGAAAAAGAAGAGGTGGTGGGAAGTGAGACCTTCAGCTGCGACGGAGGTGGAGGTTGATGTGGCCGCCGGTTGAGCTCCGGCACCGTTGGCCGGTGTCTTCATTATTGTTCTTGTATTCAGCTAAAATAAATGGGCAGAGTTTCTGAGCTGATATTCATACTGGCAGAGAAAAATCAGAGCTCCGATTTGACCCAAAGGAAAGACTCTTAAACTAGCTCAAAGAGTCAGCTTTCCTTTTCAGCTAAGAAAAGAAATTCTTTTGGTAATCAAAATGTAGAGGCAAAAAGAAAAAAATGAGTAAACTTTTCCGGTGAACTTCTCCGGGGAGATAATTTTTACGGCGAAAATGAAGAGAGAGAGAAAGGGGAGACAAAAGGGACTCTGGAAAAGGAGGGTATGCTGAGTGTTTGATAGACCAAATGCTGCTATTTTACTTTAAATTGCCCCCTCTTCCATAAACACACAAACTCTCTCTCTATATCTACCTGTACGTATTGCTTCCTCTTCTTCTTCAGGAGTAAAGGCTCTCATTTGCAGTCAATCTCTTTCTTGTTTTGAGGACAAGGACCAGCCTCAATCAATCTCTCTCTCTCTCTCTCTCTCTCTCTCCACTCAAACTTCCACCTTTTTTATTGCGCATATTCTCTCTCTCTACAGATATATAGATAGATACATATTTATGCTGCCTGAAAAAGTTTTGAGTGGTAGGGATAATGCCCTAAACTTAAGGGGAGTGAATATTATAATTTAATTTGTTAATAATTATGCTGTGGTTATTGTGTTTTTTACTTTACTGTCACGTCCGCAGTCTGCATTTTCACTCCATTTATTTATAATATTGTAATCAAAATATTCCTTTCAAAAAATAAAATGAAGGCATTTGTACTTTACACGTTCGACTATTCGACCCAATTGACGCCCTCATATAGGGTCGCCCACTTCCGATAAATGTGTGAACTCTATCCCAATGTAAGAGAGCGGGTGAGATCGAATAACAGGACGTGTAAACGTCCAGGTACCTATAGCAAAACTGGAAAAAAAAAAAAACATTTTAGTAAGATTCGATAAAATATATTATTTAAAAGTTGATAAAGATTACCGATTTCATAAGATATCATAGAAAATCAATGTGAAAAAAAAAATAACTTTAAAAAATGAGAACCAAACAAAGGCTCTCTCTCTGGTTGTTTATTTTTACTATAAATTATTATATTTTTGCTGGAAAAAAAATAATGTTTCTTCTACTGTGTGTTTGATGTTGATTTTAATGAGAATAGAATTTTTGAAATAGTGATTGATGGAAAAATATGTGGTGAAAAATGATGAAAAGTTTTAGATTTGTGTGTAATATTATTTTATTTGAAAAATGTGTGGTTGAAATGAAGAAAGAGAAAAAAATGAGAATGAGAATGAGGATATAATGGAGGCCAAACGGGCCCTTATTTTCTATCACACATTTTTCAATAAAATAATATTTTTCATCACATCAATAACTTTTCCTTCTTTTTCAACCATACATTTCTCATTATATCACTATTTAAAATACATCATTTCTCCAATAATCTCCATCGAACACACCCATAATTTCTTATCAAATTTAGAGTGGATCAATGGCGAACTACACATTATACAAATATGCAATAAAAAAATATTATTTATAACATATAAAATATAATCACGTGATAATAATAAAATTTAAAAAAAAAAAAAAAAAAAATTTGTCCACACACACATATATCTATCTATCTATCTATCTATATACTCTACTAGATGAATTTAAAATTCAAGTGGGAATATGGGAATAATACTTCTCTTTTTTTAACCTCATTACCCTCATTAATTATTTGAAAAGGACTAGAGATTTGGCCAAATATTTAATTACCCATTATTTGAAATTTTAATGATTGGAACCCCAGACTGGACTAAATACCAATTTCTTGTTGGAACATGTTTGGCAAATGCGTGGTTAAAAAAAAAAGCGTTTTGAGATTACTTGTAATTTAATTTTATTGAAAAATGTGTGATTGATAAGAAAGAGAGAGAAAATTGAATTATAATTTTAATGGTGACCAAACGGTTAGGTCCGATTTGAAAATTGACAGTTGAAACAGTTGATATAAAAATTATTATGGGTTTGCAATAATGTAGGAAAAATATTTATCAGAAAATTGGGGATTTCTATGGCAAACTGCTCGAAAACAATTGTAATAATTGAGAAACCTTTATTGAAGACCATTATTGTGCTTGTTGGAATCCCATTTTTGGTCTCTAGGGTTGAAATTACTATAATGTTTCCTTACAATGGAGTTGCAAATTATTTGGCTATTGGGAGTTGTCGTGTCCAAATAGCAAAATCTTGGTTCAGAAAGTAATCTTAGGGCAATAGGGTTTTCAAATGTTCTCTCACCAAAGTCTCTCACAATCTAAGGCTTCGTTTGACATAACGTTTGAAAAGTCGAAAAGAGTTTTTAGAACATAAAAGCTGTTTTTGAACTCGTTTAATTAATTTTATGAAAGTACTTAATTAGAAGAGTTTTTAAAGAAAATTGATCTAATATAACTTTCTTTAAAAACACTTTTGGAATGAGAAGTTATTTTAAAAATTAATTTTCAAACAAAAATAAAATAGTTTCCTTCAAAAGTTGTTCTACAAAAAGTAAAAATAAATGTCATGTCAAATAGGTCCTAAACGTCCACGTACATACTTCTTCCTCCTCGATAATGAGGTTGTAACTTTTTATACAAGGAGTTGGAAGGATCTTACCGATCTAGAAGTTTAATGTTTGTAACCATTCTCAAATTAGTAGGCAGATAGAAGTCTATGACGAACTCTCCAGCTAATACACGGTTGGTTGGCTTTATGGCTACTATACATGTAAGAGTATTTTCAAGAGATTCTATTTTTAAATAACATATTTTATCATTTGAAAAGTATCTATAAATATATAGAATTAAAATTTTAAAGTACTCCAGCAATCTTTTTATACTTAACACTTAATTTTACTGCTCTAAAAAATATTTATTATTTTTCTCCATCTTTATTTTAACTAGCAATTTTTAGATTATTTTCTTATTTTCTTATATTGAAAATTGAAACATTATGAATGCATTTAACTATAGAAAGTTAGTTTAAATAGTCTAAAATAGAAAGTATATTATATTTAAAGAGTCTCTTAAAAATACTCTAAATCCTTTCTAAAGTTAGTTAATTCTAATTATCAGATTTTAATTAAAGAATGGTATTAATATAGTTGCATTAAATCGAATCATGTGGGAATCAAGAAACTTTAATTACTTGCATTGACTGCAACGTGGCGTGGCGGTTGACGCAATGCCTATGAGATGTTGACAGCTTGACTTCCTTCAAGTATTTTAGATCGTTTGATTTGTAATTTGAATTAATCTACATATTTGTACAATGAGTTTGACAATGTGTAAAGTCTAAAGATCATTGTTATTAAATTCAAAAGCGATCTTTCAAATTAATGAGCTTGATATCTGTCAACTCATATATTGTCAAATTAACTGTACTAATAGCATGATTCTTGTAATTTTTTTAATTTTATAATTTGCGCCCACCATTTAGTTTGTTTGTCGACCATTATTTGAGAAATTAAAGAGTTTTAAATTTTATAAAATATGTGGTTAAAAAATAAAGAAATTTTATTAATTTTGATGTAAAATATTTTATCGTGTGAATATGTGGTAAAAAATATTTCAGTAACAAGCAATTTTAAATTTTAAATGGTGACAAAAGGGACTTATTTACATTTCCCCCATTGTTTATAGAGTATCATATATTTAAATCTCCCTATACTTCCTAATTCCTAAAAGCTGACCTTTCATTCTGATCCACGGTACTTTTTTTCCTCTTAATCTCATGCTAATTTAATTTCTAATATTTTGCCATCCCGAGTGCTCAAACTTATTAAATTATTCTTGTTTGAAATTTTGAAGAGTATTTTCAAATCCTACGCGATCATTTGGTTTTAAAGTATGTACGTTATGTAACGTGTTGTTTGTATCCAAACTCTCCTCAATAGCTTCGTTGCAAAGATAATCAAAAGATCACATGTAGATACAGTAATTATGTAACGATCGAATATTATATAAATTGACAAAAAAAGATTATAGAGAATTGAGATTCCATTCCAAAAGGTTAATCTTGATAACACAATCATTTATAAACCTCTTATTTACCCCACGTCTAGATGTGTGATTTTGTTTGTTTCCCAGCAATGCTCGCAAGCAAATAGAATTGATCTACTGCTTTGGCTCATTTTAGATAATCATACCTAAAGTTCTCTTAACATGTCAGTAGTGAAATTTTTTTATTCTATCTATCGGGAGCGGGAGATTTGAACTGCTCAATCAAAATACTAGTGTCTCAACCTCTCCTTAATCAGTAATCTAAAGATCTCCTTCCTCAAATAAAAAAAATTATCACACGTCTATCAATTCTAAATCTTCAACATGTTAAGGTCACCGTTTATATGTCAACTACAAAGTTTTTGAAATATCATGATTAATTGGGGTACATACCCTCTTTCAATTGTGAGATCCATCTTGTGAATTTTCACGACTAAATTTGGAACTTAAATTTGATGTCCCAAGTTGAAAATTGGGATTTTATCTCAAAATGTTAACATTTCAAGTGGAGTAGATCTATCTCTCATAAAATATATTATTGTCTTTTTATTGGCAATAAAAATTTGAGAGAAAGACAATAAGACAAGAAGTTCGAGACATTAATATTTGAGTAATACCATTTGGTCCGGCTCAATACCAGAACCAATAACCCCCCCCCCCCCCCCCCCAATATGAGACCTCCCTGGCTAGGGGGTCAGGCTTTGAGGCTGGCCCCCTAGCATAATTGTTAATATTTCGATTCTAAGATCAAAGTCTGTAATTTAGAATGCAGTAGTTAACTTTACACGCGGCTTGTTTCGTAAACTTTATATATTTAAGGTATCTACGTAAAGGAACGAAGGATATATAATTATTTTTGGCAATCCTAATTTTCCCATTGGTGCAGCTTTTAGGCCGTGTTTCCTGGAGTTGTGCGTGGTAGGGCCCAGTGGTTGGACCAATATGTCAACTGCAGATAATTTCATCCCGGTAATTATATTTTATTTTTAGTGTCACCAATGATATTTTAATTTTATTCAATTGAGTAATTATATTATAATTTCAATTTCAATTTGATAACTCTACTTCTATTTGATTCAATCAAATAATTATATTTCAATTTTATTTCGATTAAAATAACTTCATCCATTTTCACCGTCAGAAATTGAAAACATGGTACTCAATAAATGATGGTCATAGTGCAATCGACCAAATGATTATTATTTCACTTACAAGTAGAGCGCCTCTTCTGAAGCTTTGTAACATAAAAGAAGGGATAATTGTAGCAACGGTCCTTAATATTTCACTTTTTTGCAGACTTTACCTTAACGTTTTATGTCATCCAAATCTTTCAAAAATCCATACATGGAGTCCAAATAGATGGAAACCATCCATCTTTCTGTTAGTTGACCAAGAAAAATAGATTTTGACTAATTTTGATCAATTTTAAAAGGACAAAAACTAACTATACATTTTTCTCACATTAATATAATTAAATAAAAATTGAAAAAATCATCATCTCCCACAGTTATCACCTTCCACGATCCTATCCAAACCTCACATCTAATCCCAAAACCAAAATCACTATTACCCACCATCGTCATCGTCGTCGTCGCCGCGATCACCGCTAAACCCACAACCACCATATTCTCCACTACCAAATGGAACCCAAATGAAAAATCAAATTTAAAACAAATTCATCTCGTCATCCGCTCCAATCGTTGCTGCTCTATCCAAAATCACTACTCTATCTAGTTGTTGCTCTCCATCATGCCATTGGTCGGAAATCACCCCATCTGGCGCATACAAAATCTGGAAGTGTGATGGCAACCATCGGGCAATAACTCTCGCCAGCTACAATGGCCTCAAAAATGTACCAACCAAAGCTTCCACTTTATCAATAACATCGATCACATTCTCAAGATCCCCCTGGCTCCCTCCTCATCCTTAACCACGACGACAATTTCCTTTGTTTTAAAGTAATTTGGGATTTTCATTTGTGTTGTTAATGTGGTAAATTGGTTGAAGGAATAGCTATGGTCGTAGGTGAAGTTGGCGATGCTGGTGTAGTCAATGCGATGGTAAATTGATGTTTGATTTTTGTTGTTAATGTGGTAAATGGAACCACCATCTAGATCCGAAGCGAGATCAAGGGGACCAGTGAAGAACTTTTTGGGAAGTAATCAAATTACTTCCTCCATCGGACGGTAGTGAAGAAATTGGAAAGGAAAATAGTCAAAATTGCTTTCTCCATGGGACATCATTGAAGTATTTTGGAAGTGAAGATGGTGAAACCAATCAACTTTTGCAAACTTTTGGGAGTTGTGGCAGCGATGGTGGCTCGATAGTTTTATGGGGGGTGTGTGTTGATTTTTTAATTTAATTTTTTAACTTATTTAATGTGAGGGAAAAATCAAAGTACTATGTTATCCTTTTTAAAGTCAAAATTGATCAAAATTTGACTTTTTTGATCAACTAATGGCAATATAGATGGTTTCTATCCATTTGGATCTCAGGTGTGAATTTTTGAAAAGTTAGGGACTATGGCTAATACAAAGTGGAGGTTAAGATAAAGTCTGCAAAAAAAAAAAAAGTGAAAGATTAAGGACCGCTACTGCAATTATCCGTGAAAAATAATTATAATTTTAGTGAAATGAGTTACGGCTCTCAAACTTTGACTATCACATCATTGATTCTGGTCATTCAAATGGAAAAAAAAAAAATAGATGAAGTTATCCATTTCAAATCAAATTAAAGTATAATTATTCAATTGAATAAAATTGAAGTACAATTACCTATTAACGAAATACAACTTACTCGATACCCATTTTAGGATGTCATGTTACAAAATTGTGATTATATTTAGGGGTGTTAAATTGGGCAAACGGCTTGTCCCACTAGTGCCCAAGAAGAGCCAAGTAGGAAATCTTATGTAAATCTCTGTTTGACTCGCACGAGTTGGCTTGGCTCACTCCTTCAAGAGACGAGCCAAGGGACGAGCTTGTGGGACAAGCCAAGCCACACTTCGATTGAACAAGCCAACTTATCTAATGGGCTGAATCGCGCCCAACATTGGCGAGCCAATCAACTCGACTTGGCCTTTAATACCCATTAGTTACATTGCTATATAAAAATGTTGAGATCAAAGAGATTTATAAAATCTCATTTACTAGCTATAGATGCTCCATCTTGTATTAATATCTTGAATGACAATCTATTAACATTATATAAATGACACGTCTGAAGCGTTGTAACATTCGATTCTAAAGAGAAAAACTCTCCAAAAAAAGGTGCAAATAAGAAAGATGATCCTAATTGGAGGTACATATTCTTAGAAAGTATATGAGCATAACTAATTATAAACCCTAGAATTGATTCAAGTACTTGAAATATTGAAAATTGAGATCTCTTATAAGTTATATCATTATGAGAAAGAAGTAAAATCGAGAAGAAAAAGTTGTTAACAATATTTTTGTACATAATGTTCTACTTCATATTTTGAATAACAAGGATATCAAAATAAATTCGTCAAAGTATATTGATGATTGATCGAAGAAATATTTGGCCAAATAAAAGATTTAATCCTAGTAAAATTAAATTTACTAGAGAAACCTGAAGTTTTGGGACCTATAGTCTGAAAATTATAAAGGTGTATACTTGTGCCAAAATGAAATGAGAAAAATAAAATCGTAATATGTAATGCTCAACTTTCAACATAGTGAATTTCATAAAGATAAAATCGTAATATGTAATGCTCGACTTTCAACATAGTGAATTTCATAAAGACTAGTTGATGCAACACTAGTCCATATCTTATTATCCCAACGACGGAAGAAATTTGAAATGTGATTATAGTCAACTCATCTGGCATGAATATTAATGTTACCTTGAAGGGCTTAATATGTCTAAAAACGAAAAAGTCAAGCAAGGGTCACCATCCTCCCCCATACTATTCTCCACCCGCTGGCCTTCCCTCTTTCTATAATAGATCAAAGAAACAAACATCCTTACTTCACTTACTATTCCCACCCGGCTCTCATCAAGCTATCTAGTTTATATTAGGGTTGGACATGGTCCGGTTCGGTTCTGAAGAGAACTGAATATAACAAAAAAAATTCGGGTATTTAGTAAATGGAACCGTCGGGTCCAAATATAATTATGAACTCGTTCGGGTTCGGTTCGGTTCCATTCGGTTCTGTGCCATTATTAAATTTTTTAACATTTATAATAAAAATAACTAATGACACGTTCAATCTTACTTTTAAAAATTGACGTAGTTCAATTTAATAACATATAAATAACAAGTTGTACAATAAAATTAATTTAAAAATGTATACAAATACCAAAAAGTAAATACTAATACTAAAATATCGGTGATCCATTCCATATCAATAATTCATTTATTTCAAACATTCAAATCTACATAAAATAAAGAAATATAAATTAGAAATTATAGAAATAAAAATTCTTTAAAGTAAGTATTGTTAATACTTACCAACTATTTGTTAATTGAAAATAATTTGTTAATTTGCTAATTTATTTAGAAAAAATTAAAAAATTTGATTTATATAATATAAAAAATTTAAAAAGATTCGATTTTTGTTCGATTTTTCGTTTCTTGGTCTAGAACCGAGAACTAGAGCTGGACAAAAGTCCCGAACAGAACCGAACCGAACCGAACCAAGCGGTTCTTCTGAAATAAAATACCCGAATGGGTACGCGAATCTAGAACCGAAAGTTTCGGTTTGATTCTCGGTTCTAGACCAAGAACCGAATCTTTTTAAATTTTTAAATTTTTTTATATTATATAAATCAAATTATTTAACTTTTCTAAATAAATTAGCAAATTATTTTCAATTAACAAATAGTTTGTAAGTAATAACAATACTTTAAAGTATTTTTTTTTTATCTCTATGACTTTTAATTTATATTTCTTTATTTTATGTAGATTTGAATATTTGAAACAAATGAATTATTGATATAGAATGGATTACCGATATTTTAGTATTAGTATTTGCTTTTTGGTATTTGTATACATTTGTAAATTAATTTTATTGTACAATTTGTTATTTATATGTTATTAAATTGAATTACGTCAATTTGTAAAAGTAAGATTGAACGTGTCATTATTTATTTTTATTATAAATGTTAAAAAATTTAATAATGGTATGGAACCGAATGGAACCGAACCGAATTGAACTGAACCGAACCCGAACGAGTCCATAATTATATTTGGACCCGACGGTTCAATTTACTAAATACTCGAAAATTTTTGGTTTGGTTCGGTTTTGAAGACATGTCCAGCCCTACCGAGAACTGAACCGAAACTTTCGGTTCTAGATTCGGATACCCGTTCGGGTATTTAATTTCAGAAGAACCGCTCGATTTGGTTCAGTTTGGCTCGGTTCGGTTCGAGACTTTTGTCCAACCCTAGTTTATATATAAAAATCTCTCTTTCGCTACGCCCTTTAGGTGAGTGAAGTTCCCCATGTTACAGTTTCCAGAAGTTCTTCCATCCCTCCATCCGACTGAGGAATCAAGCACTTTCGAACCGCAAGGACTAAGACTAGGGATCTTCTTCGTGAATAATTCAAGTGATATTATCATGAGAGAAGTAAATACACGTTGTACTCTTTTTTCCTTGGCCAACGTTTTGTCCCATTGAATTTTTCTCGCAAGATGTTTAATGAGACAATGTAGTGTATTAAAAATATATTACTCTTTCATTATGGTTTTTCCCACAAGATTTTTCCTAATAAGATTTTAATAAGGTATTCTTTGTGTAATGAATGTCTATAACCTACAAGACATTTACCCTTAAAATAATATTCTAATATATATGAGATTTCTGTTACAAACTCATAATAACGTATAGCTTCACAATGCAAGTATATGCTTGTAATGCTTGACGTTTGACCGAACAGATTGTCATGCATTATGTATTTTAGAATCTTCCACATGAAGATGATATTGCTGGAAAGCTATTATCAAATACACACGAAACATATTTTACAAGAATTGTAATATTGAAGACAATGATGTACAAAACATGGATGGCTTGAAACAAGGATTTTCTTTATTGAAATCATAGAGAGTATTTTTACTCTTTTTCGTCAACTCAAGTTTTGTTCCACTGAATTTTCTTGATAATGTTTTAATGAGACAATATTTACTGTTCCAATTTTGTTATAATTATTTGTATTATTTTTTTTCCTTTATTTGGTATTTTTATCACATTGAGTTTTTGCCAAAACATGTTTTGAATGAGACGATTATTGTGCAATTAATCATCAAATGGAGAGTATTGTAAAACTATGAGATAATTATTGATGACTGTTTAGTCTTTCATAATACATATATAAGTCGTGTCTACTTTAGAAGAATCTATTTTACAATAATTGTAACTCTTATTTTGAGCCCTATATATACGGAACATTGGTTCTCAAAAAAATACACACTTGAGTGTTGACTTTCTCTATTTTCTCTCTTATTCCTTTAGTTTAATCATTATTACAGATTGTTTGAGGACTTAAGTTTATTTTTCAAGTGAAGAAATCAAATTTAAATTCTATGAGCATCTCCAAGACTCTCTAAATGCAAAATAATTTCTATTTTAAAGAGCTAATGCTTAAATTTTTTTTTAAAAGACTCACTTATTTAACTTTTCAAAATAGATAGTGAGTTTGACTCTTTAAATTAAGAGAGTCAAACTCACTTTTTTTTTTTAATGTATAATGATCGCATTTAGTAAATCACATATTTCAATACTTTGGTTTTAGACCATTCAAACTTCATTTAAATTGATTAATCAATGACATATAAAAAAGTACGTTAAAGAGAAATTAATAAATGTTTCTTGAGAAAAATAAAATAAATGGTCAAAATAGAGAGTTGAAGTGCATAAAAATTTTGACATTCTAAATTTAAAAATATTATCTATAATACATAAAATACTCTTTATGAATAAAAATTATCTTGAAGATGCTCTAATGCAGTAATGCTTTAGGTAAATTTGGCGAGCTTATTCGCAGCCGAAAACCAGGCTGTTTTGAAGGAGTTGGCATTATCTTTTATTTTTTATTTAACTGCCAATACCCAAAAATATATCTTTTACAAAGATTTTAACAAATTAAATTAAATTAAATATTCTAAAACAGTAGTGAAAGAAAATAAAGGTAAGCATTGGACAGCACAATCTCGCACGACGGCTTGTTTTATATTGTTGTTGTTGTTATGCTGTAGCGTATTTAGTGACTGCTTTAGAAGAACGCTTTCTTTGCATGCATGCGTCTAGGGATTGGTGCTGCCTTTGCGCCTTTAACCCCTCCTTTTATTCTGCTTTTGGTTAAAATGAATTATAACATTTTGTCTTTTGGATTTGACAAAGAATCACAACCTCTTTAGTTCGTCTTATACACATTTATTATTGTCGTTGGTGGTTCAGCTGCAAGTTGTAGATATCTTGTCCCATGTTTTGTTGTGAACATGGTTAGATTTACGGCAATGTTTTTATCAATGTTAAAAGAATCAAGGGTGCGTTTGATTGCGACCATGAAATTTGTATGAAAAGAAAATAAATTCTAGATAATTGATTTGCCTAGAACTTATTTATATGAAAATTATTAATTAAACGTGTTTGATTTATTTAGTTTTTAACCTAAAAAACATTATATTCTTCTATTTTTTATTGGTGAGTAAATAAGAAAGAGAGGGGATAGATGAGAGATAAAGAAAAAGTGGATTAGATGAAAAATAAAAATCACCTCTTCCCGAAGAGAATATTTTTCTTGTTTTTGAGAAAAATATGGTCACGTAATCAAAAGTTGAAAATATTTTCCGTGGAAAAAATTGTTAATCAAACATCTCAAAAGGAGGAATTTTGGTGGAAAAATGACATTTTTCATGGAAAATAAAACAAATCAAACACACACTAAGTTAGATAGTAAATTCGAATTCAATCTAGAAATAGATAATAAATCCCAAACTTTTATAAATTTGATAAAAGAGTTTCAAAATCAGTCAATTTACTCAATTATGTAAATTTTTAGTTAATTTTTAGAACAATTATGCATTTACTATTTGTTCAAAAACCAAAGAAAAGATCCCATTAATAAAAGAAGAGACGCATTAAAAAACTCACACTCACACACACATCAAAGAGTGTTAAGCCAGTGACAAAACAACCATATGCTTTGTTTCTGTATAGCTAAATCTTAGATACTTAATTTTGGGGAGCTAGATTTTTAATGAGGTTATTAACTTAGTTGAAACTTGGAGGTTGGGACACTCAAATCTAAGGAAAATCATCTCATATCGAAATAGTTGCTTTAATTGGTTAAATCCACCAAACTTGAGCTGGAAATGAATGAGTATTGTGAAATCAACTTTAGAATAAATACCATGTTTGAGAGATGGAAGAACAAGTTCGGAGGTATATATATATCCATGAGAGAGAAATGGAATAATGACTATTGAGGGTTGAAAAAAATATTCAATATAAAGGTTAGTAGTTATTGAATTGACCATACACACACGTCGATCGAGCACTAGTTATGTAAAAGATTGGTTTTGATAGCATGACTCATAGTCATTTTATGAATTGTCAAACAGTTTCAATACTTGTGGTGAATACAACTAGCTACCTAACATATTGATTTTACTTGTTTGTGTATTAAATAGATAATCTCGCTCATATGAACAAAAGTTTAAGTCTGAAGGTATTTTGACAAGTGTATTTTGTCACTTATCTAGATTTTAAAACTTGATTAATTATGGTTAATCGAGTGAATATCTACATAATTTACTGTAAACACGTTAATTGTAGGAAAATCCTGAGTTGTATGCTACTATCGTGAAGAAAAGAGATTTTTAGTCTTATTGAAGTTGATTCGGAACAATTGAAGACCATTCGGATTACATGAAAATAATATGAAGTATTAACAGAATAATAAGAGTGATTTACAAGTTTTAGGAGCTAAATTTGACATTTGAAAAGTTCAAAGACTAAAATACAACATTTAAAAACTTGCAACAAATCAATTACGAATGATTATGGAGGATGAGGAATAAATTGAAAAGATTTAAAGAAAAAGAACCAAATATGCAAATAGAAAATGACTCGAGTTGAACAATAGTAGAAATTCAAGGATCAAAGTGAACAAAGAAACAAAAATTGAAGCTATCGCTGTTAAGAAATATACAATAATGCTCTGATACCATGTGAAGAAATATAAATTGTATTATTATGATCTTGTAAATATTACAATGTAGAAGACCCTATTTATAGGGTTACAAATAACTGTAAAAGAAAATAAACATAAAAGGAAAGATTATACAATAATCTACTATGAAAAATAATCCTACACTAAAAGAAAATACTATAATGAAAAATACTCCATATTATTTTTTATATTCCAATATGCCCCCTCAAGTTGGAGCATGGAGATTACGAATGTCCAACTTGCCATTACGAGCTAGCTGTACTGTCAAGTCATCATCTTCAAAGAACTCAAAATTGCTCAACTTCAAACTCAAAAACCGAGTCAAAAACAAAAAAAAAGATGACGCTAACAATTTTTTTTTTTTTTTTGTTTAAGAAAACCCCGAATTTTTGAAGGGGTAGGGGAAGAGCCGATAAAATTCAAGGTACCGACCCTCCAAAGTTTTAAAAACCTCTAATTAATTTAAGAGGCATGGGGAGTGTCGATAAAATTCAAGGTACCGACCCTTCAAAATTTTAAAAAAACTCTTAGTTAATTTAAGAGGCAGGGGGAGTGCCGGTAAAATTTAAGGTACCGACCCTACAAAATTTTAAAAACCTCTAGTTAAGTTAAGAGGCAGAGGGAGTGCCGGTAAAGTTCAAAGTACCGACCCTCCAAAGTTGTAAAAACCCTCTAGTTCATTTAAGATGTAGGAGGAGTGTCGATAAAATTTAAGGTACCGACCCTCCAAAAAAAAATTTTGTTGACATAAGAAAATCTGCTTATGAAAACATGTTATAAAAATCTAACAGTTTCTTCCCTGTGCGTCTCTGGCGTATCTGTCTATACCACCAACACTGGAGACTCATTTTTCTTCAATAATTGCTTCACGAATTTCTCCAGTTTATTCATCAATTGTTGACTTTTGGGAAGAATTTGGACTCCAATTTTGAGAGTCAAACTTGGCAGCTGGAATTGGGGCTGTCTGCTTTATTGTTTCTTTTGTTTTGGAGTCAAAAAGGCCTCTCTTTTTTTTTGGCTCACTAATTGAGCATATGCTGCTTGGCGAACTTCATCTGCAGCTCAGAACTCATCTTGAAGTTGGAGGATCAGAAGAGGAAAACAAAACAATTTTCATTTTTTTTTTTTTTTTTGCATGTTTAACCCAAGACCAAGTTAAACCTGCTCTGATACCATGTTAAGAAATATACAATAATGCTCTGATACCATGTGAAGAAATATAAATTGTATTATTATGGTCTTGTAAATATTACAATGTAGAAGACCCTATTTATAGGGTTACAAATAACTGTAAAATGAAATAAACATAAAAGGAAATATTATACAATAATCTACTATGAAAAATAATCCTACACTAAAAGAAAATACTATAATGAAAAATACTCCATATTATTTTCTATATTCCAATAATCGCCTGCATTGATAACTGTCATCGCAATGCAAGGATGCTAAAATTCACATCAGCTTGTTGAACACTTTGTTTATCGTATTGTGCAGTCGCATGGTGCATTTCCACGTGGAAGATTTTATTTCCAATTTTGATTCAACTTCTATCAAAAAGCAATTAGGGCAGAGTTTTGACTAATATTTGAGGCTACAATAGTCAAATACAACCTGTCGTCTATCATACAGGGGGGAGGGGGAGCTAGGAGAAGCCATTGTATACATTAATTCAAATTTCTTACAAGTTTTAGAGAAGCCTAATACATATTCTTACACAAATTTCGTACAAATTTTCTTGGATTTTTAAAAAGAATAAGGAGGTTCAAGATGATAATTCAAGAATTCAATATTGATTTTCATCTTCCTTCCACAGTTTAGTTCTGGGTGATGTTGTATAAATCAAATTTGTGTTTTCTTTTAAATCATACGATGCTTAACTAATTTTATAGATGTTAGGATAACGATAAACCTTATATTTTAAAGTTTTGCTATTAAATTCCAGATTTTGAAATTAAATGTTTATTTGATTTGAATTATTGTTAGAATCTTAATGCTTTTCAACCGCTTGGGTAATAATTGAATAGAATTTGTGGTCTCTATCGGCAATTGAGAAAAAAAGAATATGAACTATAACACATAGTAATAATCTCTATAAAATCTGATTGGAGATAGAGATATACCGATATATTTTGCATGATCTTATGAATGTTCTTGTATTTAATGCATTTTTATTATTCACATCTTTCATAAAGATATAGTAGGATAATATGTGATGATATGTTTAATTTTAATCGAGAGAATTATTGAATAAAATAGGAACATCGATGTTAAGTCTAAAAAATGTTAACAAATCTTAAATTGGTATTAGAATAGAAGAATATAGGAGAATTCGAGATCCTAATGCTTACAATTAATTGAGTTTCATACACGCTTCACAATTAGTTAGTTAGTTTGATAATTAAATTAGTTATAAATTTAATTATTAATTATAAACTATCCATCAATTTTTGTTATTCGATTAAAGCCAGGTTAACTAGAAAACTAATTGAATCCCTAGTTCTTGTGGAAATAATACTTGAACCCACATCCACTTTATTACTTGTCATAATATTGTCTACAAGCTAGATTTTCACACGACAAGACGCAAATATGAATGACTAAATTCTTGTCTCACGCTATCTAGGATGGTGCAGACAAAAAAAAAAAAAAAGGAAACTTGGTTTAAAAAGTTGGTCCTTTGATTAGTGAGTAATGCTATGTACCTTCACTGAAGTTGCAACCTCAGTTTAGGTGGCGCTAGATGATAGGTTAGATAAAAGATGTAATTAACTAACTTATTTAATTTCATATATAATTTAATATCATATTAACGCCACCTAAACTGAGATTGTAATTTCAGTAAAGTTAAATAGCATTACTCTTGATTAGAGGATGCAACCTACAATCCATACATAATACTAGAGTACTAGGGTGGCAAATAATTATGAATAATTATATAGTGAGTGGTGGATTATTGGTAGCTGAAAATAAATATTGATTCTTCAATTTCCACTATACAGTTGCCTTGATCCATGTCATGGGACCTACCAAAAATGATAGGATCTTTTGCAAACTGAATTTAGCTGGTTTTACCCTATTACAAATATACCTAGTTGTTGCGCTGCACCAACCAAGGTCCAAGTATATACACACACATTTACATAGTATATACTTACATACATATAAGATAAATACTATCTGTATAAGGGATCTGTACAGACAACATAACAGATACACACGTGGCTTGCATCTGTAAGTGGATTTGAAAAACTGTTTTTCAAATCCATCGACAGATGCACGTCACGCGTGCACCTGTAACAATATCTGTACCGATCCTCCATACATATAGCAAAATTCTACATATAAACACACACGAGTATTAATGGTCGACTATGCTTTTTGATCAACAAGATATGACAACTCTGCAATTTGATTCCAATCAAGTAAGTACTTATACATAAAGTCAAAAAATACTTATTAAAGTTGAGTGAGTTTATTCACTTGAAATATTTGTTGAACTAACCAAATCGTATTTTTCTTCTTGTTAGACGGATTGGACATCAAATTTTTTAATTCAACCTATTGTAATCAATAAAATATCATTCAAATATTCCTCTGATTGTGTTTTCTTAGTAAAAATAGGATGCATGGCCTTCCAACAATTAGAGCACCATTCCACAGGCACATGCTAACTCTGAGTTGAAAATTTTCAACACTTATATAATTAATAAATCGGAAAATGAAACATTTCATAGGAAAAAAAAAGTGGTTTAGGTATAATATAATAATATAGTATAGTATAATATGTCCGATACCTAGAGTTAAGCAAACATAAAATATTCATAAAGATACTGCATCATAAACCCTAAAATCTGAAGATGAATATGAATATGCAATGCATAATTATTGTTTTCATTTTAAATTCACCACTCATTGTCACAATTGATTCTATATTCGTCGCCATGTGCATAGCAGTCGATTGCAACAATATATATATATATATATATATATATGTATGTATGTATATGTATGTACAGGGGCGAATCCAGCTTCCAGGTCTAGCTGGAAATTTGACCGTTGACCAAATTCCGAAATCCCTAATTTCGTAAACCTAAATTCCCTAAACCAAATTCCCAAATCCTTAATTCCTAAATCCCTAAACCCTAATTCATAATCATAAACAGTAAATCCATAATTCATAATGCATCAAGAGGAATTCATAAATCATAAACAATAATCCAAAGAAACAGGCACAACAACACATCAACACACTCAGCCTGAGCCACAGGCACATCAGCACAGTTACACAGGCACAAGCACAGCCGCACAGCAAGGTAGGCAATTAGATTAGCAACACATTACCAGTTTATCGGCAGACGGCAGTCAGGCAGTCGACAGTCCCAATGGCTCGAAGTCGAAGTCCCACAGGCTACACCCACAGGCTCACAGTCACGGCATCCAACTCCAATCTCCTCTCCAACTCCAATCCAACTTCCAAACTCCAGTCGCAGGTCTCCTATCTCCAGTCCACCGTGACACCGTCCACGAACGACTCCACTATTGGGCCATTCTATTTGGGCCTTTTTAAATAAGGCCCAATTTAAAGGTAAGGAAAAAAAAAAAAAAAAGGCCCAAGCCTCAACTCTATTTCAGCTGCACTGTAGCGTCGTCTTCTCCGGCTCTCCTGTTTCCTCTGGCTCGTTTCTTCCCGGCGGAGTCCTAACTTCCTGAAAATTTCGGCGAATCCAGCACGAGCGGCCGCTCTAGCTCGCCAGGTGCTGGATTCGCCCCTGTATATGTATAAGTATGTATGTATAGGAAAATACAAGAATCACATATATGAGTAAAATGGATATAGTTCAATTCGATTTAATTAAAATTAGATTGAATCGAGTATTAATAAGATTTCTATATCCACATAGAACTATTGGGTTTCATGTGGATCGATGGAACCAAACTAGACAGAACCAAAACCGATTGGTTCTTATCCATTTGATATTTGCTTAAAAAATTACAGTAAATACCACAGAGATTCTCAATATTTTAAATTTGCAAATTGATCCTCTACATTGTTTGGTATATATGTTGTATATTACTAATATTGTATTACAAGAAGTTTAGTTGTGCTTTAAAGTTACTTTTTAAGAAAATAAATTTAACTTTGTTTTGAAACACTACTGAATAAGTTATAAAGACGAGCTATAAAGTTAACTATGTTGGGAGAAATACCAAAAGCTTTATCCTGTTTGATTCACATTTTGAGGGAAATAATGTATTTTGAATAGTTGATTGATGGAGAATGTGTGATTAAAAATTAAGGAAAATTTTTGGGTTTGTGTGTAATTTTATTTTATCGAAGAATGTGTGGTTAAAAAGAAGAGAGAAAAATAAATTTTGAGAAAAATGAGAATCAAACGGGACATAGATTCAACAACTTTGACCCTAATTATGAGGGAAAAAAAATTAATGAATGAATTAACAGATGGATACATATTCCTTTGACTTGTGAGGAATCTATTCATGTGCTTAATTTATTGTAATTTTGAAAATAAAGAAGTTACGAGACAATTCCTTAATTAAATATTCCTATGTTGTCAATATGTTGCATAACAATGTAGCAGGTGAATTAATTTGGTCCCTTAGGGAACTTACAAATTGATCCATGCAGTAAAACCTACTTTATTAGGCAGTGTCACGATCTTAATGGCATTAATTAGCTATTTAATTACATGTTTTTTTTAATAGAATTTAATACTTAGTGTTAATTGCATTAGTACTTGCATTGGACACTTGTATCTTGAATATACAAAGGTTTAAAGCACCATCGCAATATTTTTGTATCGATCATAAATTTAAGAAGTACAAGACAATACTTAATTTTTCCGTATTTAGATAATTTTCTCGATTTTATATTTTACACATTCTTCTTTTTATATTTTGATCTAATACTACATTTTACAATTATTATTTCTTCACATGAAATTTCCTTCCAAAAATTATAAATTGACCCCAAAGAGTTTACCATATACTTTTTACTGTTCCTCGATCTATTTTGAATTTACAATAAATTTAAGTTTATATATGTGTTGTATGCGTGAATGTTATATCTATAAACTAGACGTGCAAAGTTTCCTTGCATATGAATCTAAATAAAGGGCAATTGGACACATGTAGGGGTGGCTCAGCTTGTGTCCACAAACAAGGCTCGATCCTTTGGCTCGTTTAGACATGAGACGAGCTCTAGCCAACCCACGAGCAGACTCGTGGATCTCATGAATCGAGTATGCTCGGCTCATGAAAAAAAATCAAGCTGATTAGTCCGATCCATGGATTGAGACAAGCGGAGTCCACGAGTCAGCAAACGGTTCAACCATTTGCCACCCCCTAGTCACATATGTCGAATTTTGCACGATATATATGCAGACACTACTAATTTAACTTGTTATGAATTATCCAAATTGGGTAAAAAGGAAAGGTTTCAAAAGCATTCTAATCAATTATCATGATACTTTTACATCAATTAATGCATAGAATGTGACCTCAATGGTAAATAGGTAAATGTTGTATCCTAGTGACATGAAGTAATGATAATGTCTGAAAATGTAGAATATGCAAGCTGCAAAAATAGAAAAAAAGTCACTTTGGAATATAAACACAATAATATAAATAGTTTGTTGGTTTGCAATTCATTTGGCATCTTCTCTTAAAAGAGTTTGGACATTTTCACTTGGCCATAGACACAATTACATGGGACAAGGGCATGATTATTTACATTTAGAGTCATTTCAATATCTGAAAAAATAGATCGGATAGACAAAAAAAATTATAGGAGTATACTCGACAAGTTATATTTGAGAAAGTAGAACGTCTTGTGAATATAATTGGCATGTTCGTAAAGTTGAAACTCTTATTTTCCAAATTTGATCTAATCTTTGCAAGAAATGCCAATTTGTGGTGGAACCACTTGGAACCTTGATATGGTGACAATGTCACATGTTTGCTTATAACCATTTTCTGCAAGACCCTGACACTCTTGTTATTAACCACAAGTGGCCAATTCTCCTTTTCTCCTTTCCTTTTCATTTCATTCGGAATTAAAATGAATAATTTGATCGATCTCATTGATTGGATTTCGATTATAATTTTATAATGTGCGAATTGACATACAAACTTGACATTAAAATCAACCTATACCTTCAAAAATAAAGTATGATCAAAATTATGTATCAATGTCCTTAACATACGAAATTTAGTCAATTAACCCTTCACCTTTTAAAGAATTCTAAGTATCAAGGCACTAATAAAACCTTTATTTTCATTTGTAATTTAAAAACTCTTTATTGGGACAATGCCTTTTAGGACCACGAAACATGGAATTTTAGGGACCAAAAGTCCTAAAATATTCATTTCTCCTACAAGGGAACACTATCCTTGATGTTACCTTGTATGCAGCCATGTTCACATCCACCCCCCCAATTTAAAAGGGGAATTGAAAATAGTTGGGGTATGTTTTGTTCCTCTTTTGTAGTCTACTAAGAAGAGTAGGGGCCAACCATTTACATGTCTTCTTCATCTCCATTGTGTCTGCTCACTAAATTGCACCTTTGACTAATTATTTAACAAATTTTCACGTATAAGCGAGTACAGTGTTGTGGTGCGATTGCAAAAAAGAAAAGAATCACAACCCTCGTTTTTAATGTCCAAACTCTTTCATGAATTTTGCTTAGACTCCAACAAAGGCCTCGACCATCTCCATTGATCGAATTTGGAATTGATTGAATTTATATGTCAACAACATTAACAATAACATTCATTAACGTTTGGATGATTTGTTTTGAGAAAAAGTTATAACCATGGCAACTTGGTATTTTTCCATGAGTTAATGGCTAAGTCTTGATGAAAACCCAGTTTCTCAAACTCGATGGTGAATAAAGAAGAGGAATGCTACAAAAATAAGGTCAAAAATAGGGTTAAAAATTGGGGGACACATGTCAAAGTATGAACGAACAGTTTGAAATTTTTTTTAAAAAAAATCCAATCAAATGCTGTCAACTCAATCTGTCCACACTTTTCATGTTTTTAACCATGTTCAATCATCATTCTTGAATAAAGAAACCTTCACTAAGCATGTCAACGCTCTGTTCATTTTTTTCTGTGACAAATATGTTTATCTAGTACATTATTCCTACATTTCTGGCCGACCAAAAAATCTTAGTATGGCCCTTTAGAGATTCTCCTTTTCTTATGGTCTATCTCAAAAGCAGAAAAAAAGTTATATTAATTTCTGAAAAGCACATTCCTTTTGCCTGTCATTTTAGCCACAATTCAGAAAACGGAAAAGGATGACCAGAAAGATTACATCAAATTATTTCCCCTTGTGCTTCAAGTTATTAATTGAGCCATGAAAATGAGAGAGTGTCATCATATGCATCACATATTCGATAGACGTAATATCAAATGAATGAACAAGTCAATTCATCCCATGATTCCTATCTATCTAAAGCGTCGGCCTCTAAACGAGCCGATGAAATGAACTTTCACAGTTGATGTTAACTAATCAAGAGACTTCAAATTAAATGCAATCATTGCTTACCGGTGAGTATTTTTCTCATTAGTGTTGTTGCAATTAGAGAATACGCTCTACTTTGTAACAAGGATAAAACTACTTGTACATAATATTTAGTACATAATGGTGTCCACTGTACCAAATATTATGTACCCCAAGCAAGATCCTTGGAACCATCACGTGCAAAAAAAATAGGCAAGTTATTGCATTTTTGCTCCAAAAAGCATCAAATGGTACATTGATTATATCGTTGAAAAGACTTGGTAGTCTAGTGCCAAAATGGCTTTGAATTTATGCAATAAAACCAAAGTGGGCATGCCTACAAAAACCCTACCCCATATAAAGAGGTGGGACTTTTCACTCTTATCTCTGACATGACCGAAAGAAGAAAGAGGAGAGGAATTCATCTCTGGAATGACACTGCCATTTTACTTTAGGAACAAGCCAAATTCCATTCAATGAAAAACACTGCCAAACAAAGCTTCGTGGGATCCCACTATCCAACTAAAGAGATTATCCCAACCAATAATGCATACGTACCAAACAGGAATTTAGCGACATTTAAAATGAATTCTCAGTTGCGGCCTAACCGAGTCGTGGGCCCTAAATTGAATTGCGATGACGAAAAAAAAAAAAAATCATAGTTGGCTCGACCCTTGACACAGTGGAAAGGCCATGTTAGAGCATATAATCCTTCCTAGTTTGAGAAAGATGGGGACGGACAGTTATTTGAAGGGAGCGAGATATTATAGTACTTCGTTTAAAGGAAGATTGTTAAGAGAGTGCAAATGAAGTTTCTTACTCGGTCTTTGAAAACCAGAACATTCGCATAGAGAAGGAATTTATATGATAGACAAAATAGTTTAATGAACTCTTAGAGTACAGAGAAATTAGGCGATATTAAAGTATCATTACTCGTTAGCATATCAAATGTACTAAAGTTCAGATTAAGCTTAAGTTCAAGTCTAGACAAGCTTATAAGCTCAGATTAAGCTAAAGTTCAGCTAAGATCCATGCGAGTTCAATCACCAAATACCACATTAAGGTTTAGCCGCTTTATACCCAAGATGCCACGGCTCATAGTTAGCATAGTGAAGCCCCCAAATTTGAACCAACAAGTCTCTTCTTACCAGGATAAACACGACAAACATATAGTCCACAACGTTGACTCGACATACACTACTTAAAACTAGCAACTACTAAACCTAGAACATTTAGCAAGTTAGTGTAAACCAAAGTTACACAAGCATATAAGGTGATTCCAGATTCTAAAACCAGATAAAGGTGGACGAGACTCTTCCAGCTTGATCTTGATTTGGTTAGGTTAACTCACCGTTGCGCTTCCTCTTACATGGTGTCCGCTTTTTCTTTGCTGATTGATTTTCAGGCTTCAAATCAGGAGTCACAAAATAATGCGCAGAAAGGACCGTACCACTAAGCTGCAAGTCTGTGTCCACATCAGCAGCAACGTGTGCAAGGGGATTGACTGCAAGAAACATAAAATGCAATTTTATGTAGTAGAGTCATCAATACCTCACGATTGGTTCGTCATACATTAAACGCCATTCATAACTAAAGCAAGCCACCGAGTACATGTGGGCTAAACTTTAATAGACACATTTGATAAAAATTTTGAAGTTCAAGTTAAAAAAACTCAATAACCATTGCTCGGATTATAACAATCATAACATCTATTCACGAATAATGTTCATTCAACCAAAAGGAGGTATTGCTTTAGATAGGTACAAAGAGGCATTTATAGACAGGCATGCAAGACGGTCAATCAATGTCTATATTTGCGGCAGTCAGAACATTATCAATGTTGGGCAGAATCCAATCATCACTAGTTATATATGAGTATTTCATTAACACTTTCACAGCAAATGATTTTTGTGCAGGCTTTAAATGTCTCTTAACAGTTTTCCTTAGTTCATCAGATGGACAAGTTTCTAATAACTGGAAAATAAGTCAGATTTTCATTTCCCAAGACACAAAAAATTCTAAAAACAATTATATAAATAAAATAGAAATGTTCAAAGCAAATAAGACTCATTTGACAAAGACCACAAAATATATAAATCTAAAAGACTACTTAATAGAATCTTTAAGCATGAAACACAGATTATGATGTAAAATAGCAGATCAACCTTTTGATGGATTGAGACATTCTGGCATCCCATCATCTTTAGCATCAGAAGGTGCAGCACGAGGACGCTTGCTCACATAGTTTTGTTGCAACGGTCTTGGAATTTGAAATGAAAACTGTGACAAGCTAACTTCTTTGTATTCTGGATGATCATTCAGGTACCTTCAAAGACAAAAAGCATCTAAAACCGCAAAACAAATGCAAGGAAAATAATGACTCAGAACTCTTAAATATACAACCTCCAACATTTTTCACTAGCATATGCACTGAGAATGAACAATAAAACACTTTGATGATTATGGATCTACTTCTAGAAATCCAACGAGTAATTTCAGCATTCAACATGTATTCCTGAATAATCTCATGTTTCAATTATTGAACCATTTTATTTTACTAAGTTCAATGTTAGCCAGATTAGTCAGCATTTGGGCTATAACCCATGGTTCATAAAGAGGAAAAAGAAATATAACAGATACAAAAGAAACAAAGAAGAAAACTGTTTTAGTACAACAGTACCACGTCATCGCCGATGGACAAGACATGAATAACAAATCTTTGGTTGGAATTGAGGATATATTATCAGAGGAATTTTAGTACGATAACACCCCCCCCCCCCCCCCCCCGGGAAGGTAAATGGTGGAATTGCAAATCACTAAATCCCTTTCTACAGTTAACCTTTCAACTCATTCCTCCATCCCTTGAGCGAAAAAGAAACAGAATCACCATCACATGTTTTTAACACCCCCAACTCCCCGAACAAAATAATAAAAAGTAAAAGCTCACATATACATTTTAGATTTTCTTTTTCCTTCGTTTGTGTTTTATATTTGAGATTCTTTGATTGTATGTGTGTCATGTGGCCGCCTGTGAAAGGAGGGCAACGTTTGTGGCAGTTGGAGTTGAGTGGTCGACATTGGGGAAATCAGACTGTGACTGTGCTCACATTGAGGTCGGTGATAGTATGTCATTGGTTGTGGAGGCATCTGGAGAGGTTGGATGGAGGGGGTGAATGGCGAGGACTGGATGCGATGAAGAGGGACAGATGGCAAGTGCAGATTAAGGGGAGAAAATAAACAATTAAAGTCCAGGCATTTCTGTATTGATTAAGTGAGAATTTTACCTCTGAACTTCCACAATAGATCGTAGACTCTTGCCCGATGGTGCAAGATAATACCTGTGGATATTAAAACAAAACACGATTAGAATAAGAATATAACTGTTTCTTTACCATAATATAAATATTACATTAATTTTTGAAATCGATACTAATATGATTTCACATTCATTACGTGTTATATGCTTTTTATCCGATATGAATAAATAGATCTCCCATGCAACATGTGCATAGCTCCTATTGAAATTCTTTTCTCAGACTCTTATGAAAGCAAATCAGAAGGATGAGTTCCTCTTCTATGAACTGATTCAACAGGTATGCAAGAACTGAAATTCTTAATCAAGTGCTAAATTTTATATTGATGCATCTTCATAATGCTTTATCCTCATACAAAGCAAGCACTTCACAGTATTGGCAAATCAGAAGAATGGGTTCCTCTGCATGGAATTGATTCAATACTCTATTCAGCACTAAATATTAACTCTGAAGCACTTCTATAATTGTTTATCCCTGTATGAAGCAATCACTCCAAAGTCAAGGGTATGAGTTCCTTCTCTATGGAATTAATTCAACAGTTAAATGTCCTAAACGTCTAAATGGAAGCAATTAACCCATGGAAAGGGCACATTATGAAGTTGCATTCAACAACACAGTAAAGACAGGCACCCAAAGGTTTCACTCAATAGTTGCACTATGATATGTATTTGTGTGTTGCACAGTTAGATGACAGAGTATTGAAATAAATCAATGTATCATATATTTGATTTTTCAGGTGTACATAAAGGGGTGCATTTTAATGATTTTTTTATGATACATAAAAATTGTGGGATAATAGGGTCTATGACTAGAAAAGAAAAGAACAAAGGAGAAGGAAAAACAAGGAAGCGGCAATATTTCTATGGACATCGTTTGATAATATTGGACATAGACTGTTGGATAATAATAAGAATACCCTATGCATTTATCCTTTCTAGAATTCCTTTCATAACATTTAGCCCTTGTTTTATTCGGATAAAAAATTAGATTTTTGGTAGATTTTGATAAAAGTTCATAAAATATGTGGTTAAAAAGTTGATAAAAGTTGTGGCCATAAAATGTGTGGTTGAAATGGGGGCCAAACAGGTGCTTAACATCTCGAACAATGAAAAAAAATTCTAAGCATTAAAAAATAACTACTTCAAATGTTTATCTTTGAATAATATATTTAAATTTTATATGAAAAACTGGATATCTTTGCAATGCATTGGCTCCATGTTGTCCATGCTCAGCTCCATAGTTTTCCTTAAAAGGAATTTCAAACAAATAGAGCAAAGAAAAAAAAAGGATGCTTACACATCTGCAAACTTTGAGCTTTTTTCACCTCTGATTCTTAAAATCCGCTGCCATCCAGGAGGGGGTCGAGCAATGTTGGGTTTGTCAATTGCCCAAAGCCTACTTCCATCTTGCGCAATATCAGGCTGATCATTACATGATATCCCAGGTTGCCACTCACGAGCTGTTTCACACAAGAAAGGCTGTTCTATAATGTGTTCCCTTATTTCCTCATATATCTCCTTTTGGGAACGAGCCTCCATTTGAAACAGTTGGCGCATTGAACAGCAAAGGCCCCTATAAATCGCAAAACCCGTGTCTGATTTGGAGAATCAATGTGGCCTGAAACAGGTAACATTTCACCAGCACCAGTGGCAGCAGGGGCATAAAGCACCAACTGCTTTTGAGCATTTTCAGAAGATTGATTCGCTTCCTCTTCCATATTATTATTCACTAACGTTTCTGTTGAGGCAACATCTCTTTTAACCTGAGGAGCAGTCTCCAGGCCACCTGGCAGATTTGAACTATTTGAGACATTTGGTTCTCCTTCCATGTTCATTGAGCAATTGCTTCCTCTCTTTCCAACCATTGATGCTAAGTTTTAATGATAGAGGCTGTATCAAGTTGATTCATCAACACCTTATTTACAATAAACTACCACTGCTTTTAACCCAACAAAGCTTCAAGAACTTGCAAACACCGCGAAAGGCCAAACCTAGTAGAGACTAACTCGTGATTAACGCAGCCTTTATCGCAGAAAAAGCTTCAAAAACTGTCAATATAAAGAGAAACATTTTTTTTAATCTCATCCTCATATTTTGCAATTTTCTAAAAGAACGCATGCCCAGTACAATCAGAAGCATTTAAGATAAAATCCCAACCAAATATACATTACCACATAAATAATGCAAGACGAAAACAAGCAGTTTGATCTTCATTTCAAACCTTCTGACAGAAAGGCATCAGACCTCATTCAGATACAAAAGAAAACATGTAAACGCTAGCAACCAATTCATGGGAAGGTGCAGATGTAATATAAAGCTCCAAATATTAAACGCGATGAACAATTTAATAAATGGCACTAAAACAAATGTATAAAATAACACTCTAGCAATGGTTTCCCTCAGTAACTGCAATATGATGTTGCATGATGAGAAGACAAATATTGAGACAGATATGTAGCCTATATTTTATTTAGTAGTGCCATAAAATAGAGAAAAACTTGACAGCTATCACAAGTTCAAAGTCTGCATACCTTGGTATTTATTATTAACTACAAATCGTCTCTAAGTGGAAACCCAACTGTGGTACATGTTTGTCACCATGGTGCACAGCTAGTATATAGCTAGCCATGTATGGTGCTTAAAGCTTAAAAATAAAAAGATAAGCTAATTCCTCCAGATAAATAACATGTTAGCACATGATGGCCTAGTGCTCTTTATATATAAAATCACGAGAAGCATCTAAATGATGGCAAGATATGGCAGCAGCCTCTTAGAGTTTAAAAAAATCGGGTGAGGCAAAGACTGTTTCAAGGCTCAAATTATGATTCAAAGGACGAGCAGCCTCCTTGGGAGCTTGGATACCAAGAATATAGTTTGTTATCTAATTTATGGTAACATTTTAAAGAATAAATATTAATAACATTATCCATTGAACAAAGAAATAGACGTTGCTGAAGTGATAAAATGCTAATCATTATAAGATTAAAATTAAACTAGCAGAACACAAAGGAAAGCTCGTGTAAAACCAGCCATAAGAACAATGTCATGCAAAATTGGACACCAAATAAGCTCTATTCAGCACTTATAACCCAGTTGACAGCATCGCTTATATTCTTTCCGCAGTTTCCTGCACATCTATAGGAGGAAGACCCCCCCCCCCCCCCCTTCCTTTTCCTACTTGAATGGGCCAAATTAACCATGAGCGGCCACGATATTATAAGTTTATTCCTCTTGACCGAATTTGTAACCTTCATTATTTACATGCATCTCAAGTAAAGCATAAACGAGAAGCCAAACAGAGCATCAGAATATTACTAGATAACTGCTGTTCAAGAATGAAAAACTCATACAAATGGCCATTTGCCATTTGACACTATTTGTCAGTCCTTTCTGCAGAAGTTTCTCAAAGATGATATCATTGATAGAAAACAATGTTGAAAAGATAGGTAGCAGAGTTTAGAATCTGATAGTAGAGAGCAAGATAACAAGGATGCCAAATATAACTCTCTCTCTTTCCTCAAATATGCTTTGCCAGCAACAATATTACATGGCTATAGATATATCAAGCATGGTGACACCTAAACATCCTGAGAGAGAAGATAACACATATATCTGACAACTCCCAAGACAAAAGGGGACATGGTAACTCCAAACAACAAAATAAGCACAATGCAATAATATGCTGAAATATTCTTGAAGATGTTTTTAAGGATGCTACCACTTGCAAGTATCGCCTTTATTCAACATTCATACATACTTCAAACTTCTATATGTTGAGGTCTTCAAATTTTGTGGACTCAAAATTCTTCCATCACAATATTCCATAACAATTAAGTGTTTGTGCGATAAGAGAAAAATCGGCCATGTTCGACAATCAGAAAGACTTTAAAATAACCATAATTTATTTCAGTTGACAAGCTGCTCTATGACATGCAAATCCACACTTATATTTGATTACATCAATACATATATCATCAGAATACACAACAACAAACAGAATTTGTTAATTCCAAATTCTTGTATCCATAAGAAGCACTATTCGTGCATTAAAACAAAATCAAGTCTTGTTCAACAATCAGAAAGACTTGGAAACAAAATTGTAATTTTGACTCCAAAAACTATGGACGGCATCCCAGTGCTGCATCGTTTATAGACTATAAAGTTAAGTCTATACATATAAAAGTCATCCTAACGTAACATGGTAAAGAAAAAATAAGGCTTCACAAGTACGGAACTCACATTAGCACCATCACACAAATAAAAAAGAACATGTCAAACCAAAAATGAAATCGAATATTTTGAGAAGTCAAAAAAGGGTTTTACAGAACCCATGTCTTAAAAAGATGCTTACAATTTAAGAAAAAAAAAATCCCAACATCGAGAACAGATTAAGGAAAGTTAAACAGCTGCATTCTTCAGAAATCTTGAGCTCTCGCTCTTTATACAACCATGTGCACAATGCACATGTAAAAACTTACACATATACACCCAGTGAAAGAGAGAGAATTTACAGAACGAGATCTGAAGGGATGATTATCAACAAATCGTCGATTCGTCCAGTGATTTCTGAATTAATATGTATGCATATTTTGCAAAAGAATTAAGCTATTTGTAATGACACTTCGGTTCACACACCTGTCCTCTCACATGAGAACCTGGTCCCACATTCAATAAAATTGTGCGATCCGATCCATGTGAGAGGACTGATGAAATCAAATAAGTCAAAGTATCAAACTAATGGTACAACTAACAAGATCTTTTGCAAAATGTGTTGCTGAGATTTTGTTCATACGGTGAAGGGATATTGGGAAAGAACCATGCTATTTTGTCTATTTGGTTGACGAACCTCTTCACATTAGGAGGGAAAATATTATTTAAATCATACAAGACCTACACACTCCATATACTCATGTGAAGAGTGTGTCAATCAAGTGGGTAAAGTAGTATTTTTCATTGGGAAAAGGGAAGAGGATAAGAAAACAATTAAATACAGTGTTACACTTTCTTACTCTCTTTCTTAATAGGGGATGAGAATCATATTGTCGAAATATTTTATTCACATTGAATCGCATATTATGTGAGTTGTGAGTAACTCATTTTGTACATGAATGAGTACATATAATTTATCCAACAATTAATACGTATGTTAAATAGGACAAAGCACTGCAAATGAAGTGACTCCTCCTTGCAATGAAACACACGATAAATATAATTTATTGTTAAAATTAAATTAAATTATTGTTTAAAAAATAAAAGAGTTTATATAGTGATTTTATGGAAAATGTATGGTTAAAAAATTGAAAAAAATTTTGAATTTATGTGTAAAATATTTTATTATATAAATGTATGATTAAAAATGATTATGAAAATTAAAGCGTTTTGTTTTAAAGGGAGATAAATAAATGATTAATTAAATGCAAATCTATAGTGAGCAATAGAAAAGGTTTTTCAAAGTTTAGTAGTCAAAGTTCGACTATATTAAAGTTCAGTGATCAAAATTTGACCACTCCAAAATTTAGTGAGCAATAAAAGATTGTTTTCAAAGTTTAGTTGCCAAAATTTAACTATCTCAAAGTTTAATAGTATGATGGTGCGTCACATGTGCACCTCGTAGATCACGTCATCAATTCCGTTAGAAATTTGAGATGAAAGTTATGTCAATGAATAACGCACAATATTTTTCAAAGTTTAGTGACTAAAACTCGATATTTTAAATTTCAGTGAGCAATCGAAAACATTGATATAAGTTCAGTGACCATTGGAACAATTAACTCTAAAATGTTTCGTGAGTATGTTAAATTCAGCACGAGTGATGTCAAAACAACTGTTCAAGTGATCACATTTGATACATTTAATTAAATAAATTATTTGGCATTACATTTATGTAAATTTATTATTTAATATCATATAATTGACATTTAAATTAATGTTTGACACCATTGGTATTGTTTTAAAATGTTTTCGAGTGTATATTGAACTTTAATACTACTCCATAACTCACTTACCATGTTTTATCGTCACTGAACTTTAAGATACTTTCGAATGATCATTGAAATTTAATATGTTACACTCTAAAACTCACTTTTCATATTTAATTAGTCGCCGAACTCATACTTTCGACACCCTTTACTCATCGAACTTTAAAATGCATTCAAGTAATCGCTAAATTTTACTCATTGAATTCAATTGTTCAAAAATTTAAAGTATAAAATACCATATACGAAAACGACACCTTTCTTTCCTCTTGAATTATCTTGTGACAACTCTTAAAATTATATTTTGTTAATTCTGGTTAATATTATTGATTATAAATCAAAATTTTCATTACCTATCCGAAATATAATTTTTTATTTTCTTGATTTGTGGCTACGATTGTTCTCCACTCTAGCATGAGATCGAGGGACAAAATATGTATTCTTGAAAGAATTCGAATAATTTAACATGCTGTTCACTTACATTGTGCTGGGAATTGAGATGACAACAGGCTTGATGATTTAAGTAGAGAAAATGGGCAGTTCAATTTCTTAATTTTATCTTTGTTACTTGAGAGTGTCTTTCCTCGTCGTCAAAAGATAGTAAAATAGATAGCAAAAACAAGCCAATTCATGAGGGGAAACAATGTTGGGTTCATTCTAAAAAAAAGGGTAGAAAAAGAGAACTGGTACTAAAGGAGAAGGAAAAATAAGCTAAAAGTTAGCGCCTAATTGACTTATTTAAGAAAAGCATTGTACAATTTTAAGGTTTACCCAAAATCTTTCCAGCAAGAATAGCAGCATTAATGACGTCTTTGATTACATGGACAACTTCATCAACGTCACATGTGTTTCCATTGAAAGTGGGAGATCCTGATTTCTTGAACCTGTCGACACAGTTGATGAATTCTTGATTGCATTGTTGGCTCAAATAACCTGGCACCATAACCAAATCAAAATAATATTTCTTTTTTGGGCACATATGCAACACAACTGGTTAAAATGCCAGTAACTTGAATCCCTTTGTGATCACTTTAAGAGATATGCTACATGTACAAATTCGATTTGTCAGAATGGTGTCGAATTCATACTTGACAGGATTTCACTAGCAGTTGTGTCAAAAATATTTTTCAACCATTCAATCATAAATCGCAAAGTATGAATCTGTACAAGCAGTATATACCTTTAATTGCAGTACATATGCTTTAACTTGAGGCTTAATTTGTGGGCTTCTAAACGATTTGGACATCTTCCACTAAATTATATCCCTTTGTCAAATTAGTAACATATCGAAAAATACCCTACCAAGATTGACCATTGTCATGGATGAGACAACCTAGAAAAGGATATTGTAAAACATCGATTCCTAAAGACAACCCAATTAAATGCATCTTCAAAGTACGTATTACAATTATGTTCAACATCGGAAAGTGACTACTTGACTTGTGGGCAACGGCGGAGCCACATGGTGTCATGTGGGGGCCATCGCTCTCACAAAATTTTGGAATTTCTAATTTTTTTTTATTTTTTTTTTAACTTTTCTTCAAAATTTAAATTCTTATTCCTCCCTCTTTTGAGGGCTGTGCACAACTTTTCCCTAAAGGCCCAAATTTGATCGTGAACAATTAGGGGGTGTTCTCTTTACTGTTTTCAGGTTGTTTTCTGTTTTCGATTTTCCAAAATATTGAAAACGCATTCTCTTTCCCATTTTTGAAAACGAGTTTTTGAAAATGGCCGAAAATTTTGTGAAGAAAACAGAAAACAATTTTTTTTACGTTTTGACTGTTTTCTTCACAAATTTGCTAAAACTCAAAAAACACGGGTTGAGAAATATTTTTTCAAAACGACAAAAAGAACGAGTTTTCAATAATCTCAAAATGGACACCCAAAACACAAAATACAAAACGAATTCAAAACTCAAAATACAAAACTGAAATATGAAGAGAACGCCCCTTTAATTTTCCATTTTCGTCCCAATACCTTGGGTTCTCTTGTCAATGTTGGTGTTGGCCTCACATTTTCAACCACTAGAACATCCCTCTTCTCATCTCTCTAATTTCAAACTCGCGATTTTTGCAACTTACTTTTAGCTCTCGCGATGAAAAAAGTCTGGCTCTACCACTACTTTTGGGCTTTATAACCACCAGGACACACCCTATATTATCTATTATTCTATTGGCTTAAAATTAAGAATAATGATAGGGTGAAAATAAATAATTGATCTGCTTTGTTGAAGTAGAAGAACTTACTGCCTTTAACTTGTATGCACTGATCATGCTTCATACAACAAGCATCTAAGTGGTCACAAGGCTGCTCGCCTGGACATCCACTGTACAGAAGTCCACAGTATTTTCCATATCTTAAGAATGGAGGCACTGCAAATAAATAAATTAAATTAAATTCCAAAATTTGATGCACATTTATTTCCAACTCCTATACATTATAAATTGTTTGAAGGAAAAAAAAAAAAAAAAAAAAGGTAATGTACCTCCACAGAACTTCGATTCACATATTCTACTGCATTCTTTACTCTGCAAAAAAAAGAAAAAGAAAAAAGAAAGTTGTAAACTACAATTTTCCTTCGAAACCGAAAAAGGTTGTCTGGTTGAGGAAGATGAAGGAGAACTAACCAAAGAGATGTCTCCATTTGCATGAATGCCAATGTTAAGGGCATGGAATGGAATAGCAAAAAAGACAAGGCTAGTGAAAATGAAGAAGAAGAAAAATGGACCTAACTTCAATGACTGTGTAGGGGAAGCCATTCAAGAAGAAAACACTGAAAAATGGAAACTTGGTTTTGATTAAAAGCTCTGATTTTTAATGGAAGAAATAATGGATAACGAGGGGAGAAAAGTGTGAAGGTGATTGACCGAGTGTAGGTAAATAATTGTCTTGTAATGTCTCGTGACATGATTTTGTAGTCTTGTGTTGCTCACATTTCTCACCCAACGGAATTATAAGCTTTTGGAATAAGTTATAAGTGTGAATTATTTTTAAAATTTTTTTTTGTAGAAAATTACATGCATAGGCATTATCTGAGATAATTTATTATTGTTATCTTTTTCATTTTAAAAAAAACAAAGACATGTCCTGAATTTTATTTTGCCCAATATATTCTGCTCTAATTTACAATTTTAAAAAGTTTAAAAAGGAATCCATCATGCAAAAGAAACATGGAGGTTCAATCAATATTGTTACATATATAAGACTTGAGTGCTTATTTGGTGATTGATTACATTTTGCTGTTGGCAAGATCTGTTGTTTAATTGAATTACTGTTCTAAAAATTATAGAATTCGTAGATTCAAGTTCCAAACTTGTTAATTACATGGAGTTGTGATAGCGATTTTTTTTTTTTTTACATATGATTGAATCTTAAATTATCCGTTATCGTAAGTAATAATGAGATACATATAGATCAGGACGTGTAAAATTTCTCACTTATGAAGTGAGTAGCTGATGTCACAAGCGAAAATGTAGTGACATTTAAATGGACGCATAGATGTTTTGTTATGAGAACAAAATATTGGGGTCCTGTTGGAGAGATTCGACATAGATAACTATCTGAGTATAAGTGGCTAATCTCTAACGTTCGGTAGTAAAATTGTTCAATTGATTTGAGGTCATTATAGTGCATTATATGATATAGTCATGTTTTGGTGATGTTGGATATTGCTCTGCCATGAGTCACTAATACGGTATTGTTTGGGTATGTCAATAATCATATGCAGATTGTGAATGATTAATACAAAATTCGTCACTCTTGGATAATTAAATCTACATTTTATTTAGCTAAGTTAATAATGAAATCTTTGGCCAATGTGTACTCATAAGTCGAAAGAGTTTCAACTTATATTGACTTAATGGTAACAAAAAAAATATGATTGATAACTGAAATTGACATACATTCATATTTCATAATGAGTCTGATCATATTGACGAATGAATTATAATTTCACGATACATGAACAAATTTGATTTTGTCATATCACGTGACATTTTCCCTCATATGTATTGCCCTAGCAATTTGCTAGATGTTAATTTGGGATTATAGATGTGAGTTGCCAAAAAAATAAAAGGGATATTTTAATTTTTCGTTTTTTATTAGAACAAATAATAATTTACGTTATTAGACATCATGATCGAGAATCTCATAGATCACACATAAAAAGGAGAACTAGAAAAATGATGTCACTAATTAATTAATTAACAAATGTTGGACATTTGTATAATTAATTAATTGAATTACTTATTAATGTACCAAATTAATTAATTGGATTAATTAATTTATAGACAAAGTTTAATTAATTAGATTAATTACACAAGTCAAGTCCGTTTGAACTTCTATTAATAAGTTATTAGAGTTGAATAACATATATACAACACACATATATTATCTTGCTAGCACAAGAAAATAGATATTTTAATTCTTTAATTCTTGTTCCCTATTTAGATTTATATTGGAAGCTGGACAATTGGATAATTGTGGATTATAGATTAGAATTGTTCTTCGAGAAATTAACTAAAGATATAATTTTTATTACTGTTTCTTTCTAAATACAAAGTTTGGTGAAATTTGAAATATTGTTTAAATTTCGCTATTAAGTAAATTTCAAATAGCAATGCCTTACTATGATTGCTATTATCCTCGTCTCTTATGTAAGAGGGCTAAATGGCAGTCACAATTTTTTCGCTAACATCGTTTTTGTCTTTGTACCTGGGGATTAATTGGTTGCTTCAAACTTTTATGCTCAAATCCACCACGTGAGGTGTTAGTTGTTAGGATCTTCCAGTGTCTCGAAAATGACATGAAAAAAAAATTTATTTCATAACTTATTTTATTATGTAACGTTACTAATTATAAGCAGGATGAAGAGAACAACATATATAAAATGTATATTACTCTTTGCATTAATAATAATCCTAATGTCATGATTATATCCGTACTTGACCACCCTTCATGTTGAATTTCTTCAGCCTTCCAAAGCACATCACAACAATTAGAATAAACTATCCCTCTTTGGGTAAAATCCCTTGTATAGTCCATCAGGTACAACCCCATCACAATGAGGGTGGGCTCGCGCCAATAAAAAAAGCGTGGATCCCTCTATTGTGAGGGGGCTGTCACCCTTGCTGTACACGAGAGTGTACAGCAAGGTCGGTTCATCCCTCTTTACTCCATCTTCCACCAAATCCATACCAAGTGTCTTTACAGTATGCACATCGATTAATTTGCCTTTTGCAACTTCAGCAAAGTGAGAATCCCACATTTCCATATTTCGTTTAAAATGTTGTTCTGTATGTGTGTTTGATTTAGTACTATGTTGTTTAGAATATAGTTTATTGAGTAGACCGCGCTGCCTATACAAATAAACGTACATATAGCTTAATAGATGCACACCACGTGTGCATCTGTAACACTATCTGTACAGATAGTTTTATCCTTTTGAGTTTGTACACACAACGTGTGCAATTGTATTAAAGGATAAAATTTAACATCGAATTAAAATGAAAACATAGACCAATTTATAAGAAATTGGGCACTCTTAACAATTTTGTCTTTTTAAGATGGAACTCAAAGTCTTAATAAGCTGTAATGCTATTTGTACAAATAGCTTTATCATTATTGAGTATTGGTTGGGGACTCGACTTGGACAATTAAAACATCTGAAACTTGATATGTAAACTAAAACCAATAGTCCTCGCTATAAACAATGCTACTATATGACCAATCCAAAAAAAGTGTGTTAAGGTTTTCGAGCTAGTCTTCGCCTTCAGTTTTTCTTCAAAAAACTTAGGGGGCGTTCTCTTTGCTGTTTTCGGGTCGTTTTCTATTTTCGATTTTCCAAAACATTGAAAACGTGTTCTCTTTCCCATTTTCGAAAATGAGTTTTTGAAAACGGATGAAAATTTTGTGAAAAAAACAGAAAACAACTTTTTACGTTTTGACTGTTTTCTTCACAAATCTGCCAAAACTTAAAAAATACGGGTTGAGAAATATTTTTTCAAAACGACAAAAAGAACGAATTTTCAACAATTTCAAAATGGACACCCAAAACACAAAACGAATTCAAAACTCAAAACACAAAATTGAAATACGAAGAGAACGACCCCTTATTCTCCACAGTTCTAATCTTCTGATTTGGGCTTCTAACATCTTGATACGCGCCTTGAACATCTTGTTCCGCCCCTCTAATCTTTGGATCTCTGCTTCCATGCCCTTCACATGTAGTTGTAATTCGTTAACTTTGACTAATCCTCGCATTGACCTCAGCGGCCCAAGAGTCACTTTCTTTGACCAGTTGCACATAGGTGGACCAAAACACACAATCTCACCACTACTATTTTCCTGCAAGAACAAAGCTAGGATTTTGTAGTAACATTTTTAACAAAACAGGTTCTACGTACGCGCCAAACGATGGTGTTACCTGCTGTCCACAAATAAAGAATCTTGTGGCCGGGTTCGTATAGGTCCATGAAGTCCTCAGATCCGTTTGATTTTCCCATGTACATATCCTCCCTTCATTGGATTCGCTATCAGCAAATGACAGACGAAGGGATGAGTTAGCATGTTCTAATGGATGCAATGAAAGAGAAGCCATTAACATAGAGTAGCCTGCCAGTAGGACTATAACTGACAAATTTTCAATACGATACATCATATATAAATTACGAAGGAAGCAAAAAGGAGAGAAATAATGGATTTATGTGGGACTGAGTGAACAGTTTTGACAAAAAGAGGTCAACAAACCCATTTAACAGAAGTTTTTAGATGAAACCATACAAAAGTGCAATCTCAATTTCCCGTTGTCCCATTTAATGGTTCGGTTCCAGAGGTTCGGGTCGTAACGCAGGATCGTAAGTTTAGCCACGTGGCTTGTGAATTTCTGCCACGCGTCGCATGTTGTGGCCCTGCTGCCACGTGTCGTATGCTGGGGCCATTTTATAGCTACCCGTAACAGTATCTAATCCTTACACTACACATGCTATTCAGGATTTAGGATGTATTATTTTTAATGTGTCACTAATATGTTACAATTTCTTCAAATTATATCTTTTTTAATCTTGACTTTTTAATGAGTAGAATTTATTCACATAATTGCCATGAAGATTATTTTAAACATCACTAACATTTATATTAATGGGAGCACCGTTCAATGAATCAATATTTTTAACAAATATATTTGAAAAATTATCTCAACCCTTTAAATTAAATTACGTGTTATTGTAGGAGATGAAATCTTGACATGACACGGGTACTAAAACTTAGGGACTAATATAAATGAACCTCTTGTTGAATGGACGTGGAGGAATTGTATACTAGAAATTTTTAAGAGATCGGGACTTCTCTCTATAATATCAATCCAAACTCACTGGATTACAAGTGGAATTGAAATATCTTTGAAAATAAAGCATGCCTTTGGAAATTTTTGTCAGCCGCATACACACATAAGAAATTTTTGTCAATCCCATAACACATAAAATCCCAATAGAGATAAAATGATTTGAAAAAAATTAAATATTAAACACGAGAGATTTTTTACTCACTAACGATTTCCGATGTTCAAGTGCTCTTAACGTTTCTGGCCACTTCATTCATTGAGACTTCAGCTAGTACCGTTAGTTATTTTATTGTTGCCCTTGAAAAATCATAGGCATTTTTACCCTCTTTCTTTAATTTCTAAACGAACTTTGACATTGCAATATCTTATACCAACTTTGACGTAGCAATATCTTATACGAACGTTGATGCACTTATTACAAGATGTCAAATTAAGTCAAAATATTGTATTCTTAATATCATTTTGAAGTGCTCATGACCTAATTTTTCGCTCATTAATGGTGTGCGAAATGGTCAACCATAGCAAAAGTTACAACGCGTCAAAATAGACCATTTCAAACTAGTATTTCGATAGTTTTGATAATATGTTAACTTTCAAAATTCGTCGATGATCATATGCTATCTGAATCCACAAATCGCTTATATCATGTAGAAGTTCATTTCGAAAATCACATCGTTGTTATATTGAATGATCCAAACGGATATCGAAAATAGTTAAATATGCGTCAAACGTATGTCTAAAAAAAGATGTCTAACTGATTTTTTCTTTAAAAAAAATTAATTATTTCATTAGCGTTTATTATTTTTACACGATAATTTTTTTAACATAATTTATATCATTTTATTAGGAAAATGTACATGGAATATAACGTCCAAAATTTTAGGATCGTTACGGATTAAATGTAATTTGAATTACTTTCTCTTTAAATTTGAATTTCATATCCTTCTTCTAGGATTAAACTTGGATTTTATTTCAATTCATTTACTTTCTACATTTAATTTGATTTACTTATTGTTGGCTCATCATTTGTCAACGAAATGGTAAACAAAACTATATAAGTAACAAAAATCACTTAATAATATTGATAATGATGTAATTATATATGACGTTTTTAAAGTATCAAAATAAGTATTAACTTATTTCACTAATAATATGTTGTTTTTTTTAAAAAAAATAATATTTTAGTTTTTGATCACACAGTACAAAAAGTCTGGATCTGTCATTGCTTCTACATAATCAAAAGCCAACACTTGGTCAGGCAAGAGAACAATCTACATGTGCTCACGTGGCACCTTTGGTTGTTTTTTAACTTTTCGATACAATCATGTTACTTATACATTGTATTTGACATTAAGTTTGACATTATACCACGTGTCGATACATGATTGGTCAGATTTTGAATTCAACACACTTTCCCGCGACACAACATTTTGAATTTGCAAAGGATTGTATAGAATGTCAAATTTTATGTCATCCATAGAATGAATAATGAGCATTATCCTTTTTGATATCCTCCTACACCCGACCCACCGTTTTAACTTTTATCCACACACCCCCTTTTTACCCCGCCCCGCCTTTTTTGTTTTTGTCTCAATTTTCGAGGTCATTATGAAGTGTCAAGCGAAATTAAAATATTGTATTCTTAATATCATTTCGAAGTGTTCACGACCTAGTTTCTCACATCATTAACGGTGCAAAAAATTGCCAACCGTAGCAAAAGTTACGACGCGTCAAAATAAACTATTTCAAAAATTTCAATAACATACTAACTTTAAAATTTTACTAGCAATCGTACGCTAAGTGAATTCATAAATTGTCTATGTTATCTTGAAGCTCATTTCGAGAACTATATCGTAGACATATCGAATAGTTCAAACGGATATCGTTTGGACATAAAAATAATTAAACAAGCATCTAAAAAAGAGATGCATAACTCGTTTTCTTTAAATTATTTTGTATAACGATTCGAAAATTCTTGACGTCATATCACGTGTAAAAATATCATAATAAAATGACGTAAATTATGTTAAGAAATTTATTGTGCAAAAATAATAAACGTTAATGAAATAATTGAAATTTTTTAAAGAAAAAACGAGCTATGTGTCTCTTTTTGAGACACTCGTTTAATTATTTTTTATGTTCATATGATATCTATTTGGACCATTTAATATGTTTACGATATAGTTATCGAAACAATCTTCAAGATAACATAGATGATTTATCAATTCAATTAGCGTACGATTGTCAACAAATTTTTAAAATCAGCATGTTGTCGAAATTTTCGAAATATTAGTTTGGAATGACTTATTTTTATACGTCGTAACTTTTATTACGGTTGACCATTTCGACTTCATTTGATATTTTATAACGACTCTGAAAATTGAGACAAAACCAAGGAAAAATATTTGTATACATAGGGTAAGTCGGTTGTGGGGTTAAAAGGCCTGGGTCGGTAAAAGGTTATAAAACAACCATGGGCACTGCTGATGTGGCCCTCCTATATTGGGTAGACTGTTATGGGCAAGAGAAGAATCCTGATATTTATAAGAATTAAACTAGTGCCACATCAGCAGTATATATAAAATTGAGGGTGTAAGCGGTTCGATTTTATCAATTTTTGATAGATTTTCAAATCAAATCATTTACACTAGTTTGAGAAAAACTCAAACTTAAACCAAACCATTTTGAACGGTTTAAAAAAAAAACTCAAACCTAAACCTAACGGTTTGGTCCGATTTTAGACCGTCGATTTCGCTGTATATTTTTTTGTCTGTCGTTCAATTTTAAACTATCGATTTCGTCGTATATTTTTTTCTCTGTCTACTTTTATGCTATTAATTTAGGAGTTGACATTTTTTTCCAGAATCGGTGGAATCGGACCGGAACCGTTTAGAACCGATCGATTCGGTTACGGATCTTCTAAAAAATAATTTTATTTTGGGACAAATTATTAAGAACCAATCGGTTCCGGTCCAATTCTTGGTTCTAGTATGAGAACCGTCCAGTTCTCATAAGATTTTTTTTCTCTTTTGGCAAAATATATGATTTAATCTCCAATCACTTTTATAAAAAATAATAGGGTTCCTTTTTCATTTTAAACCTCAACACTTTCCTTCTTCTCTTAGATTATTTTCTTCCCTCTTCTTATAATTTTTTTATTAACTGATTCTCAAGCCAAATTAGAATATTGTGTAAATCTATACCTTAATAAATTTATTTACAATATATAATTTCATTTCTAAAATTCGAAATTTTTATTTTGTTCTCACTTTGATTATATTATTGTTGATCCGATCAAAAAATTTCATCTAGATTTCTACAAATTATAATCGGCAAAATCAAAAGTTCCAGTAATTTTTTAAAAGATGTCCAATTCAATGTAGGATTTTGATTTTGATTGAAATTTGTTTAATCATTGGAGTACTATGCAGTTTATATAAGTTGATGATTGTTTGGTGATAGTAATTTATATGGAATACAATGTGGGATTGCTTGATTGTATCTTTTCAGACTTTTAGTTTAAGAGCCTATGGAATATATGAGCCTCATTTAAAAATAAATAAAAAGTCCAATACAAAAGTCTTACAAATTACAATTTAGAAATTTTCATTTTTTTAATTTTTTAATTTTTATATATTTTTTCGCCAGTCCGATTTGGTTTTAAACCGCAATAAAAATTTGCAAACATAAACCAAACTGTTTTTGAACGGTTTAGTTTGGTTTAAAACCATTTTCTTGACGGGTCCAAGTGGCATCAAACCGACGATTTCCATTCCAAAATGCGATTTCGATTTGACAATTTTTGCTTACAACCCTATATACAACCTTGCTAAGCTATCAATTCTGCTGATGCCGTATTGCCTATTGTGCACAATAGGGGTAATTTTGTCTAGGAAAATTTTCATAAGTAAGAGTATAACTTTGGCCCATTTCAATAATAAGAAAATAAGTTTCAACTTTCAAAAATCAGATTTTTATTAATTTTTACTTATAATTTAATTAATTAAATATATATTTAATTAAAAATATATTAAGGTCACAGATTCACAATTTAGTTAGTCACATATTATTTTCGGTCACAAATCAGAAATTTTAAATGTCAAAAATTATTTTACATTACAATTCAAAAATTTTATAGGTCACAATTTGTTCATCGATCACAGATTCACAATTTAATTAGTCACATATTATTTTTCAATCACAAATCAAAATTTTTAAATGTCACAAATTTTTTTACGGTCACAATTCAAAAATTTTAAAGGTCACAATTTTTCCCTTGATCACATGTGAAACATTTATAAGTCACAATTTCTTTATCGTTCACAGATCACAAACATTATAAGTCACAACTTATAATCGGTCACAAATTAACAAATTTTTAGATCACACGTTATTTTTTAGTCACAGTTCATATTTTTCATTAGTCACGTATTGTTTACTGGTCACAGATTAGGTCACACATTATTTCTTAGTCATAGTTCATATTTTTCATTAGTCACATATTGTTTACTGGTCACAAATTAACCAATTTAGTGGTCACAGTCAACCAAATAATCTGTGACCACCACCCGACAACTGTCACCATACCATCACCACGACCAACCAAAAAATTCCCAAACCACCCCCACCACCACTGTCGCAGCACCAATCCTGTAAACAGTTAACGTTGCCACCACTGCACCACCACCAACCTACACCACCACATCCCCACCCTGCCCACCATCACCACCACGGCACCACCAACATCGCCAAAGTAACACAACTTGCACCACCAACCACCCCCAACGACAAAACAGTCGCCGTAAAAATCACAACCACCGCAGTCGCCGCCACCACTACCACCACCACTACTACCACCTCCAAAGCACTGCACCACTGTCATCACCACCGTTGATATCAACACCACTACATCAACCACTAGATTCACCCATGCCAAACCACCCAACAGATCGGCGATTTATTGCAGATTTGAGCAGATTGGTGTTATAAACCACCGCTTCATGTCGCTGCACTGCCAAATTCACCGCCACCGCCACCGCCACAACCAACCCTCGTAGGACCATCCACTGCTACACATCGCGACGAGGCTCGACTGCTTCACATTGCGACAAGGCTAGACTGCGAGGGTCCTACACCAACCAAATCTTCACATCACGAGGTACATCGTCGTAGTCAGTGGTGCGATGGAGTGGTGACGACGTCGTGAGTGGTGGCGATGTGAGAGGGGAGAGAAGTCTCTGTGGAGAATGATACGAGAGGGAGAGAGGATGAAAAGAGGGTGAAAATGGTTTGGAGGCTCGGGTTAGATTTTATGTTTAATTCTAATATTTATTGTAATTAAAATATTAAATAAATTTTCTGATTTTTGAAATGTTAAACTTCCCACCTGATTTTATAATGTTGAATTCTTAAGGTAAAGAATGGTGTAATTTTCACTTGTGTCTAAAGATACCAGTGGGGGGTAATTGGTAAATTGTGTAAAGTTGGGTCTAGACTTCGTTTTCAAACTTGAAACTAAGTTTTGATCAAAACTTGATATCATTGGGGGGTAATTGATAAATTGTGTAAAGTTGGGTCTAGACTTCGTTTTCAAACTCGAAACTAAGTTTTGACCAAAGCAAAACATAGTTTTGACCAAAGCAAGCTTTGGTCAAAACTTAGTTTCGAGTTTGAAAACGAAGTCTAGACCCAACTTTACACAATTTATCAATTACCCCCCAGTGGTATCTTTAGACACAAGTTCTATATATCTATACTCAAATTTATAATTTGTGTATTCGAGTTTCAAAATGGAAATCCAGCTTACTCCGATGGTCATAGCGATCTTCCTGACAGTTCTAATGGTCATATTGGGTCTTGCTTGGTTACTCATGAATCTCCGTCTTTGCACCGGTGGTGGAGGGAACTTTCCGTCTATCAACAGCGATCCAGAAAATGCTAGTGCTTGTTGCGGATCATTTCAGCTGCATTTCCATATATTCTGAGTGTGATATATCTTACTTTATTCATTTTTCTCACAAAGAAGATGGAGTCTCGATTTATATGTATGTGTGTCTTATGTTACTTTTTCCTGTCGTCAGATTCATATTTATGCATGTCTTGTGTTACTGTTTCGTGTTTCGTGTCATGTTAATTGCTCTGGTAATGTAATTTCTTCATTAACGAATATTGATACAATATTGCAAATGCTCTTCTTCTTTTTTCCTTTCTTTTTTTGAGTTGTTTTCTCTGGGTGACCATAATCCTTTCTTCACACTTGTTTTTTCACAGCAAGGATAACTCTCTCTCTCTCGCTCTCTCTCCCTCTCTCTCTCTAATTAATTACACTATAATAAAATTAAGAACTATAATTTATCTAAGACTTGTTTGATTGGCTTGAAATTCCATGAAAAAGGAAAAACAAATTCCATTTCCTTGCAAAATGGCATGTTTGATTGCCATATTTTTCAAGGAATTCCTTTTCCACTTTATGGGTGCACGTGACCCATTTTCCTCAAAATAGGTTTTCCTTTTTTCGTTTTTTTGTTTTTTTTCAATTGAAAAACATTCTAGGCTTAATGGTAAAAAAAATTTATCCATTTAATTGACAATTTGCATGAAAAACAAAGTCAAACGAACATAAAAAAATTTCAAAAATTTTTTTAAAATTTTTTTTTTAAACTTTTTAATAATCCAAACAAATTTTAATACAGATTGTAAAAAAATTTACCCAAAAAGTAACAATTTGCATGAAAAATAAAGCCAAACGGATTAGGCGAAAAATTATACCAATCAAACACCATTAATTTCAATTCCCTGTAAAACAAATTTTAGGCAATTCAATTATCTGTTATTCGTTTTTTTTCTATCCAAATTTCACACATGCAATCAAACGGATTCTAATTGTAATGCAATGGTGATGTGTTTATTGTTAAGTTGCAGTTAATTACAACACCTCAATATGCAACTCTTCCAACGCCTCTGACTCTCAAGAAACACGCTCACGAATATGTATAGTAGATTACTTTAAGAAAAGGTCGGAAAAAAAATTAAAATAAAAAAGTAAGGAAAAAAATTGAACTGTTTTGTCCTTCCTTCAGATGTTCATTGTCACGTCACTTCTCTCTATCCATCTTATTATACGATTTAAAGTTACAACCTAATAATTTAACTAATTGTGACGCAGTCATTGTTGACTATACTTAATTGTAACTATTGGGCTGTGATGCCATTTAGTCGGCCCAATCCTTGGGCGATGATGAAATTGGGTAAAGCCCACTTGTCAGTATAATTCATTGCCCAATAATTCAAATCGAAATGGGCCCAAACCCAATTCCAAATAAGGAGGATATGTATGCTGTTCTGGATCGTTGATCACCAACTGATTATCCACGATGATGATGACATGTATATAAATGATTTGAGTGGTTGTCCTAACATAATTTTTTCATTCTGATTTCTTGAGAAGCTTCTAGATTTTCTTTCTTTGTGTCTCTTCTTATTCCTCTCTTGTTATACTTTTTGTGTAACCCAAAAACTCTTGATTTTTGGAGGAAAATCTGTATGATTGAGTCTGTGTGATTCTTCGATTAGAGGCTGAGAGTCTAAAATTAGTGTTTTAGTTGTTCTTGGTTCATTGAAGTAGCTGCATTTGTTCGTTCTATATTGGGCTTAGGGTTTAGAGGAGTTTTTGATTTGTACAGAATGGTACAATGTTATTCTGAGATTAAAACAATCGATTCTTGATGTTAATAATCATTTGTTGATATTTTGGTTCGAAAAGTTTCTATAGTGTTCTTGGCTTATTTTCAGTTCGAGTTATAACAATAATCTTAAAGAATGACATTATATGGAAGCTCATCGTGAAATTTTGGTGATAAATTGAAACTTATATTATTGATATATGATATAGCAACGAGTTTTTTGGGATTAAATGTCCTTAATGATCTTTCACAAAAGAAGAAAAATGATATTAATATACATTTTTGTAAATTCGACACTAATTCTTTCTGCTACTTATGCTATTGTGTGTGTATGTGTAAGTGTGTATATATATATATATATATAGAGAGAGAGAGAGAGAGAGAGAGAGAGCAAGCGCTCATATGGAACAATTTTCGTCTATTGAAAAACTATGACATTTTCGATTTTTTGCTGTTATTAATTATATTATTAACCCTCCAGGCCTCCACTAAACTAATGTACAATCATAGATCAATTTTTTTTGGGAGCTATACAGAGAGAGAGAGAGAGGTATATTTTTTGATTCCGTCGCACTAGCGATTTTAAGATAACATTTCTATCACACGAAAAAATTATTTTCACTTAGTTGTAAGTTATGGTCACAAAACTTATTTATGTATTTTTTGATTGCTCACTGAAATTTGAAATATCGAGTTTTGGTTATTAAATTTATCCAAACTTTGGATATTATTCATTACTATAATATTTGTTTCAAAACTTTAACGAAATTAGTAATGTGGCTAACAAAATGCACATGTGACGTATCGTCACGCCATTAATACATTGATATGTCTTCGATTGCTCACTAAATTTTGAAAAATGTCATTGATTGCTCACTAAATTTTGAAAAAAAAAAGTCTTCGATTGCCCACTGAACTTTGAAATTGACGAATTTTGGCCACTAAACTTATAAAAATGATGATGACTCGTTGTTCATTAAAAAAATGTACACCACAAGTGCACGGGTCGCATAAAAGTAATAAAATGGACAAATTAGTCTAGGTTATCGATCCTACGCAAAATGATTACTCAATTACACAATAGTTAAATTTAATTTTTACATATTTTTGTAGAATTTTAAGCTAATTTCATCATTTGAAAAATTCGAATTATTGTTGTTTCGTTGTTAAAATTAAATTAAATTAAAATTAAAATTTTGCAACGAAACACAATAAATTTAATTAAATGGATTTTGCAATGAAACGGAAATAAATTTAATTAAAATTTGAATTTTTGTAACAAACACATAATAAATTTAATTAAATGAATTTTGCAACGAAACACACAATAAATTTAAAATTAACAATGAAATACACAATAAATTTAAAATTTTCAAATGATGAAAATAGCTTAAAATTCTACAAAAATATATTAATATTAAATTTAACTATTGTGTAATTGAGTAATCATTTCTCTTGAGATTGACAACCTGGATTCAATTTTCCACTTTATTACTTTTACGAGATTAGTTTCCTTGCGTACACATTTTTTAACAAACAACAGTCGAAGTAATTTTTATAAATTTAGTGACCAAAATTCGATCACCTCAAAGTTCAATGAGCAATAAAAAATGTTTTTCAGAATTAATAAGCAACCGAGGAATTTTTTCAAAATTTAGTGAGCAATCGAAAACGTAGTAATTTACTAATGGTGTGATGAGGCGCCAAGTGTGCATTCCATTAATCACGTCGCTAATTTCGTTAAAGATTTAAAACAGATGTTGTTAGTAAGTAACGTTCAACGTTTGAATAAATTTAGGGGCCAAAACTTGACATCTCAAATTTCAATGAGCAATCGAAGACACACACATATTCAGTGACCATTGGGATAATTAATTCCCTAGTTGTAATAGTTAAGAATCTTAAGATTTATAAAGGAATTTAACAATCCGTCATATGAAATCTCTTAAAGCACAAGTAGTATCTTTTAGGATATCGTGATTCAAATGCACTGCAGAATCAAGAGAGTAAATTATGATAGTAAAGTGAACGAAACTATAATACAATTGTAGTAATACCCAAAAAGAAATATATTCAAATTAAGTAAAGGACCAATTTCCAGGGAAAACGTTACATGCCTATAGGGAAAAGGCAGCTAAATGATCCGAGGGGGGAAAGAGGGAGCTCAAGTTGAGAATAATATTATGCCCTTGTAACCTTGTTTGATGAATAATGTTATTTATCAGTGATTTTAGAACATCAATTTATGTGACATTATATGATATATTCAATTAAATGTCATGTGATTCTTTTAATTATACATATCATTTAATGAAATTTAGTATCACCTAAACTGGTGTTGTAATACCAATTGTGCTAAATAGTATTACTCATGTTTGATAGGAATTAAAATTAAAATTTTAATTTTAATTTTAATTTTAATTCAAGTTGAAATCGACAATAAATTGTAGTCACATTTTATGAGTTCCACAATTTTTCAACCACGCATTTCATCAACTTCTATCAAAATTTGATTTTAATCCCTATCAACTATATGGAATAATTAGCGCATGTTTAAGTCCCATTATTCAAAAATTCATTTTTCTCAAATCATTTTTTTATCACATTCTTTAAATAAAATAATTTGCACATAAATTTTTAAAAAAATTATTACTTTTTAATCATACATTCTTCAAAAATCACTATTACAAAATTCCTTTTTTTTTTTTTTTTTTTTTGTTGGTTGAAAAATGGGGCTCAAATAAGGGCTTATTATAAGATGGAGGAAATTTGGCTGAACTTAAAATAAGAAAAAAAAATTAAAGACATTTGAATGTATTTCCTTTAGTAAAAATTTTACTTAGACCCTATTTAACAATAAGAGTTTTTTTGGCAAAAATAATTTTGAAATAGTGAATTTTTGGAGAATGTATGGTTAAAAAGTTAAAATAAATAAATAAAATATATATATATATATATATATATATATATAAATTTGGTTTTACGTGTAAATTTTTTTATTATAAGAATGTGTGGTTGAAAATGAGTTTAAGAAAAAAAAATTTGTTATAATGATTGTGAAATAGGGGCTAATTTTGCCAGTAATTACTTAAATATTAAAATAAGTATATTATACTTCAACTTCAACTAAGACCCCGTTTGATTTTCATTCTTTGTAGAATGAGAATGAAAAATATAGTCGTTATGGGCCCCATACAAGAGATGTAAAGTCAAAAATGGTGGCTGAATGTGATGGATAACGATCATATTTTTTATTTTTACGGATGAATAATGAGAAACAAAGGGGGCTAAATAAAAAATAGGGAAGAATTCAAAAGTAAGACATTAACTATGCATACTTCAATTTTCATGTTTCAAGTTATTCAAATGCAAAATCAAGTTTTTATTTTTTAATTAATTAATTCATTATAATAAAGTTAAAATTATATAATTAATGATCACATTTACATAATTATAGATCACAAATTTCAAATTTGTTGGTCACGGATTATTTTGAAGTCACAAATCAAAAAATTTATAGGTTACAAATTATTTCGAAATCACAAATCAAAAAATTTATAAGTCACAGATTATTTTGAGGTCACAAATCAAAATTTTTATAAGTCACGAATTATGTCGAGGTCACAAATCAACAATTTTATAAGTCACAGTTTATCGATCGTTCACGTATTTTCAAATTTGTTGGTCACAAATTTTTTTTAGTCACATATTATCGAATATTATGGTCACAGTTTAATAGTTAGTCACATTCATTTAATAGTTAGTCACATTCATCAAATCCCGACCCCAATCCCAATTCAATACTTGGTCACAAACACTACCCCAACCTACTCCCGCCACACCAACACCACCACCCCCACCACCACCCGCCACAACCCCGCCACCGCCACCGCCACCGCCACCGCCCACACACAGAATGCAATGCAGCGGCGCAACGACGGCGGTCGGAGGTGGTGCAACGGCGCATAATAGAAAAACAGCACAGCCACCAACAGAAAAAACAAGCTGTGCAACGGCTCTCACAGTGGCGGTTGGAGGTGGTGCCAAATGGAGATCCACGCCGATCCACCACTTCACCTCCACAGCACAGCCCCCATATCTCGATCCACCATCAAGCAATCAGATCCACCACCTCACCTCCCCACCAAATTAGGATGCAGAGCACACCATTGCCACGGCCAAATAAACCACAACCAACAATCACTATTCCACCATCAGAAGCCCGATCCACCATCGCCACTAAAACCACTCAAACATCCTCACACCATGGAAACCACCACCAACAACAAACAAAAATCAATCAAATTGTTCAATCCCCTTATCCAATATGGATCCGTATCCCTAAAAACAAAAATCAACCAAATTTGGTGTAATCGCCATCTTCGCACCCAAAATCATCTCAACACCATAGCAGCACAACGCTACTGCAAGCGGGGTGGTTCTGATCGGTGACCCTTGCACCGTCTGTAAAGGTGCTCTATCGCGATGGTGGTACGAGGTTAGGCTGTCGGCGGAGAGGGAGGAGAAGGCTGGTCTGTGGTGCAAGAAGAAGAAGACGGCTGGTAGAGAGGAGGAGACGTCGCTGCCGATGGTGGCGAGGGATACTCCGGTGGTTATTTGTCACAGAGCGAAGAGAATAGAGAGAGAAGGGAGAGTCTAGAGAGAGAAAGGAGAAGGAGAACGATTTAAAAGAGCTAATGTTTAATTAAAATGTCTTAAACCTGAAAACTGCATAAGTAAAGTTTAGGCTTGGATTATGAAAACTGATCTCCAAACAGCGGCCGTATAATTTCCTCTAAAAAATGGGCAGATTAGGCCCAGTATGGCCTGCATACTATAAAATTGATTAATGTAATTAACCCTTTAACTTTTTCTACATACGTATTAATTACGGTAAGATAAAGAATTATATTCAAAACCTTACTCAAGCTCTCCTCTCACTATCCCAATTCCTCATTTTTCACAGCCTCCCCCTTTCTCGAACTCGAACTCCCATTCTCAGCTCACTGCCAATCTTGTTACCGTATTGTCGTCCCTCTCCGTTCTCGCCTACTTGGATCCGTCGGAGATTGCCAAGCTAGCACGGATCAACCAAGCTTTTCGAGCAACCACATTCACAAATTTCAATTCTTCTAACAATAGGTCTGATAGTTGCTCCTGTCTTTGTTTTTTGCATCTTTGTTGCAAGAAAATTGATGGATGATTTGAGGATGATTTTAATTGCAATTGGAGAATCTTAATTATGGTTTTAGTAGTTGTTTCATGCTATTTGTATGTCCTGCATTTTTCATTTTAATGAATTTTATGTTTGTTTCTCATTATTTTAATGATTTAACTTGTGAAATCTCACAATTGTTGTCTCCAAAATTTGTAGTCGTATATTTTCTTAGTTCTTTTTAATTAACAATTTTAAAGCCCTGTAGAACTATGTGATGTTTGACCTGCTACTTGGAGATGAACATATGATTTACTACTTGTCATCCGATTTCTATTTTCTTTCTCTTTTATTAACACACTGACTATTAGAGAACTAAACTTGCCAGCTGGATTGCCAGCTAGGCATTCTGTTATTTCCTGTAAAGAATTGTAAAGTTAGCTCAGTTAGTTAGTTAGCTTTCCTATTTAAACAACTGATGTTCACGTTTTCCATTTGATCAATTGAATAAACCATTTTTCCCGCCTTTTATATTTCTGCTCTCTAGATTCAATATGGTATCAGAGCAAAGTTCCTGATTACTCTTCTTCTTCCTCAGCGATCTGAGTATATCGATCACTGCGTTAGATCCTAAAATCAGCTCCTCCAATGGCGACAGATGCTTCAGTTTTACCAGAAAATTCAGAGAATTCGGCAGCAACAGGAAGTAATTCGATCATCGATGATAGATTGAGTCCATATTATCTCCATCATTCAGATAGTCCGGGTCTGGTGCTGGTTTCTCAACAACTGGTTGGAGACAATTATGCCTCTTGGAGTAGGAGTATGTTGATAGCCTTGTCTGTAAAGAACAAATTAGTATTCGTTGATGGATCTATCTCTATGCCAGAAGGTAATGATGGTCTAATCAATGCCTGGACTCGCAATAACAACATTGTCATTTCCTGGATTCTCAATTCTGTATCTAAGGAAATATCAGCTAGTATCATCTATTCGGTGTCTGCGTATGAAATCTGGATTGACCTTAAGGAGAGATTTCAGCAGAAAAATGGCTCACGCATCTTTCAGTTGAGGCGTGATCTGATGAACCATACTCAGTCTCAACTATCCATAAGCACATACTTCACTAAGTTGAAGACAATATGGGAAGAGTTGAGCAATTACAGACCATCCTATTCATGTGGAAAATGTACGTGTGGAGGAGTTAAAGCCTTGGCAGATCATTACCAAACTGAGTATGTAATGTCCTTTTTAATAGGGTTACACGATTCGTTTACTCAAACTCGAAGTCAAATTCTGCTCATGGATCCTATACCACCAATCAACAAGGTCTTCGCTCTTGTCTCTCAAGATGAACATCAGCGAGGTATGAACACTGTGGGAGGAACATCAACTGGTAGTAACCTCATGGCATTTTATACCAAAAATGAAGGAAGTAGATTCAATAGCAATCAACATTCTGGAAAATATCAGAAAAAGGATCGTCCAGTTTGCACTCACTGTGGCTATACTGGACACACCATAGATAAGTGTTACAAACTCCATGGTTTTCCCCCTGGATACAAGCCGAGATTCAAAACTTCTTCTTCCAATCAGATAGTTAATGCAACAGCTAACCAAATTTCTGAAACTTCCGATCATCAAGGGATTCATACCTTGAATTCTGACCAATACCAACAATTGCTAACTATGTTGAACTCTCACCTTGCCTCAGCCAAAGGAGAAGCAGGTACTGATGTAAAATCAACACACACATCAAGTATATCACTCTCCATCTCCGATCACCCTATACTTCATTCATCCAGACACTGGATAATCGATTCTGGAGCAACAAATCATGTATGCTTTGATAAATCTATATTCCAAAATGTTACTCCTATTTCAAACTCTTTTGTGACACTTCCCAACAACTCACGCATACAGGTTAAATTCTCTGGTTCAATACAACTTGGTCCTTAATTGATATTACATGATGTTTTATATGTCCCTCAATTCCATTTTAATCTGTTATCAGTTGCATCTTTAACAAGAAATTCTTCTCTTCAAGTAACTTTTCTCACTGATTGTTGTATCATCCAGGAAGTGCACAATTTGAAGATGATTGGCAGGGGTAACAAAGTGGCTGATCTTTATGTCATTGATCCTTCAAGTTGTTTCACTTTTAATTCATTTCTTTCTGCAAATTCTGATTGTAAACTTTCCATTACCAATGTAAATAATGTGTCTTCACAAACTTGGCACAATCGTCTTGGACATTTGTCTTTTAAACGCTTAGAATTGATGAAACACAGGTTGCCTTTTACTTGTACTGATCATAAAAATGTACATTGCTCCATCTGTCCTTTGGCTAAACAACGGCGCCTTTCTTTTGTTTCCAATAACAATCTGTCCAAAAGTGCTTTTGATTTGGTCCATTGTGACACATGGGGACCATATCACATACCAACACACAATGGTTATCGCTATTTCCTCACTTTGGTTGATGATTGTACTAGGTTCACCTGGCTTTTTCTTATGAAACAAAAATCAGATGCTAAATCCATAATTCCCAGATTTTTCTCCTTGATTGAAACACAATTTGGCAAACACATTAAGAAATTCAGGTCTGACAATGCACCTGAACTTCAATTCACAGAATTTTTCAACTCCAAAGGTGTTTTGCACCAATTTTCGTGTGTTGAACGCCCTGAACAAAACTCCGTAGTAGAAAGGAAACACCAACACCTTCTAAATGTAGCTCGTGCCTTATTTTTTCAGTCTCGAGTCCCTCTCCAATTCTGGGGGGAATGTGTGCTCACAGCTACATATTTGATTAATAGAACCCCTTCCCTGTTATTGCATGATCAAACTCCTTTCCAGCTCCTCTATGGTGCTCATGTTAACTATAACCGTCTCAAGGTTTTTGGATGTTTATGTTATGCATCCACTCTACCATCCACTAGAACAAAGTTCCACCCTCGTGCAGTAGCCTGTGTTTTTGTTGGATATGTGCCAGGCATGAAAGGGTATAAACTCTACAACATTCAATCAAAAGTTTTCTTTGTTTCTCGTGATGTCGTCTTCCACGAGTCTTTGTTTCCCTTTCATTCCATATCTCACCATGATCACGTTGTAGACCCATTTCCAGATTTCGTTATACCTATAGCGACTTCACATACCCTCCCAACACCTTATTCCACCTCCCATTTATCAGAATCTGCTATGGCTAGTCCATTACCTCGTTCTGTTCCTCCTGTTTCTCCTAATAGCACTTCTATCCGCCACTTGGCTGAACCCCCCACTACTCATGCACCAGTGACTCGCAGGCCCACTAGGTCTGTTAAACCACCTTCCTACCTGCGTGATTTTCATTGCAATTTACTCCATCATCATACTCATTCTTCTTCCAGCATTCCTTACCCTTTGCAACAGTGTGTTTCTTATGCATCCCTCTCTTCTTCTCACTCCAACTACCTCCTCAATATCTCCTCCAATTTTGAGCCACAATTCTATCATCAGGCTGTACATTATCCACATTGGAGAGAGGCTATGACTCTTGAGCTAAATGCCATGGAATCAAATAACACTTGGTCTGTCCTACCGCTTCCTCCGGATAAACACTCAATCGGGCGTAAATGGATTTACAAAATAAAGTACAAGGCTGATGGAAATATTGAACGCTATAAAGCGCGCTTGGTAGCCAAGGGCTACACACAACAAGAGGGGTTGGATTTTCTTGAGACATTTTCTCCTGTTGCGAAGTTGGTTACGGTTAAGATGTTACTTGCTCTTGCCGCTATAAAGGGTTGGCACCTCTTCCAATTGGATGTTAATAACGCCTTTTTGAACGGTGACTTGTTTGAAGAAGTGTATATGGATCTTCCTATGGGTTATGCTGTACAGATGACTGTTGATCATATGGGGAAGAAGCTAGTTTGCCGTTTACACAAGTCTATATACGGTCTTAAACAGGCTTCACGCCAATGGTTTTCTAAGTTCTCCCAGGCTCTTCTTTTGCATGGTTTCTCCCAGTTAAGATCTGATTACTCTCTTTTCACAATGGGATCAGGTTCTTCTTTTGTGGCCCTGCTCGTTTACGTGGACGACATCATAATTGTTGGTTCAGATTTGTCTGTCATTGAGAAGATCAAACTCTTTCTTCATAGCCAGTTTAAACTCAAGGATCTTGGTGTCTTGAAGTATTTCCTTGGTTTGGAAGTTGCAAGATCCGCTCGTGGTTTGTTCCTTTCCCAGCGACACTACATCTTGCAGTTGCTTGAAGATTCAGGTTTTCTTGCTTGTAAACCTGCTTCTTCACCCATGGATTCAAAGGTAAAGCTCAGCGCGTCAGATGGTGATGTTCTTGCTGATGCTTCTTCCTATCGCCGTTTAATTGGACGTCTGATTTACCTCACTGTGACGAGGCCAGATATCACTTTTGCTGTGCACAAACTTAGTCAGTTTGTCTCTGCCCCTCGTCAACCACATCTGAATGCTGCGCATCATCTTTTAAAGTATTTGAAAGCATCTCCTGGCCAGGGATTATTCTTCTCTGCTTCTTCAGATTTGCAACTTCATGCCTTTGCTGATGCTGATTGGGGTTCTTGTTTGGACACCAGAAAATCTATGTCTGGGTTTTGTGTATTCCTAGGTGATTCCCTCATTTCTTGGAAGTCTAAGAAGCAGACCGTCGTCTCCCGTTCTTCAGCAGAGGCTGAATATAGGGCCCTTGCCTCAAAAGCCAGTGAAATCGTTTGGCTTCATCAGTTGTTAGCTGATTTCCACATTCAACCATCAGGTCCAACGACTCTCTTTTGTGACAACCAGTCCGCACTTCACATTGCCAATAATCCTACTTTCCATGAACGCACGAAGCATATCGAAATCGATTGCCACTTTATTCGTGATAAGGTTACTGACGGGTTTATCAAACTTTGGCGGTTCTTGACATTCACCGGCCACCTTGAGGGGGAGTATTAGAGAACTAAACTTGCCAGCTGGATTGCCAGCTAGGCATTCTGTTATTTCCTGTAAAGATTTGTAAAGTTAGCTCAGTTAGTTAGTTAGCTTTCCTATTTAAGCAACTGATGTTCACGTTTTCCATTTGATCAATTGAATAAACCATTTTTCCCGCCTTTTATATTTCTGCTCTCTAGATTCAATACTGACATTTCTAACCAAACCAAATTAAGTTACTTGTTGATTTTTTAAAGATGAATATTGACGTCGATATATGTTGAATATGAGAGCACTGATAGAGATCGTATTACACAGGCATAGTTTTTGCTTTTACTTATTCCTGGTGATATAGTTTTGAAATGTTAATCTGATTGTTTAGCATACACAAGTTGTGGCTTTATACTATTTGAATTCTTTTCACTACATAAATCTCCTTACTTTTGTTGGTCTTTTGTTTGAATCCACTCCCCATATATCATTCTTCCTTGTTCCTATAATTCCTAGTGTGTTTAATGAATTTTCTTTCCTGAATCAGCTTTTGTAGTTACTATGGAATTTCAATTATGTCAGTGATATATAGTTCATAAGACTATAATACACATTATACAGCTTCAGACTATAATATGATGTCTATGTCTTTAGTTTTTGTGACTTTTTTTAAATTTTTGTTAATTTTTGTAACTTTTTTGAACTTTTGCCACTTTATTGAAATACTTCCAAATTCAATTTAATGGTTCGATGGGAGATTCTGTCACCAATAAAAATGTATCTGTATGTGTGCAAATCTAACAGGAACACTCCATCTTCTTTAGGAAAGAACACATTCATAGTATCCTCTGCATTGTGCCTTTCTATGTAGAATTATAGATTATTGTAGAACTAGGATACTTTTTGACAACTTATTGTTAATTGGTTTTTGCTGATATGACGCTGATTCTTTAAAACCTTACAAAGAATGTTAAAACTCAATAACTCTAATCTGTTGCATCTCTTTCTTCAATTAATTTTTTATTTACTGCACAACTTAAGTGTAATTGTCTATTCATTATTTTAGGTCTTTGGTATAGAGTGCTTAAGCTGTTGTTTTGTGCCAAGCAATATGGCCCAGGAGTAGATGTTTCGACAGCAAAAACACTAGTGAGGAAGTCGAAGAGACAGACAATCGGAGGTGTTGGTGGAAACATCTGACAGCAGCAGCTGCAACTATTGGTGTAGATGTTGACCACTTCCAGCAACAGAGATTGATGTAGGATAAAGAAGAAGGTAACAAGAAAAGGGGAAGAAACCAGAGAGAATGGGGGGAAATTGCATTTAAAAAGGCGATTTAGCTTTAACAAAGAATTTTTACACACTTGCCCTAAGCAAGGTCTATAAGAAAAATGAGAAGGATTGGATACGATTTAGTTCTGCAGTCAATCAAAAATGAAAAAGAACGTGTTAGTGGAAAATTTTGAAACTAATTAAAGTGTGATAATTTAACTGGATTTATAGCGGGATAAAATTCTAACAAGCAATTGAAGATCTATTCTGCTGATTACTGTTATAAATTCTTGGAGAAATTGACATGTGTTGAAATTTGCAATGTCCACACAATGAATTATGCACTTGAAGCTGTATAGTTTATTGATATTCAATAAATAGTTATTAATGTCTAAGGTTGTATGTTTAATGCGAATTAAGTTTTTACCATATAGAAAAGTGACATTGTATGTCACTTATTTATGTCAGTTTTTAATATATATATATACAAAAAAGTCTCACTTCAATTTTTGTCACTTTTTTTTTTTTTTTACAATTTCTATAACTTTTTTTAGTATTTGTCACTTTTTTTCTATCACTTTCTTGAAATTTCAGTCACTCTTTTAGGTAACAAACATCATATTTTTTTATTTTTTTTTATAAAAGTGACATTGTATATCACTTTTTATTAAGAGTTTGTTTTGTTCAAATTAAAATCTGATTTTAATTTAAATGAAAGTCAAACAATTAATATTAACCATTTCATGAGTCCCATAATTTTTCAATAACATATTTCAAAAACTTCTATCACAATTCATTAAAAAAATCTGATTTTAATTTTCACCATACACCCTCTAAAAAAGTGACCTTTAATTTTAAAAAGTGACATTGTGTCGCCATTTTTTATTTTTAATTTATAATAAAGTGACATTGTGTCTCTTAATTTTCTATCACATTTTTTTGAATGTGTAACTTTTTTGAATTCATTACTTTTTTTTAAAATTTCTATTATTATTTTGAATTGTTGTCATTTTTTTTTTGTATTTGTCATTTTTCAAAAAAAAAATTGTCACTTTTTATGTGTTTGTCATCTTTTTTTTTTTTTTAATGTGTAACTTTTTTTTTTAATTTGTGTCACTTTTTTAAATTCATCACCTTTTTTTTTTTTTTTAGTATGTCACTTTTTTTTCAATCACCTTTTTGAAAATTCTATCACTTTTTCGTAGTAACAACCATCACTTTTTAATAGAAGTGACATTGTATGTAATTTTTTAATTAAAAAAAAGTGATATTGTGTCATTTTTTAAAAAAAAAGTGATACTTAATTTATACAATATTTTTTACTTTCAAAATATATTTCATATGATTTTTCAAAAGATCTATATTTCTAAAGGTATTTTTGTAAGTTGTCTCAAAAAAAATTATTTTAATCCACTTTTGAACTTGAGCCTTGCTTAAGTTGGGTTTGATTGAGGCCCAGGCCATAGGCCCATATGCAAAAGCAAGAAGATATAGTAGACAAAAATCACGTGAAAAACAATTACAAAGTATAAAAATATTGCATTTTTCATTAATTTTAAAACTAATCCCTAATCCTCTCTCTCTCTCTCTCTCTCTCTCTCTCTCTCAGTTGCGATGAATAGATCCACCGAGCCGAAGTTGTAATCTCAAAGGCACAAGGTCGTGATATGGTGGCCGTTAATGACGAAGATTCCAACAGCATCATTGTTCATCTTCGTATGACGCTGCAATGATACCACTTTTCTGGCCAAATGGCCTCTCATAGCATGGCAGCAACTTCTTCACCTCTCTATCCAACTTTTCATCAAAGTCCATTTTGTACAACCATTTCCTTTAGCTTTAGGGTCACTAAACGAGCCAAAGAACTAAAATTCTTCTCACTTTCTGCTATGGGCTCTACACTTTCTTCTCAAAAACCAGACATAACTCAAGGTCTTTTTGTATTTTATCTCATTTTTTCATCATTTTGAATTTTATTGTGAAATTTTTTATTTTTGTTCTACAATTTTTGCTGCAAAATTTTTGGAAGAATTGTACTTATTGACTAAAAAATAGTAGAAATCTATTTTGCTTACTAACTGTTTGTTTCATGGTTCAAGTGAGAAAAATTTATGGAATACTATATATCTTCCTTCAGTAGGTTAAATATGTTGGGCATGTTTTGTGTTTGGAAAAATTGTAAATTAAATAGCTTATGACGATAATCAGTAGATACTGTTATTTCTTGCTTTGCAGATAGTTGTGTCTTGGATAAATCTTTTACAATCTAAATATAAAAGAGAACTTGATTTGTAGATAATGTAATTGTGTGTTTTAGTTTTGATATGCTTTAACCTAATTATTTTTATTTTACATTGCTACACAGACAAAGCTTTGTGAAAGTATTGGAGCCCTCTGTAAAATGGCTGGAGGAAGCAGAGGAATAGAAATAAGTTTGTGGTGATTTTGCTACTACCTTGTTCGAGTAGATACAATTTTCTACTGAATGAATGTCTACTCCTTTAATATTGTATTGATTAATAAGTCAGTCAGCCTCCCTCCCTCAATTCGAGTTGGTAGATGACGGTTACACTGATAGCCACTTTTTTTATTATTATTTTTTAATTCCTATCACTTTGAACTGATTCCGTTGCTTTAATTGGTAGTTTGTGGCTTTTTTTAGTGTGTACCTTTTTTGTCACTTTCTTGACATTTCTTTCACTTTTTAATAAAAGTGATACATTTAATAAAAATGACATTGAGTCACTTTTTAACAAAAGAAGTGACACCTGATTTTAATAAATGGCGGGGCGAAGCAAAGAAATGGAGATAAGTTTGTGGTGATTTTGTTCAAGTAGATGCAATCTTCAGTTGAATGAATGTCAACACCTTTAATATAGTATTGATTAATAAGTGATTTAGTCGCCCTCCCTCAATTCGAGTTGGTAGATGACGGTGAATAGATTTAAAGATGCTTGGTGTTTTGTTGGTAAACTAACTTAAAAATGCTTGGCGGTGAACAGATGGGAGAGACCATGGTTGCGTCATTTTATTTATTTATTTCTGTCACTTTGAACTGATTTCAATGTTTTAATTGGTGGTTTGTCACTTTTAAAAATTTATGTCATTTTTTTATTGTTTGTCCCAATTTTTTTTCACTTTTGAAAATTTTCACTTTTTTTAATGACAAAAATCACTTTTTAATAAAAGTGACATACATTTAATAAAAAAAAGTGACACTTAACTTTAAATTGTGACATTTTCTCTTCTTTTTTCTTCTTTTTTTTAAAAAAAAAAATCTTATTTCAAATCCTACGTAATTGTAAGAAAAATCATAGAGGTCCTTAAAAGGTAGCATTGTAAACGATGACTTTTGAGCTTTAATTTGATTGGTTCGCCTTCATGAATGCTATCGATGTGTGAAATTGAATACTTTTACCGTATTTAATGAAAATTGTTGCTATTTCTAAATTTTCACCAAAATTCTTAACAGAGTAAAATAGATACTAATTATTCAACGAGAAAATCACCATCATATTATTTCTGTAACTTTTTTGAATTTCTATAGTTTTTTTTTTTAGTATTTGTCACTTTTTTTTTTTTGAATTTCTATCACTTTTTTGAATTTTGTCACTTTTTAAGTATTTGTCACTTTTTTTAAGTATTTTTTTTTTTTTTTGGAATTTGTGACACTTTTTTGAGTATCTGTCATTTTTTCTCTATCACCTTTTTTTAGTATGTGTCAATTTTTATATTGTCACTTTTTTTGAATTTTTATCAATTTTTTTTAGTGTTTGTCACATTTTTTCGTCACTTTCTTGAAATTTCTATCATTTTTTTGATTGACAAACACCATTTTTGAATAAAAGTGACATTATATGTCATTTTTAATTTAAAAAAAAAAGTTATACTTACCTTTAAGTAGTTTTAAATAAATAAAAAAAAGTGAAATTTAAGTGTACACAGTATTATTTACTTTCAATACTTTTCATATGATTTTTCAAAAGAGCCCTAATTTTAAGAAGTGACACTTAAGTTTGTACAATATTTTTTTACTTTCAAAACACTATTTATATGATCATAAGATCCATAATTTTAAGGGTATTTTTATATGTTGACCAAAGCAAGATGTCCGTTACATCATGGGACAATTACACACTTTTTTTTCTTTTAAATCAGATCAAATGATTCTTCTTTCAAAACTTCGGTGCCAACTCCCACCCCACCTCATTCCACACCCACCACTGTCTACATTTCACTTCTAACTCTAGAATTGAGATCTGCTGTCTAACTTTTATTGTCCAATCAATTAATTATCGACACGTCATTTTTAAATTAACACGTTATCTTAGATTTACTCTCATTAACCCACCAAATTGATAATATGTTAATTTAAAATGACTTGTCGATATTTAATTGAATTAACAGTAAATTATACAATAAAAAATTGAATAGTAGATCTCAACTCCTAGCCCCCCATTCTCATTCCCAGGTACATCATCGGGTGTTATTGCGAGCCACCACTTTCCACCATCTATCGTAGGCAGAATCATCCCCGCAAGTAAAATCACCTCGTGAGCACAACCTCGCCTTCAATTGGCCCCACAACACCATGTAGGACCCCAAAAAAAAAAAAAAAAAAAAAAAAAAAAAAAAAAATCGGATTTCGAATTCACGGACCAAAAACCTTGAATCCCATCGATGGAACCAACAATCGCGGAGATGACGTCATCACCTCATTCTGCCACTACTCCAGCCATGGGTCTTCATACAATTATACCACAATATGCTTTTAGTTGTGCTGTGTTTGTATTTCTAGCCGGTGGTTTTTTGTAGTGAGTTGGTGGTGGATTTAAGGTGTGCTGAAGTTGAATGTGGTAGTGAAAATGCTTAGATTGTGGAGGTAGTAGTGGATTTGAAGTATGTTGAGGGTAAATGTGGTGGTGATAGTGAATTCAAGGTGTAGGTGATGGTGTTGGGTTGGAGGTGGAGGTGGAGGTGGAGGTGGAGGTGGAGGTGGTGGTGGAGGTGGTAAATTTGATGTGGTGGTGGTAGTGAAGGTTGTGGATTTGAGGTGGTGACAGTAATTTGAGTGGTGCTAACGGTGGATTGGGATGACAACGGAGTCGGTTCGTGTTGGGGCAATCTCCCCCGTTATCCGTTTAAGGCAAGGAGGGACGGGGTGCTTGCCCCATTTAGTACCCAATTTTTTTAATTTTTTTTTTAAATTCATTTTATTGTCCCTATTCCTTAAAGTGAGATAATAATATAGTTATTAAAAATTTTAATTAATTAATTTATTTTCAAAAGTTTATTCAAATATATTTGGTAAACTAAAATTTTTATTATTTATCATATTTTTTAGATAATCTTAGTTGTCATCTTCTATTAAAATTAATGAAATTTCATGGAATTTTCCATTTAAAGTATTGAATTCTTAAAAAAAAAAAAAAGTTAAACGAGGCGGGACGAGGATCTTGTTACTCGTATTCGACCCATACCTGCCCGACCCGACCCGACCCGACACCGACCCCGACCTCGAATACCCAATTAGGTTGTTGATTACCACCCCGTTCAAGACAAGCCCTCGTGGATATCAGATTTGACGGGTTTTTTGCTATCCCTAGAGGTGAGTGAGGTAAGGTGACATAAACAGTAATTGTGAGTGGTTAATTAGACAATTCGTGACCTAATAAAATGCGTGATTTGCGACTAAATATGTAATTTGACCCACAACTTGTGTTTTTTGTGATTGTGACATTGTGTAATTTGTGACTAGTATTTGACTATGACAATGTTATTTTGATTGTGACCTATTTATTTAAATTATAGATCACAATATTTTATTAGATGTTACAAAATTTGACCATCTAATTTATGAAAAAAAATTCAACAAGATATGTATATGTATGTGTGTGTGTGTGTATTTTGAAACCTTTGTAGTCATGTATTTTTTCGTTACAACAAATGGATGTTAGAATAATTCTAAATATGAGTTTCTCATCTGATTGTAAATTTCGCGGGTTAGATATATAACTCATAATGATACTGTGATTAGATTCAAATATGTTAAGTGATCAGTTGGACTGTTTTACACCTTACGTGTTATATTTATATAATGTGGTAATTTAAGTATGTGTGTCAAAAATATGTAAACCCTAATTAGAGTTTAAGTAAGTAATAGGACAACTCCATAAATTCCTATATAAAGGCTAGATCCTCTCTCCTCTCCATATTGTTTAATTAGCTTGCCGCATTGACGACTAATACTCTGTGAAAAGCAAGGAGGGGAAGATTTAGCTGCTAATATCAATATCAATGATGTCTTCCGCATGTATGAATTTGAACTATCAATTTATTATTCTATATATGATTCTTGTTTCCTAGCATGATTATCATTAAGATTCAACAATTGGTATCAGAGCGTCCATGCTAAGATCAGAATCATTCTTAAATACAATATTAAAATCAATTCCACACACAACGAGTTTACTACCTTTTTTTCTTCTTTTTATTGCTTCTGGATGGCGTGTACATTTATCCACATAACCTCAACGGCCGCAAATCAATTTTTTCCTCCAAAATAGCTTTTTTTTTTCCTGAATCTGAATTTGCATTTGCATGTATATGTATATATAATGGTTCTATGTTTTTTGTATTTTCTTGTTGCATGTAACCTCCTTAATGAGAGCTGCAGAATGAATTCAGGACTTAGGTTGTTGGTTCTATTCAGCGCCAAGCCACATAGGTAAAGGCCTATGGCCTCAAAAATGTGGCTTGGGTCCCGGACTTCAACATTTACTTAGGTGGCTTGGGCCCAAGACCTCAACATTCATAAGAATCATACCAGCAGTGCAGCAGGACCAACACCAAAAAGAGAAAGGTTAAAGAAGAAAATTGAAGGGACGCTGAATGAAGGAAATTGAAGGGACCGATTCGACCAAAAGGTAAGTCTTTTTCTTCAGTTTAGAATTCCCAAACCTCATCTCCAAAATTCATACGATCTCCAATTCCAAATAGAAAAGGGTTAAGGGTTGGACTTCCGTCGCTTGTTTATAGTTAATTTCTCCAATTCAGAAATTAGAATTCTTCAATATCCTCCTCTCCTCAGTCTCCTGGCTCTCTATCGCCCATCTTGACAGACCGCATATGACATCTCTTCTAAAAACTCAAAATTTTCTGTTTTCTCGAACCTGTTCATCTATACAGGTATTAAGAATAATTGGTTTATCATAAAATAATTAATAACAGAGCTCGTTCTGTCCTTAAATTTTTGGATTTTAGAATGATGATTATCAGAAGATGAGAAAGAAATTATACTGAATTTGGAGGGTGTGATGATTAAACCACTAAGGGTCCGTTTGATTGCAAGAATGAAATTTGTGTGGAAAGAAAATGAATTGTAGGGAATTGAATTGTCTAGAACTTGTTTTAGTGGGAATTGTCAATTAATTGTGTTTGATTGATATAATTTTTTAGCTAAAAAATGTTGAAATTTTATATCTTTTGGTGTACGTTTGATCTTTTTCATGAAAATTGTCAATTAAAGGGATATAATTTATTTTAAAAAAACAAAAAAAATGAAAAACTGAATGCCATTCGTTTGACTTTGTTTTCAATGAAAATCATCAATTAAAGAGATTGATTTTTATTATTTTTTTTATTTTTTTTATTTTTTTTACAATTGAGGATATAATTTATTTTAAAAAAAACGTGGAAAACGAAAAACTACCAAAATGGTGGGAAAACCAATTTATCAAAAAGGATGGAGGGGGTGTTGGATGGAAAATCAATTGCCAAGAAAATTTGGCCAATCAAACACACAAAAAGTGGATGTTGGAATTCCATTTCCAATTTCCATGAAAAATAATGGGCTATCAAACATGCCCTAAGTCTATTAAAATTTGCTCAAGTTATAGAAATGGAATTGTAGAATTGAGAGAACTTTCCCACATCAACCAAAGTTTACATAATACAATCTTGGCATCACTTCCTATTAAAATCTTTGTTAAACTCTCTTGAGTAAGCCAAAATCAATAATACGCCCTCGAGCTTTTCTTATAATCAAGTTCATAATTTTGACAAGGTCTTTTTTCTAAAATCTGATATAGATAGAAACTGAAGTATTCCAATCATCCACCTTTCTTCAATTTCCACATTGGAGAACTAAGGAAAAGTTGTTGTTCGTTGTTATTTTGGTTGCTGCTATTGTGGACTCTTTTGATTCTTTTTTTAGTTGCTAATTTTGATTGTTGTTCATATGCTAGTTTCGTTACTTGTGTTGTGGACTGTTTTTGCTGTTGTTGATTGCTATGTACTGTTGGTACTAAATTGATGGCTTTGGTTGCTTGGGAGAAGTGCTATTAGCTTGAATTCCGTCAGTTTGTAAATTGCTGTGGATTATTTATTTTGTTGTAGATTGCTGGTGTTTACTCTTCATTGTTGCTATTGCTAAATCACGTTTTTTGCAATGTTCTACAGGTTGGGATTGAATTCCGCAAAGTTTAGAAATGTTAGGTTAATTTGGAACAATTTTCTAAACAAAAAGGTTGTATTCCGCAAAAGGTTCCTCATACGTTAAAATTCTACTTCCTAATTTTAAATCAACGCAACAAAAGTAGAAAAACTAGAACTTATATTAGATTATAATACTTCATGATACAATAAATGAAAAATCAAGCATATTAGAACTATACAATAATGACAACAATACCATTTAGATTATTTATATCTTATATGCTGGAACACATAATTAGTAAAATTTCTACCATTTGGTCTTTCTCATTGTACTCATTCACTTGTCTTTTTCACTACACAACTGGATTCTCTGCTCTCTTCATTTATCTTCCAGAAAACTTCAGTAATGGAGTTTTCAATATGCTATTCCACCTCATCATCCATGTCAACCGGTGATGCTTGCTGGATTTGCTGACTTCTATTTTCAGATAAAGTTTGCAGAGCCAGAATCTTTGATTAACGGGAAGAATATTGAAATTCATAATATTCGTTAATCATTGGTTATCTTAGAATTTTATGATATGTGAAACCCTCATGTACTGTTGCCCTTTTTAACTTTTGTATCCAAACGGACCTGCAAAATAATTTATTCGAAAGGAGGATTTGAATGTTGTGCTTGATTTTATTGCTCAAGTTCATCACTTATGTTGGTATTGCTCAAGTCTATTCTAAATGTTATTTGGTTATTTTTTGCAGGATGATTGTTAAATTCCTTCACTTCGCGATATTTGAGAATCTGAGATATTTTTAATTATACCTCATCAATCAAGTTCTACTGTTATTTGCCTATAATTATATCCACTAAAAAATTTGATTATGGATATTCTAAAAGAGACGGAATAAAAATGTTGAACAATTGATTAAATCTCAAGAGGGAGCCCTTGATAAAAAATTTAGTGGCAATAAACAAAAACACAATGAAGACGTGATTACTGAATGAGAGTTAATAAGAATGACTAATCTATCGGGTTGTAAGTGATATTTTAATTTGCAATTCTATCTTTTAGATTGTATAAAGTTTTCATTTAAATATAGATATACATTTTTATTTAAATATTGTTACATGTGTAAAAAGAAGTATAGGGCCTCGAAATGATTTGTCGATTAGGGCCTCCAAATTTTCAGGGCCGGCACTAGTTGTTAGGATTCTTCAAATGCCTTGAAAATGACATGAAGGAATATATATATATATATATATATATATATATATATATATATATATATATATATATATATATATATAAAATTTCTTGCATAAGTAATTTTATGTTGAAGAATTTGTAGGATATTTGTTGGCAATTAAATTTGGAGTAATGCCATCTATTTTTATTGTGTATGATCCTAATGTGAGGTGAAATCAAAATAATCATTGCATGTAACAATTACCTTTTAAAATCACACGAGGATAACATTTTTCTTAAATTTGTGATGTATTTTTACACCTTTAGGAATCGTTTTCCCTTCTAATATATTTTCCATGAAAAATGAAAAAAAAAATTCCAACTTCCACAAAATGTGGTGTTTGATAGGATATATTTTTCAGGCAGTTATTTTTCCACTTTTTGTCACCCGTCAACTTTTTCCTTGATTTGGTGAAAAACAAATTTCCACTATTTTGATGGAAATTCATTTTTCACCTTTTGCCCTTTTTTTATTTTGGGGCAATTGAAACACATTTTAGATTTAATGATAAAAAATTTATCAATTTAATTGACAATTTGTATGAAAAACCAAGCCAATGAATACAAAAAAATGCGATTTTTTTTTTAACTTTTTGGCAATCCAAACAAATTTTATCATCAATTGTAAAAAAATTTATCCTAAAAATTAACTATTTGCATGGAAAACAAAGTCAAACGAATTATGTGAAAAATTATATCAACCAAACACAATTAATTACAATTCTCAATAAAACAAATTTTAGGCAATTCAATTTTCTGCGATTCATTTTCTTCCCACCCAAATTCCATCTTTACAATCAAACTCACCCTTAAAGAATTAGGGTCATTTGATAGACCCTTATTTTTTCTGGAAGTTGAAATTCGAATTCTAATTTCTACTTTTAGATTGTTTAATTGATCAAAATTTTCATGGAAAACGTTTTCCAACTTTTGAAATTTTTCTTGATTTCAAGGAATTCATTTTTCCCACTACTTTGGTGGGAATTGAACTTTCATCTTTTAAATTTTTTTTTTTAGCGATAGAAACAAATTCTAAGATGAATTGTGAAAAAAATTATCCATTTAATTGACAAATTTAATGTAAAACAAAGCCAAACGAACCAAAAAAATTTCACATTTTTTTTTTTAATTTTTTGGCAATCTAAACAAATTTGTTCCGAATGGTAAGAAAATTTATTCATTTAATTGACAATTTTCATAAAAAAATAAAGTCAAACGGATATTATAAGTATTATATTTTTCAGGTGAAAAATTATACCAATCAAACACTTTTACAATTCCAAGTAAAACAAATTCTAGGCAATTCAATTTCCTATAATTCATTTTTTTTCATTCAAATTCCATCTTTCTATCAAACGGATCCATTAGTGTTCCAAAAGATGAAGTGTAAAAAAAATTATCCATTTAATGTAAAATAAAGCCAAACGAACCAAAAAAATTTCTAATTTTTTTTTTTAATTTTTTGACAATCTAAACAAATTTTGTCCTCAATGGTAAGAAATTTATTCTTTTAATTGACAATTTTCATGAAAAATAAAGTCAAAAGGACACTAAAAGTATTATATTTTCCAAGTGAAAAATTATACCAATCAAATACATTTAATTACAATTCCTTGTAATTTATTTTTTTCACTCAAATTTCATCTTTCTATCAAACGAATCCATTAGTGTTCCAAAAGGCGGAAAACTGTGAATTGAGGCGTGGTGAAAAAGCCTTGGTTATGAGAATATGGAAAAAGGCAGTCAACCCTGTTTTGAAATCCTAATATGGAACGGGCCTAGAGGCTCACGTATTTTTTTAATTTGTTTGGCAAATATTTAATTTTTTTAAATAGACAACTAAAAAGTAGAAACTTATTTTAATTAGGAAGTATAAACTATAAACTATGATTATTATTTGTTTGCTAACTTATTTTAATTTCATGTACTAGGATGTTAGACTTAAACTTTCAAAGTAAGCATTATTTATTTATTTAATGGTCTTCAAATAATCAGAAAAATATAAAAAAGAGAAGACATTCTATCACTCCTAAGCACACCTAATATCGTAAAGCTTCATCTTGATGCTTTATAGTGTCTCGCACCTTTTTGAACCTTGCTAAAAATTTGTCCACGTAAAATTTTGCATGTGAAACGAAATGGTGATTTATAGTTTTTATTTTTTACTTTTTGATCAAACAAGCTTCATATTCTATTCTTGATCCTGATGTACCCATCTTCTTCCTAACCACAACCTTACACCTCATTTCTCCTCACTCCTACATAACCCAATTTCTGTCGTTCTATTTCAAGAAAAGTTTGTCTTAAAATTTTCGATAAATGAGGCGGAATAAAAATAACTGTGTATGGTTTTAAGATGGTCGATAGTACTACATCTTGAAAGTTAGACTAAATTAGATAAATAGAAAGTTTTGTTACATGTATTTAGGGGTGTAAGGCGGGGTAGGATGTGTAGTTTCGGATATGGACCATTGCATGGTCAAAAAAAATTGTCAATATTGGATCATTCTTGAATCTTTACATGGCAAAATATTGAAATTGTATCAAAATTTTAACAATAATAAACACATATTATCTATAATAATAATAATAATATACTTACAAAAAATTGGGAGATGATAAATTTAAAGTTTTGAAAGTCTAAATCGAAATCGTACCGTACAATTTAAAAAGGGGTAGCATTAGATTTTCACCATTTATGTTGTCTTTGGTATAAGTTATAAATCATTTATAAATAGTCAAATTTCATTTTTATTCACCCATTCCTACGAACTGACGAGTATTATCCACTTATCAGTCATTCATTTCTATCTATTTATAAATTAAACTTACATAAAATCAAAGCCTACAAATCCTTTCTTTTAGCTCGAATTATAGCTATTTGTGTCAATTTTTCCGTATCCAAGTCCTAAAGACCCTCATGTGTCAATCAACTGGGAAAAGCCTACAATATGACCAACACTGGAAGTTGGACCCAAACCTGGTTGTCCATGTTTTGGGCTATCCATTCTCAACCATATTGGGCTAGAGCCAGTGCATGGCGGTCTGTTGGTCTAGTTCACAAGAAGGGTTCTTTATATGGATAAAATAATTTATTTATTTTTTTAATCTTTTCTGTTTTATATACTGAAAAAAAAAACTAAAAATGGGTTAATTATGTATGGTTTTTTCACCATTACTAGAAAAATAAAATTCATCTATATGTGTAAGGGAGAATTAAATTCATGAGGGTTGAGGAGAGCAAATATTCAGGGAAATGGGAAATTTAAACTCAAAATTTTTTTATTAACCATCTACAGTTAAAAAAATGAAAGAAAGTAACAGAACCATTATATATTAGAGGGAAAAAAATATTTATAGATTATAGTTTTTGGTTACCTATATTGAAACTACACATTATAATAATGTTGGGCGATTCATTTGTAATATATAGTAAGGCGTAACAAGATTTAATATCAAAAAACGAAATCGTAAATTAACATTTTATCCAAATAGGTTAAATACTTAGTTTAAAAATTGAGTAATATTGTATAAAAATATGATGAAGTATCGAACAATATAACAACTAGCCATGACACATGTGACATATAGCGAGAAGAATTGATGAATGGCAAACAACAAAGTTTGAAATAATCAAGTAGTAATGTTTGGAGAGTGGTTTAAACATACATAAATCAAACTAGATAATATATTATCCATAACGCTAAAATATCTAGAGAGATTGAGTTAATTATTAATAAATAAGGATTTTTAAAATAGCGTGCCATAAAGTAAAGAAGGATTATACTATGGATAAAGATATTTGTACACCAAGTGTGGCCACATCTATCTCATATGAACAGTGTCGACGAATTTTTTATTGTGTATGGGACCCCCTCTATGTGAGAAGGGTGTAATGCATTATGTGTAGCATTATGTACGTGTAGGGGTGGGCGTGGATTGGGTTGGGTCGATTTTTTATCCAACCCAAATCCAACCCAACTTGATCAGTTTGATAAAAAATCAACCCAACTAAACTCAATTAGGTTGGGTTGGTCGATTTGGGCTTCGGCTCAATCAAAGTTAGATTCTATTTATTTGTTAAATTTGGATAATTTTTTAGAATTTGAAATTATTTGAAAATCTACACTTTTTAAACACACATATAAGGAATTCTTTCTAAAAATAATGTATAAATAAGTTTAAAATTTAAGAAGCATTTTTTTTTTTACAATTTTTTGAAATTCAATCACTTCATTATCATGTCTTTAATTTTTATTTTAACGTCAAATGACATTACATTTTAAATAGTGTTCATGTGAATCGATCTATGTGAAGAAAATTGACATTTATATATTATAAGTCATTATCTTATCTTTACTATTATGTCTATTTAATTTATTTTTTTCATCTTAGATATTAATTTTTTTAATTCATCGGGTTGGATTGGGTCGGGTTTTAATTCATAACCCAAGACCCAACCTAACCCAACCTTAAATTCAATTTTTCAACCTAACCCAACTGAACTTAAAAAATCAACCCAAATCGATCGGTTTGGTTTGGGTTGGGTTGGTCGGGTTGATCGAGTTTTTGCCCACCCCTATGTACGTGTAGCACTATTGTTATATATTAAAATTATTCTTCTTGTACATAATCCTTTGTACATAGGAGTGCACACCCTTGTTAATCCTTTGTACGTAGGGGTCCACGCCCATATGTACATCAAGCACCTCCCTATATTATATATCCCTGAAAATTAGGAAAAAATAGTCAAGATTAACTGAGATGATTTAGGCTCTGTTTGATTCTCATTTTAGGAGAAATAATGTATTTTAAATAGTTGATTGCTGGAGAATGTGTTGTTAAAAATTAAGAAAAAAATTTGAGTTTGTGTATAATATTATTTTATTGAAAAATGTATAATTGAAAAGAAGAGAGAGAAATGAGTTTTGAAAAAAATGTGAATTAAACAAGGGCTTAAAATAGCGTGACATACATGTGATGATTAATGATTTAACGCACGATGCAATAAAAATCTATCACATTAATGCATCAAATTATTAACTGTCATATGTATAACATATAGAACGATTACGATAATAAATGACTACAAATAACATTACTCATCAGCATGTGGCAATTAGCATGGAATGTGGGCCTTATTTACAGCTCACGTTGACTAACTAATGCAATTATCACTCATTTTCACGTGTACACAACTTTAGTTACCCCCAATTTCAATCTTCCTCTTACTATTTTTCTTGCAACACATTTTTCCACAAACTTTTTTTATTTACTAATAGTAATTTTATTCTGCGAAGATATCAATGATTGAATATATATGGTTCTTCTTACAAATGTGTATTTCTTATAACGGTAAAATATTTAAATATTATTGATTTCAGTAGAAAATAGTTACAATTGCCACCCCTTGTAGTGTATAACCAAAAATTTGGAATCATCAAAAGAAATTTAATTTTTGTCCATAAAAAAAGGGAAAATACAAAGGAAAATATTATTTCATCCAAATTGGATGACAAAAAAGGGTTGTCCAAGTGATGTGACAGCTCCTTTTTGCCACTTGAATTTTCTAGCACAACTCAAATACAAAAGGGCTATTTTAGGTAAATTGCATCCCATGGCCCAGCTAGCACAAATGGTGTTGAAAACAAATTGAGATTTGCTTTCTAAAATTAGCTGTTCAATTTGTTATCCATAAAATTATTCATTGATATATCATTTTACACACTTTAAACACAAGTGATAGTGAGAAAAAAATTGAACATCTTAATTAAAAATAATGTGTCAATAAATTATTGGATGAATAGTAAACTGAATAATCAATTTTGAACAACAATCTCAACTCGTCGAAAACCGATCTAAGTATTAAATGAGTCATAATTCTTTTTATTTAATTAAATCTTGAATTTATGTGATTAGTGCTACCACCTAAATAGGTGCAAAGGACCAGTATTTATTATTTAACTTTGTTGCCACGATAGTCTCTCTCTCTCTCTGAAATTGAAAAGAGCGCAGCTTCAAAACCCAAAATCATGGCTGCAGCCATCAAGAAAAGCAACGTCATCGCTCAAATAGTAAGGCTGAGACAAGTAGTCCGTCGCTGGAAAAACAACAGCCTTAAGCGGTGGACTCCACACTACTACTCTTCCTCAGATTCTGACGAATCGGCAGTTTCAAACCGGACCCCTTCCGACTCATTAGCAGTCTACGTGGGTCCAGAACGCCGCCGATTCGTTATCCCGACCCGGTTCCTGAACTTGCCAGTTTTCTTTGACATCCTCCGTGAGGCGGCGGAGGAATTCGGGTTCCCGACAACCGGTGGGTTGGTCCTGCCAAGTGATGCCGGTTTTTTCAGAAAAATCTTGAAATTTCTTGAAAATGATGAAGAAAAATTTGGTGGGCTAGGTTTGGACGAGTTCTTCAAGCTTTGTTCAGAAATGGGTATTGAATATTTTGACTATTTTTCTTGTAAAAATTCTTCTTACCATGTCTTCACTCCATTGCTGCAGAAGACTAGAGCAGGCTAAGGTAATTTGAACTTTTAGGGTTTTCGTATGTGATATTGGACTCACAATGTTGGTCCATTTCCTCTTGTAACCATCCTTGGGACCAGAGTTTAGTATTGGGTTCTGGTTACTCAATGAGATGTTCGATTTTTCACTTTTTTTTAGGGTTTTAATTTTATTTTTTTTAGTGACTTTAATTTACGTTGTGATATGAAGAAAATATTATGAGATAAACGGAAATTCTAGCTGAGATTGTGATGAAATTTTGAACTTCATTGCTGTATTGTTTACATGTTTTGACGTTTTAATATTATTTTTTCTCTTACCCTTTCTTTGATTAGTCTAATCATGTTCACTTGATTTCTTTTACTTTACACTGAAGAAATATCAGAAATTTTTAATTATAAGGTACGTTGGAGAAATATCAGAAATTGCGGCTTGGAATTAGAATTTTTTTTTTTTTTTTTTTTTTGCATAAATGGTAGGTAGGTAGTAAATGTGTCTAGTCTAATTCATCTTACCAAATAAGTAACGAATACTTGATTTGGTTTATAACATACTGCCCACAAATTTTCGTGTTCATTATTTTTTTTTCTTTTTGGATTGCGTCCCATTATTGGCGTCCCTACCTATCCTGTCATGGGCCTTCGTGGAGGGATAAATCACAGGTTATGTTTCCGAGGATGTAGGGTGGAAGGCTGTTCTTTAACTCTCACTTACCAAATCACTACACCAAAAAACATCTTTTGCAGCGGCTAAAAAAGCTGCGGTAGATCTTTTGCAGCGTTTATCGTGTGTTGTGGAGGTCGGTGTTGTCGTTGAGGGAAGACTTTTTGCAGCGTTTATTCACCGTTGCGAAATTTTTTTTTGCAGCGTTTATTAAACGTTGCTGTAGACCCTTTTGCAGCGTTTTTTGAACGTTGCAGTAAACCCTTTTACATCGTTTATTAAACGTTGCGGTAGACCCTTTTGCAGCATTTTTAAAACGTTGTTATAGACCCATTTGCAGCATTTTTTCAACGTTGCAGTAGACCATTTTGCAGCATTTTTTCAATGTTCCGATAGACCATTTTGCAGCATTTTTTCAACGTTACCGTTTACCTTTTGCAACGTTTTTTTGACCGTTACGAAAAGTTGAGTTTTGTTTTTTTTTGGTGTTAGTTACCAACAAAATTGAAAATGACACATTGTGAACAAATTTGAAATTGCACAAAAATTGAAAATTTTATTATAAATTTTTGAATCAATACACTTCAACTCTAGAATACGATGCAAAACACAACCTTATTAAAAATGAATTGGGATTAAAGAGTTTTTGTTGCATCCTCTATAAAACTCGAAACTACAATAAATTATTCAAACTACAAATTGCACAGAATCAATGACACATAAACAAGATCACCATGTTGATTACTTTCTGGATCTGCTCCACCACTTCTAGGAACACGTGTACCGAAACGACTACGAATCTTCCTCCACATCATTCCTGGAAACACTTTCAGGATGTTGTTGATAGCACAGAATAGCATAACCACGTGCTCTAATCCCATTCCAAACCCATCATGAGGTGGTGCATCGTACCTTTAGCAAGCCAAACACAAATTTAGATTTCACAGCATTACTGATTGAAATGCTTTTAAAACTTGTAAACGACCCTTGCCAAGCATATGCTGAGGAACTCACACAAACATGAATTATGATTGTAAAATAAAACTGTGAGTCAACAAGAAAACAAATTAACAACATGAGATCGCAAGTCAAACATGAATTTATTTCCCAGGTAAACAAGTGATAGTCATGTTTACATTGATGGAGCAGGTGCAAGGACACATGATATATCTGTTGAAACAATAGAACTATTGAACAGTTCTTAACTAGCTATGTAGAATTTTAAACAGAAAGGGAGTATCAACTAAAGTATTTATTGACAGAATGTAGATTTACGAGTACAATTAACCATTATTAGTGTTAGAAAACTAAACGGGGTAAGCTAAGTTCCAACAAACCTCAGATTATGTCAAAAATTGGTGTTTTCACTTATCAACGAAAGCAATTTTTTTTTAGAGGAAGGTCCAAGATTGTAAAGGACTACCGGAATGGGGAAAGAAAGCTAAGAAACAATTTAAAAATACAAAGACGAGGACAACAAGTTAAATACAGGGCATTTACTGAAATAGGCCACGAATCTTGTATGGTATATCTGTTGTTCGAGTATTTATACCCCATTATCCCATTCCCCATCACAAGAAAGAAGTAGACGATGATTTGAAGCCAAAGTCATTGCAAGCAATCCAACTTTTTACACATCCGTCAACAAAAACAATAACTACAATTTCACAGAAGTAGAAAGTTGTGCTTCTCTTTGAGATCATTTTAACAGAGAAGTTGTTCATACCTTGATCCAAAATCTTAGACTATCTTTAGCAGTTTTAAAGGCCATCAGTTGGCAATCGGCAACATATACAGCAACATCATCACGTTCCATGCAGGCAATTGGTCTTGCACCAAGTTTTAACTCTCTTATGAAAAATTCATTAAATGTCTGCATAAAGGAAATATACGGCATAGCCGTCCTCAAATTTATTTGAAATAACTCCTAATTTATTCTTGTTTTAATGAACAAATAATTTCATTATATCTATCTATCTATACATAAAAGGTAGGACCAAACCTTTTGAAACCCATTTAACTTTAGGGTTCTCTCGAGAGGCTCCAAGCTCCCCTCATGGTGCTGATTGGAATCCTCCTGTTGATGCTTTGTATTCTTTCATCTGCAAACATAATCAACATATGAATCCCAATTGAAACATTTTTTTAATAAATTAAACATCGTTACCAATTGCTATTTTTTCATTAAATTTATGGGACTATTGATTAATATATTATCAACCAAAACAGGAAGATTTTGATGGGAAATTATACCCAGCTAGGAGCATCATCAACTGAAGCAGAAGGGCCATCCCATCCTATATGAGCCACATGTTTTACATCTGTGGGATTCCCAATTTGCATTTCTGCTTCCTTTTCCTCTGCATTATATATTTGGGAATTAAATTGTACATATAATAGGATCCCGACTCATGAATTTCTCCATTTGACAAATCAAGATAAGAAATAGACTCATCCTTCGAAAAGAGAATATATCAAATAGAATGTTCAAGAAAACACCAAGCCACACTCAACTCCTTGTCAGGCCACTTTTCAATATCAACTCTGAATGTGACTTATCTATATGCATACATATATACAACCTTCAGTGTAAAATATTACCATTCTTGCATAATCAAATGTTGAATAGCTAGGTCTTCAAGCTTAATGCTCATTTCAGAAATCACAAAGTATTTTTAACACACCTCTCTATCTTGTCTACACAAAACACCACTCCCTCTTCCCCTTAAATCCTTTACATATTATAGAAATATTAGAATGGCCTAATACATATATGAATGCCCAACAGGATGCATATCGAGTAACAGGTAATAACTAGTTACAACATACGTCTTATGCAATAAAAACATCAGTTTGGTGCTGCACCTAAATAAAATTAAGACTCCAAAGCACAAAAGACTCGCATTACGTGGAATGGCAGAGAGATAAGATATGCTCAATTCTCCGAGGAAGAGACTCTTATCTTTTCCCACAACTGTTCTAGCACAAGTAATTGCCGCTCTCTCAGCCACAGCTCCAACTGCTCCTCCATGCATTCCACCATAAGCATTCTACAGATGTAACCAAATAATTTTAATATGCCATTAACATGAAGTTCACATAAGCTTAAAAGGCATATGTGTAAGTAAATAAGTAAGTTTCAGAATAAATAACTTTTGTTGTTTTTCAAGGTTAGAAATAATTAAGTTGCTTATTATGACAATAAGGTAAGAATTACTTCGAAACTAGTTTTTTTTTTTTTTTTTTTTTTTTTTTCTCATGAAAAGTAAGACAGAGTAACTAATCCCAAGATATTTACAAACAAATATTCACTTTGCCCATCTTCTTAGAAGCTGGATTTTTTCTAGTCTCACTATTGATTCTGCCAAAATAAGCCAAAATGAAGTCGTCGTCTTTTTTATTTTTGTCTTTTAAGCTAAGCAAAGCAAAACATGCTCCCACAGCCACTAACTCCTTTGCTCTGCTTCCTTACTCCAATTGTCAAGCAATCAGCAATCTAACACATTTATGCATTGTTCTACAAATTCCTTTGTGCTGCTCTTCAGGCAAAGGCTGCCAAAATTGCATAACCCACAAAAATAAATCCCTCTAGAAATCCACAAAATAGGAACTAGAAAATAGATTTATATAGTCGACCTCAAATTTATTGTAAAACTCAAAATAGTTCTAGTCGAGCTCAAATATATTGCAAAACCCACAAAAAGTTCATTCTATACCTTCAAGGATTGATGTACCCAATCTCAAATTTATTGCAAAACCCACAAGAAAGATTTACTAAAGTCGAGATAAAATTTATTGAGAATATGATTCAGCGGCGAGAAAGAACTCACCAATTTAATGGGTGGGGTTTCTTCTGACCTAGGACTAGCACAGACACCTCAAGCTTCTTCACTTGGCTCATGACGGTGCCCAACTTTGGACCTTGGATCATTAATGCTCCTATTTTAACCTTACAACAAAAAGAAAAAAATGAAATTTAATTATATGAGAAACAATTGCAGGTCCACAAATTGCAGAAAGATGACAAGGAAGTTAATGGGTCCGCAAGAAAGGGGGAGAAATTCCTTCTTTTTTGACTGAATAATTGAAGCAAAACAAAGTTGTGAACTTTAAAGTGAATGAAAAATAACAAAATCCATCTCAGTCCCGGCCAAACAGCTCAACACCACCATCGCTTTTTCAACCAAATCCCATTACCTTTGCTTTCGCTCTAGAAAATGGAAAGAGGTTAAGAGGGGTAACCGGGTAAGCTACATACCTTGAATTGAAGAAGCGAACGGGAAAATAAATTCCAATAATTTGCCCTAAGTCAGTGATTTGGGGGAGACGGCGGTATGGTGGACAGAGCAGGAAGAAATTGAAGCAATAGTTGAAGATTTCGACGACGGAAGACGGCTAGATGGTTTCGACTAAGGTCTGAACGAAGGAAGACGGCCAGGGTTGAGGAGAGTGAAAGGAAGATTTCCAACGTTAGTCTCTTAGTCGGGTTAACTCAATCCACAATTTTAAAAAAATTGGCCCAACCCAATTTACCTAACCCTCCTTACTTTTTGCAATGTTTATTAAATGTTGCAAAAATAATCTTTTGCAACGTTTATCGAACATTGTGAAAAAAGTTGAGTTTTTGCAACGTTTAATGAACGTTGCGAAAATTTTGATTTTTTGCAACATTTATTAAACGTTGCAAAAACTCAACTTTTTGCAACGTTTAATAAACGTTGCAAAAAATCAAATTTTTCGCAACATTTAATAAACCTTGCGAAATGCACTTTTTGCAACGTTTAGTCATAAAATGTTACTAAAACTCAATTATATTAACCAATAGCAACATTCACTTGTTAAAATGTTGCGATAGACTCTTTTAGCAACATTTTTTCACCAAATGTTGTCTTTCATGTGTTGCAAATGCTCAGTTTTGGCGTAGTGAATGTTTCGTCCATATTTCAGGATTCGAACCCTTACCCAACAGTTGCAAGCGAAGTTAGATTTTTTCCACCTTCTCCTTTCACCACTTGAAGATGTGCCCTGTGGACATTTTCGTGTTCATTATTGATGAGTGACTACATATGCTAGTTGAGTAACAAGTCATCTTGTTCACACCATTCTCTTGATCTTGAACTCAAGTAGCATTTACACAATTAGACATTCTTGAAAACAAAATAGACATGTTATTTTTATTTTATATATTTGTTTTCTAGTATTTTATATTAAGATTGAATCATTCTTTTTGAATTAGGCTATACTAGACCAATCCAACTACTTGAGTCGATTTTTGTTTAATTTATCTTGTCGTCTATACTTACTATTATACTATGTACTTATCGAATGCGGATTAACTCAAAGTTCATACATTTATTTAATTAATGTATTAGTCAATTTAATTGATGGCTTAGGAAAAGATATTTTACTAACAAAATGATGTGAAATTAAAGAAACGACGATTCAAATAATTGAGACATATGTCGTACAAATTTAAAGAACTCCATTTCATAACGATAGTACGGTATGACAAGAACAAGTCAAAATAAAGTTAGTTAAACTAAAATTAAATTTTCCGGTCAGTGTAGCATCAAGTTAAATAGTACCAAAAAAAAGAAAAAAAACACTTGTTCTCTTATTTATTGAAACGAGTATAAAATTATTTATTTTATTACACGTTCATCCCTAAACTGCTTAATTTTCATACCTTCGTTTTTTTTTCCTAAATAACAGAATGTGCCACTCAATAATTCATGTCATGTTTGCTTTATCTTATTGATGATTGCGATACGATGCCGGACTTACAAATCAGTTTTAATTAATGTGCTCATTGCACTTAATTAATTTCCATATTCATAAAAAATATGCAAATTTCATTTTTTAATTCTCAAAACTTGTTTTCTATATATATATTTTTTAATGAATTAACTGTGATTCCCACGACCTATAATATTCAAGACGAAAAATGTAGAGAAGTGTTACGTGTACAATACATTTGACAACATTATTGACAGCCCTCTCACATGTAGGAGATGGGGCTGCGATTAAAATCATAGTTGGCCCCACGTTTGTGAGAGGGCTATAAAAATTAAAGTACTTTGGTGCTATACAAACATCATTTCCAAAAAATGTATATCTCATTTTCTTGTTTCGAAAACCTTATGATTTGTAGTTGACTGAAAAATATTTTGATGTATAAGAAAATGTTTGGGAAGTATTTATATATGGTATTGTGAATCCCACTGTGTGTGGATAACAAGTGATCATTTGATCGATTATGAAAAAATTATAAACATTATGCAAACATGACGATTTTAGTTTTTTCTTCCTCAATATTATCTCATCATGTCCAATTCATCTTACAAACATGTCATTACCATATATCATTATAAAACGACAATGCCAAAATATTGGTGAATATTCTTATACTGTAAAGATAAATTTTGATTTTATTTTATGATTAATATATATTTAATAACGCATATATTGTATTTACATCATAACTTACAAATTTATTTATCAACAAATGTCGTAGCGAAATTTGATTAAGTTAAAATCTCAACAACCAAACAAAATTTTTTACCTAATTTCTTTTTGGCATTAATTCACATTACAGAATCATTATCGTTTAAGTGGTTAAGAGATTTTGACAGTTTTAATTCAATTTATTATAACCTCATTAATCGAAAAAAAGTGTAAATGATGAAGTACAAAAAGTATTTTTCACTTAATAATTATGTTGAATTAATGAAAATATTTTTAGTTATATATCGGTGTAACTCATTTTAAAATAATCAAAATTAACCTAGAGAATTAAGAGGTGTTGATGTCCATTATTCCCAAGGAATGATCAACGAGGCATCATGCAAGTCGCGCTTGAGAGCATAGTGCAACAAAATGAATTAAAAGAGTGAGATTTAGACTTAAATTAAGAGTGTATTTAGTGGAGATTAAAATTAATTTTTTTTAGTAGATTGTGATAGAAATGTTTGAAATGTGTGGTTTAAAAGTTGTGGGACCCATGAAAAATTTAGTTAATATTGATTATTTGACTTTAATTTAGATTAAAATCAGATTTTAATACAATTTATTGCAATAGAGCTAAACTAAGAGTCTGTTTGATATCTCTATATTTTCCATAGAAGTTGGAATTCGAATTTCAACTTCCATTTTATGGTTGTTTGATAGCCATTTTTTTTCCAGGAAATTCGAAATCCATATTTTCACATTTCCACATTTTTTTTAAATTTTGTAATAGAAACAAATTCTAAGATGAAGTGTAAAAATAATTATTCATTTAATTGAAAATTTTTATGTAAAATAAAGTCAAACGAACACAAAAAATTTCAATTTTTTTGGGCAATCTAAACAAATTTTCTTCCCAATGGTAAAAAAATTTATCTCTTTAATCGACAATTTTTATGATAAATAAAGTCAAACAGACACCAAAAGTATTATATTTTTCAAGTAAAAAAATTATACCAATCAAACACCTTTAATTACAATTTTTAATAAAATAAATTTTAAATAATTTAATTTTCCGTATTTTATTTTCTTTTTACTCAAATTCTATTTTTCTTTTTTATTAAATTATTAAATCAAAGGGGCAAGGGTAAAGCTGTCAATAACTTATCCACGTGTGGGAAAAGGGTGAGAAAGGACAGTGTTTGGTAGTTTTGTGTAAGGAAAAAGACAAAGAGCCAGGGAGAGTGACCGACCCTGGCTCCAGGGGGACAACTGTCCCTTCCCTATTGGCTGAGCTCTTGCGGAAATCGAGGACAGATACGGAAAGACAGATACGGAGATTTGACTGTTTTCTTAAACCATAAACCGTACGTTGTACGTTGAAAGTTGAAACTGTCACCTACTTGAACGGCTCCCCATTTTCTGCAAGATCTTTTGCAATTCTTTATTATACTTTTAAATCATAAATTAAATGTCTGCTTCTACTAATTTTTATTGGAAATCATTGTCTAAAGTTTAAAACGTCTATGCGGAGACTTTGCCCTTGTTTGACCTTTCAAAAATGTATTTGTAAATAGTAATTTTTTTTAAAAGATTTGGTTAAAAAGTAATATTTTTTTATTTACGTATAAAATTATTTTATTAAAAAATATATAGTCGAAAATGAGTTTTGAAAAAATAAAATTTAAAAAAAATATGGATCAAACAAGGGCTCTATTTGTTTATTTTTAATTTATTACTTGTAAGACTTGAATTTATGGGCTTGTTTGGTACAAATTCTCAAAATCAATTTTTATTTTCAACCACACATTTTTCAATAAAATAATATTTTTCATTACATCAATAACTCATCTTTCGTTTTCAACCACACATTTCTCATTATATCACTATTCAAAAATCAATTTTTTCCCCAAAAATCACTCCCAAATAAAAATAAATATTAACGTGTGAATCAATTTTACAGAAAGTTGGGAAAAATATCGGTTCTTTTATATTATAATATACTTAAGTACTTTGTTAAAAATGGAGAACAAAACCAGTTGAATTTAGATCGAAGTATTTGACCCTACCATTTACACATGGTTACTCGAATCGGGTTTTTAAAATTGTGCCACGTCGGTTGAGATTTAAAACTTGGACTTAATCCCTGTTTTCGTAGCAGGATTGATAATATAGTTAACCATTTCTTCACATTTGATTTTTCACAGCAAGGATCTCTCTCTCTCCATTTAAAACTATAATCTAATTGTGATGCAACGGAGATTTGTTTATTGTTAAGTTGCAATTAATTAAGCCACCTCAATATGCAACTCTTCCAACCTCTCTCAAGAAACGCACTCACGAATATACATAATCGATGTAGAATAGATGGTCGAGTGAATTGAAGAACAACAGTCACGAATATACATAGTCAATGTAGAACAGATGATCGAGTGAATTGAAGAACAGTTGGATCAAGAGAGGAAAAATAGTAAATTGTACATCAGACATAATTAGGACCCATAATACCTGCTCGAAAAGAGAAAGACGAGCCAGACTTAACTCACTTCTTTGTCATGACATATGATGGATTTTAGTCATTCGAGTTCGTTTAGGATTAAAAACTATTTTTAAAGTTTTAGTGCTATTTTTATCATTTAGTTTATCTCGAATTCTTTTCGATTTGAGTTCTTTTATACTAAGTTCTCATGTAAACCCTTAAAAATGAATGGTTAAATCTTCGTTTTTAAGCATATTGAAATTAATAAAATTTCGTAAGTTTAATTTCATTCTTGGTTATAATATTCTTAAGATTTTCACTTGAATTTCTTATTTTGTACTGTGTCAGTAATAGATTACTCTAACCAAAAAAAAAAACAAAAAAACACAAGGAAAAAGCTGGTTGAACAAGGGACATGGGCCCTGGACAAACATGAGCGCCGAATAGATGGGGGGCCTGTCGTGGCCGTGGACGCATAGCATGGCTCAAAACAAAAAAAGGAAAGGAATAAAGAAGAAAAATTGAATTGTTTTGTCCCTCTTTTTCATTTCCATTGTCACATCAAGAATAACCATATCTCTCTCTAATATCTATCTTATTACACTATTTAAAGTTGACAACCTAATAATTTAACTAATTATGACGCAGTCAAGGTTGACTTTATTAAAGAATTACATTATATTGAAGCTGATCATGAAATTTTGGTGATGAATTGAAACTTATATTATTACTAGTTGCATGCCTGTGCAATGCAAGGAAAGTGTTTTTTCTTTAGGTAACATTAATGTGCTGTGTTAAGGAAAAATGTTAGCATTTTATAGATGTCCAGTTTTACCAAATATGGCAGACACAACAACTCCTTCATGGAATTGTTCTGACTCTTTCATATGAGTGACATGAATATTAAATTCAATACCAAGGTTGCCCTAGAGGCAGCAACCTACAATGAGAATCACTAATCAAAAGAGAGAGGGTATGATTTTGATTTCAGCATATATAAAGAAGTAACAACTGGAGAGGATAGACATGTTTCCCAACATTAATGACAAATCATAACAGTGTTCTTTGTAACTTTTGAGTGAATCCCACAGTGTCCGAAAGAAAGAACTCCTACCGGTTCTTCATCTGGATAGAAGAACATGGAACAACTTATTAAGTTTTCAAAATAAGAAACCTGCATATTTGATTGTAAAACTGACTTTGTAAGAAAAAGATTAATCTGTTATTCATATAAAATAACTTGTAGCAACAGACAAACACTACAGTATCTTTTGTAAGGTGAAACAAACACTATTCAATATGGTATTAAGAATGAAAATGAAGCTAAAATATGGTTCAGTATACTGTTCAGTCCCATCCATTCCTTCAAGCCAGACATGCTTTGAAATCTAAATCAACTTCCAAAATAATAGTTCAGGAGGAATATAGCTCAAGATGGAAACTGTTAGCTAGTTTTAGTTCCTAAAAATTGATCATCATATGGTCATTGGAAAGAACAGGCAATAGCATAAATTTCTATTTTGTTACATACAGGAAAAAAAAAACGTATAACAAGATATATTAACTAAGTAGGACTGATTAAGATTGGACTGATGGAAATGACCAAAGCATCTAAATTGTTCCATCGATTTTATTGTAAGTGTATGTTGAGGCCACTGAGAGGCTCAACAGAGCCCTTATGAACTATATGGAGTCGCCACATAATTCCTAATCCTCCACTGCGCTCGATTGAGGAATAATTTCTTTGTCAAACTACAAATTGCCTATCTTTTGCAACTAAATTTACCGCTCGCTTAGTTTTCACATTCCCACAATCTATTTTGCAACTGACATTTGTTGACGTCTGATCTCCAATCTCAGATAAAATGTACTTAGCAGTAACCTAACTACCTAAGCCATTCCGCAGTTCGGTAATGTTATTTCAGTTCGATCTTGGAGCGTTAAGCTCGGTCAAATGACCGCTGTTATTCCTGGGAACATCATAATTACAGATCATTAATGTCCCGTCCAATCAGCCAGATACACTTGGAAGGAAAGAATGACAGCACCGCCCTCATCGTCCAATGAGCTACCTCGAACACTAATCCCATGCAGTTCATAATCACCTGTTAAAAGACAGTATTATGAGGATTTAATGGAGACCGACCTCATTAGCCAATCAAGATAAAGATCGACGGCACACAAATCTAAACTCGGCAGTATACTTGAAAGGATTGATTAGACATGTTTTTTTTTTTTTTTTTTATCATTTTTTTAGCTTAATCTTTCCTATAAAATGATCAATTCTTCTTGCTAGGAAGGGGATTGGAAAAACACCTTTGTAATCCACACAATCAATAAACACTTTATCCCCTTTTTCTTAAAGTTGACACAAAGCCATACTTGCCAATTTTGACGTCAACAACATTATTTATTTATAAGGGTGTGTTTGGGAGTGATTTTTGGGAAAAGAATTAATTTTTGAATAGTGATATGATGGAAAATGTGTGGTTGAAAAAGAAGGAGAAGTTATTGATGTGACGAAAAATATTATTTTATTGAAGAATGTGTGGTTAAAAATGAGAATTGATTTTGAGAATCGATACCGAACAAGTCCTAAGTTGCAAGATATTCACATTTCTAAAAGAATTTCGTAATTTGGATTCGGTATAATAGTTTAAATTAGAATAACCAATTTGCAGTCATCCAAATTATACACATGCTCTCCATGAAACCAAAGATATGTTCTTTTGACCCCATATCTATGAGCCCATAGAATGCATAAAAACCCCGCCTACATCAGCTTATCGAATAATTTAGTTGGATTGATATTAAATATTGAAAAGCTATAAAGATATCAGGTCTATAGACTGCTAATAAATATGTTTAAGCATTACCTGAGCAGTGAACAGTGAGCTTTGACCAAGGAACTTGACAAGTTTTTGCTTCTTTATTTTGTAGTTGAACTTTGCATGTTCCAACCATGTCTGCTCCCTCTGGAATATCTTCCCACATTATTTCCTTCTTCCACCTTTTCTCCTTCATTTGCTTTTCCATTTCTAAATAGTTCTCAGGTAGTTTCAATACTTCAGAGCTTTTCAGGAATTTCACGTCAATAAATCCCCTGGAATTAGAAAAACTAAATGTGAGATTATGTTTCAACAAAGTTACTATTTGCAATTGAAGAGTGACAATCATTTCTAACATGCACAAATAAAATTGTTTCTAATCTAACTTGTATTGCAACATGTGCTTCCGGCAAAAATGTTGGGAGAAAACAAAAAAGCCTATGGAGAAAAGTCAGAAAACCGTAACAAGTCCGACTACAATGATAGAGTTGATTAGAATCAACTTGATAAGCCAGGTAAGAAGACACCATACAAATGGCAGTCCTCGAGTCAATATGACTAACACGGAATTTTTTTTGAGTGGCCTAGAGCAAGAAATTCAAGCATTTCTCACAATAGTTTGGAAGAAACTGCCACCACTATATAACATAGATGCGTCCTACTCCCTCTAGCTAGGCCTAAGCAAAAAGATCGAAAAACCAACCAAACCAATCAAACCGAATTGACTCAGATCGATTTGACACAGACAATTGATTTGGTTTGGTTTTCTGTTAAACAAACCACGGTAGGTCGGTTCAATCATGGTTTTAAGCCTTAAACAACTGGTTAACCGAACTAGCCCCTCTTACATGTTTATCTTTTTTTTTTTTTTTTTTAAGAAAAATCAAAATCAAAAGATAAGTCATGATCTCATAACTATATCTCGATTTCTTCCAATCTATGATATTGCTAGTAAGTAATAGCACTGAAAATTTCGTTTCACGAGATCATTATGTTATATTTAACATTTTTTTCCTACTTAGGCAGTCATGCTACATAATACAAAAAAAAAAAAAACACAATTCTTAAGTTTTCTGTTGATTCGTTTCTATTAATCTGATTTTATTCGTTAATCAATAGTTCTTATAATATAAAATTATTTTAGTTCTTGTAATCTAAATGGGCCCAAAATTCGATTTTTTTTTTTAAAATTCAATTTGGATTACAAGTCCAAACCGACTAACCGAACCGAACCAAATTCAATTTGGATTACAATTTGGTTAGATTCGGTTCAATTTAAGAGTTAGAGTACGTTGATTTGGGTTGAAATTCATTCAAACCGACTAATTTGATTTTGATTTTGGGTTGGAGTCAAAACCGACCAAACAAAACCTCGCATATGCCTACATCTAGCTCCACATTCTCTCTTTCATATCGCTCTTGTTCCACACTTCTATTTCTTGCGTGTCCCCAAAAAGGTTAATGTAGTCATAAAAAGTATTCCGAACTTCCTAATTGTCCATTCTGAAATGACAAGGACGAAATGTTCATCTTAAAATCCCTAAATATGACTGAGAATCTACATTATATGGCATAGAGGACAATCAAATTCATTTTCCCTTAAAAGTTTGTTCTCTAAATTAGAGATGGAAATTGTGAAGCGTGCACATAGAAGAAACATTATTTTCCATCAAAATGATAGAAAATGATGTTAGAAAAGCACCTCGTGTTTACAATATTTCATGCAGATAGTCTATAATCCCATTAAATTTTTGTTCCTTTTCTAGGTGAAGATCTAACAGTGGCAATATTTACTCATTGTTCTAAATGCTACTGATATCAAGTATCACAAACATGCATCACCATCCTAGGCTCTACTCGAACCCATTCAAAAGCAGTACTAGAAGGCATCAAAATTGCTTATCATTCAACTAAATTAGCAGATGCCCTACATAAGTCACATGTGAATAAAAGTAAGCTCAATCTTTACCAAGAATGATAATGGATGTTGTTCCATCTCCTACATCATCATCCTGAGTTCGACTTAGCTCAATCATTGACTGCCATCGAATCCCCAAAAGCATACATTTGAAAGACCAGTCAAGAAATAACATTAGAGTGCTAGAATCAGACAGAAAAAACAATATGAATCAATTGCAAGTAGAGGTTAATAGGAGCCAAACCACTTAAAATTAGAGAAATTCATGGGAAATGAACATGAGAAAGAGATTTTACCTTTGCCGCAAAGTGTGCAAGATCCAACCGCTGGAGAATAGCATAAATGATGTGCAGAAAACAATGAAATTTGATCAAGAATTAAGCTACTTGTACACTTCCCACTTACCCTTTTCCTTACCCGACCCCACATGCTCCCTCACATAAGGGATGAAAATATTAAATTTAATGGAGTGGGACCCGACCTCTATGTGAGTGCTCGGGTGGGACCGAGTCAACCAAAGGGTAACCCAAAGTGTACACATAGCATGGTTGTTTGATCAAAGACAATAAAAATGAAACCCAAAAAAAAAAAAAATTGATCTGAAATTTAACAGCTGTGACACTCCAATTTAAGAGCTAAATTCTCATTATAATAGTTTCCTCCCCTCCAAAGCAAGGACGTAGTAGACATAAAGCAATTAAAGAAATTAGTATGGATTATGTGCACATGTGATAGAGATTTCAGATTTTGAAGTGAAAATATGTAATTTTGGAGTTATCGAAAATAATTAGGTGTACTTTTTTTTTTCCTTGGAGTTTGTTTTGACCTCAAAAGGTACAGTCCACCAGGATAGCAACGTAGTGGCCCAACCTACCGACTGTACAAAAAAATTATTATGTCTCAAAAAATGGTGGCTAATTTTATTTTTTTATTTCCAAAGAAAATACCACAAATATGGTAAGGCATAGTGTTGACAAACAGATTTGTATATTTCCTTACTTAAAAAATGTGAAAGCTGCAAGTGAAGTGACTCTTAGCATGTATAATACAAAATGTAGGCACAATCATCAACTATACTAACCTGAGCCGGGTGTGCAATTGCATAATTGTACGGCTCCCTTGTAGCTTTATCTTTCAAAATCTACAATTAATAAGGAAGTCATTTATACTATTCACCGTCATAGAATTACATCATGTGGATTGGTGGTCTTATAATTTAACAACATGATTTGAATCTTGAAGATATCAATATTTGAATTAGTAATTTGAAAAGGTTTACATAATTTTTTTCTGTACAACAGTAGTTTTATCATCTAGTCTACCACAATTAGCTATGGCAACGAGCCGGGAAAAAAAGGCTCCGGCTCCGGCTCCGGCTCGGCTCGGGTTTTTTTTGGCCTGAGCCTAGTCGGGCTTTATCGGCTCTTTTTTTTTTTTTTTTGTGGGTAAAATAGCAGCTATTTTTAAAAAAAAAAAAAATTAAAATTTTTTTTTGGTGGACACGGGCCGGCCCAGGGTTGGGCCGACTCCCCAAAATGAGGCTCGACCCGAGCTCGAGCCAGACTTGGCTCTGACTTTTTTCGAGCCGAGCCCGGACCGTCCGAGTTTTTGGGCTTAATTGCCACCCCTAACCACAATGAAAACCCAACATTTCACCATCACAACTTCATCATCAGCATGATAATAAGAAAATTATTTTTTCCAAAAACACTTGAATATTCAAATAATCAATATTTGAATTGGAAGTTTCATAAAAGATTTACATCATTTTCCTGTACTACAACAATTTTTTCATGTAAGCAACCATAATGGAAACCCTACATTTAATCTTAAATAAAGTAATTTATAGCCACAACTTTGTCATCAGCACAATATAGGAAGAAAATAACAAAAAAACACTTCAATCTTGAAGTAATCAATATTTGAAGTAGAAATTTGACAAAACATTTACATCAGTTTTTCTGTACAACAACAATTTTATCGTCTAAGTCTACCATAGTGGAAACATTAGATTTTATCCGAAATCAAGTAATTCATCATCACAACTTTATCAAATGAAGTATTAAGCAAATCATGGTCAATGATCGACGTCTGCTTTGATTGCAACGTAAATGCATAAATTTACCTTAAAAAATTAATGAGATATAACCTGCTGGAATAAAATAAGCAAATAGTTACCTCATAAGCATTCAAAATTTTCATGAACAACTACTTCGATTCCGGATCGGGATTTTTATTCGGATGAATACACCTAAGAAATCAATAAAAAAAACATTTAATAAACAAAATAAAGAAATAAAAATAAAATATCATTAAAAATGTGCAAAACATACTACTTAGGAAAAAGCTTGTAATAAGCTTTCTTCATCTCCGAGGTATTGGCATTTTAAGAGATGCTTCAATATTAAAATTAAGAAATCAAAAAAATTGAAATAGTGTAGTAAAGCAATGAATGACTTGGAAGGGAATGAGAAATTGTGGACGGCGCCCTAAGAGGTCGCAACAATCATCCTCATCGCAGTAGATAACAATCATAGTTATGCAATGATGTTTAAACTTTCAAGCTCGATGTATCTCTCATTAATGCTTTTAAAGAACAATGCAGAATAAATTTTGCTTTCTTGTTCTGACTTACTAATTGACCTGAAGAAAGCATCCATCTTTTAAGCTCATTGTAGAAAACTGGATTGATTCTTCTAATAGCTAGTAAATTGACCCCATATATTAGCTTGTGTGATCACCTCCCCAACCATCTTATTTTAAGGCCAATATGCATGACTCTGCATTAGTATGAACCTATGAATAAATAATGTATTAAAAACGTCCAACTTGAATTGTTAAATAGTTTATTTTGGATCTGGCTAGTGTCTAAAAACCCCTTTGAAATGTAAACCGAAACTTCCAGTAATCATAGGTACTAATTATAATTTTCAAATTACCAAACATCCGATATCACAAAAGGAAACATGGTAAGTGAAATGTATCGGACCTTGAACTTAAAACACTTTATTGAAAACATTGAAAACATAATCGTGTTGATAAAATGAAGAGAAAAATCAATAACAAAATGTTTAAAAACTTATAACTTTCAAAAACTAGGATGATGTGATTATCTAAACATCGTAAAATTCAACATCCCTAAATCCATAACATTATTTTGAAGTCATAAACCACCATTGCGTGCTCGCCCAATCTTCATCCATCTCGAATCACTAATTAATTATTACCTATAAAAATGAATATTTCATATTTCATGTGAGATGATAATCTCAACAAGTGAAATAACGTAACATGAAAAATAGAGATTCATGAGATTCGTGAGCATACTTGATGAAGCACGAAATTATAAGAATCGAACTTTGTGTTCTAATTTTGTGCGTAGCGCTACTAAACTTCATGATTTCATAACATAATCGTAATTTGACTTCTGAAATATTGAACATTGAAATACGTATATTTCACTTACCTTGAATCTTGAATCTGATAATTGAATTTGCACGTAGGAGAAAAGTGTTCGTGTGTCTTTTTGTGTGTGTTTACACACACATATATATTACCATTTTCGTAAAAGATAAATTTTCTTAATTAATTCTTTTAATTATGGTAATTAGCACATTATACATTTTTTATTTTTGGTATAATTTGATAAAAATGAAAGTTTCTTTAATCAATAAAAGGAAGGTTTCCATGATTGATAAATGAAGGTTTCCATAAGGAAAGTTTCTATAATTAATAAAGGGAAGGTTTCCATAAGTAAAAAAAGGAAAGTTTTCATAAATGGTAGTTGTCCCTCAACTATGGATGGATGTAAAACTAGGTCCTTAAACTCTCACCGACGTGTGATATGATCCCTAAATTATAGATGACGTGTAAATTTGTCCCTGAACCTTAATCTCTGTATGAATTGGTCCTCAAACGATGGTGATTGAACAATTTGGTTCCTATACTTAGGTTAATGACAAGTAGAGAATTTTAGGTTATTACAATCTACCCATCTTAACAAAAAATTTCGTCCTCGAAAATTACCTTAGTAGTCCTCAGAGTGTAGGTTTCTAACTCATTAAAACTAGAAACTTATTTAGTGCTCACGAACTTACACTTTCCATTATAGGAGGGAAACTTTTTACAATTAAGCACATATTCGTTATTATGCATAATTCAATAAAATAACCATTTTCCAATCAATTTGTACATAATTTCATGCATAATCATTTAAGTAGACATAATCATGCATTTACACATAATTTTTCATAAAATTGCATTTTAGTAAATCGTGATTTCGTAAATAACATAATATAATTCAAAAGAAATATCGTATATCTTTCTACCTGATTTGAGACATCGAAGATTGGAACATAGCATCGGGTGATGATGGTTTTAACATTCATTAAATGTGTATATACACATATACTTATATTTAAATCACCCTTTCGCTTTTTTTTAAAGCATCAGTGTGAACAGTGATTGCGCGGTCACTGTTCACTGCCTTAACATTCTTCCTTAATTTTTTATTTTTTTATTTTTAAAAAAAGTAGTTGTGAACAATGATTGCGCAATCACTGTTCACTGCCTAAACATTCCTCATTTTTTTTGGGGTCTACAGAAACGTAAACCCGCTCTGATACCACTTGAAATGTATCAGACGTTGAACTTAAAACACTTTATTGAAAATATAATCGTGTTGATAAAATGAAGAGAAAAATCAATAACAAAATGTTTAAAAACTTATAACTTTCAAAAACTAGGATGATGTGATTATCAAAACATCGTAAAATTCAACATCCCTAAATCCATAACATTATTTTGAAGTCATTAACCACCATTGCGTGTTCGCCCAATCTTCATCCGTCTCGAATCACTAATTAATTATTACCTACAAAAATGAATATTTCATATTTCATGTGAGATGATAATCTCAATAAGTGAAATAACGTAACATGAAAAATAGAGATTCGTGAACATACTTGATGAGGCACGAAATTATAAGAATCGAACTTCGTGATTCTAATTTCGTACGTAGCGCTACTAAACTCCATGATTTCATAACATAATCATCATTTGACTTCTGAAATATTGAACATTGAAATACGTATATTTCACTTACCTTGAATCTTGAATCTGATAATTGAATTTGCACGTAGGAGAAAAGTGTTTGTTTTCATAAAAGATAAATTTTCTTAATTAATTCTTTTAATTATGGTAATTAGCATATTATACATTTTTTTATTTTTGGTATAATTTGATAAAAATGAAAGTTTCTTTAATCAAAAAAAGGAAGGTTTCCATGATTGATAAATGAAGGTTTCCATAAGGAAAGTTTCTATAATTAATAAAGGGAAGATTTCCATAAGTAAAAAAAAAAGGAAAGTTTTCATAAATGGTAGTTGTCCCTCAACTATTGATGGATGTAAAACTAGGCCCTTAAACTCTCACCCACGTGTGATATGATCCCTAAATTATAGATGATGTGTAAATTTGTCCTGAACCTTAGTCTCTGTATGAATTGGTCCTCAAACGATGGTGATTGAACAATTTGGTCCCTATACTTAGGTTAATGACAAGTAGAGAATTTTAGGTTATTACAGTAAGTGCAAAGAAGGAGAAATAAGATCAGATATCTACAAATAAGCCATATTAAAGAAATCAATTCAATTAAAAGAACAATGACACCATAATATTCCAACAATTTAAGCTCAAAAGGTGTTAAAAATGGGCAAAAAAGTATTCAATTTTTGACATCAAACTACCGATTCTTTTCCAAGAATCACAAAGAACGGGTTTAAGAAACTGATAAAACAAACCTGCTTGAGATGGATCTGTAAATTTCTGCGTACATAACAGAAAAGCAATTCCTCAAGTGTAAAAATAAACTGATTTCCCTAATTCTTAGAACCAAAAAGTTCCAAAAAAATGTCAATTGGGGTTTCTTAAGCCTTTTGAAAACCTAAATAATTAAAATAAATTACAACCTACATATCCTACTACACACACATACAGTAATTTGAAGTACTTTTGTCCTTGATTTCACGCTTGAGCTCCTCCTCTGCCGCGATGTATCCTTCTTCTTCGTGGTCTTGGCCTTCTTCCTTGTCTCCAAAGTCTATGTCGGAGTTCGATGAAAATTACCGCCGACGGTGCTGACTACGTTGCATTTTCGCTCTTTAGAGATTAGAAAATGATTATAATAGATGAAAACTACGGAAATTTTTTCACGTGCGATAATGTCTCGAGCCAAAACTTAAAGGGTCATGGGTAGAAAGGCTCAATCGGAATTGATTTGGGTTGAATCGTTAATAATAAATAAAATAATAAATATATATTAATTTACCAAAATAATTTGACAATAACAATATCAAAATAAGAACTTAAGAGCACAATAATATAATCAAAATAAGAATTTGAGAACATAACAATATAATAATAAAAAACCTCTCTATCTCTCTACATGCCATATAATCATATCACGGATATTCCCCAAAATCTTGTAACTTAATAAAAATAATCAATAGCAATATCAAAATAAGAACTTAAGAGCACAACAATACCAAAAAATTTCTCAGATTTTTCTAGAAATTCACTTCACAAGACTTGATTATATTTTTACTCGGATTAAACACAAAAAATAAAATAAATCTGCAAATTAATAAGAAAAATAAACAAAATTGAATCTTGAACTATTCACAATGAAATAGAGGTAATGAATTAAGAAAGGGGCTACAGGTACCGTACGGTGCACAACGTCGTCACAATAGGGGGTGGGGCCCACGATTATTTTAATAGCGGGTCACACCATCTATTAGAGGAGACTGTACACCGTGCAGTACAAACAGCAAAACCCATGAATTAAAGCAATGCAAAGACTTTATGTTACTCCATTGCGCTGATACATGGCTGATAAGTGGAGAAGATAATAGAAAAATGGTTTTTATTTACAGAAATTTTACAGATGCTGCTAGCATCTGTGATCCTTTTTTTTTTTTTGTCATCTTTCAACTAAATTTTGCCAAGTAGTCCATCTATATGAATTCTGTGAATCAAATTCTATACGTGTAGCAAAGTTTAAGATAATAAATTTTTTCTCCCAATCCCACAACGGTTTCCTTGAATTAAAGTATTGGATAAGCAAGTTATAAATGGGCTGGTCATTTTAAAATAGTGCAATGTTTGGGATTTAAAGCTTGGGCCTAGCAAAGAAGTTTATTTTCAAAAATTAATAGGGCATACTTACAAAAACCGCAAAAACCAGTTGCGGGGCGATCGGGTTTGCTGTTAGACCAACAAGTAGGCCGGGTTTTTATCCGGTTTTTGTATTGGTTCACGATTTTTTGGTTCGGATGGTTGGTTTGGTCTAGTTTTGAGAACATTGGAAAATAGCAAAAATCATTCCTGTTTGAAATTTGTTTGTGCGGCAAATCTTCCTGTTGACAAGATCCGTCATATTTGCCATTAAAAACAGTTAAAAATACCAAAATTAAAAAAACAAATTTATAACTTTACAATTTGAACTTTTTATTTTTTTATAAATTAAATTCAAATTTTTTATATGTACCAACTAGATCCTAAACTTTAAGGGTCCGTTTGATAACAATAGTGGAATTTGGGTGAAAATGAATTGAATTGAATTGATTGGAATTGTTTTACCGGAAATTGAATTAAAGGTGTTTGATTGGTATAATTTTTCATATTTCTATTATAATACGTTTGACTTTGTTTATTTTTATGCAAATTGTCAATTAAATGGATAAATTTTTTTACCATTGAGGACAAAATATGTTTAGATTGCCCAAAAAAAATTTATTTTATTTTTACGTTTGACTTTATTTTGCATGGAATTTGTCCATTAAAGGGATAAATTTTTTTACACTTTATCTTAAAATTTGTTTCTAATGCTAAAAAAAGAAGAAGATGAAATTGTATTCTCACCATATAACAAGTCATTGAATTCCACGAAATCACGCTTCAAATGATTGTACCTTGAAATTGGGTAAAAACTAATTCCATGAAAAAAAACGTTGTCAAATAACGAAAAAATGAAAGTTGAAATTCCACGAAAAATAATAGCGTATCAAAGACGTCCTAAAACTTTATTTTTCCACCCTATCTTATCTTGAAGAGGGGCACCATCGTACGGTGGGCTTTTCTGTCATGCCCTTTTTTCTGTTTACCACTTCTTTCTGTATATCTGTGCATTTTTGTATATATATATATGTTGATCTTTATTGGTTTTCTTCATTTGTAGTAATCAATTTTGCTTTGATTTGTTTAGATCTATAGATTTTAGATGTGGGTTTCCCTATTTGCTTTGATTTTCCGATTTTGGTAATTCGAATTAAAACTAGGTTTTCCTTTTTCTTCCCTAATATTATTTTTGAGCATATATTTTGTTTTTTTCCCCTTGATTTATTTGTCTATTTTCAGTCTCATTAATTGTAAATGAATTTCTTTTATAAGTTTAATTTTGCTAATTCTACCGAAGCGAAAAATGAGAAAGATATATAGAGTTGATAATTTTGAGTGTATTCAAGAGCCGTGTGTTTTAAGTATGCATATGAAGTAAAAATGGTTGATGAGTGGACAAAAAAAAAATGATTAAGTGATTGAGAAAAACCACTGCATGTAAAGCAAATTAAGAGCTTTTATAATATTAAATGATTACATAAATTTCAACCACAATAACTTGACATAACGCATTTAAAATAAATAAATAAAATTTACTCTTGAAATTTTAAAGAAAATTTGATAAATCAACTCAACGAATTTAACAGAGTAGTCAGCCAACATTTAAATTTAATTAAAGTCATTCAACACCAATTTAAATGAAATACACATAAACACGAATGTCAAAACTACCAAAAAAAAAAAAAAATGTGCAAATACTAAACATGAAAATGTTAAATGGAAGTCTAGTCATGAATGTGCTTAAAATCTTTTTTACTTGACAACCCACAAGCATCCACTCGTCCAATCTTCCAAGCGCCCAGAACGACTCGTTTTAATCTGAAATTTTGTAAGAGTAAGTATTTTAAATAAAACACTTAGCAAGGCATGTGCAAATTTGTATTCAACGTAACATAAATATAAATGAAACATTCATAGATTTAAAACCACTGATCGTAATAACAGATAGTTCAAGAATTTTCTTTAGAATTCTCACATTCCGAAGGATTTAACATATTTGGACCAGACGATCTATACCGAAGGATTTAACATAGAAATCGACCTTGCGAATTGCAATCTTAAGGCATTAAATGAAATCAATATATAGATATCATGAAGAATAAAAACATAAACACTGCACTTAAGTATCTTACTTGAATTAAAATCTGAAATTTGCTAAGAACTTGAAAATAAAATTTTCTTGCCTTGAATTGATAATTAACAAGATATACAAAGTTGATAATTTTGTGTGTATTCAAAAATCGTGTGCTTTATGTATATATATATATATATATATATATATATATGAAGTAAAAATGGTTGATGTCCTCGAGGTACATTCAAAGTGGCTCTCCAAAGGCTGACGTGGACTTGCAACTCAAGTGTGTAGAGTTCGAATCCTGCTTGCAGTGAGAAAAATTCTGTTTGGGTCAGAAGTAAAAACAAAGGCTAGAGGATCCATGAAGGACATAACCCGCGATTTACCTTCCGCAAATTGAAGAGGGACCAAAGACTTACAGTCCAGGATTTAGTCTGATAAAACTGAGACACCTAAATTATCAAAAAAAAAAAAATGATTAATGAGTGTATAAAAAGTGGTCAAGTGACCCATCCAATAGTGGGGGGACAAGTTGACCCACTCAATAGGGGCTTGTCCCCACTCGGTCAGGGTCGTCATTGACCCTGACCATTAATCATTTTCCTTGAGAAAAATCATCACATGTTTTGATAACTTGGACACGCGTGCACCACTAACAAAATCAAAACAAAACAAAACAGAAGATAAAGATTGGTCACTTTAACATGTAAAATCCCCACATATTTTTCAATCAATCAATGCAAAGGAGATTTACAATTTTTATAATATTAATGATTACATAAATTTCATTTCAACCACAATAACTTGACATAATGCATTCAAAATAAATTTTTCTTGAGCCAAATTTATGTAATTTAACACGATCTACAAAATGAGACCCATATTCATATATTTCTATCAATGTCTACTATGATTAATTATTTAGCTCACAGAATACTTACGAAAAATAATTTAAAATAACAATTAAGAGAATAAGTCTTTTTCTTTTGTTTTTTTAAAAAGGGAATACACATATCGTGTTATCATTTTAATTTATGGAATTTAATTTGGTGACAAAACTAGACATGAATCAATTAATTTGTTAACGATCAAAATATAAATTAACCAAACTTAAGCACTACGTAAAAAGGTAAATAAATTTCGGGACATTACACATTTTCAAGGAGATTTTCTGCTATCAATCCGATAAAAAAAGGTATGTAAAGAAGACAATGATTTGAACTAGACAATAGGTCATCTGGTCACAAACGTTTTTAGGGAAATTTTCTGCTATTAATTCGATTATCTAGAATATTTCTTTTGCTGATGCATTGTACTAAGATGTATAAGATCTTCGACTACTAGACCCTAATACTTTGTAAATTCATAGATGTAATGCAACCTCAATAAAAAAATATATATATTTATTTCAATCTTTGAAAAGAATTCAAATTTGTCGTTTTACCTTCTTGTCTATTCTGTGTTCAATAGTTTATGCTTTTTTCGGCCTTTATGACTTGATAATGATTTGAACTAGACAATTATTCATTACATATCCTAAAACTCACACGTGTTCATGAATACTTAAAGGAGAAGCCATTTAGGACAACTTAAAATCGCAGAATATTCTCACCAAAAGTCATAAATAATTAAACCTTTTTTCCTCAGCATGCACCTTGAAGGAAAGTTCCTGGCATCCTGCCATGCTAAATTTGAAAATATATCCAATTCCGCCTTCGTCAGTCGGCACATCAACTCTACTATATATATAAGTAATATTCATGTGTCTGATCTCTCAAACCTGTATTCTAAAAGTACCCTTCATCATGAATATTCCATTCAACCTGGTGGCTGTGCTTGTCTTCCTCGTAATACCGATGGTGGTTTCCGGTCTTGCTTGGCTAATTCGGAAACTCTGTATTTTCAACCAAGGGGATTCCCCGGCGGCTACCAGTGATCTAGAAAATCAAGGTGGCTGTTGTGAAAACTTCCATCTGCACTTCAATGTTCTCAGTGTTTCTGCATTTGCATAGTATTAAATTTCCATATCCTCATTATATATGTACACAGCCTACGTCAAAAAAGTAGAAGAATAAATCCATATGTATATGCAATGATGTTGTTTCGTCTGATCTTTGTGATTAATTTGCTGCCTGCGAGCAGAGCCAATCTACTGTTATATTATATATATATGTGAAGTTTTAGTAGTGTTATTATTTGTTTCTGGTGTAGCAACTGTGATTTTATGGCCCTATTATACGTATTTATTATTTCTTCATGTTTCCACTTCATTCCTTCAGGTTTCAGTTACTACGGTGCGGATAGTTGTTTATTGTTCAAGCTCTTGAAAAATCATAGGCATTTTTATAATCTTTTATTAATTTTTAAACATTTGTCCCCTTGGCGAGTGGATATTATGAACTTTGATGTAGCAATATCTTACCAACGTTAGAAATTTTTATTTTTATTTTTTTGGGAAAATTGTGAGCAAGGTCTCCAACTTGGAATCTGAGCCTTCACCTTTTAGTTTTGATAGTTGGGGTTACATGATTTTGAATTGACAGCTTTTTTGTCATTTTCCACACGTTCATGCACTTCGTTGCTCAAAAAATCTTCTTCTAGCTGTCTTTCTTAAAGGTTGAATCCCAACTTTGAGAATCTCTCATCGCCCCACCTCTAAAGCATTGCGAAGGAGTTAAATCGTGGGATGTGCCTCAGCAGGTCAGGGTACAAAAGTTGTCATACTGGTGCTCACAAAGAGTTCAATTTCAAACCTTGTAAGAGATAGGAATCGAACTCTCACATTGCAACTGCCAGCTCAATTGAGACTACCTCACTCTTGTCCTTTGTCATAATAGTGCCCACAAAAAGTCCAATTTCATACATTGTAAGAGGTAAGAATCGAAACCTCACACTGTGGCTGCTAGCTCATTTGAGATTATCTTACTCTTGTCCTTTGCACTACTAAACTATGTCCCGAGGAACTTCTTTTAGCTGTCTTTCTTCCTTTGATATTGAATGAAGTATTAAAAGACATACTTATTTGTTCTTATAAACTTGGATAATACTTGCAAATTCGAATGATTTTCTATTTAATCGAGTGTAAATATTGTTTGGCAATAAGTGGAACTATGACCCTTAAAACCACAAAGAATAAAGTGTAGGACACGAGATATTTCACAAAGAAAACTCAAAAGAAGCCATCGAGAAAGCGTTTTCTAAGAGAACGGAATTGTGTGGTTGACAACAAACCAAACACAAATCAACTGAATAAGTAAGTCACATCATTGCCCATTAAAAGTCGTTTGACAACAAATTAAACACAAATCAATTGAATAAATAAGTCACATCATTGCCAATTACAAATCGTTTGACAAAACACAAATCAACTGAATAAATAAGTAACATCATTGCCCCTTAAAAGTCATTTGACAACAAACCAAACACAAATCAACTGAATATTTTATCTTTTAAAATATATCCATTTGATCCAATTTGAGATCGACAGGACCTCAAAAGGTGGTGTTGATTTTTTCCTATTAAGTAATAAGTGAAAATAAAAAAGAACAATGTCATTGACAATGAAGTTATTCACGACATTTTATACAGCAACAAAGCCTTATTAAACTAAAATTTAAAAAATAAGGTTATGGTTCACCATGTCCTAGTTAGAACGTTTGCCAGTAATAAAATGTTGACTATAAAGTATTTGTCATGTCTCTTTTCTTAGTCGTATACATGCTCGAACGGCAGAACAACGAATTTGGGAGCTTTGCCGGGCCGAGGCGGACATTGGCGAATTTCAGAGGGTCTTCAAGAAGAAATATGGCATGGGATTGAAAAGGGTTCCGACTGGGAATCACAGAGACTTTCTTGTTGCATTGCCCACAAAAGAGTCCCTAGATTGATGAATAAAAAGCACCTCTTTAAGTCTAACCTTAAAATTTGTGTAGCCTTGGTAATTCCACACTACGCCAAAAATGAGCTTTTGCAACACATAAACGGCAACATTCGATAGTTAAATGTTGCGAAAAGGGTCTATTGCAACATTTTAATAAGTGAGTGTTGCAATTGATTAGGAAAATTGAGTTTTAGCAACGTTTTGTAAATGAACGTTGCAAAAAGACACATTTTGCAACGTTTATAGAACGCTGCAAAAGATTCAGCCTTTTGCAGCGTTCAAAGAATGTTGCAAAAGGCTGAACCTTTTGCAGCGTTCGATGAACGTTGCAAAAAGTTGAACCTTTTGCAACGTTCTTTGAACGCTGCAAAAGGTTAGACGGGTTAGTGGGCTACTATACTGGGCTCATTAACTTAAAAAAAATTAGGCCCAGTACTGAAAAAATTAATTTCAAAACTAAACTTGAGAAGTGAGAACCTCCATCCACAAAACACAACCCTAATTTATTCTTCTAAGTTCCAACTCTCTCACCAATCGTTGACGTCGACTGCGTATTTTAGTTGCCGCCGCCGATAGTCCACCGCCAAAGGTCGTCGTTACTCTTCATTTATCTCCAATGTTTTTTCCTCTTCCCTTTGTCTATTTGCTTTGATCTCTTTCTCGCTTTTAATCGACAAAATGTTTATGGGTATTTTTAATTCTTCTTTTGTGTTCCCTAATTAATTTCTACACAATCACCTTTCTCCATTTCTCTCTTGCGTTAGGTATCTTAGGTATCTTGTAATTTTGTCCCGAACCCATATTTTTTTTCCTTTTCGAATCTTGGGAAATTTTAATGATTTTCAAGAAATGTTTCTGTTTATTGTTTTGAAATTTTGCTATTTTACCAGACCAGTTTTATAATAATTTTCAAGAATATTTCCAATATATAGTTTTGTTTAGCAAATCCAGTTAGTTTACTTTCTGGGTTTTGAAGGGAAAATTATTGGATGCGGTTGTTGGTTCGAGAATGGGCACAATTTTGCATCTTTCTGTACATAGGGTATGTAAGAATTAGATCTCTCAATGCTTCAGGTAATTTCTCGTTAAGTTTTAATCTTTTTGCTCTTTCTGAACTCATTAATTTCTTGAAAAATGTGTGTGAAGTTCTTTAGAGTTAGCTGTCTTGACGTAATGTATGTTTGTGCCTTTTGCATTTGTGTAAAAATTTAAATAAAAAGTCTTTTTCTTTCCTTGGATGAACAATATGAAAAAATGGTTTTTTTTTTTTTTTAAATCGTATTAATTTCTTATTTTTCGATTAATCATTTTGCTTGGGTTTTGTGTAAAGGTGGCTTTGCCATTCATCTACTAATAATAGGTGGATGCATAAAAGAATGAACCTGGCTTTGTGCTAATTTGACCCAAAGAGCAGGAGCTTCTTTTCTTTAATTACAAAAATGAGTAAAAATAAAAGAAAATGCAAGATCAACTTCATTTCAGAACATATTTCTTGCTGTGTACTTATTTTAATATTCTGTCATTATCTTCTGGATACGAATTTGAAAAAGAAATGGGTTTTTGGATTACAGTTTGTCTTCCTAGATGAAGCTGAAATTGGCAAAAGAAGTTAGTAAATTCTTTTTGTTCATAGGATGTGTTGATTTTAAAATGTAGAGACTCTGAAATTTATATGTATGTTGTGTATAGATGATGGTATATTGGATGGGAGATGAGGAATTTTCCCGTTATTTGGATTCACGTTTTAGAAGCCTATTTTTATTCATTCCAATTTCTGAAATCGAATTTGCAGTTTGGAAAGTTGATTTTTTTATCACAGATTTTGTTGTTAGATACTCAGATAAATTAGGTTTTTGGCCTGGGTTGTAAATATTTTGATGAAAGCTTAACTGGGTAATAATGGCATGCAAAAATTGTATCCATCTTCTCAAATTATGGCCCCGTTTGACCCACATTTTCATTTTTATTTTCATTCTTCTACTCATTTTCAACCACACATTTTTCAATAAAATAATATTTTCTATCACATCAATAACTTTTCTTTCTTTTTCAACCACACATTTCTCATCATATCACTATTTCAAAATTCATTCTTCCTCATTAATTTCCATCAAACACACTCTATATATATGCATTGTTTTGTAATGTAACATTAGCTACTTTTTTTGGTTAGTGTGATTATCTCTTTGTGCGGATTGTATGATATTCACACCTACATCTCATCTCGTCTTCAGAACATCAATAAAATGGAAATGTCTAGGGGACTTGCTCCTTTAAAGACTAATACTGAATTATGAATGATGTCTTTTCACTTATGTGCAGATAAAACTTTACTCTGTGGGAAGCAATGTATCAAATTTACATGATGATGAGGAAAGGAATTACGGTGAACTTAGGATACTGCAAGGAATTAAGAGATTATCCATGATTGTTGAAACTCGAGTAAGACTTGGTCAAACTTTTTAAGTTTTTTTTACTTATCTCATGTTGTAACTTTTATGTCAAAGCCATATTAATATCTCTGTTCATAGTTTAATTTACTGAAATGAAATATATTATGCACGCATGTTTCTATTCTAGATGACAATCATACAAGAAATATTCACTTTTAAGAGCTTTTCTTCATGTACAACAAATCTGAAGTCTTTTTCTAATGGAAGGGTAAATAGTAGGGGATAGAACCTATATACCTTATGTTTTCTGTGAGGGGGTCTACAATGAAAATAATTTAGCTTCTTAAGAGATTGATAAAAAGATATAGAGAAAATAAACAAGATTTATATATGAGTTTATATTGATTCAGGAAAAAATCCCTGCAATAGGGTGCTTGGAGAAGTACTATAGTGGGTGGGAGAGGGAAAAGAAATTCTATTAGATATATGAATATTATTTTAGGGATATATGTGTGGAGTAGTTATGAGTTAAATTAGTGGCGGTAGAAATAGAGAAGTTCCTATCACTGGAGGTCGTTATCTTTTTTCTTTGTCATGGATGAGCTTACAAGACATACCTATGACTATGAGTAGATTCTTTGGTATATATTATTTCTTTAATATGTAATTTTAGTTGACGAGACTCAGAAATGGATAAATTGTAAGTTTGAACATTACGAGAGTGCTTTGACCTTTTAATAATGCTTGTCATATAAATCATATAATAATGCTTGTCATAAAGAACTGTTCTAATTTTAGTCATTTGATGCATGTACATGTTGATGGCGATGAGAGATTGGCTTAATTTCATGTTGGCACTAGCGAGCGACTCATTTTTTAATGCTATAGTATGAATTATTGCACCTTTTGTACTCATCGAAATGATGGAAAAGCCTTTTTTTTATCGCTGGGTTGATATTTTAAACATGAAGTATAATGAATTTTTTTTGAATATTGCACAATCAATGTTATAGCACTCGCATGGTTTAATTAATTTCAATGCAAGCAACCATTTTAATTATATGATTTCTTATATTTTTCATGTTTTCATCTCTTTATTATGTGAATTGTTAGTTTATTATTCGAATTATTTGATCAAAGAACATGACTACAAATGCGAATTAATTTTTTTACAAAAAACGCTGCAAAAGATCATGTTGCAAACGTTGCAAAAAAATTAAAAACGCCGCAATTTTTTTTTCGCAACGTTCAAAAAACGCTGCAAAATGTCATTTCGCAACATTCAAAAAACGCTGCAAAAGGTCATTTCGCAACGTTCAAAAAACGCTGCAAAAGACCTTTCGCAATGTTCAAAAAACGCTGCAAAAGGTCTTTTGCAACATCTTTCGCAACGTTCGAAAAACACTGCAAAAGACATTTTGCAACGTTCAAAAAACGCTGCAAAAAGTCTTTCCTCAACGACAACACTGGCCTCCGCAACAGACGTTAAAACGCTGCAAAAGGCCTTTTTTGGTGTAGTGCAATTTCCATATTTGGTGAATTTCTATAGCTCTTGGTAGCCATTTTGGGGAGAAAATACATTTTTGAATAGTTGATTAATGGAGAATGTGTGGTTAAAAATTAAGGAAAAATTTTGGGTTTGCGTATAATATTATTTTATTGAAGAATGTGTGGTTGAAAAGAAGCTAGAAACAAATGCATTTTGAGAAAAATGACTACCAAACAGGGACATACTTGTGATTCATCATGGACTCTTGTTTGGTGGAGATTAAAATCAAATATTTAATACATTTTGATAAAAGTTGATGAAATGTATGGTTGAAAAGTTATGATTTCCATGAAATATGTAGTTAACATCAATTGTTGACTTTTTGACTTTGATAAAATTCTTGATTTTAATATTTATCAAACATGGGCTAAGTCTAATTTTTAGCTGCATCAAATATGGGCTAAATCTTATTTTCGATAAGTTTAAAATGGGTTACACATAATTTTTTTTGACTTTCTGTTTGGCTCAAATAGACCCCGGTCACTAATACTAAATGTCAAATCAATTTCAAAATTGCACACAATGGCAAACAAATTCCTTGGCCAAATTAATAAAGAAATGTTGGTAACATTCAAAAAGGTGCTTGCGTATTGTCCATTCCAATAGGAAAACCAAACACGTTATACGTTGGAATCAAGCAAACCTATCTTAATCTTTGAAAACCAAAAAGAAGTCATTTTCTTTGTAAGGAGGAAAGCAAAAAGGAACCTCTTTGGACATCCTATTAAGGTTTCCTCAAATCATTTATTGCATAAATAAATAACTTGAGGAGAAACATTTTTTTTTACCAATTACCGCTGAAAGTTTTCAATAGCAACCAAGTTCGAGGTATGGAAACCAAACCTGTAAACACACTTATTGAAGAATTTGAGCCTTTATGTAAATGGCAACGTAAGGAGGATCGTGACATTCTCGAAATCCATCTCCCAGGTATTGCATTTTGCCTTTCATTTTCCCGTCTTTCTAATCTTTTACGACATGTTTGGTACACTATATTGAATAAATTCTAATACGTCCTTAAATATTTCTTGAAACAATTAATAATATGATTTAAATTCTTGACCCCATGTTTGTTACTCATTTTGCACAACTCCTGTCCAAGTCTCTACTATCCTTTTGACATTTCAAATTGATAGCTCAAATTCGAATATCAAACACCTTATACATCTTGAATAAATCTATTTGTACACCATGACACACAATATGATGTACAACCCTCTCATATGTTGAGGGGCCATATGAATAAAATAATTGTGGATCCCCTCATTGTGAGGGGGCTGTAAAAGTGTACAGCACTCAAGCCTTGTTCATATATCTATGCTATTAAGAGGTTACAATGTATTTTGAGAAATTATCTAGTTAACAAAGTCTCTTTACTCTAAAGATCCTAGTCAATAATAATCAACACATAGGTCGATTTAATACGCCAGATTTTTTATATTGACATTAGTAATAATACAATGTTAAAAAATTATTTATAAAGCCTATAATTTAATTTCCTTTATTCCCTCATATTCAAGATTTTAAGAAGGAACAACTCAAAGTACAAATCAGCAATTTAAAGCTCCTCAAGATCTCAGGAGAACATCCATTAGATGCTTCAAGAAAAAGCAGATTCTACAAGGAAGTTCCAATTCCGAAAAACATCGACGCAAATGCGATTAATGCAAAATTTGTCAATGGCTGTCTTTACGTTTTAATGCCAAAAAAACTTTCAATCTCTGAAAAGAATGAAGCAGCAGAATCTACTCATGAAGATCAGACCAAAAGACAACCTCAAAATGGAAGTGATAGCAGCAAGCAAGAACAATTTACAGATACAAAACCAGATGAGAAAAACACCAACAGTGTCCGAGTCTCGATTACGAACGCTTGGCAAGGTGGTTGTGACTCTTGCAACACTGGCAGGTCTAATTGCTTATGTTGTTTACATGTATAGATCTATGGTTCCTCAATTTGTTGAATATTTTTAACTTGTGCATGTCCAATATCCTAAAGCATTTGTCCGGATTAAATTTATAGTTAGGAGTATCCGTATGTGTTTTCTCCTGTATTATAAAACCTTTTTTTTTTTTTTTTCGGTATTTTGATTTTTAATATTCTAAATTACTTTTTTAAAGTCTTTATATTTTTATTTATACTTTCTAACGAAGTTTCTACCTTTTTATTTGAATTGTTTCTTTCTAAATTTATGAATAAATCTACAATATTGTTTAGTTGTTTATATCATAATGTAAAAGATGTTTAAATTTTTTTTAATCAAAGTTACAAACTAAAAAAGTTGTATCTAAACTATAATTTCTTTTAAAATTTCCTCGAATTTCTAAATTTAAGTAATCTATTTTTCTCATAAACTAATCGTTTTAGACTAAGAAACAGCTCTGGTACCAATTCTTAGGATATCTCTAAATTTGTGTCTAAAAGAAAATATTTGTGTTTCTTTTTATTATATTGCTATTATTATATTCTCTTGCAATTTTTTTTTATTTTTTATTTTTGTCTTTTCTTACAATCTTGAGGATTTTCAATCAAAAAACTTCGATACTGAGAAATAGAAAACTTAGCGATCTGCTGATTTGTCTGTAAAGAAGAGTCACCTCTATTTCTATATAATAGGGATAATATGTGGCTTTCTATAACAACTAATCTACCAATTTCTTAATTTTCTAAATAAGTATTAATAATTTTTTTTAAACTTTTCACTGAGCAACAAAACAAAATAGATGAAGTATATTTATCTAATGGTATAAAATATCAGAATTTAAAAACTGCATGTTTGTAATTGTCTTAGAGTACTTTATCATTCAGTAAATTAATTTTTTTGGACTTCTTTTTTAAATATTTCTCAACTTTTTTCTTGACCTTCTAAAAAGACCTAAGACTATAACTATAAAGATTTTCATCATGTTTAAAAAGATTTAATCAAACTTCCTTAATTGGGATACAACAAGCCAACTTAACTAGATGATTACTTATCTTTTGGCCATGGAATCTAGAATAAAGAAGTTAAGAGCGTTAAAAATATGTTTGAAAATAAAATAAAATATTATAATATTACTTCTGTAGCGACCGAGAATTTTAGACTTATTTTTCTTGAAAAACGCGTCGCTAAGTCCTAACCCCGAGTTTTAAAGATAAAAGCGTGTTCGTCTAGCCGTTATTAAACAAATTTAAATTTGTTAGAATCGAGTACAATTTCGAATATTTTAATTTATTAAATTCTTTATCGTTTTAAATCCGAAATTAAATACGATATATTATTATTTCGGGTCCGATATTTCGTTAGTCCAAATGTATTCTTTTCAGCCCAATTCTGTAAGTCCGATTAGAAAATCCTTCCGGCCCATTTTCTGGCCCACTTACCACCTTGATTTTTGTGCCCTAAAAATTTTCTACTGTTCATATAACCTCCCCATTTCCTCCTCCTCCTCACCATACGCAGCTGCCAAAAAAAAAGGGTAAGAAAACTCCATCATTTGCTCTCAAATTGGAAACTCACGTTGGGTGCTAGAACCCTGAATTTCTAGCACCAACAACATGGAGTTTCACACATTGAACCAGTAGAAACCAGAATCAACCAACGCCTCTCCACCTCCAACCCACAGGCTCCATCACACAAGCTTCACCATTGCAACCACCACTGCAAAAACGAACCACCACCAGAAAGCACGAACAACATCCCTCACTCAGCTGAAACTCACGTTGGAAAAACCTCCAGCTCACAACTGATGCTAGAACACCCATTTCTAGCATCAACAATGTTGGAGATTCGTGTGTGATGCTAGAAAAACCAATTTCTAGCATCAACCCATCACCTCCAACTCACAGACCATTGCACACAGCAACCCCCAAACCCAAAGCTACAACCGTCCATGGCCACAGTCACTGCTCCAACCCACAAACACCACCACCACTGCAGCCACCGTCGACTCCACCACACCAACACTCGAGCTACAGCCATCCATTTCCCACGACCCAGCCAACCGAATCAACACCCCCAACACCCTCAGTCGAAGCCCAATCGAACCACCACCACGGCCACCTCCTGCAAGCCACCACACCAACACCACCATCACCTCACTGCAACCCAAAAACCACTTGTCATTCCCGGCTTCGAACACCACCATACACATACCAAATGGACAGCCCCCATTTCGCCCCAACTCAACCCCAAATCGAAACCAAAATCAAGAAATAAGGAGACCCACGCACTTACCTTATACTTCGACCCATCGTCCAGCGATTGCCACCGGAAAAACCCAAGAAAAACCCGCACTCTAAGCCTCGGTTTCTCTCCAACCCGAACGCCAAACCACCCAAAAATCACTCCTCCAGCCACCGGCACCACCGCGCGACGCCGGCGCTGGCGTCGTCGGCCGGAATCGAGGGAAGGGGCTTCGCCCCTTCACCGTCGCCTCTCTCCTCCGTCTGCCCTCATTTACGCGAGAGAGAGAGAGAGAGAGAGAGTTGAGAGATTTTTGATGATTTGATTTTGTAAATTTCAACTTTAGCCCCAAGTTTAGAAGTTAGGTTATTTTAGTCCCCCAAGTTTTAAAGTTATTTAGTTTCAGCCCCAAAGTTCGATTTTTAAAGAAAACAGTCCCAGACTTATGTTTTAAAAATGAATCAGCCCACAGGTTCTGAAAAAGTCCATTTCAGTCCCTAAATTCTTATTTTCAGTTTTAATAAATTTTCAATTTAGTCCCTATTTTAGAAAAGTTCAATTTCAGCCCTTAAACTTTTATTTTCAGTTTTAATAAATTTCAATTAAGTCCCTAAACTTTATTTTTATCGTTTTTAATCTTTAAAAATTTCGAAACACTAATTCAAAGTTTATTTTCTATTTTTTTGGCTAGACGAAACGTAAGGACGATAGAGTTTGAGATTTCTTTCCGCTCAACTTTTTACGATTCGAGATAAATTGAGGTAGACTCGCCCCATTAATTAGTTTAAATTGTAATTGCATGTATTATGTGATTTTATGTGATTTATATGCTTTAATGCATAAGATGAGAATCTCTTATGAGATAAATTATGTTGTTATGCTTGTCATAACTTATATGCTTAATTGCATGAGAAGAAAGAGAATCTCTTATTAGATAAGATGATGTTATGCATAACTTACGTGCTTAATTGTATGGGACAGACTACCCACACCCTATGATTTTAAAGAGTCTATGATTTTTCAAAGAAAATAAGCTCATGAAAATATCACTGTATAGATTGCATAGTTATGTGTTAAATTACTCTGTAAATTAATTACTGGCGATGAGTATACTGAGTTTCTTGGAAATGCTCATTCAATTATTTTAACAATATTGCAGATTTTGGAGACGGCCGAGTCTGCTGGGCAGTGGTGGAATAAATGTAGTTAATTGTTTTTAATTTACTTTTGAAATTTCACTCATTTGAACATTATGAAATTTGCCTTGTCGTTTCCGCTATTTCAAACTTGAGTTTAAAGTTTAATTAAATTTTCCTTAAGTTCATTCGAATGAAATTTGTTACCGTTAAAGTTCACAAATTTTAAATGTGATGTTTTTTTTTAAAAGTTAGTTATTCCGCCAAACTTTTCAGTTAAATTAGGGCAAACAGACGACGACGTAGCACTCCGGGTCTGCGGAACTCGGGGCGTTACAACTTCTGAATAAATTAATGGCATAATTGCAGTTGAAATTTCAAACCTTTCAAAAAGTTGCAGACTTTCCTCTAACCTTTCATTTGTTGCAGTTGTCACCTCAAACCTTTCGAATCGTAACAGCTGAGGCCCCAATGGACGATTTTCATCCATGTTTTTGTTAGTTGACCAAAAATTGGACTTTAACCACATTTCAATCAATTATAAAATGACAAAAATTATAACTTTATATTTTTCACATAAATAAGTAAAAAACTTAAATAAAAAACGATGAAAGAAGAAGAACAAAATAAAATAAAAAGGAAAAAATATCTTCTTCTCCCTCACCCCCACAACCCCTCAACCCAAAATTAGAAATCTACCATCACCACCACCTTGCCCAAAATCGACAACCACCCTCCTCCCACAATCACTGCCATTGTCATCGCCATCGCCATCGCCATCGCCACCTTGTTTAAATTGATTATGCACACCTTTTGTATTATCATTTTATTAATAAAATGAGATATTACCTATAAAAAAAAACATACTAACTGCCAAATGACCTTTTTTATTTTCCTATGTGAAAACATAGTCGAAAGCATATCAAATGCGAGGCAACTCATTCTCTAACACCAAAAGAACTTTCTATAAACTTTTTCCAGAAACATTTTTCAAAGTTGCCAAATTGGAGTTGATATATATTTACTAGATTTTTAGGCACAGATATCATATGAAAGTGAGAATTAGCATTATCATTTCTTGTACACCAATGCCAATCTTGATTGCTTCTACTGTTACTATATTATTGCCACTTTCACTATGCTACTCTGGCTGTTAACAGTGTTTCTATATTTGGTGTTATTATTTGTTTGCTATACTTTTTGAGTTTTGAGTATGCGACATTTGCATGTATTGTGAGATCTAAGAGTTTTCTAATTTTCTGCACTAGTTTTGAGAGCTTTAAACTAATTTGATGGACTTCTCGTCTTCTTCACTGTGATTGACATTGCATTTCAATATTTCTTTGTGAAGGTATGCAGCTGTTTTTTCAGCTTTTGTTGCTGGCATGGCTTGTTTTGTTGGGATTGACTTTGGTACAAAGCTTCTTGCATGCCTCACTAAATGTTTTGAGGTTCTTGATCTTTTGACAAATCTCTTAACGATGAATTATTAGTAACTAAAAGTATAGAGTACTGACTTAAACCTCACATAATTATTCAAATATATATAACTTTTTGCTCCCTGAAAATTTCTTGGTTTGCTTTCTTTATTCTGTGACTAATTCACTGTGTTCAATCTTCAGGAAGAGTATCTTGAAGAAGACAATCTGTCTTTGCAGAATCTAACTCTTTTCCTTTCCTATTTATATATTTTCCGAGTTTGTTCAAGGTTAGTAACATGATTGTAAAAGCTTTACCTCTGTCTCTGTAAATTAGGTTCGCCAACCTTGGTAGAAGCATTTTTTGCACAGGCACAGCAGTCTACGGGGCACATTTACATTTACAATATATTTTTCCTTGAAATTAGATATTATTTTAATGGCATAGCATGATGTCATTAGAAGAAACTTCAAGATTTTACATGTATTGTTACACTGGTAGAAGAATGGACATATGTTTTTAAATATTTTTCTCTTTGATCTCTTCCCCTCTGATTCTCCATTTGATATTTTCAGCGAGTTGGTATATGATTTCCTGAAAATGCTTAGCAAGAGGTTGACAGAAGCTGATGTTTCTACAGTCTTGACGGTTCTGCAAAGTGAGCATATTCCGTCTTTAGTTTTAGTTTTTTTTTTCTTTATTGTATTTGACAATAGGATTCAGATATCACATTGCATTGGTGTCCAATTAGTTAACAATATTTGCCAATGAAAGAAAGCCAAAAATACAAAAATAAAAAAATTGAAACATTTGAGAACCATCTCCTTTTGCATTTGCATTTGACTTTAGCTTTTCTTTTACTTAATTCGAACCTAATTTTTGATTGATTTCTAAAATTAAGTTAATAAAGGTAAAGAATATTTTTATAGTATATAATCATCATCAACTTTTAAATGCAGTGATTAAGACATCGAATCTTCTTGTTCTAAAAAAAACTAATACAGCTCTTATCACTGGCTGATACTAAGGATTAGGATGCTGATAACTTGAGTTGTACATTTTAAACACTAAAATCGCTACTGGCTTCTGCCATAAAATATTTATTCAATTTTTCTGATCTTAATCATCATTTATAAGAAGCACAAGGTGCTATCCTTTTATAAAAGATCTAATAAAAATCTTATCCACAAAGCTACTGTAAAGAAACAACAGGTAACTGGGATATCTTAAAGTTTCTGTTTACACGAGATCCTTTGTGTCACTATTTGTACGTGATTGCACTGCACATATCGTCACTCTTTGCACTTGTTATGTTGGTTTTAAATTAATCAATTAGTACTGGCTGGTCAGAAGAGTATCTTACAAGTGCTAGCTACTGAAACAGCTTGTGGAGTGAAATTGAGAGGAGATGATCCTGTTGAGATGAAGAACTTTATCTCAACTATCGAGAGTAGGGTAAATGAGATGAAGGCCTCTTCTGGAGATGGGCAATCAATTATAAACAGCAAAAGAGTATGTTTATCCTCAATTTTTTGAGTGGGTTTCGTGGGATTTGTTTTCAACTACTCCTAATTTTCTCGAGTTTCTGTAGATGGATTTCATGCTTGATATATGATACAAAGGACAACAAAAAAAGACCCAAGGAAAGTGTTGTGCAGCATACTCGAATAAAGAAATGGCTACATGAGGTAGTTTCAGCTTGACTTTCTTGGATTGGCAGAGAAAACATTTATTTCACCCTTTTCTCATTCTCAATCATGCTACACTGTCAAATGGATTGACAAAAAGGTTGACATAATGCCAGATGACATTCTATCGTTGAACAGTTTAAAACATAATCAGCTTTCTCATCCAATCATTTGTTATTACCTACACTTCTTTCACTGCATCTGTCAAAATCCTTCTGGCTAAGTGGCATAATCCTTTTTCATTTTGTTGTTACTACACTGCATTACACCAAGCTAACATCCTTGCCCACCAACATGCTCTTATTATGTGAAGTATGAGGATGATGCAAGTTGGTATAGAACCATTGTTGACAACTTTTTAGTACAAACACTCATGTCATGGCATGTTCTATTTCTTTCTATATATTTTTAAAAAATTTGACACGTAAGGGACATGACCATGACATTCCTTGGACACATGTCATGTGACATCCTATTTTTATATTTGTCAATATTAACTAGCAAGGTAGACGAACCTGATATGTCAGTAATATGATTAGCTCAAACTTATAAATTTTTTAATATAAAATAAAGGAAAATATTAATTATTAAATATCATGTAGAAAAGTCAAAATATGGGAGAAAAAAGTGCTAATTTCTTGTCAGATTTATTTTATGTCCACTCTATGTACTTTTTATAGATGGGTCTTTTTAATTTGTTGGCACTAGTAATACAAAGTACATCCCAAAGTTATGTTGATACAACAAATAACCACTCCTTGAATTTAAAAGATTTTTCTTGTAAATTTTAAAATTGAAGCTAAACAAAACAAGTAGTCTTTATTGAAAAATTGGGAAGTATTAAAAGTATTTTGAAGTATTAAAAGTAAAAATATAATATATATATATATATATATATATATATGAACAATTTTCGGTAGTTTAATCAATGTGCCCCTACTCATCTATGTCCTACTTTTCTGAATATTTGATGTTGTCATGACAATGCCAAAACATCGGCCAACAAGCAAAGCCAGAATTCATTACTAACACACATTACATTACATTATATGCTAAAGCAATCTTTACGGTGCCATATTTTCTATGTCAACATCAGTAAAATAGAATTTATATATCTTAATATTTCTGTTTCCTTCTCAATTCAGTAATAAATGCAGACCTGTTTTCATGTAATGTTCAGTTTATAGCTGCTGACCAGAATAACTTTCTCCTTCCTTGACTAGGAAGATAAGGTCCTTAGGAAAATGAAATTGATAGCTGGAATAATTAGTTTCGTTGCAGAAAGAATCTGTAAAAGATATATGTTGAGTTTTGTATATTTTCAAGGGAATGCGATAACATCAAATCTTCATGTGGTGCATTAATTAATATTCCTCTCTATATATTGTATTGTTATTTCAGCGACGAGTAGTTGATATATTAATTCGAGGGTTAAGGTGGAGTGAGCTTCTTGACCCTAACAAGAAAGGCCAGTGGTGGTTGTCTGGGGATATTGATTCTTTGACACACAACATCGAGGAGGTTGCTAGCACAATTGACAGAGAGGTCTCTGAAACGCAAAAAATGCTACAGCTCGCTGCAGCACAAAGGGTGAACACAGATGCAGGAAAGGCAATATTTTGTGTGATAATGAGTGGAGAGGACTATGTTGATGCTTTCGAGAAACTTCAGAGATTAGATTTGCCTGGGAAGCTGGTTAATATCTCCATTTTGCATTCTTTATTGTTTATCAATTGTTTTGACTAATCCAAAATATCTTTTTTGTACATATTTTAGGATCGAGAGATCATGCGAGTTCTTGTAGAATGCTGTTTATGGGAGAAAGTATTTAACAAGTACTATTGTGTTCTTGCTTCCAAATTTTGCAACCATCACAAAAAATTCAAGATTACTTTACAGGTATGGTATTTCGGTGTTTCCTAGCATTTATTATTAGCTTCTTTAATGTACTCGTCACAATTACATTCGACATGAGAATTGAGAGAGAGAAATTGTTAAATGAATCAAATTAAAGTAAGTAGTCTCATTCTCTTTTTGCCTTGAAATAAAAAGGTAAAAAAAGACCCACCTTTTTGGCCTCTTTAAAGAAGAAAAAAAACTGCACCTCTGCAAAATGTGAACACAAACCAATTGTCTCATTATTGTACCTTATGCGCACCCTGCTTTTGTATGCTGTATTGCAATTGCTTTTGTATGCTGAATTGGAACTCTTATGTAAAAGATGGGCTTGTCAAGAATGAATTGGCTTGAACAAGATACTAAATGGAAATTGATCAAATGACGTTGAAAAAGACAATGTACCATGCTGCAATTATAATTTGTAGACAGTGTTAACACTGTAATGAATATCTGAAATGGTTAGTGTTTGTTATATACTACTGTTTGAGCTGATTGTATTCTTAACATTGTTCTTTTCTCGGAGTAAAAGTTTTGAGAGTAGAAGCAGATTCTATGGCATGCAGTTTGATGCTAAATACAGTGCCAGACAAGTAACTATAGCTTATTGAAACTCTCTTCTTTTTTTTTTTTTGTTATGGGTTTCTAAATTCAATCCCTCGTTTTGTAACTAATCCAAAATTAAGTCAAGTCGTACTCTCTAAGTGCTTGTTGGGTACATAATATTGTTTGGGACTGGACAGGAAAACGACAAGATTTCAACTTGTCTTTCTTTTTTATTCTATCAAATCTTATCAAATACTGCTTACCAAACTTTACATATTTAACAGGTTGCTAAATAGTTAGACACTAAGCTGTATGCACCTGCAAAACTGGTGTAAATGTTCATTTTGCATAACAAATTGTCAACAATCAAAGCTTGATACATGAGATTTCTGCTTTCTCTTTCAACAATGTTTCTATTAAACATGTTGAAAGCAATCCAATCTCATTTGTTGAGCTAACTAACGCTCACTTAAATAAGATTGGAATGCCTAGTGACTTAATCAAATGATTCAAATCTATTCTTGAGCACTACACTGTAAAGGGAGTTTTGAATATCTTAGTACTGTTGGATTAAAACGTTATATTTATGTAGCCAACCTCAATTTTCTCTTGAATGAGGCTTACTTTATAGGTTTACTTGGTTTTAATCTCACTATGCACAACATTATAACATGGTAGTGAAACAAGTCACTCAGTTTTTGCTAAACCAGTTATTTCCCATTCATTTGTGATATTTTCTCTTTCTCCTTTACAGTTTTGTGTGTGGGACCATTTCAAAGAACTGGAGGCAATGCCGCTCCAAACATCTAAGGATCTATCAAAATTTGTGCAAAAATCAATGCATCTATCGAAATTTGTTGCAGAAATGGTTGCATCTTTTAGCCTTTCCCTTGCAGTCTTAAAAGTTGTTGACTAAACAACCCCATACTCTTAACTCCAAAGAGGATTATGCATTTTGGAATGCTATTTGAAGCGATCTTGGAGTTTACAGATAAGCTTGTTTGGAACGTTTTTACACGTATAGCTGTCACCCCCGAGTATGAATCCCTTAGAAATGGAATTGATTTTTTCATCAGCAAGCATCTCAACAAGGCTCTGGCTAATAAAATAAAGCTGGCAAAGAAGGCTCTTAACAATGTTGAAGCTGTTCTCATGTGAGTTTGGCTGGTGCATTTGATTTTTTGACATTTTGTATACAACGCAGATATTGAGATCAATTTTGTTATTCGAGGGAAAATTCTGTACTCTGAAAGTATATTTTAAATAGAAACAAGAGGGTTCGTTTTATCCTAATAACATAAAAGAGCCAGTTTTTCTTTTGCCATGACATTTTGTATCGTTTTAGGAAACGGCGTCGTTTTGTTGGGAGAAAAGAAAAACGAAGCTGTCTCTCTCTCTTTTTTTTTTTTTTTCTTCTTTTCGTTACTATATATATATATATATAAATAAATTTTTTTTTATAAAAAAATTAGTTATATGTCCGTTTGACGTTCATTTAACTATTTTCGATATTTATTTAGATCGTTCGATATATCTATAATATAGTTCTCGAAATGAGTTTCGAGATAATATAGAAGATTTATGGATTCGGCTAGCGTACAATTGTCGAAAAAATTTTAAAGTTAGTTTGTTATCGAAATTTTCGAAATATTAGTTTCGAATGACCTACTTTGACGCGTCGTAACTTTTGCTACGATTGGCCGTTTCGCACACCATTAACGTCGTGAAATACTAGGGCGTGAGTACTTCAAAATGATATTAAGAATGTAATATTTCGATTTCGTTTGACATCCTGAATTGAGCCCGAAAATTGAGACAAAAAATAAGTAATTTCAATAAAAAGACGAGTTATACGTCTTTTTTAAAACACGCGTTTGACGTCCGTTTGACTATTTTCGATATTCATTTAGATCATTCGATATATCTACGATATAGTTCTCGAAATGAGCTTCGAGATGATATAGAAGATTTATGGATTTGGGTAGCGTACAATCATCGAAGAATTTTTAAAGTTAGCTTGTTATCGAAATTTTCGAAATATTAGTTTGAAACCGCGTACTTTGACGTAGCATAACTTTCGCTACGATTGGCCGTTTCACACACCATCAATGTCGTGAAATATTAGGCCTTGAGTTCTTCAAAATGATATTGAGAATGTAATATTTTGACTTCGTTTGATATCTCGAATTAAGTTCGTAAATCAAGACGAAAACATAAATTTTTAAAAAAAAAAAAAAACAAAACAAAAAAAACAAAAAGTATTGCATATGTTCACGGAGATGGCTAGCCATCTCCGTGACACTAATTTTTTTTTTTTTGTTTTTCTTGTTATTATATATATATATATATATATATATATATATATATATATATATATATATTATCCTAATTTTAAAAATATATAATAAATATATAATTTGACAAAAAAATATCAAATATTTTTTAAATATTCAATTATAACAATATCAAAAATTAAATTTAAATAATTTTAAAATTTAAAATCTTCACACTAATAAAAATATTTAATATATAATAAATATATCATTCGTAAAAAAAAAAATAATACGGGTCGTTTTGAGATAATTTCTTGCGTGAGTTTTTTTACCACGTATCGACAATTTGTATAAAAAAAAACTATAAGTGTCAAAAAATATAAAAAATTTTAACGTAAATTTTTTTTTTTTTTTTATAAAAAGATTAGTTATATGTCCGTTTGACGTTCGTTTAACTATTTTCGATATTTATTTAGATCGTTCGATATATCTATAATATAGTTCTCGAAATGAGTTTCGAGATAATATAGAAGATTTATGGATTCGGCTAGCGTACAATTGTCGAAAAAATTTTAAAGTTAGTTTGTTATCGAAATTTTCGAAATATTAGTTTCGAATGACCTATTTTGACGTGCCGTAACTTTTGCTACGATTGACCGTTTCGTACACCATTAACGTTGTGAAATACTAGGGCGTGAGTACTTCAAAATGATATTAAAAATGTAATATTTTGATTTCGTTTAATATCCCGAATTGAGTCCGAAAATTGAGACAAAAAACAAGTAATTTCAATTAAAAGACGAGTTATACGTCTTTTTTAACACACGTGTTTGACATCCGTTTGACTATTTTCGATGTTCATTTAGATCATTCGATATATCCACGATATAGTTCTCGAAATGAGCTTCGAGATGATATATAAGATTTATGGATTCGGGTAGCGTACAATCGTCGAAGAATTTTTAAAGTTAGATTGTTATCGAAATTTTCGAAATATTAGTTTAAAACCGCGTACTTTGACGTAACGTAACTTTCGCTACGATTGACCGTTTCACACACCATCAATATCGTGAAATATTAGGCCTTGAGTTCTTCAAAATGATATTAAGAATGTAATATTTCGACTTCGTTTGATATCCCGAATTAAGCCCGTAAATCAAGACGAAAATATAAGTTTTTTAAAAAAAAAAAAAAAAAAATGGGAGCATTGCCTCTGAAGCCCAAGCATCTCCGTGACAGTGTCACGGACATGGGTCACGGAGATGCCGGGGCGTGTCCGTGACCGACTATTTTTGCTTTTTGTTTTTTTTTTCTTTTCTTGTTATTATATATATATATATATATATATATATATATTATCTTAATTCTAAAAATATATAATAAATATATAATTTGACAAAAAAAATATCAAATATTTTTTAAATATTCAATTATAACAACACTAAAAATTAAATTAAAATAATTTTAAAATTTAAAATCTTCACACTAATAAAAATATTTAATATATAATAAATATATCATTCGTAAAAAAAAAATAATACGGCGTCGTTTTGAGATAATTTCTTGTGTGAGTTTTTTTTGCCACGTATCGACAATTTGAATAAAAAAAAAAAACTATAAGTGTCAAAAAATATAAAAAAATTTAACGTCAAATTTTTTTTTATAAAAAGATTAGTTATATGTCCGTTTGATGTTCGTTTAACTATTTTCGATATTTATTTAGATCGTTCGATATATTTATAATATAGTTCTCGAAATGAGTTTCGAGAGGATATAGAAGATTTATGGATTCGGCTAGCGTAGAATCGTCGAAGAATTTTTAAAATTAGTTTGTTATCGAAAATTTTCGAAATATTAGTTTGGAACAGCGTACTTTGACGTAACGTAACTTTCGTTACAATTGGCCGTTTCACACATCATCAACGTCGTAAAATATTAGGCCGTTAGTACTTCAAAATGATATTAAGAATGCAATATTTTGATTTCGTTTGATATCCCGAATTAAGGTTCAAATAAATGCGAAAACGAAAAAAAAAAAAATATGAAAAGGACATGCAGTGCGGCAAGTGCACGTCTCGCACTGTGACCGTTAGCCATCTCCGTGACTCTATTTTTTTTTTCTTTTTTTTTTGTTTTTTTTTCTTGTTATTATATATATATATATATATTTATATATTATCCTAATTCTAAAAATATATAATAAATATATAATTTGACAAAAAAAAATATCAAATAATTTTTAAATATTCAATTATAACAACACCAAAAATTAAATTAAAATAATTTTAAAATTTAAACTCTTCACACTAATAAAAATATTTAATATATAATAAATATACCATTCGTAAAAAAATATATCAGATATTTCTAAACATTCAATTATAAAAATACCGAAAACTAAATTAAAAAATTTTAAAAAAATTAAAATATTCACGCTAATATAAATATTTTTTGCGTCTCACAATTACTGTAAAACCTACTATATATATCGTATCCTAATCCTAAAAATATCTAATATATAATAAATATACAATTCGACAAACCAAATATCAAATATTTCCTAAATATTTAATTATAAAAACACCGAAAACTAAATTATTTCTAAAAATTATTTCTCTCAGCTTTTGTGACTAATACACAAAATTTTTTCTACAATAAAAAATTAATTTGTGTAAAATAACGCAAAATTACTCACGCTAATATATAGCCAACTACACTACAGCACGTGCCTTCCACTAGTCTATGTAAAAGTGTTAATTTGTTAGGGGTAGTTAGGATTCTGCAAATTGAGAGTTGTGAGGGAAAGGGGTAGGTTGCCCCCCCCCCCCCTCCCCCCACAAAAAAAGTGCACATTATTTCAAGTATATTGAGCCACATTATTTGAGAAAAAAATGCATTTTTACCGTAGATGTGATGGGGAATATGTGATTGAAAAATAGAGAAAAATTATTAATGTGATGGAAAATATTATTTTATTAAAAAATATATGGTTGAAAATGAGTAGAAAAATGAGAATGAGAAAAATAATGTGGTTCAAACAGGGGCTAAAATAATATTGTACATAAATCATCATTTGAGACAAAATAAAATTATTGATGGAAGGATAAAGAAAAGTATGTAATGAAAAAAAAAAATAGGGATAATGACTTAATGCAATTAAAATATAAAGCTTGTGGCATTAATAATTGAATTTTCTAGAATTTGACTCCCAACCATTGAAGCGGAGTTTTTCTCTTAAAATCTTACAAAAGTGGTGCTGAGTTAGAATTCTATTCTAACTAAGGATTTTTCCATCTGTCTACTCTTTGTTGTTCTAAAAAATGTTGCTTTTAAGAAAGTATACTCATTCAATCATTGCAATCAAATGTTATTTTTGACACCGTAGCTTCTTCATTTTCAGAAGTAGCACGAAACCCATAAAATTTATTAAAAATCCATAAATAGTCTCAAAAAATTCCTAAACTAAACATTATGAAAATTCAGGGATGTTACAAGACTTTGTTCACTCTTTCCATCTAACTTACGAAATCGTGGCTTCTTGTTTGATGCTCTATTAGAACTCCTTGTGATAATTATTGATGATTCTTAACTAGGATTAAGTAATTACAATCAAAATGGTAAGTGAATATGATGCAAATCAAATATGGTACATAAGACATATATTGAATCAATTCTTTTTAATGAAACGATCTGATCACAACTTCAAATATGGAATTCAAATGGATCAAATAGGAAATATACTCAAAATCATATCACTATAATGAAATATATGATCAATCAACATACATCGAATTTGAAAGGAAGTTAGTTCCATCCGGTTACGGTATAAAAAAAGATTAAGGTTCCGTTAGAGATTTTAATGATTATGATCTAGTTCATATCATATTTGAAGTAGAAGGCGCTTTGATGGGAAATGTGATAATCGAATTGCGAGTTGGATGGGCAATTTTCCATCTGGGAATTTCTGAAATATAGAATAAGGAGTGAAAAAAAAGGGGGTTTATGAGTAACAAAGAAACATAATATTACGTTTATTAGTTTGAACATTAAATAATAATAAAAAAATACAACAAACTGGGATGACCAAGAAAATTGGATTTGCCCTGAGTTTTTTCATCCAAAAGTTTGAAGAGGGCTTGGCATAATTTTTCCAAAAAAGAATTAAGAAAGAAAGCATGTTGATAATCTTATTTTTGACAACATTTGATTGTTGCCAAAATGTATACTATTTCTCGTTTAATTTAAAAAAAAAAAAGGAATTTGCATTATGCTCAATAATTCAATTCTCCTTTTTTGCGCTTTCTCAAAAATCAAAATTGTACTCCTATAACGTTAAAATGGGAAAAACTCTCCCCTCTATGAATTGAGTACATACGAGCTTTGATATTTACCTCACCTATATAATATATTGAAGTTTTTCTTTCAATCTGGGATAGCGTTTCAGCCACGTTATTTTTATAAGAATACATTTTTGAATAGTCTAATGATAGAAAATGTGTGATAAAAAATTAAAGAAATTTTTTGAATTTATATATAATATTATTTTATTGAAAAATATACGATTAAAATGATGTTCAATCACTATTTATTAATATATATATATATATATATTTTTTTTTTTTTCGAAAAATGGGAATCAAACGTATGAATTTGACTCTTCTTATGATCACTTGTTGAAATGGTCAAGTTCTAGAAGCCTTTTTTTTTTTTTTTGTTTAAGCGCTTATATTTCAATTATACTATTCCCTTAAAATGATTTTCTTGAACTTTCTACCTTCTTAAAGAAAGTCTATATTATTCTAAAAGGTATATTCATGTTCATTTTTAAATATTTTCTTGATTTAAAGGTGTATTCATATTATTATTATTATTATTATTATTATTATTATTATTATTATTATTTTTACATATTTATAGTTTCAATTGTCTTTTAAATTATATTCTATTTTTGTTTAATAATATAGTTCTTGTTTGGTACCAATTAAAATTTAAATCAAAATTAATAATTAATTTTAATCATATTTTTGTATGAACTTATTAACTTTTTATTACTAGCCACACATTTCATTAACTTCTTTTAAAATTTACTGAAACTCTCATTTTAATTTTTACGTGGGCATAATAAAATTATTCAATATTCAAGTAATATATTTTTAGATTTTCATATTTTTATAAAAGAAAATTAAATGGGTATGATTGGTCAAAATATAGGTCGGCTTTGGCGGCTTTCGCTTCCGTGTATAAATAGATACAAACCCTAAACCTTTTTCATTAGATTCAGATCTTGTTATTTTCAAGTATTTTGGTTTCAAGAATTCGCTGCCAATCAAGGTACGAGGGGTTCTTCATGGTGTTTGTGATTTTCTTAATTAATCAAAAAATATTTTGGTCTAATGCTTTGGATTTTTATTTCTCGTGCTTGGTTTTTTGTTTAAGTTTTGATCTTGATTGTTGAAGATTTTTGGAATAGATCTGCACGTGGGTTGTAATTTCGTTTTCTTAATTTTAGTTGACTTTTACAGAGGTCGAGATGTAATTCTTTTAGAATTTCTTAGGATATAATTTTTCTCAAGAAAATCTGCTATTGATATTGCGATCTGGCCTTATTTTTCATGGTTTTATCAAATTTGTTTTTGACCTTTTTCATACATCCGATTTCTGGGATTTCGTAGATTGAAGATCAGGTTCTGATAAAATATGTAATTAAATTTCCTACCTGGTGATTAATTCATTTCTCGGGGGCAAGGATCTAGGGGACGATATCGTTCGTGACCTTGATACGCTATTTTTATTAGTTTCATTCCTTTTATTCATACATCAAATTATTTGAATCTCAGAGACTAGATTGAATATCAGATTGTGATACATCGATTGCAAAATTATTTGGGGTTTTTAATTTTTTGTCTTTTGATGCAATTGATGACTCAATTTTTCTTGGATACTGTTATTCCTTTTTTCGTGATCTTTTTTTTTTTTTTTTGGCAGTTTGATCTCATAAAGTATTATCTTTCCTTTTTATTGGCATTGATTCAATCTGAAATTACTTTCTTTTCAAAGATCATCACTGATGTGTAACTTTTGCCTGATTAGTCAACTTGTTTCACGTAGTCTTCCTTACTGATTTTCCTCATTTTCATCTGATTCCGCAATATGATACAATGGAACACAAGGATTTTCACTCGTGGTTATTACCAATTCAATCTAAAATTGTTAATTTTCAAAGTCAGTTCAAATTAAATTAGTTCATGCGATTTGACAAGTGATTTTTATTTCCAACAGATGCAAATCTTCGTCAAAACCCTAACTGGAAAGACCATCACCCTAGAGGTGGAAAGTTCTGATACCATTGACAATGTAAAAGCCAAGATTCAAGACAAAGAAGGAATTCCACCAGACCAACAAAGGCTGATCTTTGCTGGAAAACAACTCGAAGATGGTCGAACCCTTGCTGATTATAACATCCAGAAGGAGTCCACTCTCCACTTGGTTCTCCGTCTCCGTGGAGGCATGCAAATCTTTGTCAAAACTCTTACTGGGAAAACCATTACTCTTGAGGTTGAGACCTCTGACACGATTGACAATGTCAAGGCCAAGATCCAAGATAAAGAGGGAATTCCCCCGGACCAACAAAGATTGATTTTTGCTGGCAAACAGCTTGAAGATGGCAGAACCCTTGCAGATTACAACATTCAGAAGGAAAGCACCCTTCATTTGGTGCTAAGGCTCCGCGGAGGCATGCAAATTTTTGTGAAGACCCTTACCGGGAAGACTATAACACTCGAGGTGGAAAGTTCTGACACTATTGATAACGTCAAGGCAAAAATTCAGGACAAAGAGGGCATTCCCCCGGATCAGCAGAGATTAATTTTTGCTGGCAAACAGCTAGAAGATGGCAGAACACTTGCGGATTACAATATCCAGAAGGAAAGCACCCTTCACTTGGTGCTAAGGCTCCGTGGAGGCATGCAAATTTTTGTGAAGACCCTTACTGGGAAGACTATAACACTCGAGGTGGAAAGTTCTGACACTATTGACAACGTCAAGGCAAAAATCCAGGATAAAGAGGGCATTCCCCCTGATCAGCAGAGGCTAATATTCGCTGGGAAGCAGCTTGAGGATGGCCGCACCCTTGCTGATTACAACATTCAGAAGGAGTCAACCCTTCATTTGGTGTTGAGGCTGCGTGGTGGTATGCAGATCTTTGTTAAAACTCTGACTGGGAAGACAATCACCCTTGAGGTTGAGAGCTCAGACACAATTGACAATGTGAAGGCTAAGATCCAGGACAAGGAGGGGATCCCACCAGACCAGCAGAGGCTGATCTTTGCTGGCAAGCAGCTCGAGGATGGAAGGACCTTGGCTGATTACAACATCCAGAAGGAATCCACCCTTCACTTGGTCTTGAGGCTTCGTGGTGGCATGCAAATTTTTGTGAAGACCCTCACTGGGAAGACAATCACTCTCGAGGTCGAGAGCTCCGACACCATTGATAATGTGAAGGCCAAGATCCAGGACAAGGAGGGTATTCCTCCAGACCAGCAGAGGCTAATCTTTGCTGGTAAGCAGCTTGAAGATGGACGTACGTTGGCTGATTACAACATTCAGAAGGAATCTACCCTTCACTTGGTGTTGAGGCTTCGTGGTGGTATGCAAATATTCGTCAAAACACTCACCGGGAAGACTATCACCCTCGAGGTGGAGAGCTCCGACACCATAGATAATGTCAAGGCTAAGATCCAGGACAAGGAGGGGATCCCACCTGACCAGCAGAGGTTGATCTTTGCAGGAAAGCAGCTGGAGGATGGAAGGACTTTAGCTGATTACAACATCCAGAAGGAATCTACACTTCACCTTGTTCTCCGTCTCAGAGGCGGTTTCTGAAATGTTTTAGTCTTATCTTCAATTCTCTCGTGTATGTTCCAAAGTACATGCGTACTTTGGTTTCAAACTTTTATGCATGTTTTTTCTTTATAATGATTGGTCTTCAAGCCTGCTTAGCATATGAAGTTTTATGGTGATGTGTTTTAGTACTTCAGTAGTCATTGTTGAGCGACTGTAGCGATATTTGTTTGGGTAATTTTATTACACGGTTTTCTATAGTTGAGGTTCTCAACCTTCTCTCTGTCAAGCATTGAGTTGCATAAATTTTTTTGTATTAAATTGCAATCAACCTTTCATTACAAAGCACATTTTATCTGATTCCATCAAAAAATATCCACCATTCAAAAGGATCTATTTTGCCCTTAAATTTTCAAAAAAAGCATAAAGCGATAATAAATGGAGAAGCGTGACAAAGTATTTTCTTTAAATCAAAGTATAAACTTAATATTTTGTTAGAAACAATTATCAAAGGCTAGATGTGCGATTGAATTGGGGTTAGATGCGTATTCGACCCTAAAAGAGTTTGGGACATAAACATTTGAATGAGCAAATGTTGAGGATCTCTAGTGCAATTAATTTGTAATCTAAATAAAATGAAAAATAAAAATTGTGTTGTAGGACATCAAAAAATCCACATTGAATACCATGAATCTTATATTAACATTGCTTGAAAAAATTGAAGCGAAAACATCCACTGCAAACTATTTTTGGCATTTCAAGGTTATTTTGGACATTAGAGTTGGCAATTAGTGTTTGAATGATAAATCCAATTATCTAAAGGCTTTGTGCATTGATGTTGGAAGAGCATTTATCTTCCGAAGTCTGAAGAATGATGTTACTATTCACATGCTCACGAGGTTGAAGCCTCAAATTGTTTGGGATGACGTAGCACAAGTGATACTTAGAGCTATTACACCTTCATGTAAAAAATACAAAGTTTACCATTTTGACTTTCATATAGACGGAGGGCAAATTGTTATTTCAATAATAATTCTCAACTTTTCTCCACATTTTACAAAGTAAAACACAATCTCAAAACTAGTCGTCACGAGAATACATTGGAACCAAGTCTAAATCAATGGTCAACCATACAACATCTAGCAACATTATCTTCCTTGAAAAGAATGAGTAGTGATGATTTGATACCATAAGGAAGCCGGAATCACCTCGTCCACCTCCAAAACACAATAACGATGATGATAGTAAAAACCATGCCTACATACTTGATCCATTTGTCAACACGATTCCGCCTCTCAATAAGCCTCAATAGAGTGCCTGATAGCCCCAAAGTGTTCATAACATCCAGCGCTTTCCTTTGAGCTCTCTGCACCAAATCCAACAAGAAGTTGATCAGCACTAGTACCCCTGTATGAAAAATCCAGTTGCATTTTCCCAAATTGGTGCTCTGGTTGGGAGTTTTCATTTTCCGATTACACCAACAATGTAGCAATGATTCGATATAAATGATGACAGCACAAGACAAGTCCGACAAATTCCTTTCTCATCTAGAAGATATTACAACTCTAACAGCAGAAAAGGTATCACTTCCAAAATTCAAAAAACAAAAAGGGGGCTGAAAAAGTTTCACTTCCAAAACCCAAAAGGGTAATGTATACCACAGTCATACAGGAGACATTAGTAAACATAAGCTAAATACAGACCATTCCTAAATGCATCAGAAACCAGAATTTTCAATAAAAAAAGCTTAAGGTAAATTAAAGCTCAATTCTGACAGTAAATTATACTCTGATAAAGAAGTCAGCCCGTGGCATCTAGACAAACCAGTATGCAAAGTATTTAACTAATATGTTTTTATTTGTCTCTACACACATTTTATACGGGGTAAACCTTTTTGCACCATTAGACCTGACTTCTGTTCTTGGCATTGTTATCCTCATACCTTCAACAAATTGCGATCCATAGTCCTTTCTAACAGTTTCCGTCTAGCAAATCAATTAAAGGCAATGTAAGAATACAAAACCACCCTTCAGTCATCTTCATGTGTGCACCCACCAGGCACACCAAAAAGCATTGACCAAAAAAATTGAGAACCCAAATCTAAAATGAAACAAAACAAATAAAATGAAGAAATAATTGGGATTTATATGTCATCGACTGGCACCACTCCACAATTGTTCTCAATCATTTTCAGAAGGTTAACGAGGAGAAGGAAAAATTTCATGCCTTTTTGGAAGTGATTAAATTACAATCACTTATGGTCAAACATAATTTTTATTAATACATTTTGTAGGACCCACAATCTATGCCGCATGGACACATACACAAGTGTCGGACACGACACTACATGGACATGTTTATCTAAATTCTATAAAGTTGTAGATTTATATATTCTTTCTTTATATTTATACTTTTTATCTTTCAGTAAAATCAATTCTTTTCTTAGTTTTAATTTTTGTTTATGAAATCTTTTGTATTGGTTGAATATCTATTTTTATAAATAAATAACTTTAAGTTTAAACTAGATGTTATACTGCTAGGGGAAAAAACATTTATTACACGTCATGCAATGTCCAAGAAATATCGATGACTATCACGACATGACACGCAGCATTAGTAGGAACGTTCTTGCAATATAGCCTACAAGTACTACTCGCTCACTCATTATCCACACATACCATAGGACATAGCTTATAATCACTTCCTAAACATACACTTAATTACCATTCAAGCATTCATGATTAAAAGTTCATCTTCCATATTAGCTCTTCAAACCATCTCATTTCTTGATATGATTTTCATCTTTCCAATGCAAAAGTCAAGTCAAAATTGCATTTGGAGAAGGTATTTACTTAACGAATACTAAAATAAGATTTCATAACAAATTTTTAGTTTCAATGAAATTATGATTTGGGTATCTTGGTGTCATCAGCGATGGCCAATTTCTTTGCGTGATGGGAATTCTCCTCTATTTTGGCTTGAAAGTTCTTTTTGAGAAACTGGATGGGAGAGAGTTTCAGATAATTTTGTATATGTATAATTTGCAAATTACCAGCAATAAATTGACAAACTTGCACACGGTTTTGTTCTTGGACTTTCACCTAAAAGGCAACATACGACTTGGGAGGGGTGCTTTCATTTATAAACCAATCTCATTTTCCTTCCCTAGGTAATGTGGGATTGTGGCTGCTTGATCCTTCCACCTTAGAGGGCCAATGTCCTCGTTGGCCACACTTCCAGCTCGATATACTCTCTGATACAATTTTGTGATGCCACATTCCACTTGGTATGATATTCTGCTTCAAGTATAGCCCACATGGTTTTGTTCTTGGACTTTCAACCAAAAAGGCCTCATACCCATTTCTTGCTTGTTCAAATGCCCTTTTTGATGGATCAATTTGCGCAACTGTAAGTTAACGAAATTGTGAGATTGTACGGTATTCCAGCTTCAATTATATCAAATATGGACCTAAGGTTCACCTAAACTTTTTAGAAGAGTTTGCACAAGGCGATGGGAACAAAGCTAAAATTTAACACTCATTACATCCTCAAGAAAATAAACAACTTGAGTGAATAATTGAAACTTTAGAGGACATGCTACGAATTTGTATTATTGACTTGGAATTGGGAAAAGCATTTGGCATTGATTGAGTTTGCACACAACAGTTACCACGCATCCATCTGCATGGCACCTTATGAAGCATAGGGAGGAAATGCAAATAATGAGTTCATTACGATGAAGTGGGGGAGTGCAAGATATTTGGGTTCAAAAATTGTAGAGCAAACTGCAAGCTATTGAGAAATGTGAACTATCATGAAAAGAGCTTAAGACATACAGAAAAGCTATGCAAATAAGAGAACCTAAAATATACAATAGGTGACAAAGGATTCCTCAAGGTTACTGACGCGAACCCGGTTAGCACGAACGCTAGCGAACCCACAGGAGAATGAACCGGATCCCAAGAACGCCCAAATACGACCAAGATTTAAGATTTAACCTCTAAACGTTGAACCAAACAACCGAAGGTATATTAAACTAACGACCTCTTGATCACAAAGCCTCGAAATCTCAGCCGGATAATTTTAGATTTTGAACCCAACAAGATGAAACAAGTAACCCAAAGATAACGATGATACAATGAACCCCTTGCTCACAAATTGAAGAACCCACGACCCGATATTTTGAACGCCACAAAAATTACTCATCTTTAATAAGTTCGATAAGGATTGTCCATGGAAGAACAAAGGAGAAAAGCAAAAGTTTTATTTTAATTCATATTAAAAAGGTCTTAATACAATGAGAATAAAATTTCTATTTATACTAAACCTAGGAAATATAGAAATAACGAATTTTAAGAGTCCTAAAATATAGAAATTACCAAAAATAAGAATTATAATCAAAATAAACAATCTCGCCAAAATCTGGAAATTCGGCTTCAGTTTTGTTCTAAGCGGTCGCTTAGTTAATTTCCAAGCGGTCGCTTACAAGGTCAATTTTGCTCCTTCAATTTTTGGTAGACGATTGAGCGACCGCTTCACTGGATAACTAAGCGGTCGCTTGGTTATCCCGGTTACTTCCTTTTTCGACCCTCTATTTTGTGTTGATCCAATTGCTTTCAACCCTCAACCCCTTCATCAAACTTGGTCTTTGGCTTGTTGACTTCGACCTTTTGGACTCCAAAGCTCGGCCAATGATTGTCTATCCCGGATCACATCAGTTACTCCGATTAAAGAAGTATTACAACTAATCTGTATAGCTATTGAAAAGGATTCTTCTCTGCTGCAACAATAGATCTAATGGCTACAGTTGCTGAATCTGCTCTGGACATGTAAAGCTGTTGATGAACATGTTTTGCGGATGTTCACAGGATCTAGTTAGATAGTAGAAATTGTAACTGGTATATGAAGATGAATTGTATGATTTGTGAATTGTATAATAATGATTATTGAAGAACAATGTATTTGAACTTGAATGTATTAAAGTAGAGAATGAATAACAGAACAATTCCAAGCATTTGAGAGGCTTAGATCTCTCCCCCTTGATCAACCACTATTCACTGAATGAATTCCCTAGCTCCCCCATTATTACATTTATAGATATCCTACTATATTTTTATTCTCCCTTTTACCCCTTTGCTAACTAACTAGTAGAGCATTCTAGAATCTTGAATGAGCAACTTGTATGAGTGAATCTTATTAGATGTGGGAGTCTATCATTACTCGCCCCCCGAAATCCACATTATCCTCAAGGTGAAAGTCGTTGCGGTTTGCTCACTTCATCATACACCCACACAATTTCCCTTGCAATGCCCGTCACGATCAGATTACAGAAATGATAGTTCAACCCAAAAGAATTGGTAGACCCGTTAACTACAAGTAGTATTTTGTCCATTAAAATCCCATAAACAGTTGCACTACATTGAGGGTTTTCCAAAACATGAATATGGAAAAGTGAAATACAATGGTGAGCAAACCCACCACCAATCAAAATTTGAACCTCCTCGTCATGTAATCCGCTCTTTTATAGTCTTTTGCGCTGTTAATTCAACCCTCGAATTAATTAAAAATCCCAGCATATCACCAACCTCCGCATTGTTGTCAATGTTAAAACTTGTTGCGCTTTTGTCGCCATCGACCCATCCAATTATGTCTTCTTCTCCAGTCTCATATCTTTATTTTCTTTTGGTTTCTGATTGCAATAAATTGTAATGACTCGGGCTTGAAATTGGGATAATCCGATAACTTCTAGTTTTGCAATTAGTGATTGGGCCATTTAACTTTACGGTATTGAGGCCCATTCTGTCTTGGGCTTGATTAAATGAAACATTGTGATCTTCCTGTTGGATAAGCTTCTTGTCATAGTCCAAATCCAGTAATTTCCCTTCGTTACTCCTCTTGCACCAGCGATTTCCCAGAGACTTCTTCCAAATCCTGCTCCGATCTCTTCTTCGGCGTTGGCGACGTAACCTCCTCCAATTGATCCCGTTGTTCAGCAATCGATATCTCCCCGTATACCATACTCCTGTGCTTTCCCGTCAGCACTTCTTCATCATTGGAGGGCTCATTTATGCAAAATCGAGCCAACATCAATCTCTTCAATTCATCCCATGTTCGCATCGGTCGTAGTTGATCTACCTCCCGAAACCATTTCCATGTTTCCCAGTCGAAACATGATGTTGCCGCTTCTATTCTCTACCTCCAATAATTGGTTTCTGAAGAAAAGCTTCTCCACCCTAGAGATCCACCTCTCGGTATTATCGCCGTAGAAGATAGAGATTATGAGTCGCCCTTGTGAATCCAACCTAACTCCTCTTCTCGGTCTCTCTCTTCCAGTTACCTTATCATCTTTTCCAATTGATTCAATATCGAGCCGCAACTCTCTTCCATTGCCTTGCTGAAATTTGTTGCCATTGCCCTAAGATCGTTGATCTGATACCAATTTGATAGGAACCTAGTTTGTCGTGAAGTTCTAATCGATTTGGACGTTGCTACTAATCTGTATAGCTACTGGAAAGGATTCTTCTCTGTTGCAACAATAGATCTAATGGCTGCAGTTGGTGAATTTTCTCTGGACATGTAAAGCTATTGATGAACATGTTTTGTGGATGTTCACAGTATCTAGTTAGATAGTAGAAATTGTAACTAGTATACGAAGGAATGAAGATGAATTGTATAATATTGATTATTGAAGAACAATGTATTTGAACTTGAATGTATTAAAGCAGAGAATGAATAACAGAACAATTCCAAGCATTCGAGATGCTTAGATCTCTCCCCCTTGATCAACCACTATTCACTGAATGAATTCCCCAGCTTCCCCATTATTACATTTATAGATATTCTACTATATTTTTATTCTCCCTTTTACCCCCTTGCTAACTAACTAGTAGAACATTCTAGAATCTTGAATGAGCAACTTGTATGAGTGAATCTTATTGGAGGTGGGAGTCTATCATTATGTTGATTCGAGACAATTACATAATCAAATCTTTTAGAATGAGCAAAACTTACCTTTCTATCATGGACAAAACAATTGGAAGAATAAGGTCATCCATAATAAGCACAATTGACTAAGTCCTTCCTTACCTATAAACACACATACCTATCAAAAAATTCACTCTACAACACAGTCTCATTCACAGACATACTCTACCAAAGTTCTTCACATTTTGAAACATTGTTGATTTTTCAAAGTTCAAAGAAATTCTCCAAGGTTTCAAAGGAGGGAATAAAAATTTAAAAAAAAATTGTCTCATCGCTCAAGTCATCAAGGTAAAATATAATGTTACGAAAATTCATGTCCTTTTGAAAAGATAAGTATCATCCTATGGTTTCTCATGATATTATGAGAGCCTAACAATCAGATTAAAATGGGATTGGGTCCTACTAGGTAGATTGAAGCGAGCGAGGGTATTATAGTACTACATTAAAGAAACAACGTCTACGAATAAAAATGACTCCGTTTTCCCTTCCCAGTATATGTTCATAGGATATCTCCATCTCATTTGGATTTCATGTTTTTTAGTTCCATAATTATAATCTTGATGATTTAAGTGATGAGATGAGAACAAGAAAACTTGATTCCATCCTCTAAAACCTTGCAAAAATATTTCTTTAACTTTGAAAAACTAACACTTTCTCTCTATTTTCACTGTCCAACAAACGTTAGTGGAGCATGTGTGAGTTTGTATGTTGTGGATTGAACATGTTGAGAGGTGTGTGTATTTATAGGTGGGGAAGGACTTAGTTAATTTTGCTTATTATGGAATACTTTATTCTTTCATTTATTTTACAGTGAGAAAAAGATATCTTTTGCTCTTTCTAGAAGATTTTATTGTGTAATTGTCTCCAATCAACATAATTATGCATTATATATGCGTGAGTGTGTGTGCACATATGAAAGTTAAATGTATTCCATTATGCATTTTCTAAAATGTGAGATTATATAGTAATATAATTTATTCCTATCTCAACATATAAGGATATTAATTTCATATTTGATTACAAAACTAACTCCAATCTCCCTAAATTTCCTCATTCCCTTCCTTTTTATTCCTTAAAGATATCCAGAACATATTTCTTAATCGATTATTTTTAGCAATTACTGTAAGAGAGGGATTACCATTCACTGCCAGGAAATCTGCAACTTTTGGATATTGCATATAAGCCCACTCAACTATTGAAAGGTTATCTATTTGGTCCTTGAAATTCAAATTTTGGCATTTAGGTCCAAAGCAAAAAACCTAAGGGTTTGGGGCATTATACTTGAGGTAGCGAAATGGGCTACTGAAATGTACGTGTATTTTAGGGAGGAGGGCACCATCAATGAAGATAAAAAAAAATTCATTATTTAATTTTTTTTATCTTATTTGAGTTGAAGGAAAATTTCTGTCTATTATCACCGTCTTAACGGATTTTTTGTGGCGGGATCTGTTAGTAAGGACTATAGATGCTAATATATGAAAGGTTGGGATAGTAGTGCCAAGAAACAATGCTGAGGTTAAAAGTACAAAAGAAATAAAGGTTAGGAAGGTAGCCGCAATTATGTGCATCTGTAGTTGGCAAGCATCAATGTTACACACACATTTCAGTGATTTACATCTATTTGTAGTTTGCATGTATTTTAAATCTAATACCTTCAAGTGATCCCTTTGCTCGCTATACTTTGAAAGAACTGCAACACCAGTTGCATAAGCTTCTTCAAGCATTCTAGAGGAGTTACCAATCAACTGTTGAAAGGTTTTCTATTTGGTCCTTGAAATTCAATTTTTGGCATTAGGTCCTAAAGAAAAAAACTAAGGATTGGGCATTATACTTGAGGTACCGAAATGGGCTATTGAAATGTACATGTATTTTAGGGAGGGCACCACTGGGGAAGATGAAATTTTTCGTTATTTAATTTTTTTTCTTGATTAATTTCTTTCATCTTATTTGAGTTTTAGTCTATTATCACCGTCTTAACGAATTTTTGTGGTAGAATCTGTTATCTAGGAATATAGATGCTAATATATGAAAGGTTGGGATAGTAGTGCCAAGAAACAATGTTGAGGATGAAAGTGCAAAAGGAGTAAAGGTTGGGATGGCAACCACAAGTTACCCTTTTACACGTACATTTATGTGTATTTGTATTTGGCAGGCATCAATGTTACACACAGAGTTAAGTGATTTACATCTATTTGTATTTTGGATGTATTTTAAATCTAATACCTTCAAGTGATCCCTTTGCTCGCTATACTTTGAAAGAACTGCTACACCAGTCGCATAAGCTTCTTCTAGCATTCTAGAGGAATTACGGACTGACTGTACAGCTTGTGCTTCCTCATCAAAAATTCTCAAGATATGAGAGGATTCCCCATTCTGGAACATAAAAGGAGAACAATACACAGATAAGTTACCTAATGAAAGAAACAACAAGGCAAAGGAAAACCAGAAAATCAAGAAGGAAGAATCCATACAGCTCTTCCAAGTAATTCTGCTCTCTCTTGGACTTCTTGCATCCGCTTCTGATGCCGTGATATGTACTTGTCAAGACTAGTTCTAAATGACTCAGCCTCCTCAACCACTTGCTCCACTTTTCTTCACAACATAGATAAGGTCACTTCAGTCCAAAAACAAAATTACAAATTGCAAAAAAAGACCATAAAATCCACTTAAACTATCAGGAGATGCAGGTCACGTTTAGAAACTCTAAATCCTAATCTTAAAACCACAAACGAACTAGAATTCTTCAGCGAATACATCAGTAGAGAATTTCTTGTTCCAGCTAAACATGAATGTGCAGTGAAGTGCTGAAGTTATATGATCATTACGACTTACATGAAGGACTTTGATCAAAGATGAGGAACAATAAGAAAAAGAAGAAAATCTTGTGAATAACACATGGAGAACCAAAACTTGTGCTTAATGAATTTTTCACAAATTAACACCGGAAGCTCCAAATATTATGAATGTTCTAATCTGTCTGGGAACACTCAATGTCAGTCGAACAGAAAAAAGGAAAAGCAAACATTGGGAGTTGGAAGCTAATAATTATATGATCTGCCTGAATACAAAAATGGTGGAAGATAATAGTAGTTCTATACACATGGGTAACTGATGAAGAACTCGAGAACCTCCAAATTGTACAATCTGGCCAGTTCTTGGAGGGAAGTGAAAAAATCTACTTAAAAAAAAAAAACAGGGGCTAGTTTAGTGCCGAAGTAAAGCTGATATTATAATGAAACTACAAACTAGTAGACTTAGTATTTGTTAGTTTCTACATTTTTTAACCCCGTCATAAAGAAAAAGAAAACCATGTCCATATCACCACCAAAGCATCATTTTATAATGAGCCCCACTCAAATTAAGAACCCTTGCACTAATATTCTCAGCATCTAATCTCCTGCAAAACAGTATCACACCCTCACATTTTTAGTCCCCATCCAGTGAATGACACCTCACCTAGCTCATGTCTTCTTTACACGAAAATATGCAACAGAACATGTAAAGAAAAATTGATACGGATAATTAAAGATCAGACATACATTAAGCAAAAGAGGGGAAATTCATGCACTATTGTATGGACATGACTATTGAAATTATTCATCTTAGAGCATCTCCAATTGAGCTGTGGATTGCCACATCACACCAAAATGTTTGCATGGCAAGGAAAAAGGTGGAGGATATCTAGCACGCCATCCACATCCTCCACTTAATGTTTGTATAATTTATCTTCATTGGAGGATGTGCCTATTTAATTTTTTATAATTGATCTCCCCCTCTTTCTCTACTTCCAATCTCTTGTACATGTGGCCAACTATTAGTGTAATCCACATCCCATTGGAGACCCCATTTTGCTTGCATGTACAATAACTCATATTGTTGCATTGGAAATGCAACTAGTAATCACCAAGATCATACAAGCAGCATTAAATCGATAATGAATTCAAACTATATCTTTCCAATGTTAAAAATGCAGTTTCAATTTAAACTACTAACGTTGCAGATAAATGGCCTCTTTAATCCTTTTTCCAAATTTTCCAATCCCGATCAATCAAATCAAGACTATATAATCATACACACAACACGAATTCCTACGGACCTAACATCAAATTCATTAATTCAACAACATAAATACCCTCGTACACACCTTTTCCAGAGATCGCGCTGAGACTTGGCGGCGATGGAACGCCAGAGACGATCCATGTCGACACAGAGGGATTGGATCTGGTTAATGTCTCTTCGGATTACAGCGGCTTGATCGTCTGAAGTCCCAGGAACGACGGTGCTTGATGATGAGAATGAAGAGGATGACGTGTACTCGAGACGCTCAATCCTCTCTAACGATTCTCTGGTCTTCAGCAACAGCCGCTTCGAGCTGGAGTACAGTTCCGATAGACTTCCGCCGCCGCTTTCTGCCGCCGTTTCCATTTTCCCGAGGAAACTGTTTGGATATCCGGTGCGATAGTATCCAATATGAGGAATTCCTGAAACCGTTTTCAAAACCTATTTTTTATGCCTATTTTTGGTTAAATTAAAATTGAAGTCAAAAGGCTCAAATAAATTTTAAAATATTTCATTCCTGCTGATCCCGTTTGATACACATTTTTTGTAAAATAAGTTTAATCGTTATGGACTCCACACAAGATATATAAAATTAAATATGGTGACTAAATATGATGAATAAATTATATTTTTCATTTTTATGAAGGAAAAATTGAAACCAGCATTAATTAAATTTTATTAAAAGTTTTATTTTAATAGAAGCGAATCTCAATAAAATAATTTTATACATAATTAAATTTTTTTTCATAATTTTTAATCACATTTTTAAAAAAAAAATCACTTTATACATAATTTGTTTTTAAAAAAGAACTCTTAGGGGCCCAATTTTTTATGAAATAATTTCAAAAATAGTTATTCAAAATAAAAATTAATTTGCCGTAAAAAAAAATATATAAAACTAAATTGATCTAATTCTTTTAAACGGTCAATGTGAGCGTTGTCCATGGTGGAGAGGAGAGCATGTGGATCTACGTTTTTGAAGTTTACTAATGAATTAACAGCCTCTTTGGTTCGAATTAAAATATAATTTTAGTATATATCAAAATCAAATAATCAATATTAATCATATTTTTCATACGTCTCACAAACTTTGAATCACACATTTTAAATTTTTTTATCACAATCTACGAAAAAATTTAATTTTAATCATAACCAAACATCCTCTAAAATTGTTTACAAGTAAATTTAAAAATAAAATTTAAATAATTCCTTCCCTCTAAATAAAGAACCTTCGTGAAGGTCCATATTTTACCATCTAAGATCGTAATTGACAACGATTTTATTCGGGGTATGTTTCATAACCCTTTTTTCCTACAACTAGGAATTTAAATTTCATTTCCAACTTTTTGGTGTTTGATGGCACAAAATTTTCATGAAATTGATTTTCCTACTTTTGCTCATACATGTGCATTTTCTTGGTTTTTGAGGAAAATATTTTTCCACCACTTTGGTGAGAAAACAAATTTCAGTTTTTTATTTTTATTTTTTTTTTATTTTTATTTTTTATAGTAATGGGAACAAATTCTAGATTCAATGGTAAAAAAAACTTATCACTTTTATTGACAATTTTTATGCAAAACAAAAGTCAAACGAACACCAAAATTTTTTTTTTTTTTAAATTATATATCTTCAATTGTAAAAAAAATTATCCAAAAAACAAACTATTTGCATGAAAAATAAAGTCAAACGGATTAGGTGGAAAATTATACCAATCAAATACATTTAATTACAATTCCCAATAAAACAAATTCTAGACAATTCAATTCCCTATAATTCATTTTCTTTTCACCCAAATTTTATTTTTCTATCAAATAGACCCTGAAGGAATTCGTGTATCAAACTCATTTTCTATTGTGAAAAGAAATGATAATTCAATTAGGGTTCAATACACAAAAAATAAAAGTCATTTCTTCAAACTGCTTTTCATTTCTAAGTTCATAACTTTCACGGTAGCTTCGTCAATATTGCATACGTACTTTTAAAAAAAAAAAAAAAAAAAGAGGAAATGATCGCTTTTAACCCGAAAAAGTCAATTATACCCTTCTTGTTGACAATGAAAATAATATTATAAATTAGAGAGCGAAGGAAAAGAAAATAGAGAGAAGTCAATAAATTTGTGTTTTTTTTATTAAGAATCAAAGTCTCATATTTATAGGGAATAATTGGGGTTATAAGAGATGCAACAATCATAATGATTAGGGCTACATGGATATAAAAATTATTCATAAATGCTGTTATATTTGCAACACTCCCTCTTGAATGATTATTTACACAATAGCAATCTCATTGGACATTATTTGGCAAAAATTCGATGTGAGAAAACTACCAACAAATGAAATAATTTGGAGTAATAAAATATTGTCTCGTTAGAACCTTGTCAAGAAAATACGATGAGACAAAACTTAATTCAAGGAAAAAGAGTACAACTACCCCCTCCCCCGATTTCAATTCTTGTATCAAGTGATACATGTCTTGTATGTCAATTTCTTTAGTATAGTTATCTTGTACATTTATGTCTTCAAATAACACCGTATTCATACGAAATATTTATCAACCTTTGATGGCCGTAGTAACATTATGATTTGAAAAATAGCTCTTGATGATCCATTCAGGAGTCTCATACATAGAGAGTATTATTTTGAGGATAAATGTATTGTATATTATGGATATTTATTATACAAAGAATATGCATAACTAAAACCTTATTAGAGAAAATCTTACCGATGAAAAAAAGAGAGTACATTATTCTTTTGAATACGTCACAAAAGTTGTCTCGTTAAAAACCTTCTTAGAAAACCCCAATATTGCCAAAACCTTGGTCAAGGAAAAAAGAGTACAACACATTGACACATTTGTTCATTATGATAATATCGCTTGAATTATATTTTAAGCATATTAAATCATTCAGGGATAACATTAAATCATATCATATGAGTCGACTATAACGTATTTCAAATTTCATGTATCGTTTAGATAACATAATATGGATTCTTGATATCATCCATCACGATCTTTGCGAAATTTACTACGTTGAAAGTCGTGCATTACATATTACAACTTCATTTTTTTATTTACTTTTCGCATAAATATACTCTTTTAAATTTTCGTACTGTAAGTCTAAAAATTTTAAGTTTCTCTAATAAATTCAATTTATAACTGATTCTTTTTATTTGACCAATCATTACTTCGATTTATTTCAATTCCTTGTTATTCATAATATGATGCAGTACATCATGTGCAAAAGTATTGTTGACAACTTTTTCTTTTCGATTCTATTTTTTCCTCATAACAATAAAACTTATTGAAATATTTCAATTTTCAAAATATCATGTATCTGAACCTCCGTTGGAGTCTTATTTTTTGTTAGGTCTAAATACTTATCAATGGTATATGCTTCATTAATAGGACCATTTTTACTAATTTCTTTATTTTCGTTTGAAATTTTTTATATTAGAATCGAATACGTCACACTTTAGGCGCGTTATAAATTTATCAAATATAATGCTAACAAATTATCATTTTATGACATCAATTCATGTTGAGGCATTTAAAATTGCGCACGTGAGATATTATTGATCTATTTGATCAATAAATGTATCTAAATGAATTATTTTTCGAACTTCTAATTCGAATGATCTTTTACAAGAATTTAGATGATGATACATTTGTTCATGAATTTCATTTTCTTAATTTATCCCCCTCATAGTGAAAAAATAGTACAATTATTTTTCTAACGTTATAAAATATCACACATTTGGGATAAGAGTTCAAACTGCATATTTATTCTCAACTATTTTTACTTTTCATCTCAGTGCAATGTAGTGGATTAATTGAACCATCGAATAATCTGATGAATAAATTAGGCTATGATGATAAGTCAGTTAGAAGGGGAAAAATTATGATATTGACATGATGCGTAATAGCATTCTCTAAATAGAAATTGAAAGAATATTGTTCTCAATTAATTTGAGAAATTTAATAAACAACAGTTTTAAACCATTTATTTGATATTTCACCTAACACTTATTAAAATGTTGAGATTTAGGATTACTGTCATTAATAAGACAATGTCTTGATTGCATACGCTGAAAATTAAGCCTACAATTTAAAATTTGAGCAAAAATTTCGCAAATTTCAAGTTGCGAATACCATACAATCATTTAGTATTTGTATAAAATTTATTAAATAAAAAATAATAATTAGATGGTCAACGTAAAGGATGATGAGGCCCCATGTATCACCCTAATTATTTTTTAGAGATATAGGGAATTCAATCTCTATTTTAACTAGTGATAGTTAAAAAATAAAAATAAAAAAAATCATGAAAGAAAACAAACATCATATATGATTTTATTGGATTAAAGGATCTTCTAAGTTTTCATGAATATCCATTTGAATTTTTAGTTTCACATCATCATTGATCCAATGATTGTCGAGCTAGTCATGTCAAATAATAAGATCAAATTAAACTTTTGGTTTCATATAAAACACAATTCAATTATTTAATTTCGAAAAGTATGATTAAATATTATATAATCGTGTAATATTCAATCAAGTAGACAAATTAATCGATGTCAACATAATATGAATTATATATTTTTCTTCAGAAATAAACATGAATTCAAAATTATATATTTTTCGAAGCATATGCTACTTTGAGAGCACATTGAATTTTACTATCGGTTTATTTTAGAGTAATACATTAATATTATTCTGAAATATTGTTATTATAGAGTTATGCTCTTCAAAAAACAATAAAATATTATTGTTTAAAATAATAAATTGTATGAGAATTTACTCTTTAGGAATAAAAAATAATTTTGAATTATGTTCTTCGAGAGCAATTAAGATATAACTAAAACATTAGTAACAACGTGTTATTTTAGGATAGGGGTGTCAACGAGTTGAGCTGACTTGCGGGTAGAAATTTGAGGTCGGGACCGAGGTGCGGACTTTTTTTGCGAGTCGAGCCGAGCTTTTGCTCATCCAGAAAAAAGAGGCTCGGCCCGAGCTTCGACTTGGACTTTTTCCGAGTCAATCCGGCCCTTTTTTTCTCTCTCACTACCAAATACCACTAAATTTTAATTACTACACCACATTATAATCACACCACAATTAAAATATATTTTTAATAAACACATCACGATAAATTTACAATTATACTCCTAATTCAATAAAAACAAAAAAAATTGAAAAAAAACATAAGGCAATATTGTGGTGTACTTATCACCAATATTAATCCTCATTTTTTTAACATTTTCTCTAATTATTTCACAACCATTGGAAATAGAAGATCGGTGAAGAACACCTTGCCATAATAATTTTTTCTTGTGGATTCGGATATAAAATTGATAACTGGATACGAGAAAGTAATTTCCCCAAAGAACAAATAATTTTTTTCTTGTTAAGATCCTCTCACCTTTGATTTGCAATATGCGATTTGTACTAATATTTTCTCCATTCTGGGAATTAATATTCTTAAAGCCCATAGAAAAAGCGCTAAAGATAGCTATTTGCTGGAGATACGTGCCGCCACCAACTTAAACAAAAGTTCACGGAAACTCACAGATGGTACACGGAAATTCACTGTAATAAATTTTTAGTTTTCAAACTTGACAAATAAATTGAAAAACATTCATCTATAAAAATTAGTCAAGTAGAGTATAAATTCATTTACCGTGAAAAAAAAAATATTATTATCTAGAAAATTATTACCCACGAGTCGAGCCCAACTCGAGCTTTTTCGCGAATCGAGCCTGCGAACTTTTTTGCCACCACTATTTTAGGAGCAACTAGAAATTATTATCTAGAAAACATTAACTCTTTAAGAGTATTTTTTATGAGAATATAATATTTGCAGAGTTGTGCTTCTTCAAGAATAATATGTCAATATTTTTCTATAATATTAAAAAATTATACTCTTAAAAAATAATTAATATTCTTTTGAAATATTAATTATAATATCGTGTTACTTCATGAGCAACATTGTGAATTATTAATTTAAACTTCATAAAAGAGCATCTAAAAATATGTAACCTGGTTAAAAAAATTAATTACCAAACAGATTGGATATGAACTTATATATGAAAATTAATTAACAAACATGCATTAAGGAAAAAGAATCTTTATATATAGAAGTTAAAAAAATTTGACTAAATTTTTTATTGGTTAAATCTTTTACCAAGATGCAAAAAACCAAATATGCATGTGAATTTCAGAAATTAAAGGTATAATTAAAGGGAGGACTAATATAGGATAGTGTCAGAAGACAAAGTTAATTCATGAATGAATAATATGTAACATAATTAATTGTGTAAAAATCAAAAAGCACGAATTAAAAGCAAACCATGAATTTACTTAATAAATCATGAATTAGTATATGGACAAATACATATAAATGTTAATTAGAATTAATATGCATATAAATGAAAAGCAGAGAAGCAGAAGTAACCCGTTATGATGCACATGTACATCGAAAGTATTCACACGTCACCAAATTAAGTTTGGTACACGTGACAAATGATTATACTTATAAAAATTATACATTCTAACTAATTCAATTTAATTTTGAGAGAATCGTGTTGATCGGTGTTATAAATTAGAGAGCAAAAGAGAACAAAATAGAGAGAAGTCAATAGACTTGTGTGTTTTATTAACAACCAAAACTCCATATTTATAGGAAAAAATTAGGGCTACAAGAAATACAACAGTCATAATGAATAGGGCTGTAACGATATAGAAGTTATTAATAAATACCTATTATATTGACAACAAATATATAATATTTGGTGCATGTTTGACACCCATAAATTTATTTTATGATTTGCTACAGAATCATATTCAACCACACATTCCCACAATAATTTTATAGACATATACGAAGAACTTTTCTATACTTTTTAACCAAACATTTTCCTAAAAATACTATTCAAAACTCATTTTCTCCCAATTAACGATAATCAAACATGCTTTTAATGAGTGCACAACTCTTTAATATTTTTCAAGAGAAAGTTCATTTCACGCAACAGTTGCTTGTACGTTAGACAGTTCTAAATACCTTAAAAGATAGTTATCGAACGGCTGCGGGCAGTGGCGAATCCAGGACGACGTGTCAGCTAGGGCGGTTGACTTTGACCGTTGACCCTCGACAGTCAACGATCGTAATAGTCTGGTCCGACCGATCATTGATTAAATTTCACAAATCCCTAATTCCCTAATTTGCTAAACCTAAATTCCCAAATCCCGATTTCCAATTGTCAAATAAAAAAAATCATAATTCATAAACCAATCCATAACTCATAAATGATAAACCAATCCACAATTCATAACTCATAATTCATAACTCATAAACCATAATTCATAAATAAACCCTAATTCATAAACTATAATTCAAAAAACTATAATTTATAAAACCCTAATTCATAAACCCTAATTCATAAACCAATCCATAATTCATATACAATAATTCATAAATCATATTTCAATTCCCCACTAATTCATAAACCAATTAAAATCATAATCCAAATAATAATAATAATAATAAAAATAAAAATGGAACATTACCGGCACTGGCAAGGTGGCACTCGGCAGATCAATGAGCAGAGCAGCTACAGCTTGCAGTCCTCCACTCCTTCTCCCTCCCTCGCTGCCTCGCAGGTTCGCACTCCGACAACAGTCAACAGAACTGCAGGCTAAATCCAACTTCAATCTCCCACTCGCAGACTCGCAGCCACAGGACAGAGTCACCTGACTCACCTCCACACCACAGACCACAGTCCACACAGCCACACCACTGTCTAAACTCCACCACATCACTCACCAGTCCTACAATCCACCGGTCTTCCCCAATCTCGCCACCACCAATCGCAAATCGCAAGTTCTCCACACTCTCCAAACTCCAATCACGAAGGAACGATTTGGGAATTGGGAATTGATTTCTATTTTATTGGATATATAATTGGATAAAAAAATTGGGCGTTTTTTAATTGGGCTGTATTTTTAATTCATAAATCTTAGCCCAATTGCAAAACATAAATTTTAAAAAAAAAATGGCCCAACCCACTTCCTGTCATCTTCTTCCTTAGCCTTCCTCCCTCGCCAAACTGAAACACAGACGCCTCCAGCCTCCAAGCTTCCCGGCGCAGCAAATTTTGGCGAAGCCAGCACGCGCGGCCGCGCGAGCTGGCCGGGTATTGGCTCCGCCACTGGCTGCGGGTTCCTTCGTTATTAAAAAAAAATTAAAAAAAAGGTAATCATGTTGCTAATTTCCTTACAAAAATGAATTTTTTTTTTTTTTTTTTTTTTTTTGGTTGGTATCAACCACTTTCAATTTAGGTGATCGGTCATATAAAGACCTAAAACATTCCCTTATGAACCCCAAAACATGCCTAGAGACGAGAATGTATCATTATCGGATATTTAATTACAATGAGCTTTTTACTAATAAACTGACCTCGAGTTAACAACTAAGAAATGCAAGTGAAAAAAATTAAAACAATTTAAAGATAAATAACTTGTCCGAAACTTTGCTAAAACTGAGTCCCAATGTATATTAGTAGTAGATCGGAAAGTAACTGATACATAACATGTATATGGAAAAATAAAAACTAGCACCACTGATGTTAAAATATCCATCTATATGACGTTAAGCGTCATTAAATGAAAAGTACAATTGACGTTCTAACAACACTGATGCTAGATAACATTATTCTTCGACTTACGATCAAAATTGTACGTGAAAAAAGAAACAAACCGTGATAACGTCTTCAATCATTTAGAGCAGTCCACAGTTTCGACGGGGGTGACAGGAATAGAGTCCCACCATTCTCTTAGACGCCGATTACTTGGTTCATTATGCATACGCTTCCCCAAAGGGGATGCCATGATATATCCACACGACACGAGGACCATTAGGATGAACTTGAATGGAACCACCATAAACAAAATTGAGCAGCAACTCAAAGCTATCATAACTGTATCTGTATGCTGCAATAACAAGAAGAGTTGAGAAAAAGGAACACCCAAGTGATGTACAAATGGTTTTGCCCTGTGAAAAAACTCTATTTTTTAAACTGTCCAATAGTGTATAGCCACGTGGCAGTGTAAAACTTGGGTGTATACCGAGCATGACTGTTGAGTAAATTATGAATTACTTCTACGTCTTGGTAATAATATCATCGACCAATAGCAATTACCATACTAACAAGGATCTGTCTATAATCATACCTTTGGAGCTTTAGAGGCCAAAATTGACCAGAGTTTCAACATCGCTATGTTTATATTCTGCATTACTTCATGTACAGATTTTAATCCTTGTTGTGCTGACACTATGCTCTCCATTGTCGTCTGATTCGAACCTGTGCAGATTACAATTTTGTTTTGCCTTTCTGGAATCCTCGTCCATCTAGCCCAAAGCATGGTCGCAACCACCCACAACAAGAAAGCTGCTATAACTGGGCCAACCCATTCGCTACATGACGAAACAATTTCAGCCTATCAGACTTCGAGCAGCAAGGAAAAACTGAAGCATAAAACTTACTTCATTTGGACGAATGATCAAACGGAACTTACTTGTAGATAACTATTAGTGACGCAAAAATCGAAGTTAAAGTAGTTATGGGCCTTTCCCATGTAAAAATTCCTCGACACCGTAGGAAAAAATTCTTGAGCTTTTCAAGTAGCCCCTGAACAAGAAAATAGCATCTCAGTAAGTATTACTCCAGAGACAATGTACGGCACAAGTAATGAATACAATAGCATAATATCAACACAAGTATAAGACTCTAAACAGATGAAATATCTAAAGCTTTGAATCTACAAGTGTATGATAGGGAGATGGAGATAACATTAGACATTGTAAAACTACTCAAAAATGAAGAACCAAAGAAGTGGCGAAAAAATGAGACCATATAACAAGAAGCTCATCTGAAGTACCTATAGTAACCAGGCATACCCATGCTATCAGAAAGAGTAAGGTAGCAAACCAGTAAACCTTCATTCTGAAAAAAATTATAATCAAGCTTGAAATTCTTTTCGATTTTGTCCTTACAAAACATATACTTGTATTTGTAAGACTGCATATATTACAGGCACATTATCACAGGCTATTAAGACAGAACGTGATATAAAGAAACATTGAACTTCACATGACTATGTACCCCGCTTACCATAAGAACTTGTGCACTTTCACTGATGCCGTCCTCTTTTAGCCCCTCTGCGGTTGCCTTGGCCACGTCCATTTCTTTTGCTTCCTCCTTTGCCTGGTCAACTGACAATGAAAGGTTTTCATGCTGGGCAATTTCTTCTTTGCCGACTTCTTTCACCTCTAGACAAGGAACACATGGTTCGGAGACATTCAAGTTCCTGAGTATCGAGCTGGCACTGCATGGATATGCACCGGTAACCTTCTTCAGACTCTCAGCTAGCTCCTCAAGTATGTAGTCTCCCTTCGGTAACTCATTGAGCAATGCAAAAATTAAAAAGCTATGTGGAATCGGAGGTGAAATTCTTAGCATTTCTCTAGCTGCATGAAGTCTGATGATTCCAAGTATTGTCCTCGCGTGCATTTCCCATGCTTCAAGTAGTGATTTTACCTTGAACTTCGAAAGAAACTGATGCAATAACATAATCTCCTTCACGAGAGCAAGCCAATGGTCACGTCTTGTTGAGCTCGTCATCTCTGGGAATTCCAGGACAACACCTTCTTGCCTTAAAAAAATTAACCTTTTCATATATCTTAAACAAAATTAACATTGATAAAACAATTGTTTCAAGACAAATATCCGACATTAACTCACAATTCAGAAGATTCATAAAGTATCGCTTTATCAAAAATAGGAGCACCCCATGGCCCTGTAGCCGTAGGTTTTACACTTTGCTCAATGTCCTTCGAAAGGTCAAGCTTAAGAGCATCTTCATAAGATACTACACCAGATGCCTCAAAGTAGAGGGCATAGTTTGTTAGAGTCAACCTGCCTAGAATCATACGTGTATATAAGTCCAAGCAAATTTATCTGTGTAAAAAGAGTATCTTACACTTCTAGTAACCCTATTGCTGAAGAATTCAAAAATTAGTGAACAGACCAGGCCAACTGGTTCCTCCGATATGGCGCACTACTCTTTGTGAGCCTGCATTTCCCTCCACGTGCAGTATAAATTCATCATCTGCCATTGTTACAACTTTTGGTGTCTCTTGCTTCTGCAAATACTTTACACATCTAAAAAAAAAGACAAGAAAACTCGTATCAACAGAAAAATGTGCTGCAAGGATATGCAAGCATGTTTCAGATTAAGATACACAGCTTGCCATCCTCCCGGGGAATGGAAAGTGGAAACTGAGGGAGCATTATTAATTTTTCCCAAAAAAACCACACGCTATTAAAGTTTTATTCATATGAAACCATAAGATATAAATCAAATTGACCGGGGTAGAGAAATGCAGCTGAGAAATAATGAAACTGGTAGCTATTCATTCCTCCTCCAAAAATGAATTAATTTAACTGCCTATGTACAAATGCAACATTATCTTCATGACCTTAATCTTTGTCACAAATTAGGTCAAATGCCACTTGAACTATTGAAATGAGACACGACATGTTAGATATAATTACTTGCTAATTTCTTTCAAGAAGTGATCATAAGCAGGAAAGTGAAGTTGATTAGCTGTAGGTGCTGTCAGTGTCTCAAAAGTAAATCTCCCATTAACAACATCGGCAGCCAAAGGAACGAGCATAGCCAACCACACATATGCTTCTTCTCCAACACTTGATTCACGATCAACCTGCCAACAGAAGTTACCTTTTAGTATGAAAATATAATCCAGGCAATCAGTTACGTTATCTTACAGATTATCTAAAAAGTAAAGGTTGCCTCCAGGATAAATAGACATTTTTTTTTCTCAATTCTTATGTCGAAAATCAAACAACAGCAATTACGATTGGCATTTACTAGATTATTACGGCTTACACCTGGACTATATTCAAGCCATCTTTCCTAGTAATAAACAGATGTCAGATGTGCTTACAAGGAGTGGCATGAGATCAGAATAGAAAAGGGATACGTCATCTTGCTCTTGACTGGTTTTTATAGGTAATTTTTTCTCCTCCTTTTCTTTTGCCACACATTCCTAGAAAACAAGAAGAGGAGCATAAATCAAGCAGATAAAAGAATTCAAAAGAATGGCATGCAAATTATATAATTTTCTCAAAAAATTAATACGTCAATGAAGAGGCTGTTATGAGATATAATCTCACATTGATTAAAGATGTAAACATAGACCAATTTATAAGGCATTGGACTACTCCTCTTAATAATGTTGACCATTTAAGTGAACCTCCAAATTCTAATATGGTATCAGAGTCCATTAAATTCTAACGAGCGATTCGATCATTGTAAAACTAAAAAATATGAGCATATAGATTTCAAGATTGGTCTGTTCAAATGAGCAACCATCTTGCGGGGGCATGTTAAGGGATATAATTCCACATCGATTAAAGATATAAATATATGCCAATTTATAAGACCTTGAGCTACTCCTCTTAATAAGGTTGACTTTTTAAGATAGATCCCCAAATCCTAACATAGGCATGGCCAAGGAACTTCTGCACCAACTTTGACAGAGCCACAGATGGGCTAGTATAGTACATTTTTTAGCTCTAGGAGCATAAAATAATACAATCAAGACATATAATTCACCTACATACATGCTGAAAAAGGAGTGAAATGCTGGGCAGGTTTTTGAAACTTTATCCAAAGTGTGCAGACTCTTAAAAAAGATCAAAACATATTCCACTTGTGATGCCGCACATAATGCACAGAGTTGGTCTTTATTTGCACAAATGGTTCAAAACTAACATATTTAACTTCAAACATTCTTTGCTCTTGAACACGTGTAATGTTTGTCTCAAACGAATCAATAATCTAAAAAGTGTAATGCTATTCATAGTGAAAACTTCCAGTAGCCACCTTACTTGACATACACAAATCAGTTTGTTATTTGATATATTAATGTGCTAGTTTTTTATTACCCCATCCATCAAATAACAAACTGTCATATGTGTGACATGCCACGTATGATGACTACAAGTAGTCTTCACTATAATTAACATTATTCATCTGGAAATCATACTTGCACACATGTAATAATTTATTTCAAAATCCATCTGCATAATTATCTTATACAGAAATAGAGTGTTCTAGCTGAGTTTATTCTTTATGTTCACGCAATCTTTTCTGAGTTGATGGAGACTACAGATTGAAAAGAACAAGTTTGTAATAACTTATTTTAACGCTTAATATCATACTCGTTAAGACCCTATTTCACCCCATTTCTTAAAACTCATGTTTTAAGAAACTCATTTTCAACGATACATTCCATAGGACCACAATTTTATGAATTTTCCAACCACATATTTTATCAACTTCTTTTAAAATCTACAAAAAAAAGCTGATTTCAATCCAAAACAAACAATGGCTAAAGCCTTCATAGTAGCACAAAGGGGAACTCGATCCCTTAGTCACATGAATAAAGTCGAGAATTTTATAGGATTAGGATGTATATTATCCCAAGAAAATCTTATCTTGAGACAAAATAAAGTTTGCTCACCGTATATGATTCTTCCTCACCCGAGCTTGGCATCTCCCAAGCGCGCATTATATCAAATGTGAAGCGGTTATAGGAGCCATCACAAATATGTTCATCTATGTTGACACACATCACAGGAAGCACTTTCGAGCAGCAAAATTCTACTAGTTTCTTTGAATATCCATTCATCTGAGAGTCCCATTCTCTCTCAAATTCTTCCACCAATGAATCTACAGAAGTATCCAACTTCCTGAAAGCATTTATATGCATTTTCTCTTAAATAATTCAACGTATACGTGTTCAATAAGCAGTGCTAGACATACATTAAACTAGGACTATACAATACTATTCACTTTTTTCTTGTTTGATTTTGTACAATACCCGTCAAATCCAGCTTATCAAAGGTGTCATTTAGACTCTTGGCCTTGGCCAATCAACACAGTTAAACACTCTCAAGGAAAAAAAAAAAAGAACCCACAAATTAACCCAAAAATTGCCAAAAATTTAAAAGAGGGAGTGAAAGAAATTACTGTGCACATCTGTTTAACGTCATTGGCAATGGAAGAAAGAGGTTTCTTCTTCTCCATGTTTACAGCTGCGCTAATTCTGTGTATTAATTCCTTATTCTTCAATGGATGATTTTGGGTTTGAAAAGCCGTATGTCTCTGTAAGAGATGGGGATGATCCACTTTATAATGCCAACAACTGCAGTTTGCTGTTACATGGATTTGACACGTTGCGACCATGCAACAAACTGAATATGCGTTGTGCTTGCCCCGCTTCGTCATCCTATATCTCGTTCTGGATCAGTTTAAGACCCGGCCCAGCCAAACTATTTGAATATTGCAATATGATCCTACTATGTAGACAGAACCACACGTGGATTCAGGGGGCAAATTTTTATTTTAAATTTTATGCGCAAATGAATTTAAATTTATTTAATTTTTTAGCATAGTAGAGTGTAATTTCTTTTACATGCATACACTCTTTGCTAAATAATGCTACAATGTATTTAGTTTTTTTTAAAATTATTGTAACTTACTCTCGGTATCAATATTGTTATAAATTTATAATGGGGTGTCAACGAGTCGGGTCGGACCGGTTTGCGAGCTCAAAATCAAGGTTCGGGTTCCACAAATCGAGCTTTTGCGGGTCCGAGTCGAGTTTTTTCTCGTCCGGGAAAATCGGGTTCGACCCGAGCCGGCCCAGCCCGTTTTCCTCTCTACATTCCAGATTTTTTCATTTTTTAAAAATATTTTTTGAGCTCGCGAACCGGCTCGGGCTCGACCGGTCCTCCTAAAAGAGGCTCGACCCGAGCTAAGCTCGATTCCAGCGAGCCGCGACCCAAGACCACGAGCTTATTTACCACCATTACACTCAGACTCCCTCCCGATAGCGAGACGCCAAGTGGTGTCCCTGTTCAAATAGGGCCGAGAAGGCCCTATACAAGTAGCATAACATCCTCCTCACTTTTATCTGTAGCTTTTAATCATAACAATAGTGTCAAAACAACTTACACTAGGCCATCACCACGAATAGAAACCACTTCAAACATAGTGGCACCAAATTCTTTCCTTCTAACACAAAACATGTAATGCCCCATATATAAAATAGATTTTTATGTATTTAATTATTTTATTACCAGAATATTTGAAATAATAAACTATCAAAACTTTATAACTGCATTCTTAAAATGGTTTTCAGACTGTTTAATAATAATGCATAGGCGTTTGATTTTGAAATTCTTAGATTATTTTATAATAGACATAAATGTTTAACATAATAAATAATTTTAACATTATTTTATAAATATTTAGGTTACTTAAAATATACAACGGAAGATATTTGGAAATTATCATTATAAATAATAAACTATATCCAAAATCTAAACCCTTGTTTAATTTTCGTTTTTCCCAAAATTCATTTTTTTCTCTCTTCTTTTCAAACATAAATTTTTTAATAAAATAATAATACACGTAAACCCAAAAAAATTTCTTAATTTTTAATTACGCATTCTCTATCAATCAACTATTCAAAATGCATTATTTCTCCTAAAAAGAGAATCAAATAGGGCCTAAATAACATTTATAAAATCCATTATGTGACGAGATAATTATTGCTCACGAGATCCACATTAGCTTCAAAAGGGTCCCATTGGGCCTCGACCTTCCAAACATGTCAAAAATGTTTGTCGACCCCCAACCTTTCCGTATCAAAAGAATGCAGAATCTCAACTACTTGGCTAAGCCTCGTCCAAATAGCGAAATTAAAGGCATTGTCTCGACCTTGGTATAGATGCCTTTTAAGTGTGAACTCTAACATTATAAACATATACTTCAGTGCAATTAAATTATGCACGTACATAATGAATTGGATAGAGTTGGACAAAACTCTCGAATCAAATCAAACCCAAGTCGAATCGAACGATTTTTCTTAAATTAAATACTCAAACATGTATTTGAATTGAGATCCGACAAGTTTAGTTCAGTTCTTGGTTGTAGACAAATAACCGAAAAACTGAATAAAAATCGAATTTTTCTAATTTTTTTTTGTCTTAAATAAGCAAATTATTTTATTTTTTAAATAAATTTGCTAACTAATTAACTCAAACCTCAAATATGATTTTTCTATTTCTAATTTTCAACCAAATTCAACTGACATAAGGGTTCATTTGATAGGAAGAATGGAATTTGAGTGGAAAGAAAACGAATTGAAGAGAATTGAATTGTCTGGAATTTGTTTTACTAATAATTGTAATTAAGAGCCCGTTTTGGCCACATTTTCATTTTTCATTCTCATTCTTCTACTAATTTTCAACCACACATTATTCAATAAAATAATATTTTCCATCACATCAAGAACTTTTCCTTCTTTTTCAACCACACATTTTCCATCATATTACTATTTAAAATACATTTTTTTCTCCAATAATCTCCATCAAACACGGTCTAATTGTGTTTGATTAGTATAATTTTTCATCTAAAAAATGTAATACTTTTGGTGTCCGTTTGACTTTTTTTTTCATAAAAAATTGTCAATTAAAGTGATAAATTTTACTACCATTGAGTAGAGAATTTGTTTCAATTGTCAAAAAAAAATTATATTTTTAAAAAAAATTAATTAAAAAATGATATCGAATGTCATTCGTTTGGCTTTGTTTTTCATGACAATTGTCAATTAAAGGAATAAATTTTTTTTATCATTAGGTCTAAAAAAATTTTCTATTGCCAAAAAAAAAAAATTAAACAGCTAGCTGGAATTGCATTTCCCACCAAAAAAGTGGGAAAGGCCATTTACTGAAAAGTGGGAAATAAGGCGCGTGGACCGACAACTAAGAAAATGTTTGGCCAAGAAAATAATTGCAATCAAACAATTCATTTGGCTGAAGATAGAATCCTTTTTCCCTTTTCCATGGAGAGTGCCTCCTATCAAACATGCCCTATGTTTTACATAAATCTCTTACTATACCCTTTTTGCCGCTATGGAGAAATCGAATTGAAATGTCGACCGCATCTCTCTTCATAATTGTGAACTCCCTATCTTTCTATTCTTGTGATTTTAGCAATCAAATCTATAAAAAATTTAATAAAGAGATGCTCAAAAGATATCATGAGATTTGGACTACATTATTTTGTAAAAGTTAAGATTAAACATGTCATAGTTGAACTAATATAAATATAAAAAAAAAAAAATTATCGTACGAAACACGGGAGCCGAACTAAACTTGAAAGATTTCATAATTAAATTTGAACATGACGATTCTACTGACTAAATATCCAAAAATTTGTGTTTGGTTCCGTTCTCTTTAGAACCGAACCGAACCGAACTATATTCAACCCTAGAATTGCATGACAAATGGTGCAATAGCACAAACATCAATGAGAATCTTGAAAATTAAACTTAATCACGACTTTCAACATAATCTTGAAAATAATGTAGGAATTTACTAATGAAAATAACAAATACCATAATTTTCATCGAACTAAATTATCGTTGAAACGGTTGCTAATAACTGTCATATAAATAAGTCGAGATTTTCAACAAAATTGTATGCGTAGGTGAATCCGTTATTAACTACCAGCGGGACTTTCACCTTTGGTATGTACCGATGGAAAAAATCCATCAATAAGTCTGGGTTATAGATGGAGTATCGACCATTAACATCAAAAATAAACATACTAAAGCCGTATAGGTCTTCTTTGCAATTTTTTGAACTCGAGCAAATTTCTGAAACATTCCTATCCTATCTACTTTGGTGATGGTGATTTCATAATTAAAATTCAATCGATCATATTATCTTTCGAGTCCCGCGGTCAAGTTCTCTAATACCTAGCATAAAATCGTTTATAACCACGATAATAAAGAATTTTAACTTTAAATATTAACATTCTACACTATTTTACAGTATATTAAAATGTTAATCCAATTCCTCCTTGTCTTGGTGAGCAAAGAATATAAGGCTTGTTTGTCAATTTTTTTTAAAAAAAAAAATATTTACAGCAGTACATTCTATAGGATTCTACAACTTTTCCTCGCGTTTTACCACATGTTCTCTAAAAAAATTATTCTTCCCTTGAAAAAATATCGATTCCATTGATATTTAAAAAAATAAATTATTATTAATCCTTAAAAGGTTTTCTAGAGTTTTCTTAAGGTTGTTTAACCTTAAAAATTAATGAAGATTTTTTTATCTAAGTTCATTTAAATATATCCTTTTAGAATTTTTATGTCAATAATCGTTAAGTGCTTGAATTATTTTAAATTTTATAATTTTATTTATTTAATAAATTTTATTTTTCAAAACTTTTATTTTTTTATTTCTCAAAATGTTTTATTTTTACTTTTTTTAAATTTTAAATTTTTAATATTTTATTTTTTAGAATTTCATATTTTTGTTTTTTAGAATTGTATTTAAATACTTATTTTCCATAATTTGAATTTTATATTATAAGTTTAACCTTGTTGTTGAAAATGCATTTTCAAAATATCATACTAATTTTTTTTTTGGGTGTTTTGCAAAATTAAAATCTGAAAACATCAAACCAAACACACCCTTAAACTTTTGAAAGTGCTTGTTCTAATTGAATTATTTTCAAGTAGGGAACCACAAAAAAAAAAAAAAAAAAAAAAATGATCAAGCAACTTACTAGTTAAAAATGAATAATACAATTTTTTTTATTTCATAATTCACTACTTAAAGTGGGGGTAAAATTGATCATTTGAAAAAAAAAAAAAAAATAGACAAAAAATAATAAAGCATTTATTTAAAAATGGCCTAGTATGCACATGATTTTCTTTTTTATTGTTTTATACACATATAGATAGAAATGTAAACGAGCCGATTCACCTCGCGAGCCGAAGGTTGCGGCTTGGGCAAAAAATGGCCCGCGCTTTTTAAAATTTTTTTAACAATATAAATTATGTAAAATTTATACTAAAAATATTGTTGAAGTAAATTGATATCAAATTCAATTTTTTACCCTCATATTTATAATAAAAAAATATACTCATTTCTACAAATTTTGATTTTGAATGCAAAATTAATGGAACATTTCAAAAAAAAAAAATTTAATAACTATAACTATAAAAGCAATTGTAATTGCCTGTGTGCTTTGCGTGTGAAGCAAGCAAGCAGCGAGCTGTCACGCGCAAAAAGTAAGTAGCTATAAAACACTGGCCCATGTGACTTGGCGAGCTACACAGGCTAGCTCAAGTTCGAGATGATACCCAAAATGAGGCACAACCAGAGTCTTGAGCCAAGTCGGCTCAAACTTTTTCAGGACCGAACTGCGAACCGTTCTAATCGACGAGCTGAATTGACATCTCTATATGTAGAAGAACCAAATAACACTGCTAGATTTTTTTTGATACAAAATGAACCAAACACGTAATATGTTTCATCTTAGCTTACAATCAAGGTCAGCTAGGTTTGTTGATTAGAAATAAATTACGTACTCAAGAAAATTTGAATAGAACTAAATGAGTATAAAATCTAGTCTTTGAGATGTATGAACTCAAGATTAACCCCTTAAGATGATTAAACAATCTAGGCAATAATGACAAAGGAAAAGAAACAATAATAAAATGATAATATAACAGAAAAAAATGTTAGAATGATAAGTCGAAAAAAAAATACAAAATTAAACCGGTCGTAATTTTAACATTATTATTGTTGGGTCTGAAGCATGAATGTTTTTTTTAGGGGGTAAAAGAATTTTATTTACAAGTAATTTTATTTTATTTTTACATATTAGCCGACTTAAAAAAAAAATGTTTTTTTTAGTTCGATTCTGAATTCTACCCTATGTCATGATAGCAACACCCATCATGTTGGCTAGCTCTTATGTTGTACCACTGTCATGTTGAGGAGGTGCATGATAAAAAGATAAATAAAAAGGGATTGATATAAAATAATCATTTATTTTAGGGGTTATTTGACAATGTTTTTAACAAAAAATGATGAAATATATGAATGAAAAGTTGATAAATATTGTGAATACTATAATATTGTTAAATTAAGAGCTAAAAATTTAATAAAACTTTAACAAAGTTATCTTAATCATCAAATTAATGACAGAAATGCCACTGCTCCTTCCATTAAGAGAAATGCTACAAGTACAGATTTTTAAGCAGATTTTATACATGAAACACAGTTGTCTCACGAGGATTGACTGCTGTCAAAAAAGTTTTTGGCCACAGCAAATTACAGGAAGACAGCTGTCTCCCTAAATAAGATCTGATAAAAAAATATGTACCTGCAGAATAATTCTTCCATTAATGGCTCATACGATTCATTTTCCCAAATTGTCAATGACATTTGTCTCATTAAGGGCATCTTCGATTTTTACACGTCTTTAGTGACCTTAATTAGTTTAATGTCGGCTTCCATTATCTTTGTATTAAAAAAAAAAGAAATGTTAATACGTCGATGGATCTATCTGAATTCAAATTATCATTTTTAAAGTAACGATTTCGATAATCAATAATTTTAATCTAACGATGTTAATACGTCGATGGACTTGCATGAATTCAAATCGAGCGTGTCAAAATAATTATATCAATTTGATATGATCGATTTTTAGCTCATACATATATCTAGAATTAGTCAATAAGAAATTTCTATTTAACTTCTTCGTTTTCAAACGGTTATTCAAAAATTCAGTATATTATTTATTTAACTCCTGTTTGAGCCTCATTCTTGTAAATATATATATATATATATATTTTTGAATAGTGTATTGATGAAAAATGTGCGATTAAAAAATAAATAAAATTTTTGAATTTGCATATAATATTATTTTATTGAATGTGTAGTTGAAGTTAAGTCAAATCACTGTTGAAAAATGTATTCTGATGGAAAAAAAAATGGAGCTAAAATAAGGACAGATTGGGTGAATAGTGTGTTTTTATTTTGATACGTGCATAAATTTTATAAATTAAATTCAGAAGACTTAAATTCAGAATAAAATTAGGCTTGCGATGGATATTAGAGAACAATGATCATGATAGTTTAATCCACCACTGTGAATCATCTCATTTGAAAATTTCAAATGAATAAAAAAAGGATTATTTTACTTTGTCCTCATGCTTGACCTCATACTTGATCTCGATCCCATCACTCCCCTCACATGGGGGTCGGGTCCCATCTCATTAAATTTAATATTTTTGCCCCACATGTGAGGAGAGTAATGGGGTCGAGATCAAGCATGAGGGCAAGGTAGCATGCTTGATAAAATAAAGAAAAATTGTAGTATTAAACACGGTCCACGTAGCCTTGGTAGGTCGGTTGTGATTTATATGGATAATGTTATTAAATGTAAGATGGATTTTTTGAGTGCCTATAAAATATGGCTACGCATGTCCATTTCTCCTCAGATCACATAGAAATCCTTTGAATATTGTTGTGTTCACTATTCCAGTGAGAGAAGTATCGTCAAGAAGAGAGAACAAATGGCAGGTATTATACAGAAGATAGAAGAAAACTAGGGATGGGAGGTCACAAGGAAGGTGACGAACAGAAACACCATGGTGAAGAAAAGCACAAGCCCGAACATGGAGGATATAGCGGTGATCACAAGCCGGAACATGGAGGATATGGCGAACATAAGCCCGAACATGGAGGATATGGTGGAGATGATCACAAGCCTGAGCATGGGGAATATGGTGAGCACAAGCCAGATTATGGCCATGGTGAGCACAAGGAGGGCCTGATTGAGAAGATCCATGGTGGAGAAGGCGAACATGGGCTTGGCAAGGAGGAGGAAAAGAAGAATAAGAAAGAGAAGAAGAAGAAGAAGCACCAGCACGGTCACGAGCACCATGATGACAGTAGTAGCAGTGATAGTGATTAAGGGTTCTTTTAAAGATTTTATATATTGTATTATCTAGTCAGTCTGTTTGTTTAATATTGTGCATCGAATATGCATCATAAAGTGTGACGTTTTATGGTCGTTCCAGTTATCAATCTCGAACTCGATATATGGTTTTCATGAGCTAGTTGCTACAAATAAGGAGAAAAAAGAAATTTTAAAAATTTGTGTCTTTTTTATTGAATGCATTATACGTATGCAATGCACACTAGTGCTTTTGTTTTGTATGTATTAATAAATATATATATTACATGATTTTCTCTTGTGTTTTGAACCTATTGTTATAGAATAAATTTTAAAATTAATTTGCAATTTCTCGTGAATATTAGTTTGGTAGATTGTCCTATTTTTAGGCTTTGCAAAGGTTCTAATCCTTCACGAAGTCACCATTTTATTTTGATATTGAGTGGTTATATTCATAAATCTTTTTTAAAAGTACATCATAATTTAATTACATAAATGATCATTGAAGATAAATTGTGTTAATTTGAGAATAAGAATGTAATAAAAAAGGTCGAGGACATAAATATTACCTACTCGATCGAATTTTGGTCTTTTTCACCTAGCGCCGAGTTCTCTGCCAAGCCCTATAAGAGTTACAAATCTTGGTGACATTGAGGGGCCAATGTTAGTATTGTTTTTTTTTTTTTTTAATTTACGTTCTATGTGAACCTTTTATTGGTAGAAAGAGCCATTCATTCTCCTTTTGGTGTCAATTTCTTGCTTATACGCAATTCAAACACTAGTCACCTGTTTGATCAATATTATTTTAAAAATTTATTTATTTTTCAAACTCATTTTCAATCATATATTATTTCAATAAAATAATTTTACACATAAATCTAAATTTGTTATCTATTTTTTAACCACACATTTTCCAAAAAAAAAAAAAAATACTATTACGAAACTCATTTTCCTTGCACAATATGAGTTCAAAGAGAAGCTTAAGGGCATTTATGTAATTATGTTGTTAATTCCTTGGTTGCTTGTAGAACACAAGTAGGTGGTTTGGGGTGTGCCATCCAATTCAAGTCATAATTCTAACTTCTAACTTCACCAATTCAAATTATCTGGATGGGATATGATTTTTATGTTCTTATACTCTTCTCTTTCTAATTAATATTTATAGAATGATGTAGAAAATGAAGAATCGTAAATTGGGATGTACTATTGAGTGGATTCACCTCTTTAGACAACTTAAAGTCTTGGCACGATTATTATGTTATACTAAATTCTTTTGTTGATTTGGTGTGTCATGTTAGAAGAAAATTCGACCGGCTAAATTTAGATAGATTTTATTTTAGAAATTGCTCGAAATTTTATAGCTTTTTTTTCATTTTTCTAAGGAAATTCTGAATGATGTAGTACCAAAACCATCGACTGTATCGATGTAAAATTGAAGGTGATAATCTGAACATATGTAGTTCAAAAACAATAATCTAATTAATTAAATTAAGGGTTACATATTCTAATAAAATAAGGTAGGAAAAAAATGGACAGGTAAAAAAAAATTTCCTTAAAAAATAAAATAATAAACTTCTACATTGATTCGAATATTCAATATTTGGTAAATAGTAAATCCACCAACTCATCACCTCAAAATTTCATTTTGAGCCGTCAACTTCTTGTTTCTCCAAATTTATCCTAAAATCTCAATTGTATTTCAACTTTATCACAAATAATCATTCATCACGAAGATTAATGTTATATCATGAACAATAAGAACATTAATTGTACCTTTTCATTATCCTTTTATGTAATAATTATATCTCTCAACTCGTTAAAGTCATGTTTATATTACATAACACGAGTTGAGATATATTGTCATATATGATCATTACCCACTCAAATTTTAACGCAATACTATATTAACTTTACTAGCAAAAATGAGAAGTCAAAAATACACTATAAGTGACATTATCTTAATAGTAACTAATATTGGCAAGACCAAAGTACCGAGGTATCAAACGAGGACATGATATTTCAACTCATAATGATGTGCAATTCTTTTGAAAAATCATTTTTTTTTTCAATATCGTGATTTCAATTTTCAAAACTCGAAGTTTACATTCCAATTTAGCTAGTACAACTAATGTTAAGAGGACATCAAATAAGGATGAATAAGGCTATGCATCACCGCTGATTATTGCATCAGCTAAGTGCCAATTGGATTGCTGTCACATTATTCAATTAATAGAAATACGTCATAACTTTATTAAAAAATATAACGGTGATTCTATTATTACTATTTTAAATAGGTACTAATCATCGGTAGTGATACATAATATTACTTTACAAGGAAACCTCTTTGTGATACAAATTAGGGCTATGCTATGTGTACACCTTATGATGTACACAATGCACTACACCCCCTCACATGGAGGGGGCCCACAAAAATTTTATTATGTGTGGACTCCTCTCCATGTGAGGGGGGTGTAAAGCACTATGTGTATCATTGTGTACACATAGTTTTATTCTACAAATTATGATGTTAGATTTTGCAATGCAGTTGTCGGTCGAGCTAAAACGGAATTAAACCTTTTCGAAATATAAGAAAGTTGAGTAGCTAAAATGAAATTGCGCTCAAAGTTTAGTGGCCTCTATGGTTTTACGCATCCCATTTCACAAAAAAAAAAAAAAAAAAAAGAAAAAAATCACATAAAAATGAGCTGCCCAACTAATCTCACGTTCCCCAGATCTGCCAAGAAAAGAAAATCACCCACCTTTCCCGCTATAAATGATCCCCTTCTCCCTTCTACCAAAATCGCGTTCTTCCCCTTTCTTCACTCTCTCTCAATCTAGCAAAACCAGTACCTCTTCCTAAAGGTGCGGCCCTCCTTGTGCTTTTGTACGATTGTTACTCCACCACTCATTTCTTGTATTTAATTATGCTTCACTCCGTTAAACTGTGTTTCTTTGTCTAATTTCGACTTCTTCTTAGTTTTTTCATATTAAATTTATAGTTTCTTATTAGCCCTTTTTAGTTTTTTGTTCAATTTGTAGTTTCTCAAATACACTTTTTCGAAGTTTTGCTTCGTTTTGCTTAGATCTACTGGTAAGAATACATCTCCATTGAATGCTGTATTGTGTGAGCATACTTTGTGATTGCGGATAATTGACAAAGCATTCAAAATGATTTATAATTGGGTGATAGGGAGTGGGGTGGGGTGGTAATAGGTGTATATAGTACGAGTAAACTTTAAATGGCAGATCCTGGTGGTGCCGTGGTGGAAACTAGTAGATCTGTATTTGACACGTTGCTCAGAATTGATTATTTATGAATCATTCTGCATTCTTTCATAGTTTCATGTTTTCAGCATGTACCGTTATTTTGTATTTGGATCTTGAATACTTCAAATTTTAATGTTGATGGATCTGATAGCAATAATATACTAGTTACAATGAATGAAAAGTCTTAGCTGTTTTCATTTTGAACTATCATTAGTCAATACACCATTAATTTAGTATCTTCGCCTATCATATATATAACTCTATGGACACCAGCACGTGTGCATGATTTTTGAACATTGAAATCTAATGTTCTCATGGTGATTGATTGAAACTGTTGAATCAGAAAAATGGCATCTCACATTGTTGGATATCCCCGTATGGGCCCAAAAAGAGAGTTGAAATTTGCTCTCGAATCTTTCTGGGATGGCAAGAGCAGTGCCGAGGATTTGGAAAAGGTGGCGGCTGACCTTCGAGTCTCCATCTGGAAGCAGATGGCTGATGCTGGTATTAAGTATATCCCCAGCAACACATTCGCGTACTATGATCAGGTGCTTGATACAACTGCAATGCTCGGTGCTGTTCCCTCAAGGTACAACTGGAGTGGTGATGAGATTGGTTTTGACACATACTTCTCCATGGCCCGAGGAAATGCTTCTGTGCCTGCTATGGAAATGACCAAATGGTTTGACACCAACTAGTAAGTGATCCATCAAATGAACTGTCTTTTACCATTAATAAAAACAATGCTTTTATTTATTTGCTGATAACAATTGTTGTCTATTAATAATGCAGCCACTTCATTGTTCCTGAATTGGGACCAGATGTGAAGTTCTCTTATGCTTCCCACAAAGCAGTGAATGAGTACAAGGAGGCTAAGGCGGTATGTGTTCTGTATATCTCATTTTTTTATTTAATGCCTACTTAATTAATGAGCTAAACCAACTGTTTTACAATTTGAATTGAAAATAAAAGCGACTAAAAACTTTTCAACTACACAAGTTTAACCAAGAACTTGCATCAACTATTGGAATATTTTAGCTTATTGCCAAAAATGCCTATGAACGCTTTATAGCTCATACATTATTCAGAATTTAATTATCAACAAAAAGATTGTTCTATATACTGGTAACCGATCACATTTCCCTCATGCAGATTGGTGTAGATACTGTTCCAGTGCTTATCGGCCCTGTCACATACTTGTTGCTCTCGAAGCCTGCCAAGGGTGTTGACAAAACTTTCCCTCTTCTATCTCTTCTAGACAAAATTCTTCCTATCTACAAGTAAGGGGAATTAGTTTTTCACTTTTTTCAAATGGTGAGGTCTCCATATTCATTGTTCTTATATGAATCTTCAATCAAACGTGCAATGCCCTTTCAGGGAAGTTATTTCTGAGTTGAAGGCAGCTGGTGCTTCTTGGATTCAATTTGATGAGCCCACCCTAGTGATGGATCTTGAATCTCACCAATTGGAAGCCTTCACTAAGGCCTATGCTGAACTCGAGTCAACTCTGTCTGGACTTGAAGTTCTCGTTGAGACCTACTTTGCTGATATCCCTGGGGATGCATTTAAAACCCTTACCTCTCTGAAGGGAGTTACTGCTTTTGGTTTTGACTTGGTACGTGGCACCAAGACTTTGGATTTGATAAAGAGTGGATATCCTTCTGGAAAATACCTATTTGCAGGAGTGGTTGATGGAAGGAACATTTGGGCTAACGATCTGGATGCATCTCTCATCACCCTGAAGTCTCTAGAAGGCATTGTGGGGACAGGTATGTTGTTCAAATGTTCTGTTACTAGTTTTTTTATATTTTTCTTTTATGGGCTCATTTTTCTATTGATTTTATTATGCAGGCAAGCTTGTTGTCTCCACCTCCTGCTCGCTTCTGCACACTGCTGTTGATCTTGTAAATGAACCTAAGCTGGACACAGAAATTAAATCATGGCTTGCTTTTGCTGCCCAAAAAGTTGTTGAAGTACATGCTTTGGCAAAGGCATTGACGGGTCAGAAAGACGAGGTATACATCTCTCTTATCATCCTTAGAAATATAAAGTCGGATGGTGTTCGAGTATATTGAAACTGGTTGCAACTGTAAATTCTGGTCTTTTAGCCTCTAATATTATTATTGACCCTGCACATTTGGCTGCTGTCCACTTCTCAGGCATTCTTCTCTACCAATGCTGCAGCCCAGGCTTCCAGGAAATCCTCTCCAAGGGTGACTAATGAAGCTGTCCAAAAGGCTGTAAGTGATTAATCTGCGTACACTTTTCTCTTAACTTTTAAGGGCGCTTATTGCTGCTGAAATTGTTCTATACTTACCAATGTTTACCGCCTATGGTCACTCAGGCTGCTGCTTTGAAAGGTTCTGACCACCGTCGCGCCACTGATGTCAGTGCTAGACTTGATGCACAGCAAAAGAAGCTTAACCTTCCAATTCTTCCAACCACGACCATCGGTTCCTTCCCCCAGACCATCGAACTTAGAAGAGTTCGCCGTGAATACAAGGCCAAGAAGTAGTGGCTTTGCTTGCTGTTAATTTTTATTTCAACATTCTTTTTAAGTCCTTATCTGAAATTACGATTCTTCCTTGTAGAATCTCTGAGGAAGACTATGTGAAGTCCATCAAAGAGGAAATCAAAAAAGTTGTCAAGCTTCAGGAAGAGCTTGACATTGATGTTTTGGTTCATGGAGAGCCGGAGGTAAGCTAATAGAAGAGCTAGGCTGTGAAACAAATAATGAAACTTGCCATTGTTAAAGAATTGATGGGTAGTTATTTTGGTGCATACTTTATTTTCCAATAGGTCATCCAAAAATTTGACTTCATTTTTGAATGTTTAAATTCCAGAGGAATGATATGGTTGAGTACTTTGGAGAGCAATTATCTGGTTTTGCATTCACAGCTAATGGGTGGGTGCAATCTTATGGATCTCGTTGCGTGAAGCCACCAATCATCTACGGTGATGTAAGTCGCCCCAAGCCAATGACTGTCTTCTGGTCCACATCTGCCCAGAGCATGACCAAGCGCCCAATGAAGGGGATGCTTACTGGCCCTGTTACCATTCTCAACTGGTCTTTTGTCCGAAATGACCAACCAAGGTACATGGGGGTACCTGCTCCTTTGTCCCTCCAGCTATTATTTGTGATAGAAGAGATGGAATAATTTTTCATCCTTCTTTCTTATCATTCAGATTATAATTGACATAATATTTTCTTGGTTACCAGATTCGAAACTTGCTACCAGATTGCTTTGGCCATTAAGGACGAAGTAGAGGATCTTGAGAAGGCTGGCATCACTGTTATCCAAATCGATGAGGCTGCATTGAGAGAGGGATTGCCTCTTAGGAAATCTGAGCATGCATTCTACTTGGATTGGGCTGTACACTCGTTCAGAATCACCAACGTTGGCGTCCAGGATACGACCCAGGTATGTTTTGCTTTAGTTCCTTCCATTGCTATTATGATTTAATTTTGGTTCCTTCAGGTTTGGTACACTGTGAACTCATCTTTTGTAATGACAGATCCACACACATATGTGCTATTCCAACTTCAATGATATCATCCAGTCTATCATTGACATGGACGCTGATGTCATCACCATTGAGAACTCCCGTTCGGACGAGAAGCTCCTTTCTGTTTTCCGTGAGGGAGTGAAGTACGGTGCTGGAATTGGGCCTGGTGTTTATGACATTCACTCCCCCAGGATACCATCAACAGAGGAGATTGCCGATAGAATTAACAAGATGCTTGCAGTGCTTGAAACCAACATCTTGTGGGTCAACCCTGACTGTGGTCTCAAGACTCGCAAGTACACTGAAGTGAAGCCAGCCCTTCAAAACATGGTTGCTGCTTGCAAGCTTCTCAGAGCCCAGCTTGCCAGTTCCAAGTGAGTTACTATAAGCACGTGACGTCTGAAATCGTCCAATTTACTATACCTTAAATGATAGTTTTTTACAGTTTAATAAACGCGTTTCATAATGAAAATTATTGAACTGGCGTAGTCTGCCCTGCCCAGTGGGCATTTTGTTATCTTGTTTTTTGAGTTTCCTTTTTACAAGATGAAACTATTCTGTACTATGAGGAGTATTGCCTTTAGTATGTTTTAGAGGTCACATACCTGATGAACGTGCCCTGAAATGCTATTTTCAGATTGCGAATATTAGATATTAATTATTGAATTTTGCGTATAATATCCATTTTTATCATTTCCACATAACTAAACTATTGCTCATGGATTTCGATTAGTTTCTTTGCACCCACAATTTTAGCTTCACTCTATAATACAAGTGCTTTCCCAGTTTTGTTATGATTTATTTCATTTGTGTTGTTTGATGGGGACTGGCAATTGATATTACAAATGCAGTTGAATAGAAGTTTGACGTATATTCTGCTGTCTGTGTATTTATTGTTCATACTATTTGGTAACAATCTCAATTTTCAAGCATTAGGACATTTCTATTACAAATGGAGTAAAAATTATTTGTTGTAGGATTTTTTTTTTCTTGTTTAGATTAGGACTTTTTTTAATTTTTTTTAAAGTTTTTGATTAGTTATTCTTTTAAGTTATTAATTACTTATCTTGCTTAAGTCAATAAAAAAAAGGGGAAAAAGAATGGATTAGGGATTTAATTTGTGTTTATAACAAAGTTTTGTACATCATTAGCTTCAATACAATCAATATATTTTCCTACAAAATTGAGCTCTCAAATTTTCTTGTTTTAAAAATTATCTTCGTGACATAGGACAATCTTATATTTAACTAGGATAACAATTGTTTTTTGTTATAATAGGATTTTGTTTCGTGTTTAGATTATGATTTTTTATTCTTTTAAGTTTTTTTTTATTATTATTCTTTTAAGTTATTAATTACTTATCTTGCTTAAGTCGTTAGGATTAGGGACATAATTTGCTTATATAAACAATGGTTTTTTTAAGTCTTTTTCAATCATCAGCTTCAATTCAATCAAAATATTTTCTTACAAATTTTCAAGGTCTCAAATTTTCTTCTTGATTTCAAAAACCTAATTCCCCTTTCTCACAACATAGTTGACTTTCTATTTTGTGAGGTACATATGTATCAATTCCTTGTTACATAGTCTGGATGATTGGATTCATCTTTACACTTCTAAGAGTGTCTTCAATGGTACTGTAAAATTAATGTAAATTGATATCTTAAAACTCACTTTTACATCCTCGTGGATCTGAATCCAAATTTTGTTCCAATGGAAAAATCCAAATTCACTTTTTACCTTTTATAAATGTAAAATATGTGTGTGTGAGTGTAACTTTTTTTTTTTTTTTTTAGTGCCAAAAAAATACAATTTGCATCTCTCCATTGAAGAGGTTTTCGACTATTTTGGAGATTTAAATCTCTATTTACAAGAATTTTCTTCAAATAAAAAGCTTACCCTCTGTTTTAAATTTAAAGAAATTCTAAATAAAATAGTTACAGGTCATAATTTTTTATTTTATTTTATTGGATAGAAACAGATTACCCAAAAATAAGTACCAAAATTAACAGTATTTCTACTTCAACCGTTTGATTGTGTTTGTATTATGTGAATTGTTGACAAGATTATCATAAAACTCCAATCCATGTAAGAAATTGCCACGATGTTAGCTATGATCATTTATCCAATAATGGAAGTTCAAAATACAATTTTTACCCTTGATACAGCAAGGGACTTACACTCGATGACATAAGATCAAATGCCAAGGCAGAAGTTGCAATATACTAGCACCTTTAACTTCGAGTCTTGAATTTTGCCAGTGAGCCACCTACAAATGAAAATTTTAATTTTTTTTTATAAGGAATCCATACTCAGTAGTGAAAAAAGTACGAACACAAATATTTCAAACGTGCTATCTGGAACTCAAACTGCATCCAAAAATGGATAATTAGCTTTGTAATAACTGCGTGGTGTCATTTAGTTCAACAACTTCGAAGAATGGAAGGGAAAGGCTAAAAAATGCAACCATTTCTGCAACAAATTTCAACGGTGCATTGAGACCAGTTAATTGACATGGTCGTACAGGCAATACTATGATCGAGAGAGAGAGAGATGAATGGGGGTAGAAAACGATTTGAGGCATGAGTTATGGACTAAATGATACTGATATCTACCACGTGCTTACAAATGTTAAAAACACTACCACTACTCACTAGGACCATACTAAAGAATACATTTGATTGCCCACTTTTATCAAGCGTTAAACACAACCAAATATGTAGAAAGCAATCGACGCTTATAAAGTTGTTGTCATACGTAGCTTAATAAATATGAATTGATTGCTTTCCATGTTTTATGACAACCATTTTTGGGAGATAAAGCACGATCCGGATGTTAATAAAAATGATATTTTCAAGCCTGTTCAACACTTGCATACAGCTTAGTGCTTAACTACTTGGCAATCTACACTTAATTCTGCCAAGGAAAAAAAATCAAGCGAAATAGATCACGAAATATTCACCCAAAATTCTTGAAAAGCCTTGCTTTCACACTAGCTCCTAGAGTTTCAGGTTCCCAATTTTCGCATTCTGTGTTGACTATAATCGCAGCTCTTCTTCCGGCTCAAACATGCTTCTAAAAGTCTATTTAAAATCTCGATGTTTGATGCAGCCCAAGCAATTATTTGTTTGTGTTTAGGATCCAGTCAATAAAGCTTGTATCAAAGATGTTCTTTGCAATCCCTAAATCGCCGGTGAGGTTCAAAAATGTATGGAGGCTCTCACTGTATCAAAAGCTCTGCAATTTCACCTTTACAATCGTCACATTAACAGCCCATTGCAAAATATCAGATGCAGTAAGATGCATACTTTCAGTTCTCAAGAACCAAGAGGCCAGATAATTTCCTAAAAGCATGTTTGGAAATTGTTTATAGACGGTTTAAATTTTGAAAGCCCATTGCAAAATAGCAGATGCAGTGAGATGCATACTTTCAGTTCTCAAGAACCAAGAGGCCAGATAATTTCCTAAAAGCATGTTTGGAAATTGTTTATAGACGGTTTAAATTTTGAAAAGATAGAAATGAGTGTTTGATGAGTATTTCTTGTGGTTCCCACAAAATGTGTAGATATAAAGTAGGTTTGAACAATTATAAACAGTTCCAAACAAACTGTAAATCTTCTCTACTTAGGTTTGACTGTTTATAATCAAATTATAAACAGTACAAAACAAGCAGTAAATTTTCTCTACTTTCGGTTTAAAATACTGAGGCTTCAGCACTAATCCGAAGTAACTGTCTGAATACCAAAAAGTTTTGTTTGTATTCTATCCTGCATCACGTTACATCAACGTCATCTTTATACGACAAAGAAGAACAAATTTGGATGTGTAAAGGGTAGAAGTCCGATCTTACTTTAACGGGTAAATATATTTACACCACAATTTTTGTCAACTACACCACATTTTAATTACAATAAATATCTCTGAACTTTTCTTATTATTTTTTTTACCATCAATTCTCTACTGATTTTCACATCTTGTTTACAGAGACGATTTTCGTCCAAAATATTCGTTATGAGAGCCAAAAATACATAATTATTTCTCGTATTTTTAAATAATCGAAATAAATAACTAATATAAAAGTTAAACCAAATATTAGTCCATCTTTTCAAAGTACGTTAACAAAATATTTGGATGAAAATCATGATTAAAAATATAATATGTTAATTAATTGAAGATTAAGAATTACAATACGACGAGAAAAAAGTTGAGGACATAAGCAAAAGTGGAGCAAACATTGAAAACCTTTTTTTTAATTAAAATGTGGTGCAGATATAAAAACTTGTTTTGTGAATATAATTATCCCACTCTAAATTATCATAATATGATCTCTTCTTGGTCAACTATACCAAAAAAACCCCATCCCCTCCCAAAGCACAAACGTGAAAAGGAAAAAAAAAACATATATATATATATATATATGTCGAAAAATTCTAAGCTGGTGATTTGAAAAAGACTTAAAAGAATCTAGATTACAAATTATGGTTTGGTTCAACTAAAAACTTAGGCTGCGTTCTCTTTGTCGTTTTGGGGCCGTTTTCTGTTTTCTGTTTTTCAAAACGACGAAAACGTGTTCTCTTTGTCGTTTTGGAAAACGAGTTTTTCAAAACACCAAAAAAAATTACACACAAAACACAAAACGAGTTTTTTTCGTTTTGGACGTTTTCTGTGCAAAACTCGAAAAAATTGAAAACACACGAAACACTCCATTTTTCAACAGTGTTCCTTCTTCCATAAAAAAAAAAAAAAAAAGTCTTCATTCATCTCAACCTTCTCTCTCTTCTATTTTCTATGTTTATTTTGTATGGAAAAATAAACTTATTATCGATTTCATGCAATCCCAAAAAATATATTTAATTTTATAGAAGTGTTTATTATTGAAATGTATATGTTATTTTATTAAAAGTGAAATTTTTTTTTGAAAATGCATAAATATTTTACACTTATATGTTATTTTATACTACATTAGCATTAAATTATTAAAATTAATTGAATAATAATATTTTTAGAATAAAATAATATTAATAAAAATTTTCACAAATTTATATATTATTTTAATATATGAAAAAATATTTCATGATTCAAAAATATTTCAAAATTTAAAGAAATTTCAGGTTTATAATATATTTAATAATATATTAACATTAAACAATTAAAGTTAATCGAATAATCAGATTTATGGAATAAAATATTATCAAATAATATTCTAAAAAAGTGCAAAGAGAACGCATTTTCTGTTTTCTGTTTTTCAAAATGACAAAGAGAACGCATTTTCAATAATCTCAAAACAGACACTAAAAACACAAAACACAAAACGAATTTCAAAACTCAAAACACAAAACAGAAACACGAAGAGAACGCACCCTTAGGGTTTGTTTGAACCCCATTTTTTTGGGGAAATAGATTTTAAAATAGTGATTTTTGGAGAATGTGTGTAAAAAAAAAGGAAAAAGTCTAGGATTTACGTATAAAATTATTTTACTGGAAAGCTGTATGGTTGAAAATGAATTTAGGAAAAAAAAACTAGTTTTTAAATAATGGGGCTTAAATAGGTCTTTAGATTAAAAATCTAAGAGTCAATAATTAAACTCACAACTTTTCGATCACACATTCTATCATTTTTTAAACAGACTCTATTAAAAATCTGATTTTTATCTAAACCACATAGGTGTTAAATTTCATTCTAATTTCTAAATTTTCAAAAATTTCAACTTATACATAGATCATTTACCGTTATCAGTTCTTCAGATACACCAATTTTTCCTTAACTAGGTTATATGATATAGAAGAGAAGAAAACAATATACCACAAATCATAGCTGGTGAATATGCTAAAGAGGGTAATTATTTCTGATGTTTTTGTAGAAACAATACGAGAGAATTTTAAATATAATTACTTATTCTAGATGCTAATGCATTACGATTTTTCAAAATTCAGATCACACAGATGTCAATAAAAATGTTCTCTTACTGCTATATGTAGTAACAAGTAGAAACAATACGAGGGAATTTTAAATATAATTACTTATTCTAGATGCTAATGCATTACGATTTTTCAAAATTCAGTTCACACAGATGTCAATAAAAATGTTCTCTTACTGCTATATGTAGTAACAACACTGGCATCAACTCCACTTCATTTTGATTTGCTCAAAAGGAAAATAATTCAGGCGATACAAAATGTAAACAAAATATTTCAAGCTCGGTATGTTACCTGGCAATGGGAGCAAATCCAGGAGGGCAATTGTGCCAGTTTTCTTTGCTTTGTTATTTAATGTTGTCAAGTGAACACGTAAATGCATTTAAAAGATACAAATTCAACCTGCAGACACCATGAAAAATTTTTATGGACTTGACTATTTTCTCATGATATGTATGTCAATATATGGAGGAACAGAGTGCTTCCATTTAGAACACAACAAACACTAATTAGATCACTTTACCTTTCTATTCTCACAACCTCAAGTTCAATTACTCCAACAGTTCATGTATGTTCAGAAGGCATGACGCCAGCACAAGAAGAACTACCGCAAAAGCACTGCTGCCCATTCGGCCTAAGCCTAACATCTCCATAACTAAACGTGAGCTCTTCATTTTCTTGTATACACCTGGACGCAAACAAGCAAATACGAGGCAGCAAAGCCCCAGAACTCCGGACTATTACTACGCTGATGTTTCCACCATCACAAGAGTGGTTAATGAATCGAGCAACATTCCCAACTCTTGTAGCATCAATGTTGATCCTCATGCATGCATTTCCAGATGGAAGATGCTCCTTCACAACCAAAAGAGCAGGAGATATACGCCCGTTTGATGCAAGTTCATCGTACTTTTGTTGTCGCCGTCTTGCTTCTTTGGTAGCCAAAAGCTCGCCTTTTGTACATGACAAAGATTAACCAATTAAAGGGTCACCAAGACAATTACTAATTTTATTTTAGTTTATTCAGTAAATGATTTATTATTGTTTTTAAGTACAACATACTCATTGCCTCCAACCCTAAACAGTTTTAATCTAGTGCTAGTTCAGATATTGTGTTTATACACTAGAGATTAGAGCTTCCAACTTGAATGATAGAGTTTCTTCTAATTTTGAATTGATATTTTGTTTTCAATCATCTAGATAACCAATTCCGGGCTGCAAAAATAGTAACAGTGGACAATGTTAATTGAAAAGTAAGTATATAACAGAAAAATTAACATTTAAAGTTTAAGAACCTAAAAGATGCAAGCATTAAATGTACTGATTTTGATCCTTTTGAGTTCCAAAGTATTACCTGCATACTCGCACACGAATTTTCCCTTAGGAATTAACTCAGCAGCAGACAAACCCCAACCTTTCCTCTTATCCTTCACTATCTTCAGCTTCACCGACACCCCTCCCTGAGTCACCCGGTTGCCGCATCCCATCTCGCACCTGCAGCTCGGCCCGCACTCCCGAGTCAGCAACGACTCGTCCAAGTCCAGACAAGGACACGATGAGCCCCCACTGTCGCACCTCACACACTCGCATCCATGTGCGCCTTCCACCCGGAAAAGGAAAGGATCCGGCCTCCGGGAATCGAGTCCGGTATCAGAGCCCCATGATTGGTGAAATTCAGGGTTTAATTCGAGGGTCTGAACAGGAGTGTAGAGAAAGTAAGGGTAGAGTTCCAAATCACCAATAACTGGATTGATTGAAGGGATAGCAATGTTCTCGAAGCCTCTGGAAGCGTCGGAGGTTCTTCGGTAAGTTATGGTTTCCGAGATATGGTTCAAGGTTTTGCAGGTTGACGATATGACGGCTAGTTCTGCAGGGCGTAGGTAAGGTAGAACGAGAGCCGCGCACCGGAGAAGCGCCACTTCGGTTACACCGGAGTGGTGGTGATTATTGGTTCTCCGGCAGTGCTTCTCCTCCATTGATGATGAGGATCCGATTCGGTTTATCGTTTTAAGTTCAAATAGTTATAAAATAAATTATTTTCTTATAAGAACTTTTTATTTAAGGTAAAAAAAAAAAACAATAAAGCTACTCAAGTAGGGGAAATTGACCGGGTTTGATGACAGTGTGGTGTGATAGCACTTGTTTGCGCTTTTTTTTTTTTAAATAATGTTATTTAGTTTCATCGGAGTTGAATATCAATTTAGGTGGCACTAATATGATATTAATTAATTTGTGTAATTAAATAACTCGTTTAATTTCAAATTTTTTTAACATATCATCTAGTGTCACCTATACTCGAATTGCAACTTTACATAGCATTCTCTCTCTTTTTTCCCCCTAAATGTGCAATGGAAAATTAACACATGTCCCCATGTTTTAAATTCTCTCACTAGATCTGTTACTTAATCCTATGTGATCGAATATGTGCTTGTTGTGATTATTTGTGACCAATTTTTGTGTTGATTGTGACTTGAAATTGACCTACTCACGGATTATTTTAAAATGAATTTTACTTAATTGTGAGTTTATCTATTCACATGCAGAGAAAAATTTAAAGAATATATATACAACACATACATTTTCGCATTAACTTGATGCGATTTTTAAATATTGACCCCTAAATCGTAACTTTTCAATGACTAAAATTTTATAGAACTAACTCTATTGACTTAAAGCTCAACACTAAAATCGCAAATAAAATGTAATATTCATATTATTTATATTCAGTCAAATGATAAGATCGAAAATATTTCAAATGAACACTAAAATATTACTAGCCTTGTACTTTACATTAAATAATTAAATAGTAAGAACACTATGTTATAAATTAGACAACATTTGTAGTAGCTATCAAGTCTCATTAGCAACAGTTGGTAGAGATAGCTGCATTAAGAGAATAGGGAATTAAAAATGACCAATCAACTACATTTTGATGAGATTTGTGCATCAAAAGGGAATAGAATAACTCTGTTTCTAGTTTTTGCCTTTCAAACATGCACATTTGATTTCCTTTTATTAATAATTTCTCAAAATTTGCCTAAATTAAAGTCAGATTATCCAAAAAAAAAATTATGTTTTTATTGATGGTTATATTATTTTGTTCTAATAATTGTCACACTTCCTTAAAGTAATTCGCTAATATTTGAATGGGTAGAAGCATTGGATGATTTATAAAAAATCACAGTAGCTAGGTATTATTGTATTAGAATTTTTTATTCATTTTATTTTATTAGTTATTTTATATCATTTAACTATAATCAATGAATTCATGTACTATATTTTTATATTTATGAAAACAATGAATCATGTATTACAATTACAGATAGACACCATTAGTATCGACTAAGATTTTAAAATATTTATATCATATTGTTGTTGTATTATAATGATGATAATTATTGACTTTGATTTGTAATTTTTTTAATAATAAAATTTATATTTTAACGTGAAAATTTAGATTAATATTTATAATTTAACTTATTTAATATATATTAATTTTTTTCTTTGTTAAACAGTGGTTTTAAACCGAACCAAACCAAAAAAAAAGTTTGTATTGATTTGATTTAAAAATTAAAGTAGTTTGATTTTGTTTGGAAAAATTCCAAGCCGCTTTAAACGATTTTGTTAGAAAATTTGTCTCAAATCATCCAAATCGAACCGTGTTCATCCCTAACCAAACAATCACATTTTGACCGTGGTTCGTCACTTTTTTTGACAAGCCCACTCGTGGTCCGTGGTCTTGATCCATGAGCAACCAAAAAAAAATCCAGCTTGACTCGTGCTCATGTTCGTCCCTAGGTGAGACGGATCCAAGCACCTACACCTCATAATTTTAGCCCTTATTTGGTGTGGTTAAAAATCAATTTTTTAAAAAAAAAAATTAATGAAATATGCGGTTGAAAAGTTGTGTGTCCCATAAAGCGTATGGTTAAAATTAAGTATTAACTTTGACTCAAATTTTTATCAATATTTAATCCACATCAATCAAGGTCTTAATTTTTTTCAGGATCAAACCTGCTAGCAAGTGAATTGAATTTTTGTCCAAGCAATTAGACTAAAATTTGAATAAATTCATCAAGCATATATTTATCCCGTGACGAGAAGAAAAATACTGAAGATACTACAAACAAAGTCCCCATATGTTATTCTAAAAGTGTCGTCCCCTTGACTGTTCCATCAATACACTTTCGAAACCTAGACTCGTTATCTTTTTATAGCAAATGAGAATATGTCAAGATGTAATGTGTTGATGTGTCAAAAGTTGTGCCAATGTGTAATGTGCCTATGGAGACAAACTTCACGAGAATAAATCTGAACTCTTACGTACAATTATCAAGTTTGAATTGATGAACTAACTAATCAAGCATTTCAGTATGAATTGTATAAGCCATTAACTAACAATACAGAAATTGAGTGTTCGAAAATGCAGTCTTAGATGACAGGAGGATTAATATACAACTCCAATATGCCTCAGGCATGTTAAATTATTGCACTCTCACTCTTATAACACAACAATGCTACGAAACTTACAAATAATGTATTCACATCCACAACATGTAATTAACTTCATCTAGAAAAGTAGGATTTTGGTGAGAATAGCCTTTTTGGAGAGAACATTCCCATATATCTAGGTGATGCCAGGCCTTCAATGGACCTATAATTCTGCATTATGTACCCTTCTCTATCGTCAAGGGGTATGTTTTCACCACTGAAAGTACTACATTTTGCCAACTTTTTAAACCATGATTTTTTCTTGGGGGAGTTCTTATGAGATCCATTCATTTTGTCACACAAGTACTCTTTCACCATCAGCAATCCCTGTTCGAAAACGTCCATCGGAGGCGATACTAGTGGATTTCCTTCGACGCTGAGCTTCTGAAGCTTCTTGAGGCAACCGATGGACTCGGGCAAGGCTGTGATCTTGTTGTAGCTTACGTCCAATTCGACTAGAGAAATGAGGAGGCCTATGGAGTATGGAAGGGTTGCCAAGTACTGGAAATTTTGGCTAATATTGAGGACTTGTAGGTTGATAAGATTTTCGAGGTCGTCTGGAAGGGAACGAAGGCAATTAAGACGTGCGTCCAAGACTCGTAGATTCGTTAAGTGGGAGATCGAATGAGGGAGAAAAACAAGCTTGTTTGAATTTACTGAGAGCTTTTTGAGGTTGACAAGCTCAAATCCTATAGTGTCTGGGAGTTTGCTTAGCTTGTTGAAGTTTGCATTTAGTTCCTCCAGTGATCTGCAGTTCACATTGAACTATTTAGTAGACAAAGATGGTACAAATAATAAATCCTACAGATATGTTTTAAGAAAGTAAACTATTATTATTCTCGTAAAATGTACATCACACCAGACAAGTACTAATTGGGAATTGACACCAGTAACCCTTTTTTTTTTTTTTTTTTTTTTATTACGCTCCATTACTGGCTCGTCCACCTGTCCTGTCGTGAACCTTGGTAATGGAGGTAAATTGCAGATTATTACACCAGTAACTATTAATACGAAATGTGATGGAGAGATGCTACTCAAACAGGGGATATTGACATAGTTTCAAACAGGGGCGAGTGAAATGTGATTCACTTATTCTTCAAAAAAAATATTACTGACATTGTTGTTCATCCATGTTAAAACAAAGGAGGCTGCTTGATGTACAGAATAAGATTTCACAAGGTCTTATCAAAACACACGCATGGGGGGGGGGGTGAGTGGGGTATTTTTTGCCAAAAAAAAAAATTGAATTATGCTAGTGATATATAATAAAATATACATTAAGGTGTACATCCCCTCACATGGGGGGATCCACTCGAATAAAATATTCGAGTGGACCCTCCACCCATGTGAGGGGGATGTATACCGTGATGTATACCCCGATATACCACTAGCATGATTCAAAAAAATTTCACTATGGGCCCCAATGAGAGTATTCTAGCAATGCCCTATGAAATTTTGCTCTGTACATATGGATTAATCCTATAACAAATGTTTAAGAATCAAAGCTAGGTGGGTGGTTAGGAGATGATACTAATCAAAGACAGTAATAAAAATATTTTTAAAAGCATTACATTTATATATGTATGTATCATATGTATCATTCTACCTATACTTTGTGTCTATTTTTAAAAAATTGAATAAATCTCCACTAAAAATTTTATTATTTTTTACAAGAAATTCTCTTTTATGACTTTAGTAACTTACTTTTTTTTTTTTTTTTTTTTTGGGTAAATGCAGTGCCTAAATTATCATTTTAGATTAAAGAATACGTTAAAAATAAAAAATAAATGTGAAAAGTTTTAATAAAAGTTTTATTTTTCTTTCGAATTGAATTTAACACACGTGGACTAAATAATCTTTTTAGAAATAAAATGAATGTCACGCAGATATACATATATTTAATTATTTTAGATATTAAATTACATTCAAATACGAATGGAATAATTAATGTATTTAAAATAAAAAGAATATAAATTAAATAGATGGACTAGGGGCCCGATGAACAAAAGGTTTGATGACAAAACGGAAATTGATTGTTTTCCACATATCCTTACTTTAATATCAATCTGAACAACCAGGCGTAAATGATTGAGACACAAAGCATTTTAGAATACAAAGAAATTAACAACTATGCTGCACGTCTTGACGATTAACGGCCAAAAGCATTTGTAGTAAAATAAAATATTAGAGTCAAATTATTTGGTATGGTGAAAAAAAAAAATAGAATCATACGTTCTCTTCGTGTTTCAATTTTGTGTTTTGAGTTTTGAATTCGTTTTGTGTTTTGTGTTTTTGGTGTCCATTTTGAGATTGTTGAAAATTCGTTCTTTTTGTCGTTTTGAAAAAATATTTTTCAACTCGTGTTTTTTGAGTTTTGGCAGATTTGTGAAGAAAACAGCCAAAACGAAAAAAAGTTATTTTCTGTTTTCTTCACAAAATTTTCAGTCGTTTTCAAAAACTCGTTTTCGAAAATGAGTAAAAGAACGCGTTTTCAATGTTTTGGAAAATAGAAAACAGAAAACGGTCCGAAAACAACAAAGAGAACACCCCCTTAGAGATACGTTGACAACGATTTTAATCAAGTGCATGACCTACTAAAAATAGAAAATTCTTAGCAATCTGATAGGACCGGTAGATAAAAATTCTCTAGGCCTCGAGCGGTAATCAATTGATAGAGTCATGAGAAAATTAAACGCGGCCGAACCCAAATTTTTGTTGGTTATACAAGAGGAGGGGATGAGAAAGAACGAACCTACAATTTTCGATGGTTCGAGGAAGCACTTGGAGAAGATTGCCCGATACATTCAAAACCTTCAGCTTTGACAAACATCCAATTGAATTTGGTAGGGATTTGAGCTGATTCGAGTGCACATCCAACACAACCACATTCAAGAGTCTTGCCGTTAAGGACTCTGGAATATTCTATCAAATGAAGAAGACAAAAAAACAATTTAAAACTCCACTAAATCAAGAACTCAACTTTGTGTTCCATTCATCAAAAATTTCCATTATATTTTTAATAGATTTTGATAAAAATTGATAAAATATACGATTAATTTTTTTTATAAAACTGTGAATTTCATGAAATACGTGGTGGAAGATGAGTTCAAGCAAGATAAATTTAAAAAAATTATGACCAAACCAGGGCTAAACACTACCCATCTGTTTAGTTCATTGTAAGATCGACTAAAAGATCCAAACGAATGAGATTCTAATAAACAACTGTAAGGGTCATGTTATTTATTATTATTATTTTTTTATGACCCAGGAACCCGCAGTCATTACTGGCAGAGTCCCGACCACTCTTAGAGCGGAGGCTCGACCACCAGTGCGCACTGGATAAACCTGGGGGCTGGCACAATACCCGCAAACCATACCAGCCGGGTAAATCACCTCAAATGAGGCAGCGGATGCCTCAGGGGGAGATTGAACCCTTGTTGAGAACCATTTGGTTTCCCAAACATACCTTTTTGACCAACTCGGCCACACCCCTTTAGCAGGGTCATGTTATTTTCGGTCTACTTCTAATGGTCTACCATAACGTGTCAAAAGAACGGACGTGAAACGAAAAATTACAAAGTTTTGATTGAAATGGCACCTGGAGATTGTTGTTGGAGAGATCTAATTTGCAAATGGTTCCCAAACTTAGATGAGGACTAGGGAGAACCTCCAAAGACATCCCACTTAGATCAACAATTTCAAGTTTTTCTTCTTCTATGAGGTTCGATCTCCTACCATGATCATGTCTCTTCCTCATGTCCAACCTCATTTGTTGCTGCTGCTGCTCGTACATCATCTTTGTATATAGATACAGAATAAGTACAACTCTCTTGTATGGGTTGTGATGAATATGTGAAATATGAATTCACAAGTTATACACTTGCACATATATATGTATGAAGAAAATGGAGAATTAAGGTCGACGTACGGATGAGAGGGAACGTACAGACCGTATATTGCGTGATGAAATTACTAACTCTGTCGAAAAGTCAAACCTTATTTTTAGAAGCCAAACAAGGTCGCCCGTGAATTGCGTTCGTCTTTCCCATTATTATTTCTGCCACTATTTTCTGTTTGCAGTTATTTGTATGGTAATTGATAACAACGTTGAACAATTTGATGTCATACTATTACAATATATGCAATCCCGTTTGTCCCCCCTTTCTTCCAAATTTTAATGTTTGAAATAGTATCTTTTTTTTTAAAGAATGTGTGGTTAAAAAAAAAAAAAAAAATTCGATTTACGTGTAATATTATTTTATGAAAAATTGTGTAGTGAAAAGAAAAAATTGAAAGAGAATGGAGGCCAAACAGGGACTAAGTTTTTATTAAGTGCTAGTGTTACAGGATAATAGGATGTATATGGTGACCACTCAACATAAGGTTCAGCATAAATTTTTACTTTATTGTCCGTTTGATTGCAATGATGAAAAATAGGTGAAAGAAAATGAATGACAGAGAATTGAATTGAATAGAATTTGTTTTACAGGGAATTGTAATTAATGGTGTTTGATTGATATAATTTTCTACCTGGTAAATTTTTAGTTTGACTTTATTTTTTACTCAAATTGTCAATTAAATGGATAAATTTTTTTACCATTGACTTTGGAATGTGTTCCAATTGCTAAAAAAAAAAGTCAAAAAACTGAAAAACGTTTTCCCACCAATATGGTGGGAAAACGTTTTCTAACTTTTGTCTTTATTTTTAGTTTGACTTTTTTTTTTTTTACTCAAATTGTCAATTAAATGGATAAATTTTTTTACCATTGACTTTAGAATGTGTTCCAATTGCTAAAAAAAAGGTCAAAAAACTGAAAAACGTTTTCCCACCAATATGGTGGAAAAACGTTTTCTAACTTTTGTGCATCAACAATTTGTACCTTGAAAAACTTGGAAAACGTTTTCCCTAAAAAATTGCAATCAAACATGTGAATAGTAAAAAAGTAGGAAAACGTTTTCCACTTTTCATGAAATCTATGTCCAATCAAACAGACCCTAACTTCTATTTCTTGTAGGACAGTTTTCTGAAAAAACAACCTTAAATCAATTTCTTTCGAAATCTCTTTTAGCCACATGTAGAAAATTATCAAAACATGTTCAAAAATAGTTTCTCAACTTAGAATCAACTTTTGACTTTTGAATAGTTTTGCCAACGAGGTGCATATTTGCTAGAATATACAATTGTTGAACTAGTAATTAATATTTCCGATGGAGTAGTGTTGAATACTATTACAACATATAATTATCACCGATTAATAAAAATTGAGTACGCATCACACTTCAAATAGAAAAATATACTTGACATGTATGTGGTGAAACATGTTCTTGAAAATACATTTATCAAATTATTTCTTGATGGCTTAAACTTTAAAATATGGTTAACCAATTGTCTACAATAACAAAACAAAAAATAGAAATTAACCTATGTTATTTTTATTACTGATTAATCTTTAATCTTGAAAAATGAGGGAGTTGCAATGGTTGACTATCAGTTCTAAGTTTTTGGTGGCATCTTGTATCATAAATATCAACAGCCGTAAACCAGCTTTAGAACTCAGTTAAATTTGTTGACTTGAATCTTTTACATTAGCTTCGGTTTTAAAATTTGTCCAAATTTGTATAGATCATTACACATTTCACTTTGAATTAAGAATTCTTCGTGCAAAGATGAGTGGTCCGTTTGAGTCCTATTCTTTAAATTTCATTTTTTTAAATTTATTTTTAATTGAACATTTTTTTAATAAAATAATTTTGTACGTAATTCTATTTTTTTCAATTTTTTAACGATTCATTCTTTTTTAAATTATAAATATATATATATATATATATATATATATCAATTATGGTTTCAATTCAAGATTTTAAATTCATATATTTATGTGGACATCCCCGTTAAGGCACGCTGAAGACTAATTATTTTTGACTTTCCATCCCCGTTAGATATTTTCTCGTTCTAGACGTGTCATGAAATGAAACTTAATCTAAAGCAATTAATTTCAAAAAAATTACACAAGAATCAGCCAAAAAATCAAGGTCAGGAGAGACGAAGGGTAGCAATCATATCTTAACAAAGAATCCTACCGAAACGTCGGCGTTTTATTAATTGGGACTTCGTCATATTATATACACAGAGTCCATGATCGTATAGCATATTCCTAAGGGGCAAAGTGGACCATCGAATATTTGGCATGTTTTGAAAGCAAGATGTTGTTCCAGAATATGGAGGAGAAAAGGTTATTTGCGATGAATCAACGAAGTAGAAAGATTTAATTCGTAAGAGTGTAATTAAACCCAACAAATTTGGATGGTGTGTAAACTAACAAGAAAATAAGAAAAAGGAGAAGAAAGAGATCCGAGACAAGTGATAATCACTTTTTTCCTTAAAACAATATTGTCACGCAACGGTGTATGACACTTGTCTCACAAGATGCAACTGATTCAACTTGTTATAGAAACACTTCAAACCAAGTCCATTCTTGTACACGTAAGCAAATTTCAACACGTATGGATAGGTTGCTAGTTGATAATATTCCATATTTAGATACAGGAGAAACTTTATAACACGAGACAAATATGTTCGGGTTTCGACAATATATTTTAGGAATGATTGTGTAATAATAACCAATCACAAACAAGTCAAACAAAGCAAATATGAACGAATTTCAACGAGCAAGAGTGTGAAATAAGCAAGTGAGAAGACAAAGAGTAGCTTTTAAGTGTATTGAGTTGTATTAGCCTTCAAATTATACGAGGAGAGTGTATTTATAGTGTTACATGTAAAACGATGTTCATTGGATCATTATAAACGTGGCTTTATCTCCTGTACTGAAGTATCCAATCTTAGGTATTAATTTGAACTTGCTAGCATGTGACACATTTAATGTTCCAACAAATAGTAACTACCCTACAACATAAACTGGCAAAACTTTGATATTTCACTCATTACAAAGATCACATCAATCATCTAAAAAAGGATCTCATTCATAAATCCAGGATCTTCACGTTTATGCTTCGACTCTGACTTTTGTTTAGCTTCATCACTTCGGCAAGCCGAGTTTTGGGACCTTGTTGTTAGCATGGGGGTGCCTCGGCAAGTATGGCTTTTGCGCTTCGAGCTTACAGATTCCAATATTTCATGTGGCTTCATCGCAATGGCTTCAGAGGGTTGGTCATGTGGAGCCTATGTGGCGAAGCGTAACAAATTCGACGGTTAAATCAAATTTGAAGAGTATAAAGCTAGATTAACTCAGTCATGTGGTCAAGCTGGGTGGATCACCATTAGGCGGAGTTAGTCAGGTTGAATGTGTATTTACCGGAAAAAATAGCAAAAAAATGAAGACTGGTTTTATTATGGTCAAATGGTTATTTGATCTATAAAAAAGGGCATTCTGAAGGGGAAAAAAAAAAAAAAATAGAAGTAAAAATTTCTAACGTGTAATATTATTTTATTGAAAAATATGTGATCGAAAAGAAAATATGAAAAAAATTATTTTGGAACTAATGGGGATCCAACAAGGACTTAAGTTCAAGTGAATTTTAAATATATTGATAGTAGGCCAAAAATTAAATAAAAAAAAAAAAAAGTTGATACTATGAGAAAAATTGAGTAAAATAATGTCGCGTATTTTAAAGCACTAAAATCAAATCTCACTGCAATAAATAAAGAGGGGTCACGCATTTTGTTTCTAAGAAAAAATCTTGAGTATATGTTCACATTAAATTGGAAGTCTCAACACAAAATGAGTAATTTCCATCTTTTTTTTTTTTTTTTTTTTTAATTCGATATATTAGGTAAGGACGTTTGGAAGCTACCAGAAGCTTTGCAACTCAAGTTGGATACTGAGGGATATTTTTTTTTTTTTTTATTACGCCTCATTACTGGTGCCCCCACCTGCCTTGCGCCTTGATGAAGGAGGTAAATCGCAGGTTATGTCTTCAACGGTACAAGGTGCTAGGTTGCTTGTACACTTGCACTTACCCAAGAATCAAATCCATATTTCAGAATTCGAACTCTTGACGCGACAGTCTCAAGTAAAGTTGAATTTCTCCACCTTCCCATTTTACCACTTGAAGATGTGTCCTGGGGACCTGATGGATAGTTTTTTATGAGCATTGGAGTAGTCATTGGAGACTACGAGAGGGAAGTGGAAGTGGTGGCTCCCTTGTCTGGAGAGTCCTATATTAGTGACTGGAGCTGAAAGCCTAGCCCTATGTGAAGGATAGGAATTTGCTCGAATAAAATTTTTTCTATTACAATCTATCGAGTGAAATTTTCTTGTGACGGTGAAGCAATCACAAATGGATATTCAGTTTGCACCATGTCTCGATGTATTTCAGAGCGATTAGGGAGGTCAACATCTTAAAAGGGAATAAGATAGCCCATGAGCTGGTATCTTATGCTCGAGCAGGTAATGTCTTTTATGTTGGATAGATATTTTGCCCAATTTTTAATGGTCATGCTATTTTGAACGATATTAATTAACGCTATTGCGGTTGTTTTATATATATATATACACACACACACACACAAATGTCAACTTAAAATTTTTGTGTATGCTATTTTCATATTTGCTTGCTTATCAAATCATGTCATTCGAATTTTAATTGCATCATTGGTTCATTGCAGTGCATCTTCGGTGGGTCATTCATTTTGAGAAAGTCAAAATAAATTTTCATTAATGGTCCATTCATACACATTTTTTCTCACTTTATGATACCATACAGATTTGATGATGGTTCGATATCGACTTCGCCATTAAAATTATGAGTTTTACTTGATGGCCGGGGCCCATGTAGCCCTGACCAAGTAGTTTTATTGTAAACTTAAACTACGTCCAATAAACTATGGATGAAATAATTAAAGTTCTCCATAGTGGGGGTGACACATTTAATTGCCTTATTCATGTGGTTTGACTTCTGTGCATAAGTACATACTCGAGGTATTTCAAATGTTCCGCTGCTCATTTGCAATATTTAAAATATAAATCCATCATTGTCAATTTATGACGAAGAATTAGTGGTCTATTTTTTTTTTTTTTGGATTACGTTTCATTATTGGCGTACTCACCTACCCTGTCCTGAGCCTTGGTAAAGGAAGTAAATCGCAAGTTATGCCTCCAAGGGTACAGAGTGAAAGACTGCTTGTACACTTGCACTTACCCAATAATCAAATCCATATTTCAGGATTCGAATTCTTGACGCGACAGCCTCAAGTAAAGCTAGATTTCTCCATATTCCCCTTTTACCACTTGGAGATGTGCTCCGGAGACTTAGTGGTCTATTTTTAAACAAAGAAAATGGTGTGTTTTTGTGGAGTGTAAGGCAGTCAACATCTAATTCTAGAGCAAGTTGCTTGTTCCGACTTAAGTTAAATGGACCTTGAAATTATAAATTTTTCTCCAAAGTTCTGGGGTTGACCAACTGTTTTCAGCGAGCGAGAGGTAGAAATACAATTTAGTCCCAGTTTGGTGAGGATTAAAATCAAATTAAAAATATTGATTATAATTTATATCAAACTGGACATGTAAATGGGTCGGCGTGGGCCTGCATGAGTCACAACCTGGTGACCCGTCTTGTCCATATGAGCTTAGTAGTTATTTATTTAATAAATTAAATATTACTTTTTAGAAAAGAAACATAAGAAAAGTAAATTGAGATCCCCACGACTATACACGATTTCTTCATTTTCAACGAGATATTTCCCTATTACTTTGAACATTCAAATAATTTTGAATACCCTAATCTTATGAGCAATGCATTGAAGCTTTTTGAATATTCTCCACGAGATTATGTGTTTTTATGGGTGTACAAGTTCATTTATCCTCAAATCGATAACTCCTTTAACTTTTTTTAATAGTTACAGATTTCAAAAGCCCCGTAACTTTTACTTTAATATTTTACAAATCACATAAACTCCTTGGGATACAACTTTGTAATTTTTTCTACCAATCATGATGTATATCATGTGTAATTCTCCTTGTTGTAATCCCATGTATAGAGGTTGCAACTTTCAAGAATCAAACTGTTTCGATTGTCTTGTGTACTTTCTTTACGTCTTATTTTATCTGAATTTAATGTTCGTTATCACGCAAGTTTTTAACAAACTGAATTAGTTGATGTTCAGAATTTTCTTTATTGTCCCAGAGTGAAGGTGAGCCAGTGTGATCCAACAGCTAATCTTTCTTCAACCTATGTCTCAAATTAATTTGTACTTGTGTTTTTGTCAACTGCGTGCACATAGTGTTGGCCTTAATTTATTAGAATTGGATTGATAGAGACTTGCTCGATTTGTGCTTATTACCAAGAAGGACAAAGTCCCTTTATCGACGTCTTGCCCATCACATGTAATTATAATCCACAAGGTTTATTGGCGCAAAACTCGTCGATCTGTGTCCCTATTTGAACTCATTCGTAGCTTTTTTGTTTTATTTACATATGAAGATATATTGATTATTTTATCCTGTATGATTATCATTTTTCTCAAAATTCTTTTTTTCTCTTCTTTTTAATCACACATTTTTCAATAAAATAATATTACACGTAAATCCAAATTTTTTTCTTAATTTTAACCATAATTTCTCTATCAATCAACTATTTAAAATGTATTATTTTTCTCAAAATGAGAATCAAACAGTGTCTAAAAATTGATGAAAATGACATTAAAATGTAAGAATGTTTTGCACCCTACAATTTAAACGTAGAGGCATTTTGTGCTTTGAAACCTAAGCACATTTTGTACGTATCACCCTAATCCTAGTTGGAGTATCGTTACCACCCCCGTCAAAACAAAAATTCCTCCTTCCCTCGCATTTTTAACATTTCTCTTCCAATTTTCCCAAAACTCTCAAACTTATCAATTCTTCCATTTTTTCCCCCAGAAATCTGGCCATAGAATTTCTGAAGAAAATTGCAAGCAAATGCATGAGGTTATTTATTTATTTATTTTGTTCAACATTTGTGCATTTGTTTGTTTTTGTCGGACGGGGGCTTCCCTGCGGGGGGCTTTTGGCTTTGCATCATGGGCGGCGTGGGTGGTTTTCTTTTTCTTTTTTTTCTTTTATTTTTTATGGTGGTCGTGACTTCTGTGGGGTGGGATCTTGGTTTCGAGGTGTGGTGGGGGGTTTTGGTGGTAGAGATACGGGGGGTGGGTGGGGCTAAAGTTCATTGTGAATGTATATTTTCCTACTTAGCAGTGGAATGTAAATGGTATAACCTAAGTAAGATGCCCAACTTTTTATCTGACTGCAGGGGCTTGTTTAAGTGAAAAAAAAAAAAGAACAAGAACAAGAAAAAGAAAAAGAAAATAGATTCATATCAGAATTTCCTCTAAATGTGATAGTCTCAGAAATTAAAGATTTTATATGAAGAAAATCACTATATGGTGATTTATATAACATCGTCTTTTCCTTAGTGCTCCACTTTCTCTCAATTGAACCTTAGAACATTATTTGTAGATTTAGATATTTATCATTTGGCAGAGCATTATTTATTGGTTCTTGCTTATTATAGACAATAAGCATAGTTTTAACTAGTAATGAGGTATAACGTGCTGTTGTAGAGGAATCAAAACGTATTATGGAGAAGTATTTTTATTTTTTTCATTATTATATTGCTGTCCACTAAATATGTCATATAAGTTGTGGTTTTGTGGGCTTAGGCTAATTTGGTTGGTGCTTTTAAAGAATCTAGAGTGCCATTTTTCACAGGACCAAATTTTGTCCCCACAATATTAATAGCTTATATCTTTTATTCTTGATACACAGTTGTACAAGAACCTCTCGACTGGGTTGAAAGATATCCTTTGGAAATCTGACGATGAAGTTACAGATGAAGTGAATAATGGTGAGTTATGTTAATTAAATAGAATATAAATGAATACTGTGCATTTACTTAATTAGTAGTTTCTGCACTAGCTCTGAATGTGGCGCGATGAAGAAATGTTGAATAGTTTTTCGCTGTTAATTTCTTTTCATTCTTTTTGTCTGGAGTAACATTAGTAACTATAGAATGAACTGTTTTTTTTTTGCATGAAGGGGAATAATGATACTAGATTAGATAATATTAGATTTAATTGCCTAATTATCACTTGTTTAATATAATGTTATTCCAAAAGAACCTATAAGTGATTGATAAACATTCTTCTCTATAAGTTTTATTTTCTAGAAAATAGAACTATGGTAGAGGCCGATCTCACGCATTGCTGATTTTTTCACTTTTTAAGAACAATTGTAATGGGAAATTTCCTTGCTGAATTTTGCGACATAGTAGATGTTCCTTCCCTATTCATCACCGATCATATTTCTCCAACTGATTATTAGATGGAAATTCCAGTTGCTGATGGTCTTCAGTGACTGGAATTTAACATGCATCGATGAAACTTTTTGTCACCGTAGGTGTTCTTTTGTCGTAACTCGTAATAAAGATCTAGTTAAAAGTTAACATAATAATGGGACCACAAAATACTTCCATTTATCTATGAACATTTCTGAATGGAGGGACAATTTATAATTTTTAAAGTTTTGTCCAAATAACGGAAAGTGTGGATTGCTTCTTCCTTGTAAATGTAACATAGATATGCAAGTATTTCCTTTTCGGTACAAGTTAATGATAAAATAAAGAGTATTAATCTTGCCTTAAATCTTACATTAAGGTATTTGTGTGAGAAGCACTGTTAGACTGTTTAAAGTTCAACATCTGATAATAAAGTTAATTAATATAATCTCAAGTTTAAGGCCAAAGCAACACCTGACTAAAAGAACAAGCGCTAAGCAATCAAAAACTCTTATCTCTGACTTTTACAGATTCCAAAATAAATAATAATAATAAAAAAAACTCTATGAACTAAATAATTTACTACTTCATGAATGTCAGCTTGAAAACTTACCTTGAGGTGAAACGAAGAGACAATGATTTAGAAGTTGAAATTTACAAAGTTACTCTTTTAAACAAATGCAATAAATATACAACTTTAAACAAGAACTCATTATGGCTATGTTTGGATGGCTATAATTAATATTGAGAATAGGAATTTGGTTTTAGCATTTTTGGTTGTATAAAAAATGTTTGAACATATTACTACACAGGGCTTTGAATTTCGATTTTTTAATGTTGTGAGCAGCGCAAAAGTAATTAGGTGAAAATTGGTATTTTCGCAGGCAAACTACTTGGTATTTTAAGAAAGAATACACATTAAAAAGTCAAATTTGAAGAAGAGATTCTGTTTGTTGAGATTAGACATAAGAAAGCAGAAATATCATTATTTTGGTAACAGCATCTGGTCATGAACCCAAGTACCCCAACAATATAATGCTCTTTTAAGCTAAATTCATAATATTGATTACACGTATGATTAATTATGCCAATCTTTTTCTTCAAGAATCTCCATACCTCATGATATTAACAAGAGAGTTGGTGGTCTAACCAAAAATCTCGAACACCTAGACTTAAATTTTAGAGATAAAAACCTAACTTAGACTAAAATTAAATCTGCACGGAATAAGTCTCAAAATACCACAATGATTTATATTTATGTATGTGGAAACAAATACACAGATATTTAAGTAAACACAATTTTATGCCCGTGTTGTGTACATCAAAACAAGAATTCAAGTCAAAGCAACGTTGAATCTTTATAGAAGCGAACAACGATGGCAGAAAATAAATTTTCTATCTCAGTTGTACAAGTCTATAACAATCCCCAAAATGATATATTCCAAGTAGAACATGGGAAAAAAAAAAAATATGTTAAAAACAGAGGTAGAAAACTCAAGAGATCATTCCCACAAGCTTGCATACGTCTCTCATAAAAAACTTACCAGAGCTGATTTAATTTAATTTCAAGAAGAAGATTAATCATTTCTTATATCAATTTCTCTGAAAGATATTTCAAGTAAAGAGCAATGGAAGAGCCAGAGGACACACATAATTTTTCCCTGTGGACCTTTTATGTCCCTCTCCTAGTATGCTATTGTTTTCATTTTCTAAGTATGCTATTGCTTTTGTGTCCCTCTCTCTTACGGTTTTCTTGTTACCTCATATGTTGGTAATGATTTTCTAGGTGTATGAATCCCTCTAATAGGTTATATATTTTGTTCTCGTGAAGTGTTTGCACATCCAAGTATCTGATAACATGCATCCTTCCTGAATCAAGGTTCATGATGTTTCTTTGGACATAACTCCTAATTCATCTAGGAATTAATGCGTAATTAAGAAAGCGAACAAAAATATAGATAATGGAAAAATAAGACATTCTTCCTCGCAACATGTAGTAAATTTATGTAATTTCTTTTCCGACAAGAATTCTCTTTCTTTTTTTTTTCTTTTTTTGGATGAAAGGGTGTTATTATTGAATGTCAAGGACAACTAAGTTGTTAAAGAGAAAAATACTATTTTTAGTTTTATCTTTAACGTGTCTCTAATGCCATATTCATTTTTTCTAGAGGTTTGACTTGTAAATTTTTTCATAAATCGATGGCAACAACTCAAAAAAATACAAATAATGTCATACATAATATCATTGTCATACATTTTTTCGTACATCTAATGTCATACTTAATGTCATTGTCTTATGAAAAAAGTACCAAAGATAGTGGGCGAAATTAGTATTTATATTCATAATGTTTAATTAACACGTGATTTTCATTGATGAAATATGCTAGTTTGTATTTTGATGATGAACTCTTCTATTGAATCCATAGTGTTAATTTAAAAATCTCTTGTTTGTTGATTCATTTGTTTTGCTTAGAATATTTTGTAATTATATGAAACGGAAGCCTTCATAATATGAGAATGCCACGCATCATGTAAGCTACAATAAGTGTTCAAGTGTGTCATTGCTACTAATGAGCATACCTACAGCCTCCGGCTTGTAAGACTGTAGAGTGACAAACTCTTAATGAGTAAGCACATTTTCTTCTTCTATTTAAAAAAATTAATGAGAAGTGTCTAAAATAATTTAGGAAAAGAGTGATGAGTTTATATTATTCAAAAATCACTTACACACCACTGCCTATCTAATTTAGTATTTAACAAAGACAACATCAAATTATCTCTTTCTTATTCTCTCTCGTGTATTATCTTTCTCAATGCCTTTTCACTTTCTCTTATTCTCACTCATATAATATATATACATGTTAATGGTGGTGCTGAATGTTCTAGTATGGTGGTGGTGATAATATAAAAAAATTGCCCAAATTTTTCTAAGCAAGCTTTGAAAATTCTAGAATTTTCTGGATTTTTTTTTTTTTTTTTTTATAATTTTTCTTCTTAAAATGTCGGTGATGATTTTTTAAACCAAGGTGATTTAGAATAAATTCACCATAAAATAGTCACAAATATACTATTTTTAGACAAATGTTATACTCACCTAGTTAAATATTAGACTCCTTAATTGACAAAATATTAATAAAAGATTACACGTAGACGATGTGTGTACTTATCTTCGTAAACATCATCTACGTGTAATCTTTTAACAAAGACGATGTTTACGAAGATATGTTAAAAGATTACACGTAGACGATGTATTAACTAACGGGAGTCCTAACTGGAACATCGCCTTCGGGAGGGGTTTACAGGATTGGGAATTGGATAATTATGCGCTGTTTTTGACCTTCTTGCATGAGGTGCACATCCTGGTAGGAGATGACGATTGTAGCAGGTGGAAGGTGGTAGCAAATGATATTTTCTCAGTTCGCACATATTTTAGATCCTTATTGAAACTTGTGGAGAATTCATTCTCTTGGAAGAGGATATGACAATGTAAATTGCCTCCACGGGTGATATTTTTACTATGAAAAGTTGTGAGGGAGCAGGTGTTAACGGTGGATAATCTTCGAAAAAAGGTTGTTATATTACAGAGTGGTGTTATATGTGTAAGAGGGATCGGGAGACGATTAACCACTTGTTTATTCATTGCGATGGTGTGCATTGGCTGTAAAACGATACTCTGGCTGCTCAACAGATGAATTGAGTGTTGCCAAGGTGTAAAGAGTATGTGGTACAAGCATGGAGGAGAAAATTTCGAGGCAAGAATAGTAAACTTGTTTGGGATCTCATGCCAGGTTGCATTGTATGGTGTGTGTGGAGAGAAAGAAACAACCGCTATTTTGAAGATCAAGAACGGTTGATAGAGCAGTTTAGGAAATTATTTTATCTGACATTATTTAACTGGTTTAATGCGGCGGCTACTAACCCGATAGAGGGGCAGTCTAATTTTATTTCGTTTTTATCTTGTTTAAACTGATAATGCACACTTTGTGTATTATCCTTTGATTAATAAAATGAATTGATTACCTATCCAAAAAAAAAAAAAAAACTTCTCAAGCCACATTTTTAGATTTCTTGCACGTGTTATCTTTCTCTTCATCTTCCTTTTATTTAATATAATGGAACATTTGGAATTCATTTTAATTAATTGCAAAATACAGGACCCCATAAGTGAAATTAAGTAACATAAATGTTAAATGAAGATCTAAAATGTTTCTCATGAAAAAGGGACTAAATAATATTCCACAACGTCCTCCATCTCACAAAATAATACACATTGAGGCACATTTCTGACGCTTATGCCTTATGGCTAAGCCCAAGGGGTCTGAAATGTTAGCCTGTTTGTCTTGCGTTTTGTGTACATTTTGTTATCAACCTTGGCTTTTTTGGGCAATTTTTTATTTTATTTATAATCTAGAATGTTTTATAGGTCTTTTTATTTTCCCTTTTTGTCTTTACACAGAGTCGAAGTGGAAGGGGTAGGAGAATACATGATAGCTAGTGGAGAATGATGACAAGGAATGAGAAGAAACTAATAGTGATGAGGAGGATGACATTGATGATTCCATTAAAGATTCTATTATAATTTTATTTCGTGATTACTAACACTCGAGAACTTATTATTTGATACTTTATTAATATATTATATTGATGTTTGCAAGCTAGACTTCCAAATTTGATGTTTTATTACAGATTTTTAAGATTGTTATGATTTATAAAAGCATATTTTAGCATTTTTCCATCATTTTTATATATTTATTGGTTTGTCTTGAGGCTTATCCCTCAAGGCGCCTCAAAGCTTGTGCCTAGATACCCAATCAAGCCTTTTTAAACAATGCCTCCATGTATAGCTATACACTTTATGTTCCATTTAGCTTCAAACAATACAACCATTTGCAATTTTGTGTTGGTACAACACTAGAGTGTGCACGCAAACATACATCTATAGTACATGTTCAAGTATAATGGAAAACTTTAAGTTTGGCCATGCTAACTGCAACTTAGATGTAGAACTAGCAAGTGTGGCTATTAATGTTTTAAACCACTTTCTCTAAAGCACAAGTTGTTAAACAAAAGATGCATTTATTTTTTAGATTTAATCTTTAAGACAATCCCATGTGTAGGTCAGTTTCATCTATTCATCAACGGTTTGACATTTGCACAATTTTCGTAAGTAGGTAGCAGTGAGACTTGAACTAAAAACATTTGGATACTTTGATATCACGTCGAAAGGTCTCATCAAAAAACTTGGGTTGTTAGAGAGGAGATGTGTATTTATTTGAATTTACTCTTTAACATGTATCTATAAGAAGAGATATTATACATGGAGAGAATAATTCTATGCTTTTCAAACTTTTGTCCAAGAAAAAAAAAAGAAAATGAGAGAAAGTTATCTTGCTTTCCCTTCCTAAGAGGGTGTTTGGGAGTGATTTTTGGGGTAAGAATTGATTTTTGAATAATGATATGATGGGAAATGTGTGGTTGAAAAAGAAAGAAAATTTATTGATGTGATGGAAAATATTATTTTATTGAAGAATGTGTAGTTGAAAATGAGAATTGATTCTCAAAATCAATACCAAACAGGCTCTAAATAATAGGTAAATATCTCATTAGACAGTAAATGAATAAATAGAGAGGTTTGTTCCTGTAAACTCTAATATATGGCATTTGTGATATCCGTGAGCATTTATTAGAAGTCAATCAACATCCAATAAATAGAAGTATAGAGACTGAAACAACATTTGTCTAAAAGTTCAAGGCTGAGCACAATCTGGCTTCTACAGACTCATAAAATCCTTTACAAATTTCCCACTAAGAACTCTAGTAATTCTACCTTAAGGGCATTTTGGTACCCAGTATTAGACTGAATTAGATACCATAATGGATAAGATTTTGCTTCCTTTTCTTCTTTAAGACTGTTGAGCTGTTGAGTGTTGTCAAGTCCACCTTAGCCGTACTTTGAGCATCTCAGAATTAATTAGGTAGAAAGAGGTATTTTCCATAAGTAAACTACAGTGTATTCTAAAGAAATGGATACAAATTAACAACTAAACCATTTCACACGTGATTGTGTGTGATTTGAGATAGAATGCTTCAAAACTATTGCTGTTTACACAAAATATATATATGTAATTCCATAAAAAATGATATCTTGACACAAAGTTCATTGCTTGCATTTAATAATGATAATCATCACCATGAAAGGAGGTTTTATAAAAGGTGATAAATAATAATTAAACTTTCCTTGTCTATTTTTTTCCCTTAAAAGTTTTATAATAACCTCTAAAGAAAGATAACAATTATCATATAAACTTCAACAATCATCACTGATTTTAATTGGAGAAATAAGCTTACAATTCTAGAATTACTCTTCTATTGAATCCATAGTGATATTTCATATTCTAATAACCTTATGCTAACATTAATGAGAATTCTGTTGTTTGTTAATGCATTCATTTGGCTGAATTCATTCCATTTCTTTATAATTAAAAGAAGGCCTCCTCCGTAAAACAAGGTGTCTTATGCACGGAAGAAAGTACAAAAGAGAGATGCCAGGTGTCAGTAGACCTGAAGATCCATCTGAACGTGACATTCGTACTGATGGGGATTGCTATAGCCAACTGCTTGTGATATGGTAGAGTCACAGCCCCCTTAGTTTATGAATAAACACACACATTCTTCCTTTAATTGGAAAGGTAATGAGAAACATCTAAAGTAATTTAGGAAAAGAAAGCTAAATATAATTAAAGCAAAGCAATATAGAGCTAATTGAACTCATGAATTGGATAATTGTGATAATTTAATTTTTGCTTAGTTCATTAAGTATGTAGATGATGCATGCCTTTTAGCTCATAACAATTATTTCCACAATGAAATGTTCTTTGTTGTACATAAGCATCATGTGACATTGATTCCTTTATATATATGGCAAAATACTTTATATATTAGCTTTATTGAACCATTTGCAATTTGCATACATGTGTTGGTAAGACACCCAAGTTTGTGCATGCACACACACCTATATACTATGTAACATGTTCACTGATTACACAACTAAAAATTTTAATCTATACATACACCCAAGGAATAGCCTTCTTTACCCAACATAATTAATTAATACATGTAAGTAATCACTTTATCATTATCAAATAAACAAATTAACAAAAGCGGCTATTGGCATCAAATACAAAGGAAATCATAGAATGGAAAGAGTCGCATTGTGGCAAGTCAGTGACTCTAGCAAAGCCCTCACAAACTACTCTTCCATTTGACATAGCCATCTACTCTCCCTTGCGTAAATAATAGTAACTATCTTTATGGGGGAAAAGTTATCTGCCACCGTTTGGATTTTTTCTTCCTTTGTGAGTGCATTGTGCATTTTCCTAGCTGTCTTTATTGTCTTCTTCTCAAATTTAAGCCTCTTTCTGGTGCTTTCTGCTGTCCAGTCTATTTTCAGGCGGTGAGCACTGTCCTTCTCTAATGGCTGATAAACAGACAAAATCATAAAAAGAGAGAGAAGCTGCACATATATATTGGGCGGGGGGGAGTAATATTATATATGTACACAGAGAAAGAGAGAAAAACTTGAGATACAGAGAAGAGAGGTGAGAGAAAAAAATGGCAGTAGATTTACGGCAGTTGATGGGAGGCATACTGACATTTTCTATGTTCATAATGCTTGGGAATATGGTTAAAAAAGATCACATCGATCCATTTCTGGTAGGTTTTTTCTAAAATTTATTATTGTATATTCAACTCAATGATTGAGGGGTGGTTATATTCCACTATCTATACAGTGTCTGTTTACTAGACCTACACACAAATACTCCACCCTCTTTTAAACTGAAGCTTATAAATTAATTCTATTCAATTTATCCCTCTGATCTTATTTTTCTAATATTTAGTTTTCTTAAACAACATCGCTACTCCAGAGCTTCTGGCCTACAGTTTATGTGATAGTATACTTGGTCTAAAACTGAATAGTGTAAAGCAGAAGCCTAAATTTTGTTTTTGATTTTTTTTTTTTCCCTTTCATTACCTTATGGATAAGATTAGTTTTGAAGTAAAGTATATTTTCGGAGTAATTAGAAGAAGAAGAAGAAGAATAATTAACATAAACCATTTCATTTGTGTTTTGATTCATGCTGATTTCTTTATGGGAAATAAAACTTCTATTTACAAATACGAGGAAATGAAAATTCATCAATTTGAATCTGTTAAATGTAGGGGGTCATGACAAGTTATTACGTGGTAAGAACAGAGGGAGCACAGAGGAGTGAACAAAAGATTTGATAACTTCGTGCATTGAAATTAAATGTTCCGAACTTAAAAAAAAAAAAAAAGTGTTGCTCAAAATACGCTCAAAATTTCATTTTTTTTTTTTTTGCAGGAACCAGTGCAGCCATCTCAGAGGATCAACCAACACAATGCAAGCAATACACAAGGGGTTAAGCTGAATGAAAATAGTTACGGTCCGTTTAAAGAACATAATGAAGTACCAAAACCATGCTGGAAAATCCCCTCATTCAGTAAGTCCTTAAATATGACATAAATTATGCAGAAACGTTTAGTTTTAGCTGCTGCTTCATTCTTCATCATTTGTGTTCCTTTTGCAGAAGGAAAGCAGTCCGCTGGATATATCTTTTTTTCATTATATGATGGCCCAGAGCACCATGCTTCACAGGTATGCTATTTTTCCTTTTTGTTTTGTTTTGTTTTTTTTTTTTTAGGTACTGAGAAAAAAGGGGGATATTATGTAATATTTATGAAAGTATAAAGTGGGTTTGGCCAACCTTCCTTATCAGCACGGCCTGTTTACCGGGAAAAATCCTTGGCCAGCTGGGCTATTCACCTAAGGCATGCATGGGCCCTTTTTTATTAGAAAAAAATTGGGTCCACTAGGGCCTGCTTGGCACAGCTAGGAATTTGTTACTTGAAAATCATGCTTGTTTTCTTCTTTCCTCTTTCTTTTATTTGTTTGTTTGAGTGGTGGGAAAATGATAAGCTGTTGAGACGATATCATGGGGACTTGATGCCAGACTACGAGTTTATAGCTAGATGCTTGACTATTAGATCAAGTCCCTGATTATTATGACTGTATTAAGACATCTACGTGAAACAGACAAGTCCTGACCACCAATTTGCACTGCAATTCTTTTTTATGAATAAAAATCTCTTGCTGATACAAGGGATGCTAAGCCAAAAGCTTTTCAAGGAACGCAATCTGGTAATCAGGTTGCTTCAGTCAGACCAATGACCTCCGGCAGGCTTAAATTTCAAACAAAGTTTAAGCAGCAAAAAGTTTTAACTCTTCTGAATGCATATTTGTTTTTAGTCTGGTCGTGTGAAAGAATGTCCATTATTATCTACTTTTTCTTATTGTCTCTCAGATTTCAAATGCTGTGGTCGTGGCTAGGCATCTTGGAGCAACACTTGTGCTTCCTGACATCAGAGGAGCCAAACTGGGGGAGAAAAGGCGAGTCCTTGTGCATATCAACTAGAATCCATAATTGTATTTTCTTTTAGATTGTTAATGGTCCAAAGAATATGTCAGACCCATCTATATTTAATCAGACCAATATCTCATATATAATGCTACAAAAACTTTAACATCAAAAGAAGAGTCTTGTGAAATATCAAAATGAACAAATGGATTAATATAAGCAATGTTCCTTGCAATGAAATCTTTTGTTGAATCCATAACACGGTTATTGTTCTCTGAATTTTGTTTCATTTGATATGCTTACTATTTGATGAAGTACATGTCTCACGAGCCTAGTAGAAGAAAGTTACAAAAAAAAAAAAAAATTCTAACCAAAAATTCTATAAATTTGAATTGCTTTCAGAGACTTCGGAGAAATCTATGATGTCAAGAAGTTTGTGGGAAGCCTGGATGGAGTAGTCCAGGTAGCCAAGGTTAAACCTGCTGAAATATCAAGCGTGAAAGTCACTGCTGTGAGAGTCCCTGATAGGGTCTCCAAGGATTTCATTACTGCCACAATCAAACCCATATTTACGACTAAAAGAAATTTGAGGCTTGCAACTTACTCTGATGCGTTATCCATGGAAAAGCCGAAAGAAACCATGCACTCGAATGCATACCAATGCCTGGCAGCATTTGGAAGTCTCAAGCTGCAATTGGATTTGCTTGAATTGGTTGATTCAATGGTTGGTACACTAAGGAGCATGAGCCAGAAAATGGGTGGGCGCTTTGTAGCAGTGGACTTGAGGTTTGATATGTTGGGAAAGAAGTGGTGCCAAGAAAATGATGTTTCAAGTAAACGCTGTTATAATGCTGAAGAAATTGGTAAATTTCTCAACACTATTGGTTTTCACAGGGAAACAACGATATACTTGACTCAAACTGGATGGCATAGTAGGCTCGATGCATTGAGGGATATTTTCCCCAACACATTTACAAAGGTAACGCCTGCCCTTCTTGTGTTTTGAATCTTAGTTGAAGATATTATAGCTTTTAATTTCATTATGTGCCCATCTGCATATCATGCTTACGCTTAGTTCTTACTCTTCTTGTCATCCTACATAAGCTGCTGTTTCAATAGATCCCAGGTGGAGGTTTCTCTACATTTCTCTAAATATATCAATTCAAGAACGATGAACTTTTTAATGTACGATTAAATTCAAATGACCCTGCTTATGAATAATTTTTCAGTAACTTCTAGAATCCATTTTAGCTGAATTGCTCAACTTCTTTACTGATTAACCAATCGTTACTTTATTTTGTGTTCTCGGTTCAATAACTTCACTGTATGCCTTTGAAATTGTAATAGGATGCAATCGTGCCTGCTTATGAGAGGGCAAAATTCATGGGCTCTGAGGGTCGTGAATACGAACAATTCATCGACTTCAACATTTGCTCACAAAGCGACGTGTTTGTACCAGCATACCGCAGCCGATTCTATGACAGTGTAGCAGGGAACAGAATAGCTTCCGGCAAAACACAAATATTTGTTCCTGCGGAGAAAACTTCAGAGATAGCCAATCACTATCTTTCCCCATACATAGCCAGAAAAAGCCATTTTGCACATTCTTGTTTCTGTGTTTAACTGAAATTTTTATTGTGTCGTGGCAATCATGTCCAACTATGAGTGTTGCCGATACCTTTCCCTTCCTCTTTAACTGCAAATGTGATTTGTCAACAAATGTTCAATGAGTGCTGTAAGTTTTTATATTATCATGTTACTTGATTCTCAGACTTTGATCAAAGTGCTCAAATATCACTTTCTTAAATGTAACATATGCTAACCAATAATGACTTTAAAGAATTGCCTGATGTTTGTCACAGAAAATGACCCAATCTGTGCATCTGAAAATCAATTTCAATTTACATATCTGTCCATTCTACTTGGATCCGTGGCTTAACTCAATGGGATGAATTTAATCCTTATAATTAGATGGGTTAAGGGGACAAGTGATTTTGTGTTACACATAGGTGTCGACAAAATGTCCAAACCAAACGGAGCGGTTTGGTTCGGTTCTAGGAAAAAAATGAATGATTTTGATTCTTCCTACGGAGAACCATTTGGTTCTGGTTCTGGTTTAGTTTTAGTTCTAGAATCGAGAATCAAACCAAGAACCAAACTTAATTTATAATTTTATTTATATATGAATCTGATTTTGCATTAATTGAAGTCAGTCCAATAACCATTATTTATGTACAGCCAAATGAGTCCATTAAGAGTATTACTTCAAATTCAAACCTTCAAGTCAAGAGTCCCAAACGGCAAACGCTGCCCTGTGCAGATCCCTCAAAGTCTCAAACGAAGTAACTTCTCCGGCCGACGCTTCGACTCCGTAAACACTAGTTTATCGTTCCTCATTCAATCCATCAAGGGTAGTACTTTTATGCACTCTTCTTTATGTAATTTACGAGACATTCTTCTTTTCTAATAAACAAAAATATATTAATGGATCGATTTGAATTTGTTTCATATCGGTTTGAATTTGACAACATAATATATTTGAATTACAGACTTACAGTATGTTGGTTTCTAATAGCAATAAACAATACTGTGATTAGTTTGAATTTGTTCCATATAGGCATATACTGTATTTACAATACTGTAATCCACCAATAGAAATAAACAATACTAGAGGAATCAATGGAGGAAGAGTCTGAATCTATATTCTTATTTGCAGAATCTGTATTTTTATTTTTTTATAAATGTTAGAGAATAAATAATCTTGCATGTATAGTTGACATCCTAGCTTATGTTACACCTCGTCTGATGTCCACGTATTACAGTATTGGAAGAACTTAATGTCCTAGTTGATATTTTTAGGACTTGGTGCCCTAGTTGATAGTTGATATTATTAACTTTTAGCAAAGAAGCATTTGTTTATATTTTGTTTGTTAATTTAAACTTTTGAAAAATCTTGATGACTGATGATTTGAACTTGCTAAATATTTGATGCTTATATTTTTTTTATTTAAGTACATAGTACTAACTTATGAATATGGCGTAAGTCTGAAAATTTAAGTAATAGAACTAGAACCAAACCAGAGCTGAATGAATCGGTTCGGTTCGGTTCCATATCTTAAAAAAAAAAAATCAAGTGGTTCTATTATCAAAAAAGATCATTGGTTTATGATTCAATTCAGTTATTTTGGAACCAGAATCAAATGACACCATATCTACCCCTAGTTACACAACAGTGAACCTGTATACTCCACTTTTCACTTTCTGTTTGTAAGTGTACCCTCTAACCTACTCTCTCCCTGTGTATATAAAATAGCTTTTAAAAAAAGTAGATTTACTTGTACATGAATAAGTTTTTAACACAAATATTTTTCTTATTAATAAAAATTAAAAAGAAGCAAGTTATTTATTTCAATGTAACATATTACTTGTTCAATCATGTTTCTACACAAAATAAATTTATATACAAGTAATTAAGTAAGTCTTAAAATAAAAACATTTTTGCTCATCAAAGTTAAAATAAATTACTTATTTTGAAACAAATATAAGAATTACTTTTCTTGAAAAAGTAATTTTTACTTAAAATAAGAGAAGTAAATTATTCGAACATACATGTAAGAAAAAGTTGCTTAAAAGTAACTTCACTTTTTCTTATACGTTCTTTTAATATAGTAAGTATTGTGTCAAACTTCGTATTATAACAATACACCCTTATCCACCTTAATCATATGCATTTATTTATATTCATCCTAATTCAATACAGTTAACCAAATGTACACGTATGTCTATGTAATGTTTAGCTAAACGTGGTCAAAAGAATGGAGAGACGAAGCATAAATTTAGAGAGTAACACATGATCTTCAACACTTGTGGTCCTTAGTGTAAGGCCCTCGATTTCTCATTGAGATTAAAGTTTAGAGATTCAGAACTTGAGATCAAATTGGACCAAAGTGAATTTTTGGGGAAAAAATTGTTGATTGAATGAATGATGAACATAAGGTTATTGTGATAATACGAATTATTTGAGGATTGGAAAGCAATTTGGGACTAAATTGTAATACTTGAAAAGTTCATGGACTAAACTGCAATTATAAAAGTTGCATGCCTATTATTTTTATGAGGTATAGTTTGAGGATGAATATATGTTCTTAAAAGAGGTTTAGAAGCATTTTTACAATTTCAAACTTGATGGATTAAAGTGCAATTTCAAGAAAATATCATGAACTGGTGACCATAGAAAAACAAATTGAAGTTCAATGACGTTCTAGTATCACAGACAAAAAGTCAGTGAGCAATGAAATAATTCGTCTGTGTTTACGCTTCTTGTAAAGTAAGTAATCAAATTCATAAATTGTGTGCTTGTTTATTGCGTGTTGTATATATTAGTAGAACAAGCGAATATACGTCACTATTTATAAAAAAAATGATTAACTTTCGTAGGGTGAGATGTCCTCCGACTTCGTGGAGTGTGATTATTTATTGATTAGCAGGGCATGTTGATTTACTTATGATTATGGCAGTATGCTCGTTTATCAACTATTCTACTTCATTAATGCTGGGAGCCCAAATTTATAAAAAAAATAATAATTTTCTCCAAATTTATTTTGAGTCACAAGTTCTACCAATAAAATAATTTTACACTTAAACTCAATTTTTACAAAGTGAAATTATAATAACATCAGAAATCAATTGATTTTCGTACAATTATATAATAACTATAGACCTTGTGACAATTATTTTTTTCAAATAAAAGTTTTAACAAATTTTGATAAAATTAAAGAAACATGCAGTTGAAAAATTGTTAAAAGTTGTCGGATCTCATCGAATATGTTATTAAAATTCAAATTTGACTAGTTAAAAAGTTGATAAAATTTTATCAAATAAGAGAAACATGCTATGCATTAAAGATGGGCAAAAGAATGAAGGCGATAAAGCATATATTAAGAAATTATAGAGAGAAAAATGTACAGAATAATGTATAAATGTAGACGAATGTTTTCATCGAGGTCTCGCGCTTCAACACGAAGCACAAGTAATTCTTCAATTTTTCCATAGGTAAGTTGATTGAGTGAGATCGAATGAATCTTTGAATTGATTAATCATATGTCAAATATAAATAGAATATATATATATATATATATATATATATATATATTTTACAACGACAAAAATTATTATTATTCTATATCTATCGAAGAAGGGGAGACGAACAACCCAAAGCTATTTACATAATCAACCAAGAAGTCAACATACAATTAACTTAGAATCGTGTTTAAATAACTTAGTTTTTGTACTTATAAATGAAAATTTACTTGTTTTAATAAAAACAATTTAACTTTATTTCTAATCTTGACCAATAAAACTATTATTTATCTAAAAACTTTTATTCACTTGTAAGCAATTACAACAATTTTAGCCAAAAGTCCAACCTATCTGAGTAAACATAGTAAGAATCTCCATGTCTGCTATGATCATGACGCAGAAGCTCGCCCAGTTCCCAGAAATTCTAAGACGCCCTCATATTCATTTAATCGAGAAACCCAAAAACTGGATTCAATTCAACACCAATAATTTCAGTAAATCTTTTCAAGTAATCTCATCGTCCCTCGTAACTGATTCAACTGTTTGTTCACACTCAAAGACCCCAGAAGTGGGCGAAAAGTTTTATGGTAAAGCTCGAAATTTGGTCCAAGAGTTCAATCCCAAAATCCCAGTAGAAGAAGCGTGGACCCCACCAAGCTCCTGGTACACTGACCCTGATTTCTACTCTCTTGAGCTTGATCAAGTATTCTATAGAGGCTGGCATCCTGTTGGTACACTTCACATACTTATTTTTCCTTTGCGATAAAATGAAAAATTAAAGAATTTGAGAAGACTTCCACTCTCGGTTATGTATGTCTACGCGTCTCTGTGTGTTTATATGTGTATGCATATATACGCTCTTGCAAAATTCGAATTTTGTCATTTTTCATTTTCCCAGAATTTGAGAACCCAAATAGTTTGAATTTTACCCTTCAAGTATAAAGAGAGAGTAATTCTTTCCATATTGTCTGTGCTAGAACAGTATTTATGCCAAAACAAGGTGCGGTTGCAGGAGTATGTGGTTTTGACAGTTTTGTATAGTACCTAATGTTTCACAGTTTATGTGGAAACATCTGCTACAGACCGTGTTTATGTGATCTCAACCAATCCCAACGCGATTACTTATAAGCAAAACAATCACAACAATATTGAAGCATCACTCTGCTTATCATCCTTTAGGATCACAAAGACCTGTTGAGCTTTGCAAATTTGAAGCCAGTTTGGGAAATTAAGGCTGACATGAATTTTTTTTTTTTCCATGTCTCTGATGCTTACCATTTTCATTTAATTGTATGTGTCAGGATACACTGAACAGATTAAAGAGCCCCAGCAATTTTTTACTGGCAGGTAACTGTAGTAAGACTTTTAGAGTGTTTTATGTTTGTAGTAGCCAAATGGGTATGATTGTAATTTTTCCAATTCTTACTCTTCTGTGTAATTCACATAAGAAATGCATGTGACAATTGGAGAGAAAAGAGGAGAAATAGAGGTATATGTATGGGCGTATTGCTTGTAAAAGTAACAATGAGGAAGGTGTGAATGAGCATTTTTTTTTTCCTGATGTAGCTAATTAGTTACTGCAGCAGATTGGGGAATATCGAATATGTGGTGTGTCGGGATGAAAGTGGCACATTTCGTGCATTTCACAATGTGTGTCGCCATCATGCATCTCTTCTTGCCTCTGGAACTGGGAATAAATCTTGCTTTGTCTGCCCTTATCACGTGAGTTGTTAATTGTTAAGGCAGATTTACAGGATTGTGCATGTATTAAGCTCACACTTCATATCGATTTCAATTTTGTTAGATGCATTTTATTTTCTCAGTGTGATCAATTACTTGTCATACTTTTTATGGTTTTCATCTCTCTTTCATATCTCATAGCATCTTTTGTATCTCATAACATGTATGAATTATAGATAGTAATTTAATGATTACCATGTTGGCAGAACTCAGTGAACTGCAAAACAGAAATTTATGAGAGGTTTGAGTTTAACACCATAAATAATGATCCGCTGCATGTCAATTTAATTTCTTGGAACATGATTTGAAGCCTAAATGATACTGACATCCATTTCTGATGGTAATTCTTATATTTATGAATACGTTCTTAAATGTGAATTATGCATGTTAAAAGAAATAATGTCAGTGAGGAAACCTTCACTAAATTCTCATTCTTTAATATGCTAATAATACCTCATGTCATATTGAGCATATACTGCTCTAAATTTGCCCAAATTTGCATTTAATCTATGATTTCTTGCCATATTAAGGAGATTTGAAAATCCGGTGACGCTTTAGCTGGTGGTCTATATCATTGCTCGTTATTATTGGTGTGTGATTTGCTTATAATTCGTCCAAAGTGTACACTGTTATTCTTAATCAACAGCAGCAGTCAGATCAAAGTTCATGTTTTAGATATCTATAGGATACTGAAACTTTTTAAAAAGTTCAAATCCTATTTGATGAATGTAAACGTTTTCGTTGTTTTTTCACCCCTATAGGCATGGACTTATGGGTTGGATGGAGCACTTTTGAAAGCAACGAGAATAACTGGAATCAAGAACTTTAAAGTGAATGTATGCAACAACCTTGTCTATTTCATTGCTATTCATATTCTGCAGTTTTCATATGGATTGGTAATTTTGGATTTTAATGTGATCATATGAAAGGCAGGAAATGGGACTTGTTCCCATTAGAGTTGCCATTTGGGGGCCATTTGTATTACTTAATTTTGAAGGAGGTTTGCCTAAAGAAGATTTTGATACCAATGTCGTGGGAAATGAATGGCTGGGTACTCCAGCAGAACTACTGAGTGCAAATGGTGTTGATACTTCACTGGATTATGTTTGTCGACGTGAATATACAATTGAATGTAACTGGAAGGTTTGACTTTTGTCATATTCTTTGTCAAACCAGTCCTAGTCCATATCCTAGTTCATCTTATCTCCTGTTTCTTTTTCAAAATAAGATTGGATTCCTCTAATTTTCATTCAGTAAATCTTGTTATCAATTTTAACTAGTTAAAAAGATAGTTTTCACTACTTTTATATCCAGTGGTGTAAAAAATAAAATTTATGATCATGGATCAATAAGGATTGATTGGATTTTCTTCTGCAGGTATTCTGTGACAACTACTTAGATGGAGGTTATCATGTGCCATATGCACATAAAGGTCTTGCATCTGGTCTCAATCTAGAGTCATATTCTATCAAGGTGTGCCCGCTTATTAAACTAACTTTCCCTGTGTTTATGAATATTTTTTGCTTAGAAATATATTTACGTTATTTTCTAGTGCTACCAAAAGTCATAGCTTATTGGCATGTTTGGTAAGAAGGACTGGGTAGCATTGGACAGTACTAAGGAAGAAAAATACTCTCTAGTGTCTTCTAGCTGCTTACCATACACTATATGTTTATGCATCCATGCTTCCATATATATGATTCATATTGGTTTTTTTGAAATTGTGTACTGTTAAACTTTCTTTTATATAAATTATACCCTGGTTCATAGATGTAACTCTGTTCTTGAAATTGTGAAGATGTATGAGAAAGTTAGCATCCAAAGTTGTGGTGGCGGTGCCATGAATAGTGAAGAAGAATATGATCGACTTGGCTCAAATGTTTTATATGCTTTTGTCTATCCAAACTTCATGATTAATAGGTCAGTGATCAGTACTTAAATGTATCAACTATTTGTTTGTATGTGTTCTTATTCGACATATTGTTTCATAGCGCCCTTATTTTCTCTAGTTTATCTCTGTACCTTAGGTATGGACCATGGATGGATACCAACCTCGTAGTCCCATTGGGACCACGGAAATGCCAAGTGATATTCGATTATTTTCTTGATCCTTCTCTTAGTGTAAGTTCCTTTCCTCGTAGATTTCATGATGCTCAGATTCAAATGATCCCAAGAAATATAAATATCCAAGTATTAGCATATCCCAAAATCATATCTAGAACTTTTGTAGCATGATAAAAAGATCCTTTCACCTCCATGTTGGATGTATCGATTACAAAATACCCGAATTATGGAAATCAGAAAGATGTGTTATGGTGTTTATTTTTAACTACACTCCAGGTTTTTTGATGATCTTGGCATGATCTTTCATGCTAACATGGAATATATAAACAAAATTGTCCAGGTTTTCTTTAAAAAGAACTGTTGATGTATACTCCATGGAATCAGTCCTCTTCCTTTTACCCCATTCTTTTATTATCATTAAGGTAGTGCAAATTTAATATTCCTTCTATTGACATTATCTTTTCTGGTTGTGTTTTATGCATATACCTGTGACAAATGACTCTGCAAAGTATAATTTGCCAGTTGAAAATCCAAAGATGAAAATATCAATCGTATGATAGATATATTTAGCTTTGCTCTCAAATATACTGTTCTTTGATGAATCGTTTGTTATCAGGGTAACAGTGATTTTATTGAAAAGAGTTTGGTGGACAGTGAGAAAGTGCAGGTCAGACGCCTTTTTGTCTACAATCAGTGCTTGCATATTTCGTGCTTAATATGTTTACAAAACCTATGTGCAGATGGAAGACATAATTTTAAGTGAAGCTGTTCAACGGGGCCTCGAGTCCCCGGCATACAACATTGGCCGATACAGTCCAAATGTCGAGATGGCTATGCATCATTTTCATTGTCTGCTCTACGAAAATCTCAGCAGCTGAGTTTCACAGTGAAGAAAGGACATATTTAGAAAACTCTGCACCGTTGTAAGAAAACTAAACACGGTCAAGGGAGAAGGAAGAAGAAGTGGCGCGAATCAGTCCACTCTGGCTCGTCGTTTCTTTGTCCTCACTACAATTTACGATCCAAATGAAGCCTTTAAGCGTGGATTAAACTTTTCGTTACAAGCCTATTGATTTTATGATGTGCAATTGAAGAGCTCTTGATTTTACATTACAATTTTTCATAGAGCTTAAGCATAGTTTTACAGTAACCCGGGCCTTAGTTGAAACAGTGATAACAAGTACACTAACTGGCTGTAATTCAAAAGAAACGTGAAACTGAATCGACCAAAGTTCAGTGCAATAAGGCGCACAGAATACACCATCCAAAATGGTTGTAAAGTCTTGCAAATGTTAGCGGATGTTAGTTTTCTGTAAGGCTGTGATAATAAAATCACGTCAACTAACAGCACAAAAAGCATTCAACATACACAAATCAATCAATTCCACTTCCAGAATGCAAATATCTATGCAACTGTGCTTACGTAAAAAGAATTTCTTGATCATATAAATCAAAATTAGTTGATAAAGAACACATTACAACTTCGCTGTATGAACAAAAGCAACTTTGTATTTTCACCACTGAAATGTGCTAGTCAGCTTGATGGAAGACTAAATACTTGAAACCGCAAGGTTAGATTTGAGCTACACTGATCCGTATATATCCAGAAGTTAGCTATATTGTACCCCACCTACGGAAAAAGATGAGAGCCAAGAAGCTCTTTTTCCACTTCCTCAGTATTTAACCTGGTTAACAAAAGAAGATCAAGTCAACTCATAGAGATGAAGAAGCGCATATTCCCCTCATATTCAACTCGCAAAAGTTTTCTTTACCTAATTACCTCCTGATTCCCTTTCTCTACGTATTTTCTTCATAAAAATATCACGGAAAGGTCTCTCTGGAACAGGAATTAGCTTCCCAACAATGGCTAGAGGCCAGCTGATCAAGAAAAAAAGAAAGCGAAATTTCATGCCTGATCAGAGAGTAATGCGAGGATATCCACATAGTGATGCAGTTATAGACCCAACAACACGTTTTCAGGATTAATGCAACCGTCCATGGCTTAATGTGAAGAAATAGTTTCTCTAATATCTATTAGCATACAAATATTAACGAATACGAAAGACTATCAACTAAAATAAGATGTAAAGTTGAGAAATACCAGCCATAAGTTGTAAGCCAAAATGCCAGGTAATGAGAAACAAACCTGACTATACCGATGACAATGGAAACAAGCCACAATTTCCAACTGAGTCTAACTGTTGAAGTAAACTTCCCAAGAAAAAATATTATGATAACCTGAACAGCAAGAGTAGATTTATAAATTGCAAGAAATTTTGGGAATCTTGTACAAGAAAGAGCAAGATATGAGAAATAACCTGGAGAACTACTGTAAGTCCAACTATTCCCATGAAAAGACGGTTTTTAGTAACCCCTTTCCACACATTGATCTCATCAGGCTTTCTAGCATTCAACTCGTTGAATATCTGTAATTATAAACAAAATAAATTAGTTAAAGCACGTGGAAAACAGCAGTTTAAAAATTGGCAAATTAAAGATAAAAGTTCATAGCAGCTTTAGTAAAATGATTTCAACTAGATTAATATTTAAACTTAAAAACAGAACAGAGTGGAGTCATCTCAAGTTTTGCATATTCGATCCCATCATAGACACAATGATTCACGTTCTTCAATATTTTGTTGATAATATCAGCACAACAACCATATTGTGAGACACAGAATCCTCAACCCTTCACTTGCCGGTCGAGTATAACAAAATCAAATGATCATTATTGTAAAAGCAGACTGAATATTCCAATTAAAAAAACTGCAACATATTAGAAAAAAAAATATACATATATATATATATATAGAGAGAGAGAGAGAGAGAGAGAGAGTTCAACAGCATTGCAGATATCTACACTTTGCTCTATGTAGCAAAAGATTAACACTTTCACGTCCCAATGCACTTACCTGACAAAGGACAAATGCATTGAATATCAGTGTATTCTTCACTTTGAAAGCTCGGTCATCCGATTCATCCTCTAAATTCAGAATGCTTATTCCCCAGAAATTCAGGATTAGGAGAACAGTCACTTGATATAGAGCCTGCAATCACTCAACCGCCAACAATTAGAACGTGGATATTTAATGAAGTATTTTAGTTTCTATCCAAATATAAAAAAAAAAAAAAAATAAAAAAAAAAAACTCAATAATATAGTTAACACAAAAGTATGATACCTGAATTATCACGTTCCTCCACATGACATTAGTAATGAGAGGTTCCCTAAAATATTCACACTAATGTTTGATCAGTAAATAATTTCAATCTCAGAAAGTGCATAACAGAATTTAATGATATGGACAAAAAATAAAAGGCCATCTCTACAGCATGGTGCTTTCTGGTAACTTAAAACACTCTTAAGGTGGAGCCTAGTACAAGGGAATGGGGAAGTAAGAGTGGCGCAGTCAGAAAACAAGAAAAGCCACAATCATGACAATCAAGCTATAAAGCAATCAAATTTCGAACACAACACTTTTTCTGTTATTTATTAAATCAAACGTCCCACCCTTCATCTAAATGACAAAGAACATGAAACAATAAAACCTAACTATAAGTCCTGACTGGATAAGGAAAGCAAATCCAACATTTTTAATTGAATAAGGAAACATAATAACTAAGAGATTGGACAGAGTAAGTAAAATACGTATAGCAGAATAAGGAAATAAACTAAAGCAATAGACATTGCGCTTGGCTTGGCCAAGAAGCAACGCTCGGCCAAGAGGCATCAGGAGACACTCTGATGTAGGACAATCCTATTGTAAATAGGATAAAAGTTAAATAGTTATATTAAGATGTCTAGTTGTAATAGGTTTATCTTTTTATTCTTATTTCTTGTTTAGAATAGGATTTCTAATTTCTTTTAGATTAGGATTTATTTTAGTTCCCTTATATTAATTTCCAAGTATTAGTAGAATAATTTTGCCTATAAATATATAGGCATTGTACACTTTTCGACAACAATCAATTATTATTCAAAATATACATGACATGATTGTTCAAATATCGTTTTTATTTATTACATAATTCCTATTGCAAGAATTGCATAACGATTCCGCACCATGCTCTCAGGCCCCTTCTCCACCTGGTGCATCCTCATCGAGCCTAAAATTATCTGCATCAGAGCATCAGGATTCCTGGTTTCATTTGAAATACCATAGTTGGTATAATAGATTCCTGAAAGAACACATTTCCATGTGAACCCCCATTTCCGAAATATGGATTTTCTCGTCTTATTATACATTCCCCAACTAATTAGGAAGGAATCCATAATTGTCCAACTGAACTTTAATAAATGTATGGCATGGCTCATAACATCTCCAAAACAAAGAACAATAACATGAGATTGAAAGGGACAGCTCGCATCGCCTCCCATCTTTCTTTTATTCTTTAATAACCAATTCAAGAAGCAAAGTGATTGCCAATAATCACTATCAACTAAGCTAATAATTTTATCCCCTCTCACTCCCTCATTGTCTCTCTTTTCATCTCTCGTCACTAAAAACCCTAGTTCAGCATTGACGCACGGCCAAAAATTCAACCGACAAAAACCACCACCAAGAATACTTTCATCTCTTTTAGTTTTTTTATTTTAAGAAAATAAACAAACGTTCATAGAATGGGCAAAGAAAAAAATTGGTATCTGTAATTTTATGAATGTTTTCCTCGTCTTAATCAAAGATTATAATAAGGGAAAGTCACAGGTTGACAAGGCATGACTAAATGAATTTACAGATTTCAAGTAACAAAGCCAATTATCTGTTTTCCCCCCAATTGTTTTAGCTATTTTAATGCCAATATTCTTCCAGTATGAATTACAAGACAGATCATGAATTTACAGATTTTAAAGTTACAGATTCAATTTATCGGTTTTTTAAAGTTTTGTAGCTATTTTAATGCCAATTTCCTTGCAATTTTTGTGGGTTTTGAAATCTTTCTGCATGGGCTTCTTCTGATTTCAAGATAATTGAATGACATAACTGTGGTAGGAGTTCGAGAAGAATTGCAGAGAATGGAATGATGTGATTGCAAAATATAGTGCCCTCTATGTCAACTGTGTTTTCAAGCTATCATAATATGAACAAGTAGCACAGTTCATTACATCAGTACTGAAATTCCAGTGCATTCTGTGATAATTATTTCTCCTTTGGTACAGGGGAGGAGGGAAAAAGATGCAGTTCACCACTCAACTAACTGAAACCATATTTTTGCCTTGGTCACATATAAAACAAACTTCAGACCAAAAGTGACTCATATATGAAAAGTCTAACCTTCTACCCACAGGAGGCCTATGCATCAGATGATCAGTAGGAGGTTCAGTTGCTAGTGCTAGGGCCCCTAGTGTATCCATTATAAGATTTACCCAGAGAAGCTGCTCAGAAGACAAAATAGTTATAAAGTTAGTTTTGAACCAAAATGAGAGTTATGATTAAGAAGTCGTGCCTATAAAGAAAAACAGCAGACAGACAAATACTCGTACTCAAAACATGGGGAGAGAGAGCTCACAAACCTGCACTGCAGTTAATGGGACATTACCAGCAGAAACTGCAGCCACAACATTGATTATAAGAGCTGCAACATTAACAGTGAGCTGAAATTGTATAAATTTCTGAATATTGGCATATACAGATCTACCCCACCGCACCACCTACAATTAACATAAAAATATAATCAGCAATCTGAGCTTTAGTCATAACATTTTCAATTTGTAGACACTTCCACAAGACAGTAAAAATGGAAAGCTATGCAACTATGCCTCAAAAAATAATTGATTTACAATGAGAGGAATCTGAACTACTGCTTTAATAGTTTGATTCAGAGATACTTTCACTAGACAGTCACAACGAAAATCTACGGCTTCAAAGGTAGTTCTGATAGAAATTTCATTTATGTCCAAATAACAGAAGAAACCTATATAACACCTTAACAAGCAAAAAAAAATCATTTAAAATACTCGTGAAATTCAGTTAGAACCCTAACCCAAAAGATTACATGCTATGATCAAAGAATCTTAAAATGATGCAAATCCAAAAAACCATAGCTAGTTAAGTTACAAAAATATAAGCCTCGTTCAGGTTGAAAACATGAAATTTTGACATTATTTTATGCAAAATTACAAAGGACAGACGAAATGAATATCCCCCTTATTTTCATGGTGAACATGCATTGTGAAATTACTAAATCCAAAATATCAAATAGCATCGAGGTGACGGTTCTGGTAATACGGCCTATCATATATTCTCGTAATAGCATGCTTTTCATTTATTTTGAAGCATCAAGGTGATGGTTCTGGTAATATGCACTATCATATATTCTCCTAATAGCATGCTTTTCATTTATTTTGAAGCAACATTCATAAGATGGGAAAACTAGTTTTATGCACTTCTAAGAGCCAAACTAAGACATTTCTTAAACAGTACATTAACATGCTTACGACACAGACTCACCTTCACTACTGAAGCAAAATTATCATCCAATATAATGATGTCTGAGCTCTCTTTAGCAACTTCTGTTCCTTGGATACCCATTGCAAGACCAATATCAGCCTACACCGCAATACAATTATAAAAGAGATTATATGAACTGGGGAAAGGAAAAAACAACACACAAAACAACAATTCTTTTGAACACCTTATTATACTATACACACTATTACATGTTCGTTAATGGCATTCATGAACCCACAGGATTCAAAAATCATAGTAAAAACACCTGTTCCAAGCCCAATCCAGCACCAAAATGATGATCTTAACTATCATAGTCAACTCATGAAATCCCCACAAATGGGAATTAGATAAAATTTTATTTACATACCACCAAATAAGTTGATTCAAATTCTGACTATTGAAACCTAAAATTGGCCTTTGCATGCCCCAATATTTTGCGTGTAAGTAAAAGAACAGGTACACAGACTTTTAGCAACTAGTGAAAGAGCAAACCTCATGTAGTGCAGGAGCATCGTTAGTACCATCTCCAGTAACAGCAACAACGTGACCCTTCTTCCTCAATGCTTGTACAAGCAAGAGTTTGTCATTTGGTGATGACCTACCCATCACCTGTATGTGAAATGATAATAAGAAATGTCATCCATGCCGCTCGAATTAATAGAACATAGACAACAACAAAAACATTTGGGCTACCAAGTTAACTGAAATACCGAAATTTTATCAGCCACTTCCAGCCTCTGAGTCTCAGACATGGCACGGAATGCCTTTCCTTCAATAAGATTTGGCTCAGTAGCATCTCCATTTGATCCTAATATCCCACACTCTACAGCTATTGCTTTTGCCGTTTGAAGATTGTCTCCAGTAACCATACGTACCTATAAAGTTGTTAAAACAAATATCAACATAATTGCAGGTGTTGACAAGCTAAGTGGCAACATCAGCGTATAAACACAGTACAAAGACCATGGATCCCATTCAAACAGACAGAGTTTTCCATCAAAGGTCCAGCAGCACAAACTTCCCTAGTTACTTGTCGTCATGAGAAGTAGCTTCTAAGGCATCATATTGTAGTTCCTGGATTGGTTTCTGTCCTGCCTCGTAAGACTGGCCACACTTCCATGCATGCGATAGCTTGTCCCAACCAAAACTCGTCCCTTCTATTAATCAATGCCCTCCCCTACCATAGTGATACGGACTTCAACAACCCTTTCATCAAGAGCTGGAGGGTCCGTACCCATTAAACAAGAAAAAGGTTTCTCATAATTTTTTTTTTTTTTTTTAAAGATATTAAGATCTAAAGTGTCATCAATAGAAAAAAGAAGGTAATAACACATCACCATTTGATGCCATATTCTAGGGCTAGGGAAAATTGCTTTGTTAATTTGAATACTAGTGAATCATAAAACTGAAATCACTTAAATATAAAGACATAACTTCAGACACAGATGTTTTGGGTGTCAATTTTTCTCATAAACCCCCACAGAGCTTATCCGACAGAAACATTTGCTTTCAATCTTATTAGTTCATATGCTAATAGGCAACCCAAACCTTCTTATTTCCCCCAAGAAAAATACTGGTGTAGAAATAATGAAAGCATATTTGCATGATTTCTGACAGCATTTCACATTAGAAATATTTCATGGTCTCTTCCCATCTTGAAATCACTAGTCAAGTTTCAAAACGCATAACCTACTTCAGTTGGCCAGGAAATTTTAAACCATATGAAGACAGAACTATTAAAAACACACTAATATGAACACCTGAATACAAGCACGAGGAGCGGACAAAAATATGCAACAGTTGGGGAACAATTTATATTCACAAATTTCAAGATCCCACAATAGCATTTCCTAACTAATGAAAAGAAAGGGGAAAAGACAAGATATTAGGGAAGGCAAAAAAAACCCATTCAACCCGAAGCGGGAAGGTGGTCATTGCCCCGAAGCAGGTACAGGAAACATAGTTCCCGCCCTGTTTAAAGTTAATTTTAAATTTAAGTTTTTTATCAAACAAATATAAAAGTTTTATCATTATTTTTAAAGAAAACATGAGTTGTTCTTAACAAATTAGAAAAAAAAAATATTTACTGACATAAAAAAAATAAAAGCAAAAAATAAACAGGACGAATAAATGGGGAATGGATCCCGCCCCATCCCGCTTTAATAGGATATGGGGACGGGGCAAGGTGACAAAAATACCCCGACGGGACGGGTGGGAATGGAAAAACCGTCCCATACCCCCCTCCCCGTGTTGTCATCCCCACAAGATATTGCAATATCAGAAATTATAAAGAAGACGAAACCAAGATTGATCCGTCACAAAAAGATGTAATTCCAGAATTAATCCTAAACTTTAGGGATTAGTTGATCTTTTCTTTTTCACCTAGATTGAATTTTTCCTTATTTAGTTTCCTATTTTGAATAAAGAGATTAGGACGGTTGTTTCCTAAAATCTCTATAGTTTATTTTTCTATTATTCTCCCTTGATTTAAGGGATTTGTTTGTTGCTAGAATTAAAGAAGATAAGCAGCAGATTTGTTGCTACTCTCTCCTATAAATTGTACCTCTTTTTCGATTGTGGTAATGAAAACATTGTTATGTTTACACTTTTCACATCACTGTTGAAACTTGAAAGAGATGGATATACCTTAACACCAGCATCAATGCACAACTGAACCGCATGTTTGACACTTGATCGACAAGGATCCTATATCAAAGATGAATCATGAATGCTCTCTTAGTGCTGAAATACACAGATGGCAAAGTGTATAGATGTATTTTTGTGCAAATGTATTTTACATATGACCAGCATCTATGCATATATCTATGGAAACGTATTTTATACATAGAAAGTAATTTGGAAATTAAGGGGGGATGCAGAAAAGATTACTGATGGTAAAGGAAAAATATGGAAAAAAAAAATTAAAACTTTCCAAGATACAAGATCAGGTGACTTAGGAAGTGGTAATAAGAAAAGGAGTGAAAAGCCAAATATCAAGCAGAAATCAGGCCCCAAATGCAGGCTGAAATCATATCAAACAAAACCGACCATCCAAAGTGGTGTGGAAGTACTGGATGACTGGAAGATTGCAGTTATAGTCACAGACAGGCAACCACCACTATCGGACGTGCTGATGGTCAGACAAGGTATCTCGACTAGAGAGTGCTTTCTCATATTCAAGAGTACCATAAGTACCAGGACTTTGATATGGTCTTGATAATATATAAATGGCCTCTGATCATAAAAAGAATGAGATGAACATTCTCTCTAGAGACATGAGAAATTAGATTTTACTTGATTATATCTACATAAGGTCAAAAACTGAAACGGAAAAACAATAAATCACTTCATCACTCAGTGAAATGAATTTACAGATGACATATATTGATACTGCATTTAATGAAATATCTCACGCCTTCCAAGATTAGGGATGTCATTGTTTGAAGAGAAAGTTACCAGAAACTTTCAAGAAAAGTTAAAACCATAATCGGAGGCTGATACTATTCAAAAATACCTTAATACCGACAATGGCAAGTAAAATAAGGTCTTCTTCTGGTAATTGCCAATTCTCCATTTCCACATCATTAGAAGAGACCGTCTCCATCTCATATGACCTGTAGGCAATAGCAACACAGCGTAGACTTCCTGCAGCCATATCTTCAATTGCTTTCTTGAAATATGACACCTACAAGACCAGAATAAATGCAATCACAATTAATATCAAGTCCAATATTTTTAAACAATGTCAATACTTGTACACGTATTTGGAGAAATCTATCCTTATCATTTAGCCCATGTTTGAGGCACATTCTCTATAAATTCATTTCTCCCCAAAATCATTTTCAACCATGCATTCTCCCAATAAAATAATTTTACACGTAAATCCATAACTTTTCTAATGGAGATAGAATCATTGTTTAGATAGAAGTTTAAAATATAGTTTAATTCCAATTAGATTAGTTTTGATATTTTCATACAATTCTATCTAGTTTAGTAGAAGTTCGTTTAGTTTTAGTTTCATTTCAGTTTCTTGCTCTATAAATAGAGGGCTCCTTAATTGTAATTCACAACCCTTGATTATATGGATAAACTGAATCTTTTGCCCTCAATTCTTCTCTTCTTTGCACCCCTTTTTATTCAAAATCTTCAATTCTTCATACTTTTTTCCTTATCTCATCAGAACCAGCTAAGATCTTCATCCTTAACAAATTAGAAAAAGACAAATATATTTTCAACTATTTAAAAACTCAATATTATTAATGCAGAACTTTGCACAGAAGGGAAGAGAGAGAGTAAACAGCTAGTTAACTAAGAAAAGAAAGTTTCCGAAAACCTTATCTTCTTCCATCAGCACCATGCAGCCATTTGAATCCATGTAATAGGTACAAGATGCAAGGACTATTTCTGCAGCCCCTTTCCAGTGTACATGAAACTCAGAATCTGACTGCAAAAAAGAATTAAAGATAAATACATGGGACCCACCAAAATTGTACTATCACTATCTGCTATTGATATCTTGCTAAAAAGAATGAATAAATCTAAATCTAATCACTTAATTATTATATTTGTCTTCATACATCTTTCCTTTCACATCCTTCCACTCCTATTTCCCATGAAAAGCTATTTAAATTAGTATCAAATGTAGTAGGGAGCCAAAAAGTGCAACTACATCATAACATTTAATTGATTTAGCCCCCGTTTGAGCCACACTATTTTTCTCATTTTCATTTTTCTACTCATTTTCAACCACACATTTTTCAATAAATTAAAATTTTTCATTACATCAATAACGTTTCCTCATTTTTCATCCACATATTTCTCATCACATCAACAGTAAAAATGCATTCTTCCTCAAATAATTTGACTCGAGCAGGGGCTTATTCAGTTACCAGTTTTAGAGCGACACCACCTCTCTTTTTCTCAGAGTTGAATGGAAAAGCATGGATTATTAGTGACTCTGATCGAACAGCATCGAAATTCATCCCAAGCTACAAGAGACATAACAACTCAAGTAAACGAAATAGCATAAGAGAATCAAAGAATGTACTAACACACAAACATAACTAGTTATATTACATTAACCCCCCACTGAAGGATGGCCTTTTCTGTTGGTGATCCAGAAATCTCCGGAGCTTTACTACCCTGTTAAAAACCAGCCACAACAATTTTCAATTGTTTCAACATTATAATGGTCTAAAACTAATCAAATATTAAAATTACGTTGTGTCAAGATGCTTGAATTTTCAATGAAACTACAACGCTTGACAAGATTCCTGTGCTGCATATGCAGCCAATATTCAGATCTTCCTTTCCATTTTCCAACAATTACTAAATATTAGAAGTAACATTTCATACAATACCAGCATAAACTCAGTCAGCTGTGTAGATCTGTGATATCTACACAAGATCTAATACCAACACCTTTGATGGTGCTAATTCAGTGCAGACGGTTCATGCCTAAAACAAATAAAAGCACATAAAAAATGGAAGACAGCACTGCAGCACTTCGGACTATAGCTCCAGTCTCTTCTTAAGACAAGAAACAAACAACGATTTGATGCCAGCTTCCCCCTTTTCAACACAAGAATACAATTAAGATTGATAACCTACTCATTGCCCATAGATTCTAAAAATCATGCAGTCATAACCACCATGATATGAAGAATTTCAGAGTACATTGAGACAGAAATAAACATGCGATGAACAGTTCTCCATTTCAAAAGTCAAAACGCTTCTCAAAGCTTAGAAATATTATCCAGCACTTCCCACTGAGGTAATAATCCCCCTGTAAAATGTAGATGACATCAATATTACAGTGATTTTATGGTGTCAGGTGCAATAGTACTACGTGTGCATAACTTAGGGGATTATATTGATAGTCAGATATAGTAGTAAGCCAGAAGGTCAAGGAAATTGCTGTTACCATTCAGCAGTAAAATGATGTGGAACCACGCCCAAGATATCAGGCTGGTGCATAGTTTTACTAGCCGAGGATCCCACTGAAGTATGACTATTGACCACTCCAGAGGTAGAATAGAAACCACGCTGTCAAAGATTGCACCAAATATGATGCACCATTGTGATGCTGAAGCATGTGTAGGTGTCAGCATTGCTAGACGCTTAGAGGCAACAGAGAGGAAATCCACAGTTTTTTTAGCGACGGCAACGAAAAGCTGGTGATGATATGAAAATAAAGGCACGGTGCAGGAATCAGGATCAGGGGGTGCTGATACAACGTTTCTTTACTTGAGAAACAAAGGCTTGATCCACCTTTTAATGATTACACATCTCCTAGTAAGAGACAAACATCCCAAACGGTTGGGAACCACACCAACTTACTCGTGAAGTGCACAAGTTAACATAAGAGTCTCTGAACAAGCATGCGTGCACACATTCATCAACACATCAATTGAAGACAACAAATATTACATGCCGTCACAAACTAATAAGCCGAAAAAAATCATCAAAACACAAGCAATACACTACCCTAAGCATCACTATCGATCATTCATTAGAATATCAAGTAAAATAAAGAAGAAATCATGTACTAAATGGTTGCAATTTAGCAATAACCCACCTCAGGGACATATATGCTGCCCGTTGTGTTCTGTGAAATGCCTTCAAGAAGCAGAGACATAACATTAGGAGGAAGTAGTGACTTATCGTCAGGGGGTTCAATCTTCTTGCCACATGCAAACACATCAACCACAGTCATCTGCAGAAAGTTTGGGAAAAAAATCATACGAAATGAAACAAACTCCCAGATCTCTACCAATTACTTCAATGGCTGAAGCAATCAACAATCCTCCCCGCCCTCGCCACCCAAAGAAAAAAAATTCCCAAGATAAGTGGAAGCAAAATAGAAAACCACCAACCTGATTCAAAGTTAGGGTCCCAGTTTTATCGCTGCAAATAGTTGTTGCAGAGCCCATGGTTTCACAGGCTGATAGCCTCCTGACCTGCAGTTCAACTGTCAATTATGAGACATCAAAAAATATGGAAGTGTATCGTAAGAACAAGAAAATGACTGTTACTTCAAATAAGATAAGCAACATACCAAGGCCTTGTCCGCCATCATTTTTCTCATTGAATAGGCAAGCCTACAAAGAGATTTCAAAATTCAGTAAAATAAAAAATGTTCAATGCAAATGAAGAACACGTGTATACATGCATCCAAGCCTGCAGGTGCAATAAATGCAAATGAGGTATCATAACCATTAGAAGGAACTACTTTTTTACAAATGAGTATCAGACATCCACAAACTTCTTCTAGACTTTAAAAGAGCAAAACAACGAGCACAGGATTCAAGAGAAGATGGAAATGAAAAAATGAACTTACGTCAGAGTGACAGCCAATGGAAGCCCTTCAGGTACAGCAACAACTACAATGGTCACCTACAGTTTCATCTAAATGAGTTAACAGGTCAAAAATAAATATTAATGTAAACAACATCAGTTGATTATCTAAATGAGCACATACTGCAACAGTGAATATCTTTATGAAGCCATCTATAGCATCACTAACGCTAGTCTGCCCTGCTTTGAACTGCTTACCACTTGGATCGCTGGTTTTCCCAGTAAAATATCTGCTCAATCACAAAGTCAAGTTTATCCCTGACACTTCTGCAATACAAAAAATGATATCACATATTGAAACATTCACTATATCTAAAGCTACCTGATCACAAGGACAACCAGAACCACTACAGCCACGGCAAGCCCAACAATACCAATAAATGTTGCAACCCCATTTAATCGTACCTAAACTTAATAAAACACGAAAATGTTAATATTGTTCACATCTACTCTTAGCACCCAGTGTAATAGTTCAGGAATTCCAATGAAGATAACCTGCAATGGTGTTTCTTCACCATTATCCTCTGATATGCTGGCCATCAGCAATCCCCACTCCGTATTTATCCCAACGCTTGTTACCTGTGAAAGAATAACATTCCAACAAACTGTAAGCCACCACATTAAAGTTTATAAAAAGAGCTATGGTCACTCGTGGAGTACAAACATTTTCATGAAAATGACATATATGTTTAAAAAAAAAAACAAAAAACCTCTTATCGACTTAACGTACTTCACAAGTAACCATAGCACACTTAAAATTGTAGCTTAAAATCAACAAGCGTGCAAAATAGAATTGTAGTAGTAGTAGTAGTAGTAGTAACAATAATATTACTAGTTCTAATACTACTCTACTAATAATAATGATGATAATAAGGTACAAGTCTTTACTCCTTAACCTATGAGCACACTGTCGGACATGAAGTAACATAACCTAAAAGCAGGTCAGCATTATAAATAATATCCCAGTTCTCTTAAGCTCTGGCAAACAAGATATTATGAAAGCATATACTAAATAAACTAAACATCACATCCAGAACACATCATTTAGTCGTGTCTACTACATACAACGGCTTGTCAAAACACCAAGGCAACATACAAATGAATGGCAATTCTATTCAATACAGTTATTTAATCTCTTTCACCTTACATTAACACTGAGCGAAGCAGACCAGAAGCCACTTATATTTTTTATGGTCAAACCATTTAACTATGAGTTACCTATCCCAATTACAGGTTAGGTCATTTCATCTTTCTCTGGATTGCATCACTGTTGCTCGATCAACCCTTTAATATACTCTCAGTTTTCTAGTTTTCAGAGTTAACAAGTAAAAGCATATTATAAAGAGGGCTCAAACTTCAAGCCATAAGGACTATCAACAAATTGTAGCATACAAGATAAACTAATAGATGTTGTTACTCAATAAGATAAAAATACAGGACGCACTACAAATATTGAGATGAATCTTCCCATCAGCAGTTAGCTAGATTAACTCACTGGAGCCAACACTCTGATTGATGAAATAATGAAGGTACCAACAAAAAAAGGAAACAAACAAATAATTTGGATCACATGCAGAAATACAGAGGCATAGTTGAGAGAATACAACGCATGCGTGCAACAGCTGTATCGACTCCATGCAGACACTAGTAATAATCAAAATCAGTGTCCATCATGTACCACATTTTTGTAAGCCATCTACTTATCACAACTATTAGCTGTGAAATACTTTCTTCCAAATAGATACCCGCATCAACACATATACTCTAACATGATGGTTGTGAATTTGACAGATAAAATTCCATTTCCAATCAAATAAAAGTTGATGAAAGAACAACAGAATATTACCAGCATGGTACCATAACCATCAGCAACCTTGCATCCAGACATAAGAAATGGTGCCCTTGGATCCTTGTGAACCTGCAGAACCATGACCAGTAAAAAAGAGAATGAGCATGATAACTACCAACTAATGCAGTAGAGGGCCTACTGAGGCTTACAATTTTGCTTTCCCCAGTCATACTTGACTCATCAATCGCAAAGGAATGACCAGCGATTAGAATTCCATCTGCAGGGACCTGTTAAAACATATGCAAGAAAAAGCAAAGAAGATTATAAGTAGCGTCGATAGAAAAAGTGGCTTCATTTTGAAGGGGAGAAAGAGGTCCTGTCATTAACCTGATCACCAATTTTGAGAGGCACAACATCACCAACAACTATATCAAAAATAGAAATTTTAATTCTCCTCCCACCCCTAACGACCTGTAAAAAATTACAGGAAATTTGAGGAAAAATGCGAAAGGGAGGGAATAGGAACCAATCCAGAGTGTATAACACCTACCTCCATGTGTATATTTTGCTTCTCCTCATTTAAATTTTGGAATTGGAGGGATTGTCGGTAATCACTTACAGCTGCAATATTAGTAAGTAGATATCTCATAACTGCCTAAAGTTGACACTGCCCAAGAATATAAGCATAACGCTAACAGAAGAAGTCACAAAACATGAATTTTAGAGAGAATAAACAGACAGATACACAGCATTTATTCAATGGAACTTAAAATCTCAAGTCCACAAGCTCACTCAACGTCATGATATGAATTGCTCTTAACACAATTTTCCACATAGAAGATCACAATGCACACAGAAAGAATGGAGAGTGACAATTGTGAACAATCAAAGATGAACAACAAAAGAGTTAACTGCATTAGAAGACCTCCAATCTATTGCATTTATTGTCACATAAAACTTAACATTGGTAAAGCAGTCAGAGTGATACATGGTCAAGAACATCCAACAAAAAACAGTTATCATAAACATGCACAAAAATATCATACCAAATGAAACGGCAAAAAAATAGAAGGCCATAAATCCTACGTTCTTTAGTATACCTGTAAAAACAATAACTATAAGTACAGCCAAGGCAATGCTTCCCCCATCATACCAACCTTCTTTTATGCCCTAAGGAAGAGAATAAATGTGAATTGGAACAAAAACAAAACAATAAAAAGATGCAAAACATGCATGTCTCTCTATATATTTACAAATTTGACTAATTGTTTTAGATCACATACACTGCATCATTGTTTATTGTTATTACGTTACAGATCATTGCTTCGCAACTTATTAGAGAACTGAAAAGGGAAAAAAAAAAAAAAATATATATATATATATATATATATATTCAATCCAGGGGTTCATGTCTAAGGTGGTTGATTGTATTCTATAAATCGATGGAAAACTAAATAAATTCTCTATTATAGAATATGTCATTATAGTGTACTTCTCAAGAGGCAAGGAAAAGGAAATCAAAAGATAGCATATTTCATGTGACAGTGTCTGGTTACAATGTTGTGTAAAAAGATGTGCACATTATTACTTTTCTTTTGAGACAAATTTTCGGCCTGGGTAATAAAAAAAAATAATGAATGACGAACTACTCAGTACTTTTTGATTTAAATATGAGACTTGGTTAAATCAATCTAAAATGGTATTGTTAATTTTTCAAATTTGACGAATGTACTGACTAGTTCATTATTCATTATTTTTTTTTTTATTACCCAAGCCGAAAATTTGTCTCAAAAGAAAAGTAATAATGTGCACATCTTTTTACTTAACATTGTAACCAGACACTGTACCATGAAATATGCTATCTTTTGATTTCCTTTTCCTTGCCTTTTGAGAAGTACACTATAATGACATATTCTATAATAGATTATTTATTTAGTTTTCCATCGATTTATAGAATACAATTGACAACCTTGGACATGAACCCCCGGATTGAATATTTAAGTAGAATGGCATCTTCCGATCTGCAATCACATTGCTTCTCGGCAAAAAATTGTCCAGGTGAAAAACTAATGCTATCAAGAAGAAAAGGCTCATAGTTGAAGAAGCAGAAACCAACAACTAGATACTGCACATGTAGTGTGACAATGTTATCATAATAAACTTGAAGAAAAGGAAAGTATACTTCTCTATGGTATGCAATCAAAATTTAAAAAATAGACTCTTGTCACCTGTTGACATTACCTCAGACTTTATGCCCAGTGCCAAAGAAGCAGCTGCAGCAACCATCAAGATAATCAAAGTTGTGTCTCGACAAGCCTCCCAGAGAAACCTCTTTAGATAAAATGCAGAAAAAGAATATATATTCATGAGAGAATGTTTACCTGCAAAGACAATATACAACTGCAGCGTAAAAATTTGGAATATTCAATACTTACCCAGAAACTCCTGCCTTTTTTCCTAGGATATGTGTTTGATCCAAAAGCGTGTGTTCTGTTTATGAGATCAGTCTCGTCTACAGGTACACCTTTTTCCAAATTTGATTTTACTTTATCAGCAACTCCTTTGACCTGATACCAAGGACAAAGGGAAAAAAGGAAAAGAATTCAAGACAATGTAGAGTAGCAATGACAAGAATATTGTATTTGAGCCCAAAAAAAAAAGACAGTGTAAAGGTGACAGCAGTGGACTTGCCCCTCCATGTTGCTCCAGCAGAGAAAGATTATGCTCTCGGGACATTGAAACTAGCTCCTCTAAGCTAACATCAAAATTGCCAACATGGCCTTGGATTGAAGGCAGTTTTTTCGAGACTCCAGGCTCTAAAATGCAGACATGTAACTTCAGTACAAATAATCAACCAAAAAACCAATAACATTTGTTATCGGCTTATGTGAATCAAGCATCAATTAAAGCACGAAGGAAAATGTCAAAACAATCAATAGTTTAGCTTACTTTTGGAAAAAATTATATTCATCATTTATAAATGTCAAAGTTCATTTTAAAACACACATTCCAATTGACCCAAAAGTACTATCCACTTAGCCACCATTCATTTCTATCTATTTATATATTAAACCGTTTATAAATTCTTCCCAAACGGAGGCTTAAACAAATGCGCAAACTTACAGGTTGTATATGAGTTATAAATAAACTACCTGGAAGAATAAAACGACAACAGTAACTATGGAAAAAGCCATAGGCATATTCTTCTCCCAGTTTAGAGTGATACAGCTTGCAGTTACAAGCTTAAACCCAAAATATTAGAGTAACAATGAAGATGGTAATTTATCATCGAAGAACTTAATGCCAATATTCATTAGGAATACAGGGGCAAAAACATTTGTTCTTCATTTATATGGAAGACCTGCCACTTGGCACTATCCATTGAAATTTAACCTCTAGTCAATTAATTAAATACCAGAGTACAAAGAACGAGAATTACCATTCACTCCTTCGCCAGCTGCTTGGAAGAGAACAGCAGCCTGTTGAAGCAATAATAGATTAACGATTAATGACAAACTCAATACTCTTCACCTAAATAAGAAAGAAGTATGATTTACCCTAATGACTTGAGCATGCATTCGAATCTTAGCAATCGTTTGCTTCCTCTCTTCTTCTTTTTTCAAGTCCAACGTATATCGAAATCGGCGAGAAGCATTCAGCACAAGTGCAGCTTGCTAGGGAGGACACAATTAAATTAGATCAAGATTAAACCTCTCCTTGGATAACCATATACATAGACAAGCAATACAAGCGCATCATTATGTAGAATAAAGTATACTAGTAATGCAGTTTTATATGCATCTTAGAAGGACATAGATGGTATCAAGCTTAAATACATAATCAGTTACTTCCAGAGATAAATATCATGGAGCTGAGAGAACTACCCAAACACCAACAGTTCCCTCATTCAATCATTTCTCACAAGAACACTCTTCCTCTGTTCTGTTTCCACTTTAGGGAGTGATTTTCATATTAAACCCTTTTTGGTGGGGATTAAAATTAAATTTTTAGTAAATTTTAATAAAAGTTGATAAAAAGTGTGGTTGAAAAGTTGTGGGGTCCATGAAATATATAGTTAAAATTAATTGTTGACTTTGACTTAAATTAAAATCAAAATTTAATCCCTACCAAACAGGGGCAAATCATTTGCCGTGCTTAAATTTGCTGTACAGCAAACAACTAGTTGAATTCTAGGTTATTTGATCATCCTTTTATTAGAACAGGTAAGAAATCCAAAGCAATTGCAGCATGATACAAAAATTAAACTTCCAGTCAAAAACATGAGTATTACATATAGGCCCCGTTTGACCCACATTTTCATTTTCATTTTCATTCTTCTACTCATTTTCAACCACGCATTCTTCAATAAAATAATATTTTCCATCACATCAATAACTTTTCCTTCTTTTTCAACCACACATTTCCCATCATATCACTATTTCAAAATTCATTTTTCCCAAATAATCTCTATCAAACACACTCATAGATAGATATTCCCTAACACAATTCCAAAAGACCATAGTGGTCAATACTTCAAACAAACATCCTTATCTTCCACACACCAGACACCAGCCTTGTGTAGTTTAGGATATGAGCCAATGTTTAGACAACATGAGAGATAAAATCAGAGGCATCTAGAAAAGTTATCTAGATCCTCTGTCCCGTCTTAACCTTGTATATCTTATCTTATTTCAATAAGCTTTTCAATCAATCATAGAGAAAACAATTATTTATCGACGCTTCATAACTGTTCGTCCATTCACATGACCTCATTCACACTTCATAAATGGCAACTAATAATATTCTGAAAATAATTCCGTTAAAAGACCTCTAAGAATAGAATATATGAAATCATTGCTCTTACAAGCTACGAATGGAGCCCCCTCCCCTAATATCCAAATCCACCATCCAACCACATCATAACCATCTGACCACCACCCAATATCCACCTAATCATGTCAATGCTGGCAATGGCAATAGGGCGTCATCCGACAAACCCCAAACCACTTGCCTCACACCACATATCAACCCCCACACAGAGGCAGCGGCCTAGGTGTAAACCCTAACACAGCCACTCGAATCGGTGCGGCGACTGGAGGCGCAACATTTTGGGATGATGCGGAGTCCCTAGGCGCCGGAGAAACTAATGGAAGGAAGGGAAAAATCAGTAGAGAGATAGATCGATCTGGGATCTGATCCAAGATTCCCCTAGATTGGGTCACTGCTCCAACATACTCGCCTAATAGGAGGGCTGTGCAGGTAATTCCGACGTGGGGGAGTGACGAGGATCACGCGCTGCTCTGGTGGTGCGTCTACCGGAGCTTGTTAGCCACACGTCGACACAAAAAAGTCAGCAAATTCAGCACACTGATTCCAGATCACCTAGCATGCCTATCCTACCATCAAATGCGTCGTTTACACACAATCAGGGGAAAAAGTTAGCAGATACATACGGCATGGTATTCAATCGTCGTTTTCAAGTAGAGGCAGAGGAGTTTGCAGTGTCTGTTAACGATTTCGACACTGTTAGAATGACAGAGTAGGGCTCGAAGATATCGAATGCAATCTATATGAGGAGGTTCAATACACTTTGGATGGTGAATATAGTGGATAAGCTAAGAGAGACTAGTGAGTTGGAGGATTTTGTCTCTAAGTTCAATGAGTCATCAAAAACTTTTTTGGCACAACGATGTGTGAACAACTGCAATAGGTACTTAACGATAGCACAATATGGGGAAAGGAGTCGAAAAGGAGTTGTGACGGTGCCGAAAGGTGCAAATGGAGAGGGATGGACATTGATCTCGCGGGTGTTTCAGGCAGTGGTTGATTTTGTTGATGTTGATAAGGTCAAACGTCGAACGATGGATGAAAGAAATCGACATGGGATGACTTATGCTGGAGTTACGACAAAACTTACAGGCCTAGCAGAATGCTGATCAATGGGAGCCACTATGAAAGGAAAGGGCAATTAATGTGAGTGAAAATGAAGGTCATTTTATGGTGCCTAAGTCTATGCAAGCATATGCAGAAGGTTCACATGGTGGTTTATTGAATAGTGTTGAAATACGAGCTAGTATCCAAACATTGAAAGGAGACTTGGATGAATTATGTAGGCTAGCAGAATGTGGGTCTGAAGAGGGCTCCAAGATATTTTATTGTCACAAGTGTGGGGTGGGCATGGATGAGGCTCTAGCCAATGGAGGACAAATAGTGAGTTAGCTCCTAAGGAATTATCACTGGATGTAGTCCATACTAAAGACAAGTAGAAGTGATTAAGCCCATTTGTGAGCTTCAAACACAGAGCGACGCGGAGTATCTCGGAAATGACGATGAGGCCAACGTAGTGGGTTGAATAAAAATGACAATGACTCGGGGTTTGAAGCAAATCGGGAGGTGGTACCTTGGTCTAAGGAAGGTGAGCTAAATATAAACACAATTCCGTCGGCGGAGGGATTATTATCAGTTGAGCAAGAGACGGGACATGTACTGGCAGAGGGATCAATTTCGACTGTCCTGAAAGAGCACGAGGTGACATGTTCGACAACTATGGTTGGGAACACATATAATAAAAGGCACTTTAAGTCCCTACAAGAAAGGGAATTAGGGACTGAAAAAGCTCTGGTGTTGTGAGTAGATGGCGCCAAAAAGGGAGGAACAGACAGTGATGTCGCACGGGTGGAAAAAGTGGAGGGATATTCCTATGATCCTTAAGAGTATTGTCAAGCAGAGGAAACAAGAAAAGTGAATGCGATTGAAATTGGACCCCCACCTTCAAATTGGGTCCTTCAAAAAATTCAGGATTTTAGTAAGGTGGTTGGAGTGTCTTGCAATGGATATGAAAATAGACTCTTACAATTATCAAGGAACTGGAGGCTAGTAGGGGATAGGGGATGAGTACACAATGAGGTAAATCAAAAAGAAAAGGTGATCGCGAACTTAAGCAGCTTGAATTGCCAGTAAATTATGGGGAGTCATAGAAAAGAATGCTAGGGAAGGATGACAGCATTAAGATGATCCCAAAAATAATTAGCTAGAATGTGAGGGGGCTTAATGAAGTTAGGAAAATGTTAGGCGTTCGAAATCTGCTAAGGGGATGGAGGGCGGACCTTGTCTGTTTACAAGAGACTAAGTTAGAGTTCATCTCGAGGGCTATTGTGAGCATTCTATGGGAGGTACAGCTTGTATCTATATGTGGGGTCATCGAGGGCTTCAGGAGACGTGTTAGTCATATAGGACACTAGAGTTTTTGATATAGATGAGGTCGATGATAGGTTATTTTCTCTATCGCTTTCGTTCAGAAATATTGAGGATAGATTCTGTTGGATGTTTATAGGAGTTACAGGCCTAATGCTGATGAGAGTATAGTTGGCTTGTAGGATGAGTTGGCCGGTATGATGGCTTGGTAGAACCTTCCAACGTGTATTAGGGGATATTTCAATGTGCTTCAATTTCCTACTGAGAGGTCCAACGGTGGAAGATCAACAGGGGCAATGGAGGACTTCTCAGATTTTATTTGGAAAAATATATTGGTGAACCTGCCTTTGATTGGAGGAGACTTTAATTGGTCATCTAATTGGGATCAACATGTTCTATCTTGAATAAATCGATTTTTGATTAGTGGGGGGTGGGAGGAGAAGTACCAAAGGTCACTCAAAAGAGATTGGGAAGTGTTTATTCGAATCATTTCCTTATTTTGCTATCTAGAAATGTGAGATGTAGCGAAAGAAGGCCTTTTAGGTTTGCGAAGATGTGGCTAAAAGTAGAAAGATTTAGGGAACGAACAAGGGATTGGTTGGCATCTTACGATTTCAGGGGGCCTCCTAGTTATGTGATGGATCGGAAATTGAAAGCCTAGAAAAGGGATCTAAAGAGGTGGAATGAAGAGGTGATTGGAGATGTTAACTAGCGTAAAAATTAATGCAATTTAGATTTAGAAGAGCTGGATAGGAAAGAGGAAAGTCGAGGACTAGGGGATGAGAGAGAGACATGGAGATTTAAGGGAAGAGTTGGAGAGGTTGGTGGAGATGGAGGAAATAATTTGGTGTCAGAAATCTATGGTCAAGTGGTTGAAGGAGGGGGATCGCTAATTCCAACAAGCGTAACAATTATATCACTATGTTGAAGGTAGATGCAGTTACTTTTGAGGACCCACAGGATATTGAGACCCAAATGGTGAGTTTCTATCAAAATCTTTACCGGGAGCAGTTTGACTGGAGGCCCGAGTTGGAAGGGTTAGATTTTTCTACTATTATACATTTAAGGAGGATGAGATCAAGAAGGTGGTGTTCAGCATGAATGACAATAAGGCCCCTGGACTGGACGGATCCTCTTTCTCATTTTATAAAGCTTGTTAAAAAGTGGTACGATCGGCCATTGTGGATGTCTTTACTTATTTCTTTCAATGTGGCAGGTTCTTGAGAAGTTCTAATGTTTAATTTATTGTGCTGATTCCAAAGAAATCAGGAGCATCGATTATTAAGGACTTTCGTCCCATCAATTTAGTAAGTGGAGTGTACAAGAGGTGTCGGGGAAAGTGGTGTCTAAATTTCAAAATACTTTTGTCAAAGGGCGACAGATATTGGATTTCGTACTTATAGCAAATGAATGTATTGACTCGAGATTACGCTTAGGGGTTCCAGGGATGTTATGTAAGCATGATATTTAGAAAGCCTATGATCACGTGAATTGGGGATTTCTTTTGTATATGCTCGGGCGATGTAGCTTTTGGGGATAAGTGGTGCCGGTGGATTCAATTTTGTATCTCTATGGTTTCCTTTTCAATTTTGGTGAACGACACTCCTGAGGTTATTTCCGATGTAGTAGAGGTTTGAGGCAAGAGGATCATTTGTCTCAAATTTCTGTTTGTTATTGTTATGGAAATTTTCAGTAAGATACTTGAGAAAGCTATGGAGGAGAGTCCGTTAAAGGGCTTAATGATTGACCAATTGCAGGTGTCCCATTTGCTATTTGCAGACGACAAATTGATCTTCTGTGATGCATATGATGAGCAATTTAGGAACTTGCATCGTCTGCTTCTATGCTTTAAAGTTGTATATGGATTGAAGATAAATTTGAAAAAATCTGAGGCTATCACAGTGGAAAATGTAGATAATATGGAGGAACTGACGACCCTATTAGATTGTAGGGTTGCACAGCTGCCTATGTCATATCTTGGGCTCCCCTTAAAAGCACGATTTAAAAGTATACATATTTGGAACAGTATTGTAGAAAGGGTGGAGGGGAGGTTAGCGGATTGGAAGCATATATACCTCTCAAAGGGTGGCTGTCTCACCCTTATTAAGTCCACCCTATCAAATCTCCCTATTTATTTCTTGTCATTGTTTCCTATTCCTATTTTAATGGCAACAAGATTAAAGAGGATTCAAAGAGAATTTCTTTGAGGAAGGTTAGGGAAGGATTCTTTGAGGAGGGTCAGGGAAGGAGGGGAAACTTCACTTGGTTAATTGGGGTGCAGTTTTTTCTCCCATATATATGGGAAGTTTTAGATTGAGGAGCCTTGTATTGTTTAATAAGACTTTGTTGGGTAAGTGGTAGTGGCGATTCGGCGTGGAGAGGGAGAACTTTTGGAGAGAAATTATAAAGGCGAAATATGGTGTTATGGAGAGGGATGGTGCTCCAATCAAGGGTCATGGTTCTTATGGAGTGAGTTTGTGGACAGGGACGGACCCAGAAAACTGTTTCAATGCGGGCAATATCAGTGCGATTACCGATCGTCACTCTCGTGTATTATTCGTGATTAATAAAATATTTGATTACCTATTCCCCAAAAAAATAAAAAAATCTGTTACACTGCATACATTTAATATATCCACGGGCTCCTTTTTTTCTAAAGCCAACTCCGCAGTCTTCTTCTTTTTTTTTTAACTCCACAGACTTCTCAAAGAACATAGAAAATAGAGTGAAGCTGAAACCCTTCCCAGCCTGTTGTAAATACAATTGGTAGAGAACTCACAAAAGAAATGTAAGGAAAAAACAGCACATGAAAATTCAATATCATCTAATCCAAAATTTCCTCAATTTCACTTCTATTTTCTGCTCCACTTGATTTGCCAAATTTCACTCAATCGAGAATATTATTATTTGGTATGCCTTTGAAAAAATAATAGGAATCAAAACTAGATCAATCAAAAATCAGTGAAAAAAAATGCAAATAGACTTACTCTCCATCGCCGCAACCGATCCACCGGAGCACTTTTAGTTCGAATAATATCGAATGGTCCTGAACCTTCATATTCCTCCTCATCAATCTCTCGGCTACTGTTACCAGCCTCAAGGTCATTCTTGTAGCGTCTATACGGAGAGGTCTTGAATTCCTCTTTAATTCCTTTGCTCATTCTGAAGTCGCAGGAGAGATGACACGCCTTAACAAACAAACAATCACAATTTCACTATTTCCACACAATGTGAACTCAAACTAGGGTTTCAGTTCACTTTTTAGCCACTTTTTTAGGTTATCTGCACTCGACTACTATAGAATACAGATCGAACGGACAAAAATGGTAAAGTACAAAATACGCGAAAAGATTCACGGAGTTTAACAAGGTGCATTTATAACGAATTTAGAGATGAGATGAAAAAAACCTGCAAGGGTCAGAGAACGCCGAAAGCCTGAATTGATTGTGTGGATGAACTCCTTCAACTGCACTACAAGAAACTACCAGGAAGTTTCCGTTTTCTATGTCATGGTTTGAAAAGGTTCTGCTATTGTTATTCACGTTTTTAATATTTAGAGGCTGTTTGGATTAGACTTAAAGTCAATCCATCAATATTAACCATATTTTTTATCAATTTCACAATTTTTTAACTATACATTTTCAAAAATTTCTATTACAATTTACTAAAAAATTTAAGAGAGTGTTTGGTGGAAATTAAAACTAGATTTTTTGGTAAATTATGATGGAAATTTTTGAAATGTATAGTTAAAAAGTTGTGGGACCCAAGAAACATGTGATTGATATCGATTGTTTGATTTTGACTTAAATTAAAATCAGATTTTAATTAGTACCAATCAAACTCTAATTTTCCCCACCAAATACTCTCTTACATTCACTTTTAAAAATAAAATTTTATGTAAATTTACTGAAATAAACATAAATAAAATTAAATAAAAATGCATAACTCTACATTCATCCACTTATTTTTATTTTCATTAAATTATCAAAAATCTGTTTACCTTCTTTTAAAATTTGTATTTAATTAAAACTCTAAATTACCTTAAATTGTTCATCTAATTTAAAAGAGTTTACAGTTTTAGGAAATATGTGGATCTATAATGTTATAAATGTATTTAAAGTGAGATGAAAATATAAAATTCATTTGGATATAATTAAGACCCCGTTTGATACACATTTTTTGTAAAATGAGAATGAAAAATATAGTTGTTATGGATCCCATACAATAGATATAAAGTCAAATATGGTGGCTGAATGTGATGGATAACGATCATATATTTCAATTTTATGGTGAAAAAATGGGAACCAAATGGTGGCAAAATGAATGAATTTAATAAAGACAAGATTGAAATATGATGTAGATGTAAATATTATTATTTTTGTTTTTGTAAATAATAGGGATGAACTTAAAGGTAGATGAAAATAAATATAAAGAGTGGGTATGAAAATAACAGTACCCTTTGAAAAATTGTCAAAAATTAGCGGTAGTTAACAAAATACCATGTCATGATATTATGGTTGGTTAACGAAATACCGTGGGATGGCAATTAGCATTTTTGGTATATTTAATCCTTGTTTGGTAGGAATTAAAATTAAATTTTTAATAAATTTTGATAAAAAATGATAATATGTATAGTTAAAAAGTTATGAATTTTTCTGGCTCCATTTTATTCTAAATGCATTTTTCTTTATTTTTCTTTCAACACACATTATTCAATAAATAATATTACACGTAGATCCAAAAAATTTCTTCTTTTTTAATCACACGTTTTTCAAACAATTACTATTTCAAAGTACATTTTTCCCAAAAATTTGATTTTAATTGGAATCCAAACAATGGCTAAATATGTGGTTGAAATTATTTATTAACTTTAACCGCTCTCCCAAATATGAACTTAATTGATAAAAAAAATTACTTAATCATATATTTTATGGATTCGTAACGATTTATCAACTTTTGAATCATATATTTCATCAAATTTTATCATAATATATTAAAATTTGATTTTTAGTTAACCAAACAGGGCTTAATAAAAAGTTTTTGTTAGTGTTATACAGTGATGTAGTAAAGATTTAATGGATTATTTTTAATTTTAATGCGACATGTTACTGACTAGTGTCTATTTTTGGCGGTGGGATCGTAGGATATGAAACTAGCCAAAGAAAGTTATCATTAGAAGACGATGATGAAGATGAAATCGAGAAGTGATGGCGAGGAAGACTGCAATTTGAGGAGGGATTAGAAGGATAGGAGCGATGTTGAAAGTTTTGTTTTAGGTGAAGATAAATGTCGTGATGAAGGGTCGTAAATAGTTTTTTTTTTTTTTTTTTTTTTTTTTTTGAGCGTCGAAGAAAAATTCCCTGTTATATGTGTTTATCAGTGAATTTTCAGACTAATCTTTTTAACTAAGCTTGGACAAAAGAATCGAAAAATCGATCAAATCAATCAATTCGAATCGACTAGAGTCGGTTTGTGTTGGATTGACACGGATAATTGGTTTTGTTTGTTTTTTTTTTTAAAACAAAATCATGTTTTGAAGTCTCGAACCGCTAATTAATCGAACAGACTCAACTCACTTACATATTTACCTTTCATTTTTTAAGAAAAATAAAAATCAAAAGATAAGTTCATATAATAACTATATCTCGATTCTCTACAATATATGATGATGCCAATTAATAATAGCACTAATAGTTTCCTTTCATAATCTCATTATGTTATACTTAACATTTTTCTCTACTCAAGCAGTCAAACTACATAATACATAAAAAAAAGCAACAAATTTTTTTAAGTTTTCAGTTGATCTATGTCTATTAACCTAATTCTATTCGTTAGTCAATAGTTTTTGTGATATAAAATTATTTAGTTATTATAATATAAGAGGGCCCAAAATATGGACAATTTTTTTTAAAAAAAATAAATCAATTTTGACTAAAAGTTCAAACTAACTAATTGAATCAAGTGGTTTTGTTTGGTTCGGTTCGGTTCAAGGGTTAGAGTGGATTTATTTGGGTTGAAATCGTCCAAATCAATTAATTTGATTTTGATTTCGGGTTGAAATCAAAATCGATCCAAACCAATCCTCGCCCAGATCTATTTTCAACTATTGGATTTTTCTTTTTTAATAGATCATCATCAAATATTGCTCTTGGTTATTAAAATCTACATTTTAATTTAAGTCAAATTCAATAAATAATTTTAATTATAAAATATTTAATGGAACTTATAATTTCTCAACGATATATTTCATCAACTTTTTATATTTTATCAATTTTTATTAAAATTTACTAAAATTTTAATTTTAATCCACTTCAAACAGAGACTTTAATAATATTTTTGAAAACCTTAATTGAGTGGTTCTGGAGAAACGTGATTGCCATTAGTCACCACGCGTATTTAATGGGCCGGGAAAAAAGAGTTGATCCACACGTTTCATTAACGCGTTTCCATGTATAGTGGTTGTGAAGTGGGCCGGCTTATTTCCATTAAAATATGTAACTGTTCTATTTTGGGACGGTGGGTCCACATGGATTGTGCCAACACCAAATCTTGCAGCATCACCTCATCTGAGTGCCGATTTGATATTCAATAATTTATTTTATAATTTGCTATATCATCATTTTTCATCACATATTTTCACAATAAAATATTTTACAGGTATATCAAATAGGCTCTTAATTCTTACGTGATCAAAAGTCAACAACAAAATAGATTTTTTGGATAATTGTTAATGCCACGCAATTCTATTATATCAAATAATTGATTTTACGGAGATTTTAAGATCCAACCCGACCACTATAACTGAGTTTTTCTCTATCTCGTAAAAACGATCTAGATGGATTTGGTCGATTTTTCGAATATTTTTTCCACCTGTTGTTGCAAGTTTGCCCAACCATAAAAGACCAGTGGATTTGACCCACCATGTTATCGTGCCCTAATCGTTGAATTACTTTTCAGAATTTTTTTATAAGAAAAATGTCTTTAATAATGTGCGGATTTGTATATCATTTTATTGTGCAGTCACTGTTGTTATTGCCTTATTAAAGTAATTGGTTCGTGCGGATGTTATGAATGAATCATTGAATTGCCATGTTTTACCCTCTTTCGAGTGCGCTAATATAATAAAATAATGTTATACGTAAATTTATTTTTTTTAATCACATATTATTCATCAAAATATTATTTCAAAATATATTATTTTCAAAAATAATAAATAAATAAATGGGGCTCAAACATGCTTATCTACTATACATTTGAATTGTAGAATGGGTGTTATGGCAATAATTTGGGGTCCCACCTGAACTCTTATCAATTCTCATCTCATCACAAAAATATATTCTACAATACTTATTTAACCTCATTTTAACAACATATTTTTCAATAAAATAATATTATACGCAAATTTAAAAAATTTCATTATTTTTTATGGACTTTGCTATATCATTGGGGGACTTGACATGCCCACTGACATAAACCCCACTTTAGTGGGGTGGGGATCCGTGTTTGGTAAAGAAGCATTTCCTTTTTTCTTTTTTTTTTTAACTGGACATTCTTTATCAAGGCACTTTTATAAAATATACATTTTTTTAAAAAATAAGGCTCAAACGAAGTTTTAATTTGTCAACTCAATTTTGTAAACTCACTTTGTACAAATAGCATAATACTTCTCATCTCATTACCCAAAAAAAAAATTTAAAAAAAATTATTGTAGGCAGTTTTAAAAAACCACTTTGATACATTTTCTTGTTTGACAATCATTAAAACATTTTTTTTTTTCTCAAACTTATGTTCAATCTCACATTTTCACAATAAAATATTGTGGAAATTACAGATATTAATAGATTTCAAGATCCCATTTCATAAATCAGATGGCATGTTTAGTATTTCAAAAATCAGAAATTGTTTAATTAAATATAATACTAAAATATACAAATTTCTTTCTAACCCTAATAATTTTCCCAAACCGTCTCCTCCTCTCCATTATTCTCTCTCACTTATATTCTCATCTCTTCTCCTCTCCCTCCATTGCCGCAGCACTGCAACCCCTATTCTCTTCTCCCTCTCCTCCATTGTTGTCGCTGCAGCAGAAGGAGCTAGAATCGCCGGCGACCAGCGAGCGCGAAGTAGATCCACGAGCATTGCTGGAAGCCTGTAGATCACGGTTGCTGATCGTACGACTGCGGCGGCGTAAATTGCGATGCAGATCGTGATGACACAGATCGCGACTGCAGCAACACGATCTACAGTGGCGTAGATTGCGGTGGTGATGGCGCGCGAACTACAACGGCTTAGATCGCGGTGGTGATTTTTTTTATTGGATTTGGTTTCCATGTTTTGGTGGTTTTGGGGTTTTAGGGTGTGGTGGTGGTACCACTGGAAGTTGTGTTGAAGTATTGACGGTGATGGTGGTGGTGCTAGTGGGATGGATCTGGCAGTGGAGGTTTGTTGGCGGTGGTTGCCGACGATTTTCTGAATTTTCTGTGTGATGGTGGCGGCGTCGTGGTGGTGGCGGTTGCGATTGTGATTGGTCGGGGTTGATGGTGACTCTGTTGTTGTGGCGGCGGTTGCGTGTTGGTGTGGATAATGGTGGTGGTGACAATTTTCAGATCCGGCTGGTGACGTGGTGGTGCTTGTGAGCGGCGGCAATGAGGGTAGTTTTGTGATTTTGTGTGGTGTTGATTTTCAGATCCGACTTTGTGAGGTGGTGGCGGGCGGCAACGGTTGTCGAGTGGTGGTCCCAGATTATTTGATTAACTGTGACCATTAAATTGGCTAATTTATTACCAATTGTGACTTATTAAAATTTCGATCAGTGACCTCGAAAATAATATGTGACCTAATAATTCTTTGATTTGTGACTTTGAAAACAAATTGTGATTTATTAAAATTTCGATCCGTGACCTCGAAAATAATCTGTGACCTAATAAATTTCGATCTGTGACCTCAAAAAAAATCTGTGACCTAATAAATTTCGATCCGTGATATCGAAAAAAAATTGTGACCTAATAAATTTCGATCTGTGACTAAACTGTAAATCTGTGACCAAATTATGTAAATCTGTGACCTTAATTAGTTTAATTAATAAAATATATAATTAATTGAATAAATTATAAATATTTTTTTAAATGAATACCTGATTTTGGAAATTTGAAAATTAATTTCTGATTTTGGAAATACACTATTCTTAAAGTAGGATTTATGAAATTTTCCCTAAAATATTTTACATATAAATTCAATTTTTTTTTTTACTTTTAACCATACATTCTTTAAAAAAATCATTATTCTAAAACTCATTTTTTCAAAAAAAAAAAATCATTTTAATAGTTGTCAAACAAGGGCATGTATGGCAAATTTTGTTGCCTATGGGCATGTATGAAATTCATTTTCATGAATTTTTTTTACCACACTACTTTGCATAGATTCACCTTCATCTCTTTTTAACGATATAGAAGGTTATTTTGTCCAACCTATATGTGGGACTAGGCTAGAAAGTCGTGTACAATCGTTTGTTCGGTATTACTTATGAAGCTATATGGTTTGTTTGTTAAAACAAGCTTTCTTGTGCAATATATTTATTTGAAAAATCCATTAAATCAAGCATTAATATGTTTGATTGGTTTATAATGGAAAATTATAATTTTATAACATAATATTTCTATTTTATGGATGCACTAGCGTGATTGATTTTATAAACATCGCTAAATTATATTTGACATGATTTTAATTTCGTTAAATCCCAATTTTTTTTTTTCATGTGAGCATTTTTGTGCACTAGTGTGATTGATTTTATAAACATCGCTAAATTATATTTGACACGATTTTAATTTCGTTAAATCCCAATTTTTTTTTATCATGTGTGCATTTTTGTTGTGTTTATGTTGTTTAAAGGGGAGAGCCTTTACAAACGTTAAAATGGAGTCTGGACTAACATAATAAGTAAATTCATATATTTTTGTGCAATAGCGTGATTGATTTTATAAACATCGCTAAATTATATTTGACACGATTTTAATTTCATAAAATGCAATCGGACTTTAAATAAAAATTTTTGTTGTGTTTATATTATTTAAAGGGGAGAGCCTTTACAAACGTTACGAGGACCTGGACTAACATAATAAGTAAAAAAATAAAAAATCGAACAAATAATAGTCATATTGGTTATCCATAACATGCATCGAACTTTAAATAAAAATTCTTATGGTATATTATTTGGTCGCTCACCAATTACGAGCACCTGCCATATGCAAAAAAAAAAAAAAAAAAGAGAGAGAGAGAGAGAGACCGAAGAAATATATTTCTTATCTCACCTACTTTTAGTACATGTAGTATGTCAACTCTATCTAATTAATTTTTTCACGATTTCATTAACAAAAAAAAAAAAAAAAAATGGTTGAAGGCACTTGAAGAACCACTATTTTGTTAGTGATGAACAAAATGTTAATACTATAATTATTTACTCCACAGTATATCAAGAAGAAATATATTGTGTTTCAAAGATGACATCATAATTTGTATTGTAGAAGAATAAGTACAATTGAAGCAAATATTATATTGACAAAGAATTTAATTTTCTAAAGATTTTATTATTTGACATAACATGTTAGATCCTCTCAGGACTAAGGTTAATAACGATGTGAATAATTATTGAAAATATCTATTGAAAAATCAACGTAATGAATTCACACTACGCATTTTAGGGTATATAGGAAAAAAAAAAACTCCACTAACTAAAATTGGGAATGAATTTCCTATATTTCAAGAAATTATTTAGGGTGATATATGGCTATGTGTTACTCTTCATATTAATCATTTAGTTATTTTTTATATCCAATAGATACAACTACTAGATGATAGCATTATGTTTATTATATATTTGCAATCTAAAGTTTGCAAAAGTTCGCAAGATTACTTTCTCAAATTTTAGATTATAAATATAGTTTTCCTATAATACAATAAATACGAAACAACTTCATATACTAGTGCGTCAACATCAAAAACTTTCGATAATTGGGAATGATAATGGTTTAGCAATCAATTGTTGAATGCCTCAAACCAATTGCAAAATAATTTACTATTGAGGACAAGATGCTTCTCATTTCTGTTTTACAAATGCTATTATATATAAGTTGCAATACTTATACGAATCATGTCAAGATCAAGTTCTCCCTATTATAGTTTACTTATGGTCAAAACTCAAACGCCTAATATTCATCTAAAAAACTTAACTTAAACCCTAATATTCACCTTGGAAGGGCCGAAGTTTGGTTGGGTTGGATGATAATATTATTAGCCCATTTATAGTTAGTTAATTGGAGTTTTGTGTTGGCCCATTTAAGGTGAGTTTTGGCCCAAACTTAAACCCTAAACCTAGCCTATTTATATGGTAGAAACCCTAGTTATTTGTGTGTGTTGTGTGCAAGAGAGGAGAGAGTTGAGAGGGGGCAGCCAAGAGAGAAGAAAGAAGGGGGCAGCCGGGTTTGGAGCTTTGTTTAGCAAGATTCAACCATTGTTATCTTTTCTCCTTCCTCCCTTTGTGGCTTGCATATCACCACCCCCTTTGTGTCATTTGTGGAATAGAAGAAGGGTAACGTAGTGGGTAAAACGGAGGCAACCAAGGTGTAGAGGATTGTTGGGTCGAGCCTGTAGATTGGTGTTCGTTTGGTTGATTTCTGAGCCCGAATCAAAGGTTTCTCGAGTGTTTTCCACTACAAATGGTATCAGAGCTTGAGTTTTTGAGAAATCAATGATTTCTGGTGGCAAAAACCGGCAGAAAACGCAGCAGAAACCAGAAAACGAACCTGTCCAGAATTCAGTGTGAAAACCGGACCTGTTTTTGCGTTTTTCGGCCAAAGCAGTGATCGGATGGAGAAACGGACACCACCGTTGAACTCAGCAGGTCTAGACGCATCAGAAAGGATGGGGCGAAAAATTCCGACGACGGAGCCGCCGCCGACGTGTGAACTCCGGCGAGGGCTTGGCCGGCGCGTTGGCCGGAATTCGACGATGACTCCAAAAGACAGAATGTTCCCAACGATGAGACAGACCCTGTGGTGTTGTCGGATTTCAGTTTCGAGCAATACAGTGAAAGTTGGACGATTTTGCCCTTTGACATCCGGGTGCCGGGTGTCGTTTCGTGTTGCCGCGGTTGTTAGAGACTTTAGGACGAATGGAGATGATCCTAAAGTGGTGAATTCGCAACTCTAGATATTTACGGACCTTCAGACGTGGTCCGCTCGGTATCGTATTATTTCCTTGTTATTATTGCAGTTAAAATTATTGTGTAGTGTAATTTATTTTTCGCATTAGAAGTCACCGTGTGGGGTGACATTAGGTTTGGGGTTACCGTGAAGGGGTAACCATTGCCTGTTGCTAGACCTAGGAATTACTTGTTAATTACGTGCCATAAATTCTTTGTGAATTTGCTACCAATTTTTCTATATTGTTAGAATTGCACGTGACCTTAGAAAAGTTCTTTTGATGATTCTGTGTGAATTGTGTATGTACTTTGCTTGTGGTCATTTATTGGTATTGATGGCATGTATAGATCTAAGGCAAGTGCGAAAAATAATACGTGTTTTTAATTGTGGTGAATTTGGATATGGTGAAACAGACTGTCCTAGGAATGATAATAAAAGGAAAGATGAGATGAGAGGTGAGGCGAATGTTGCCTTTGGGTCGAGTGATGACCTGTGTGATGTTTATTGAGAATAAACCTAGTTGCTGCATGTGCATCTGTGTGTAACCCATTTTATACATGATGTGTGATCACCTAATTCTGTTGCATTGATATGTTACACTTTCAATATGTTTGATGTGTGTAATTGCATGAATTAGAGTGATCTTATTACTTTGTGTAATATGTTTGCATGCATAGTGGGTTGGGATTTGTGGCGTACTCTATTTTGCTCTGTGAGTGGTGTGAGAGGGTGGTAGTGAGAAGAAAGATGGGCAGCCGTTTTCTCCTTTATCTTTGTGAGCTTGTGTGGTTTGTGAGATTGTGTGAGGCAGCCATGTAGGGTTATCTTCTTCCTCCTTGTGAATCTCCTTTGTGAGTGTAGTGAAGTAACCAATTTTTTTTTCTTCTCCTATTCTCTTTGTGAGAGCCACCTTCACCCCCTCTCCTTTGTGGATATTTTTTTGAGTATTGGTGATTGGAGTAACCTTGTGGTGTGTGGGTGGATTTTTTAAATTGAGCCCTAACCTTTGTGGTCACCAGAAGGTATTGTTTTGCCACAGTGAGTTGTGATGCAATTGGCAATGTGTTGTATGTCTATTGGTGAGGTGGAGTATAGATGCCTAGGGGTACATTGTGGTTTGTACCGGGGGATGTGAAGTGTGACATTTGGATCACGAGTGGAGATGTGATCAAATGTCTAGAATTCTTTATCAGAAAGAGACCCTGATCAGGTGGAGTGTGAGAGAGGACACTTCTATCACTTCTGTTAGGTGGAGCCCCATTATCCACGTAGTTGGGGAGAAGTGATGTGGTGATAAAGGATTATCCCGAGAACTTAGGATCTATTGTGACTTACCAGTTAGACATGAGTTGAGTGATTAGTCTAGTGAGCATGGTGGAGCGATGAGAGGAGATATGTGTTCTCGAGGTGGGAGTAACACGGAATGGGATAGGATAAGTGTGGTGAGATCTTTTTCGTGGGGTCATTTATGCATTTGTTGCATATGTGTTGATCGTGTATTGATTAACTTGGTGTTAATCTGTGGTTCTGTGTGAACGTGTTTATGAAAAAGATCTATGTGTATTATCCTATGTTATATTTTCATTGCAAGTTTATTTGCTCTTGACCGTCACTGTGATTATCTGCTTCTACTTGGGTGTTCTTGACCTTAGCCCTGGTGAGTATATGGAGCAAGTATGGTATGTGTTTCAGGTTGGAAACACGAGGTAAGGTCTGTGGAACCAATTTTATTAGTTACCTTGATTGTGCAAGTATAAACTGTGTGTTTTGTTTGCTTGCAGGTTTATTGGGAATCAAGGTGGAGATTGTTGGGTTTTGATACCCAATAATCCGGGCGATGATGAAAAATCGATGTCGAATATGTTATCGACACCAAAAGTTACCGCTCGACTCGGAAACAATTAATACACCTTGGAAGGGCCGAAGTTTGGTTGGGTTGGATGATAATATTATTAGCCCATTTATAGTTAGTTAATTGGAGTTTTGTGTTGGCCCATTTAAGGTGAGTTTTGGCTTAAGCTTAAACTCTAAACCTAGCCTATTTATATGGTAGAAACCCTAGTTATTTGTGTGTGTTGTGTGCAAGAGAGGAGAGAGTTGAGAGGGGGCAGCCAAGAGAGAAGGAAGAAGGGGGCAGCCGGGTTTGGAGCTTTGTTTAGCAAGATTCAACCATTGTTATCTTTTCTCTTTCCTCCCTTTGTGGCTTGCATATCACCACCCCCTTTGTGTCCTTTGTGGAATAGAAGAAGGGTAACGTAGTGGGTAAAACGGAGGCAACCAAGGTGTAGAGGATTGTTGGGTTGAGCCTGTAGATTGGTGTTCGTTTGGTTGATTTCTGAGCCCGAATCAAAGGTTTCTCGAGTGTTTTCCGCTACAAAGATGTATTTTCTAACCAAGGAGATTAACCAAACCAATCTCAATATCAACTATAAACGTTCCAATTCATATTGAAATCTTGGAAAGATCGTTGACCTCAAAAAAAAATTACTGTTTAATGCTAGCAATAGAGTTTTCGTAGGAATTTTGCCGGGTTTGGCCCCTTTAGAGGTTTTTTCATGCGTTTAGAGTTCTTTTTTTTTTCTTTTAAGGAAGAAAGAAGAAGTTATCGGCGAAATTTCGGTCAGAAGGGCCACTCTAATTGGAGAATACATTTTCAAGAGTATCGATCCTAATTTTTGCCTTGATCCAACATGAATTTTTAGAGTTAAAGATTGGATCTCTAAAATTTTCTCCCTTTATCTTTTTCAACCCTTTGATTTTATTTGTTTAAAACCATTTTCTTCTTGTGTTAATGCCCTTTTTATAGATAAATTTTTTCTCATTTGTTTTTTATTGACACTCTCATCATTATGCTAGAAGTCATGATTAAAATGATCAAATTTTGGTCAAATAATTTTTGGGTCAACTCTGGACGAAACCGTCCAAGGTATCTCAAATAGCATATTAATTTAAAGGTTTGGGACTTAGAGAAGAAAAAGGAAAGGTTTTGGAACCTACTTTTTTGAAACATTTGACACCCGTGTGCAGTTTACCCAAATGATATATATAAAACATAAATCTCGTGAAAGCAATATATATAATATTAGATCAAATTTCTTAACAAATACTTTTAAGTAATCCAATTCTATAATTGAACGAAGTAGCAGGCGTGAAAAAATAATGATGGTCGTGACATAAATATTCCCGCTTTACGGGGAATTAATAAGATATTTCTTTTTAAATAATTGTACACACTGCATCGAGAATTAAAATTAAATATTAATTAAAATAAGAAATGGAGAGAAATAATTGTATTATGTATTGCAACACGTGAAACTTGTTGGTGAAGACAAGTACATAAAAGGACTTTGAATAAATCACTTTTGTCAGGAAATTTTTGACACTTTAATTGACGTATCACTTACATGTCCGTAAAACTCGCATGAATATAGAATATCGAAAAAGAGTTTCCCTATTGTGAGTGTGCCAACACTCTCCTTGACATGAGTGAAGTACTTTTAAGCCTTTAGAGCAACTTTAATAAATCCATGAAGCACTTTTGTCAGGAATTTTTTGACACTTCCATTGACGTATCACTCACATGCCCGTGAGACTCGCACTAATAAAAAATGTCGAAAAAAATGTGTTTCCCTATTGTGAGTGTGCTGACACCTTCCTTGACAGTATAGCGTGATTGAAGTACTTTTAGGCCTTTAGAGCAACTTTAGTGAATCAACGATGGTTTAAAGTTGAAATTTAAATTTTCAAAGTAGTCGAAAATCTCTTTAATGAAGATATGCAAATTGCTTTTTTTTTACACCCACAATAAATAAAAAGTTGATTTAGATCTTTCCATTGAAGTAACCAGGGAGAATATCAATTGTTTGCTCCATTTTGGTCGTGAAAAGAACTTAATAACCAGGGCAAGAGAACGAGTTAATAATATGAATAATTCTTCTCAAACAGGGCCATAGAGGCCCTGATGTGTCCCCCCTATTGACAGTGTGTCTGTTGGAAAAAAAGGGCCCGTGTGACCCTGTTTATGTAGCAGCTCCATAATAATACATATACTTTAATTGCATGATAATAGTATGTTAAACTTATTGATTTTAAAGTAGATTAAAAAGTTAAATGTTAATTACTTTATCCGGATATTATTTTTAGGCTCAACCAAATGATCACTTGATTTTACAACTTTTTATAGGCAAAGTTTAACTTCAAGAGAAATCGATCTCAATACAACCTTAGAATGACATATTTAGTACGTTATATAGAATACAAAATTTTACAAAGGTTTCAGATTTAGATTTTTTTTTTTTTTTCACTGAAGTATTGACGTAGAGATTTTCGAAAAAGAAATAAAAAAAAAAATAAAAATAGAAGTGATGGTAACTAATGACAAAACTAAACCACAAATTTTGTGTAGACGAAACACTCGTGCTTTGCAAGAAAAATACTTTAAGGGCCCGTTTGACCTCCATTCTATTCTCATTCTCATTTTCATTTTTTTTTCTTTCTTCATTTCAACCACACATTTTTCAAATAAAATAATATTATACACAAATTTAAAACTTTTCATCATTTTTTCACCACACATTCTTCCATCAATCACTATTTCAAAAATTATATTCTCATTAAAATCAACATCAAACACTCTCTAAAATTAACGATCGTGTTCCACGACGCGTCAGAATGGTGTTGATGTTTCAGTCAAGCTTCATTTGGGTTAGTGGAGTTTTGAATGAGTGTATGGTAATGGTCTAATGGACCACACTGAAAATATTGTCTTGTCCTTTTAGCACTCCTTCCAAGTCCAAGTGTGGAGCTAGTAGTATTGTGTATGATGATTAGAAACGTAAGTCACAAGGCATACCAACACGTGCAGATCAAGGGTATTTTTGAGCCATATTATTTCAAAAAAATAAATTATTAGCTCCTGTTTGATAGTTATTTTTGAAGAAAAAAAATACATTTTTGAATAGTTAATTGATGGAAAATGCGTGGTTAAAAATTAAGAAAAATTTTTGAGTTTGCGTGTAATATTATTTTATTGAAAAATGTGTGGTTGAAAAGAATAGAGAAAAATGCATTTTAGGAAAAATGGTTACCAAACAGGGGTTTAAACAATAATTTGACATCATTTCAATCACACATTTTTCAATAAAATAATATTACACGCAATTCCAAAATTTTTCCTTATTTTTTACCACACAATTTCCGTCAATACATTTTTCAAGAATGCATTCTTACAAAAATAATGTGGCTCAAACACTTAAGAGCCTATTTGACAATTATTATTATAAAAAATAATATAAAAAAAAGTTTGAATAGTGATTTTTAGGAGAATGTGTGGTTAAAAAGTAGGGAAATTTTTTTAGTATATGTGTAAATTATTTTATTGTGTGAATGTTTTGCTAAAAATGATCATATAGCAAACTATAAAATAAAATAATGTGTGTCAAACATGCGTATTATGAACTTAGATGTTATAGGTCATTTTAATTATTGTAGATGAACTATGCTATATGTACAATCGGATTTTACAATCTAGTCATACAACTTCTCACATGGAAGAAGGGTCACGGTTAAATCACATGGGAGGGGGCTCACGATTATTTTTAATCGTGAACGCCCCTCCCATGTGAGAAGTTGTACAGTCGAATTGTAAAATTAGGTTGTTCAACTATTATTAATGAACTTCGCAATAAGAATATACTTGGGCAGAGTTAGGGGGTTGTTCCAGGCACGTTTAAATTTTTTTTTTTTATATGTATTAGTCGAGTGCAATTTTTTTTTTGTTGGTCCTCCCAACTCCAACTCCAACTCCAACTCCAACTCCAACTCTACCCTTGAAAATACCTCTTGCTAGAAAAAGGCACGTGCATTTTTTGCCCAGGCATGCCCTTAGGCAATAAACGTAGAAATGACTCCCTAATTTCCCTCCAAGATAGATCTTTTAGAGCACTATTAAATAGTTTGGCATTTTTAACACTTTCTAATATATTCAAAAGCTAAAAGTCTTCGTTGGTAGATATGTTAGGGAAGTGTTTTAAAATATGTGAAGCTACATGTGTTTCATCAAAGTAAAAAAAGATCTATTGTTGGTTGATGTTGACTCGACATGTCCTGTAAAGAGAAGAAAGATAAGATCAAATAAGATTTTAAACATAACGAACATTTTGTTTTTGAAAATAATTACATTTTGATTAAGTTATTAATATAAGGGGAAAAAAAAAAGGAAGAAAGCAGGTATACAACGGAATGTTGAATTTCATTGCAAGAAATTACATTATTTTCGAATATGGCTAATTGGCATAAAACGTCCCTACTTTTAGAGGGTATTGTGGGTACCGTCCACATCTTTCATTTCTTGACATTTATATCCCTACTTTTAACATTATGTGCGCCGAACATCCTTCCGTCCACATTCCATCAGTTTCTCCTTCAATTAATTACAAAAATACTATTTTCTTTCAATAAACAAATGTAAAATTGTCCTCACTCATTGAAACCCTTCATCCTTTCATCCCGCCTTCAACTTAGTACATATGTAACAGCAGTAGTAATATGAAAATGGAAAATACGTTAAAATTATTACATTACTTAAAGAAAAAATGTCGTGAAGAACAACATTATGTAGAGCAATTCCACAACAATTGTTGTTGTCATTACCAGGTTACTAGAAATATTTAGAAAGACATATATTGAATGGGTGGTCAATTTATAAAGATGAATGCCGGATGTTCATTTACAGTTTATGCTTAATGGTGTAACCACGGGATATATTGAGAAGAACGAGTGGAAATGGGTGTTGTGAAGTACGTATTACATTTCAATGGTGAATGGTCATTTTTGGATCAGTGGTGAAGATGAATTGGTCTTGTTCACTTATTTTGAGCATTGAATTAACGTTGCGATAATAATCCCTACGTAGTTATATTTTATCGTAAAACATCAATACCTTTAAAATTTATTGGCTAGTAAAGTCCCTACCTTTTAGAAACCTTTGCGAATAACGTCCCTACCTTTCAAAAATCTTTACGAGAAATGTCCCTGTTTTCTTCTATTTTCTGCCCGTTTTCACACAGCAACTTAAACACTGAAAATACATCAATTCTATCACAGAATCTCAAAAACAATTCATCCACCAATTAACCAAAAAAATTGAAGAAAAAAATGAACACATACAATAACTAAATTGTGATACAACTTTTCATTTCAAATGTGCAAAATATCCATTGTGAAGCCAAGAAATGTTTTGAACCAAGCATAATTCTGTGTACCAAATGAACAAAAACAAAAGCCAAAAACAGGTCCATAAGGTGCTACATTACAACCACTAATTGCATTGCACTACTTGTGCACTGAATGTACATAAACAAAAGCCAAAAAAATTGACAGTTTTATCCTAATTAGGTGCTGGAGGTGGTGCCCATTTACAGTCTCTCCTGTTGTGTCCTGCTTCACCACATTTCATACATGTCATTACCATCTCCGATGTTTTTTCGTTGACCTGATGATGTTCCTGAAATTGATTGTGAAGTGTTGGCATTGATCTTCGACTTTGTGGACCTCTTCGGCTGACTTGAAGAAATTACCTCATTTGGCTCGTTTTATTCTGTTTTTCTTTGGCCTCTCAGCCCTCTTTGTATACATTGGTGGAGTGAGAGAGTTCAAACCTGAGGTAGGCCATGCGTTCAGACCTGTGATGGGAGAAATTGATGACATATATGTCTTGATATATGCGTCCTCTTTGTAGATGTCATCCACGAACTCCATCACGTTCAAACCTCTAGATACAACGGAGACAATCACATGGCTACGTGGAAGTCCTGATAGTTGCCAACCACGACATGTACAAGTTCTTGTCCTCAAATCCACAACATGTAGGACAGCCCCTGCAAGCTGTCAAACTTGAAACTTCTCATTACTTGCGTATTCAGCCCACTCCATCCTTGCAAGCTTACTATTTTTCTCTAGAATCTTCTGAATTTTAGGTCTTACAACTGCTGTCTACCGATCACAAAAATCCCTACAGGCTACAATGCTCCTCATCAAATATACCCTTATAACTTCAAGCATGGTTAATATCAGCTTCTCTCTTGCAGTCATAATTGTGCTATTAAACGCTTCACATAAATTGTTGAGAAGTATGTCACACTGATTCCACTCTCTGAAGTGGGATTTACTCCAATGAGAAGCTGGTTTTCCTTCAAGCCATCCATAAGCAATCGGGTCCAAGTCCAACATCTTTTGCAAGTGTTCTCCCCACTATGACATAGTAGTGGCTCTAAATACATCCCACAAACAATTCTTCAAAGTTAAACCCTTGTGGCAAACTCTAAAATTGTTGTATAGATGTCTTACACACGTCCTGTGCTCCAAATTCTCAAACAATGCCCCAATTGCATTAGTCATCCCTTTTTGCTTATCTGAAATAAATGTCACATGCAGACTATTGTGTATATGCGAATCATCCTTCAATAACTCCAAAAATCACCTCCAATTATTCTCATTCTCAACTTCAACAACTACACATACAATCGGATACATACCATTATTAGCATAAATGCCAATTGTAGTCAACAACTGGCCACCATGCTCTGTCTTCAAAAAGGCAACCATCTACCCCAATCACCCTTCTCCAGCCCTGAACGAGACCATCTCTCAATGCTCTAAGGCAAGTAAACATATGTCTGAATTCTCTCTCATACCCTTAAACTAAAGCAGTGGTCCCAACATTTGTCCTCTTCAACTCCTCACAATAATCCCACAGAAATCTGTAATGCTCCACCACACTCCCTCTAATTTTTTCAAGTACTTTCTCCTTTGCTCGATACACTTGCCAATGAGAGATGTCAACTAAACCGTCACGCTTAACCATCTCCATGAATGTAGTAAAAACCATGTTTTGGTCAACCCTCCAATCAACTAAATACCTATTTGCCAAATATGCCGAGGTCACTCTGAAGTTCTTATACGCCATAGGGCAGGCATGCTCTTCTACAAAAGTTTTGATCACACAACTTGTCTTTTATTCTCCTTCGTAACATACAACACCCATGGATAATCTCCTTTACAATTGGCTCTCAATCTACGAGCGTCATCATTTTTTAACTTAATCACTTTGTTCATTCTAACTGGATATTCGGTGATTGTAGCCTTTAGTATGACATTGGACTCAAATACCAATCCTGCACAAACAAAAAAATCAATGCATATCAATCCTCATTAAACTATATAATTGAAGTAAAGAATATGTTTCAGTGACCTGTTTTGAACACCGGATTATCCATATCTATCCCAACTTGAAAAGCGGTATAAGAAGCTCCCATTCTTGAAGCTGTATGACCCACCTTTTCACTATGAATGCTTCGTAGATCATCGGAGTTCCCATAGTCAGTATCCGAATCCCTAACCTGCTCATTTGATACACCAAATTCGAAATCGAAATTAACTATTTCATTCCCAATCTTAGATTTGCTTTAGGCTCCTGCTCCATCTCATAATCGGATTCCACCAAACCTTCGACCTTCTCCTCCCCCCGTGGTTCTTCATCCTGATCCTCGACTTCTTCTTCCCTCATTGGTTCTTCATGCTGGTATTCTAAGGTTTGCTCATACTATGACCACAACTTGTCGGCAGTCTCTTGCAAACATTGATCTGACCAATTTCCTTTATGCTCATCCACTTCGTTTTCTGTGACTGAAGGTATATAACAATCCTCAAATGTTTGGTCTTTATCTGCTTCTGAAGATCAAGGATACAACGACAATGCATATGATTGCATTCAGGGCTACGACGTATATTTTCACATTTGGATGTCCATCCCTGTCACTAAGCATTCCCTTAACACCCTCTTCACTCTCCAATCTCATCAACCCCGTCTTTAAACTCATTTTTTGCTTCTTACAGTAAAATTCCAACACCCTTTCATCACAAGTTCCGTGTGAGAATTTATGCAAATTCTCTTTGGTGCACCATTTACCATGAAGGAAGTTGACGAAAAGAACGAATCCCTCTTCATACGCCATATTGTTTGGCTTATTAAAAAAATTGGACTCCATAACGTACTTCGAGAGTGAAATATTCAGAATTACCACCTACAGGCAATTGTATAAAGATCACATGAAATTGATAACACCGACTGCACGCCAAAGAGAAATATGTATTGATTGCACACCAAAAGGGAAATATGCACAGTGACAGAAAATTTGGGGGAAATGCACAATGGAATTAGATGAGTTCACACAAAATTTAGGGAATAAACACTATACCATAACTGAGTCGATTATCTCCGGGATTTCTCAAAAATTGGAAGAAACGTGTTGTTCTTTGGAGATCTGGGTTACAAAAATAAACATCATCAAAACTCCATGCAGACTCTCAACCATGCAAAGCACTCAAATACGAACTGAAAAACCAAAATACCCAACACGTAACGTTTCTTACTTTCACTCGCCAAAAAAACTCTCAATGTGTTCAAGTCACTGTGCGGACAGACCAGACGTGAACTTATGAGAGGAGAATGGAGGAATCGTTGAAGAAATGGAAGAAAGTTTGGAAGTTTTCTTTAAGAAACCCTCTGCGGAACCTTCGCACGTAGAGAGGGGATGAAGGGTTTCAATAAGTGAGGGCAATTTTACCCTTGTTTATTGAAAGAAAATAGTATTTTTGTAATTAATTGACGAAGAAAATGACGGAATGTAGACGGAAGGACGTTCGGTGCACGAAATGTTAAAGGTTGGGGAATAAATGCCAAAAAATGAAAGATATGAGTGGTACCCACAATACCCTCAAAAGGCAAAGACGTTTTATGTCAATTAGCCTTTCGAATATATTAAGAATATAACCTATTTGAAATTTTGAATACACCTCCTACTCTACTAGTAGTAACTCATTTTTTGCAAAAGGAAAATGCTATTAAAAAAATAAAATAAAAAATATTATACTGTTGAAGACTAGTGCTAGAATGGAAAGTGTTTATATTATAGAAATTTGCTACTTGTACAGAGTGAATCACATGTACAAATATTGTTTTTATAACTATATGTTAAACTACATTTTATCTACAAATATCGTGAGATTCACATGTACTATCTAATTATAGAACACTCTTTTCTATTTATTTATAATTTAACCAATTAAAAATGCTACATATGATAAAAACAGTACCCCAAGATGTCTAGTACAATCCAAGTTCATTTCACTATTACACAGAAGAAACCTTTTTCTCATTGATATCATACTATACAAACAATAAGGGTGTGTTTGAACTCCATTTTTTTAAAAGAATGGTTTTGTGATAGTAAATTTTTGGAGAATATGTAATTAAAAATAAGAAAATATTTTGGATTTACATGTAAAATTATTTTATTGAAAGAATATGATTGAAAATGAGTTTTAATATAATAAGGCTCAAATGGGGCTAAATATAAAGTTTTTTTAGCCCAATTTTGTGAGAAATTAGGTTTTATAATAGTGACTTTTTTTTTTTTTTTTTTCAAATGTGTGCTTAAAAAGTAATAATATATATATATATATATATTATTTTTTTTTTTTTGGATTTACATGCAAAATTTATTGAGAGAATGTGCAGTTGAAATAAATTTTGAGAAAAATAAGTTTTTATACAATGGGGCTCAACCAGTGGCCAAGTAACTTGTATATATAGGTTTTGTTCGAGTCTCCTTTTTTTGGAGAATAAGTTTTGTAATAGTTGCATTTGAAGATAATTAGAGCATTTTCGAGAAACCATCTAAACATAAAATATTTACTATTTTAGAATGTTAATGTTTATAAATTAACCCCAAGATACTCTCTATTTTAGTTTTTTAAAATAAAAAGCGAATTTGGTTCTTTAAATTTAGAGAGTCAAATCCACTCTCCATTCTTAATTAACAATAATTGCATTTAATAAGTTACAAATTTCAATACTCTACAATTTAAATTATTTAAATCACATTTTAATTAATTGATCATTAACCTAAAAATTTTTTTTATGTTAAATAAGAGATGAGAAGAAATCAATAAATAATTTATCAGAAAAAAATAAAAAAGAGGTCAAAATATAGAGCTTATGCCCTTTATAGATAGAGAGTCTCTTGATGCCATTTATAAATAGATAGTCTCTTAGATTTGCTTTTAAAAAAGGAAAAAAAAAAAAAAATTACGTCTAAAATTATTTTATTGAGAGATTTAAAGAATGTGACCCCAAATAAGCATTATTTATTTCAAGAATAGTTGTTAACTATTGTATACTGTTGGTTGTAAAGTAGACGCGGAACGTGTATATCTTTGGACTTTGGTTATAGACTGATTTGTGTATACGTTTGGCCTACATTTTTTTAAAAATTTCATTATTTTAAAACTTATTTTTAACAACACATTATTCCATAAAATAATTTTATAAGTAAATTAAAAAAAAAATTCTTATTTTTTTGAACCATGCGTGACATTTTTTTTTTCAGACATGTAGTCACGTGGTTGTAAAACCCACGCTAGGACCTATCTCATAAAAAAAATAAAAGATTTTCTTTTTTTCAAAAAAATACTGTACTCAGACAAGGGATGTTAGATTAATTTGATTTTGAATATGCATGTATTTTTTATAACACATGTTTTTACAGACATGTAAAATCAGTCACGTGGAAAATGTAAGAGGAGAGTATTTGTGATTTATACTAGTTTGTTTTCAAAGCGTTTTTTCTAAGGTTGTTAATTGTCTGTTTTTACCTCTTGTAGTAGATCCGTCTAATTGTTGAAGAAACTGTTTGGTAGCAACAAAATAACAAATTTCCTTATTTGATTGCACAGCATCTTAATCTTTAAAAAGCTAGCAAAGTGAACTTCTTCATTTTAATTGTACTCTTAAAATTTTGAAGTAAAAAAAAAATTTTTTCGGGGGCGCTGCCCCCGAGATAGAATTTTCAGCGATTCTAAAATCCTGGGTCCGCCACTGGTTGTAAGAGGAGGTATTTGGATATACAGAAAGAGTTTTTGAGGGAAAGAGAAGTGATTGCACAGCATGGCAAAGTGTTCTTCAATCTCTAAATTTTGTAGAGTAGAGGTTGAGAAGTGGTGGATGCTGTAGAGTAGAGGTTGGTGTTCGTGTTCGTGTTCGAGGTGAAAACGTACAATTTTCATTTTTCTTTCCTTTTGTACTTTTTTTAACCAAACATTGACCCGAAAAAGATACAGGATCAAGAGTCAAAAAATTCAATCGGGATCGAACCAGATGCAATAAATAAATAAATATACTCGCAAATAATAAAATACTATAACATTAATTTTTTAAATTTACATGCTACTAATTCAAAGCAAATACAAATTCATTTTTGATAATTAGATTTATTATTATACAATTAGTCTCGGCACTTATAAAATTAAAAATTAATATATTAAAATAATTTGCCTTGTTAAAATGGAAATCATTTGAGTTTATAGAAAATGGTTCTAACATTATTATGCTATTATTGAAGTGAATTTAAATTAAATTTAATAAATAAAGAAGATTGCCGTGAACATTAAGATTTACTTTGTTGGGAACTAAAATCAAATGAAAATTGAAACTCAACAACAAACATGGAAAAGAGTAATGTTATTTGCTGTCATTCACTATCGCAGTCGTTTTACGTGACATACATGTGACGATAGTGATTTGATGTACGATAGAGAATGATTACAAATAATATTATTATATGAAAAATGGTTTTTGCTAAGTAATTGAAGTATTCCACATCGAAACTTCATACTGTAACATTAAGAAGTGTATATATAAAAAACCAATGGGCAATTGAAGTATCCCACTTCGAAACTTTACACTGAAACTTTAAGGAGGTGCTTCGTGCATCCATAAAACCGAACCAAAGACTTGAAAGATTTATTAATGGGCTTTGGCTTCAGTGAATAAGCCCAATTTGAAGTTAAAAAAATTTAGATTAAAGTTCGAAGATTTGAAGAAATGGAGAATCGTCACCAGTTAGTGGTTAAATCGACCAGTTTAGTGGGTTTTATAATAATTTTGTTATATCTAAGTAATAACATATGACTGGTTCGGCTTTGGGTTCGATTATTGGTTTCATCAGGAATCGTCCTGGTTGGGCCGGTTTTAACAACATTGCATTTTTTTTTTTTTTTTTTTTTGCTTTTCATATTCATATTTTCATTTCGTTTATTTAAGATTGTGGTCAAAATTGGCATTTTACATCAATTTAACGGGGTTTGGTTAGTGGGGATTGTGGCCGTCAACAAATTAAAGGTTAATTGCAACACAGCCAGGAAATGAAGGCTGGATACATAATTGCAAAATATAGTAGAGTTTGGGAACGACTACTGCAAATTATTTCTAACTTCGATTCCAATTAAATAAATAAAAAATTTATATAAAAATATATTTGGAATTTAGAACCAAAATGGTTTTTTAAGAAAAGCTCTACATTCAAAAGTTTAGGGGACGTTCTCTTTACTGTTTTCGGATCGTTTTCTGTTTTCGATTTTCCAAAACATTGAAAACGCGTTCTTTTTTCCATTTTCGAAAACGAGATTTTGAAAACGGCAGAAAATTTTGTGAAAAAAATAAAAAATAGCTTTTTTACGTTTTGATTGTTTTCTTCACAAATCTATCAAAACTAAAAAAAAATGGGTTGTGAAATATTTTTTCAAAACGACAAAAAGAACGCGTTTTCAACAATCTCAAAAACACCCAATATAAAAATATAACGAATTGGAAACTCAAAACACAAAATTGAAATACGAAGAGAACGCTCCCTTAGTTACTACTTAAAAGCTCTATTTACAATGGTAAAAGCTCTATTTACAATGGTTTCTTCAAGGAGTTGGACATATCAAATCCAATCTATATTTTAAAGCAAGACAGGCCTGAGAAGACAAACTGTATGAAAATACTCTATTCCTTATGCCAAGGCTTCTAAACGGGTTTGGATAGTAAGATATCATCTAATTCTCCATGTTTGGTATATAGATTATTTCAAACTCATTTTTATTCAAATATATTTTCAATCATATATTTTTTCAATAAAATAACACATAGATCCATATTTTTTTTAATCACTTGTTTAAAAAAAAAAAATAAATCACTTTTCATTAATTTTATTCTTAAAAAATTTACATCGAAGAAGCTCTATTTGTTTAGTAGCTACTATAAGGAAACGAAGAGATAACTTTGACCATAATTATTTTTATATGATAGTTTAATTTAAGAACATGCTCGCTCGTCAAATATAGAGACACTTTTGAATTTCAAGGCATCATTACAATTTCATATGTGCATAAATTCATCATATATGGTCAAAAAAACTCATATTTATCATTTTGTTTAATAAAAAATCTTTGTTATTCTAAAAGCGTTAAATAACAAGAGTGCTTATGAAGTACAAGGTCGTGGATATGGGAATTTCAAGATTTCAAGGTGAATGCGAGTCTTACTGTCGAATATAAATAAAGGTGCATGATGATCGATTCATACAAGTTTATTAATTTTTTTTTTCCTTTTGCAATACTTATATATTAATAAAGTGTACCAAGAATATATAATTCAATGAAGTGAATTCATTTATTTCCATTCCGCGGGTATAATTTTTGCCTCTACGTGAATCAAATTCAATGAAGAAGTCTTTCATATGATTGAAATTGATTAAATAAAATGAGAGGTGCCGACACATAGGCAAGAGGTACCATGAAAAGAGATTTTGGATTTTATTTTTATTTTTTTTCCTATCCCCGAAACGTAAAATTATATAAAAAAAGAACATGTTAAAATCAAAAGTGAGAAAACATAAGGTGTTACATATGTAAATTTGCATATTTCTAGTGCTATATGTGTCAATTTTAGGTTGTCAATATGTTGTCACTATTTGAAAAAGAAGAAGAGATAATCGAACAAATGAATCCGGACATATATTAGGCTTGAACGATACTATAAGTACAATATTGATTGATAATATTAGTTGATAATCACTAATGAGAGGGGACTCACGATGAATAAAAAAATCATAAATTCTCTTCGTGTGAAATGATTGTCAATCAATATTATTAGAAGATATTTTACAAGTAGCAAAATTCATTATGCTTCTATCAGTCCCAAGCCAGTCCTTGTTGAGTGTTGACTTCCCTGTCCACGGCTCTGTGAAGTGAAATTGGGAAAGAGACAGCAATATTTGCTTTCGATTATCCTTTTATCAGGCACCCAGTTCACTGTGAAGTGAAATTGGGAAAGAGACAGCAATATTTGCTTTCGATTATCCTTTTATCAGGCACCCAGTTCGATTGGTAATTCATCAGATCCCATGGCTCAGCAAGAAGCAATCGCCAATCCCCGCCGCATCAAAATCATAGCCGGAGCTGACGCATTCGGCTGCAATTTGAAAGACTCTCTTGTAACACACTTGCGCTCTCTCAACATCGAAGTGGAAGACCTCGGAACTGATAAGTACTATTCAGTCGGCGAAGGAATCGGACGCCGTGTCAGCCAGGGTAACACCGATGATTCGGTCGAGATCCGTGGCCTAGTAGCTTGTGGCACAGGCGTGGGTGTTGGCATCTTTGCTAACAAGTTCCCAGGAGTATACTCCGCCACTTGCCTCACCCCTGCTGACGCCCTCAATGCCCGTTCCATCAATAATTGTAATGTTCTAGCTGTCTCTGGTATGTCTACCGCCCCTGAAGCTGCTTTAGATATTCTGAACACTTTCCTCAACACCCCTTTTAAGGCTCCATGCCCCGCTTCCGGCTCCAATCCCTGGCCGGAAGATATTCAGTCCTTCTTGGACACTTCTGTTCAAGAAATGTCCGAAATTGGGAAAACTAAAACTGGCAGCAACACTGATGGTATTGCCGATCCTCCGTGTTTTATTTGCTCACTGGCGAAAAGCAGGACTCAAGAGGAGTTTACGCCGGTTGAAATAATGCCTGGTGCGTCCATGAAAATTTTGAGGGAGACTCCTACATCGGCCATAGTGAGGTTTGAGGCCGGCAGCCTGGAACCTGCCCATCATCATACTTTTGGGCATGATTTGGTGGTTATAAGCGGGAGTAAATGTGTGTGGAACTTGACGAAAGGCGAGAAATATGAATTGGGGGTGGGGGATTATTTGTTTACGCCAGCTGGAGATGTGCACAGAGTGAAGTATTTTGAGGATACTGAGTTCTTTATTAAGTGGGATGGACATTGGGATTTGTTCTTGGATGAGGATCTTGATGCTGCCAATGCTGCTATAGAGAAAGAGAAAGAGAAGTAATTACTAGTTGATATGGTATGTGTCATACTTGTGTAAAAGGCCTTTAATAAATCACTGTCACTGTCTGTAAGAAGTTTTTAAGTTGCCTGTGATTTGGGGAAAGTATGTCAGAAAGTATTGATATCCAAGGGCTTTTGTATATTTTAAACTAAATATATGTATGTACACTTGCTCGTGTGTGTCAGTGTGTGGATGCCTATGAATAAAATATACAACCAAGAGTTGAGGCTTGTGGAGCTCCTGTAGATGCTCATGTCTGATTCTCTTTTGCACTTTATCTCTCAGAAAGATTCAAGCTTTCCCCAACATATTTTCTTCTTCACTTAGTTTAATCTCTGAATTATTGCATTTTGTTGAATCTAAATTAACTTGAGTGTAGATGGTTTTATCACTTTGTGATCAACGTCTCTCTCTCTCTCTCTCTGAACTTATTCCTTGAAAACTATGTGCTTTAAATGATATGTAATTTATGTATATACAAGCGTGTGCGTGTGCCACATAGGGTTTGTCCAGTGACGTAGAATTGACTACATTGAGAAGTTTAATGGGATGCTGTTTGTCTGTGGTGTCTCATACACTATCGTTTTAGGGTAGTAAAGTGAATGTTGATCATTATTTCAATATGCATTTCTAGTTGTACCTTGCTCTGTCGGAAGGAACTTGGTTCGTAAATATTATCTTTCATAAAAATCCCTCAGGTATTTTTTTACCACCATATTATCTATCTATCTATCCATGTGTAGAACGGTGGTGCTAAAAGTGCTTGGAAAATATTGGACCTGAGGTCTTTTATAAAGAACCTCCTCTCCCTCCTGGGTTGTAAGCGATCAACTTCAAGTCTCTCTTGTTCGGGAAGATGTTCACTTGTTAACTTCCTAGCTGCATCTCCTAAATATAAAAACTCTTTGCCGGACACTCACAAACATGATAAATGTGTTTTTCATTGATCTTGAATTCTTCTTAGCAATCTTCATATATGCGTACAAGATATCTCCAGGAATGAAGGTTGATTGTTCAGGATGGTGTAAAATGCCTCTAATGAATCTTTATTAGAAGTTTTGAGCCACTCATGATTTGTGAAACCTTTGAGGTCTAAGTGTTTGTCTCTTTATGTAGGTACATGTATTTTTGGTTAAATGTATGTACACATGCATGCATATGCATATGCACAGGCACGTAATAAATACATAACCAAGAATTGAGGCTTATGAATTCTCTGTAGATGATTGTGTCTGAAAAATGTTTTGCGCTTACTAGTGGTTATTGGTAAAGAAAGATTCAAGCTTTACCAGCATATTTATTCTTCAAAATGCTAAAATGCAAAATATTATAATGTATCAATATAGATGGTTTTATAACACTTGTGTCATAGTTTGTGATTATATGTTTGTCATGTGCTCTGACAAATCCAAATTTGCTGTCCTGAAGTTGTTGCCTCCTTGGCTGTCCTCTTAATACATTTTTAATACTTTGGTACATCACCTGCTGCTGATATTATTGTTCAAAATCATATTTTGTAAGTGGGCTGAATTGGGCCAATATTATGATCAATTGGAATGGAAAATGGATGTGGCTTTGGGTTTTGCCCATGCGATCGCATGGCACCCATCTACAGCCCCTGAGGCTAAAAGCCTATTTACATGCAATTGCATGGGCATGGCAAATAGCCATTAGGCTGTTTTTCAGGTTTGAAATCTAGTGGCTTTTGGATGAAAAGTTCCATCTTTTCATAAAGAGTTGGAATCATTTCAAGATGTGTTGATTGAAAACTATAAATAGAGGATAGATTTCATATCCATACAAGAAAACCAATCATTCCATGCATCAAAAAGAGATTTCTATACTCTCATACATATTCAATTTTCAAAGGTTTTCATTTAGTTCCTGTTTGATTGGTCAAGTGTTTCTTCTTTCAGTGATAAATGGAAAACGTTTTGCCAAGTTTTTCCAAGGTACAAGTGGTTGAGGAGCAAAAATTAGAAAATCATTTTTCCAGGTCTTGCCTTTTATCCATTTTGATTGGAACACATTCCAAAGTCAATGGTTGTTTTTTTTTATCTATTTAAACCGACAATTTGCGTAAAAAATAAAGCAACATTGAAAATTTCATAAATTAAAGTGCACTTTCCCCCAATTTTTTTTTACCTTTTTTTGAGAATTCAAACAAATTTTAATACAGATTGTAAAAAAATTTATCCAAAAAAGTAATAATTTGCATGAAAAAAAAAAGTCAAACGAATTAGGTGAAAAATTATACCAATAAAAAACCATTAATTACAATTTTCTGTAAAACAAATTTTATGCCATTCATTTTCATGCCATTTATTTTTGAGAGCGTTTTTACCCCCGATATTTATGGGTTTCCCTTGCAATCAAACGGACCCTTAGTTCATTGAAAGCATTACTTGTGTTTTGGTGTTCTTCTTTGAGGCTTGATAAATCATACAAGCTATTTGCTATTTAATTCCTTAAAAGCACTTGAAAAGGAGGCAAATATACAATGTTTATCATGTGTTCCAAGTCTTGCCTTTTACTCCAATTTTGGTGTTTCCATCCTCATCTTCTACCTTCTCTCCATTGTTGTTATTTCCAACAATCTCAACCGATGCAGAATTAACGGAAGCTGAAGCTGGCATTGAATATGTAGACAATTAGGTAAAGTGCATACTTTCCCCCAACCTCTTGAGCCCAAATTTGAGAGCTTTTCCTCCTCGCCTTATTTGGGTTTGGTACTTATTGGTCCCGACCCAAGTCGTTTTCCTGCAGATCAAGTTCTGGAATGGTGCAGACTTCACAGAAGCTGAAACTAGCCTTGAATGTGTAGGACAATTAGGTAAAATTTAGTTTTTTACTGCCCTGTCTTGTTATTTTTGAGAGCGTTTTACCCTCGATATATATGGGTTTCCCATGGGTTTCGTACTTAGTCACAGATAAATGTGAAGATCTCTCTTTTAGAAGTGTAGCCATCCCCTATGGTAGCATAAATGCATACAAGCAAGTTTTGTATTTATGAATTTTGAGGCTACAAAAATGTAAAGACGTTTGTATACATAGCAGCCTCTATATATCCATTTGGACCATTTCTCTATCTTGAAGTTGTATGTGAATTGAGTTAAATCACTTGTAGAGCAGTCAATATCAATATCAAGATACAAAGTTATATTTTCTTTGTATTCGAATGTTTTGATCCATTTTGAGTGCTTAGCTTTGGGCCTTTAGTCGTTTTGTTGTTCCTTGTAATTTCCAAGTTTGATTGAGTCGGGTATGTCCGGTATTTTGATGTCATTTGGCTTTTGTTATGTACTCTTGTGAATGCGTGGAGTTGATTGGTTTCATGCTTGACTTGGACTTGTATTGCCCGGGTATGTCCGGTGTGATGATGTCCTTTTGTTTCTATTTTTGCTCGGGTATGCCCGGATGTAACTGTACATGATTTTGGTTTTGATCTATATACACTTTTACCGATCAAAAAAAAAAAAAAGAAAGATCTGTTTGTCCTGTTTAAAGAAGAAGGGGCTGAGCTAAACCTACTCATAAGTTTCCGGGTCGAAGTATTTCAATTTCTACCTGCCTAACAGACGTGGAGGTGGTTTGATTCCCATTATTTGCGATGTTTTTTATAATTACTCGTTTTTCATAAATTCAAGAATTTTGGCTACAAATTATTTTTTTTCTTTTGTTTTATTTAGAGAGAGAGAGATTTTACAAAAAAAAAAATGACGTTCTGCGCAAAGAAATAAAGAAAGTAGAAAAAATAATAAAAGTGTTATGAAAAAATGGAAAATAAAATTAATTTAGGAAAAAGGCATCATGGATCTCAATCTATTGCTTGTGCAATAAGATTGTTTCTTTAAAAATGAGCAAGTATGTCCTAACATTAATTTCATTATAAATGCATTGCATATACATAATTTTCTATAATAATGGTAAGTGGAAACCGTCCAAAGTTATAATTTAATCTCATAATTATAACATTTTTAGCAAGCCCACTTTGGTGACAAGTGACAACAAGCATATCATAATATAAATACTGGTTGACAAAATAATCAAGTAAAATAAAATCGGTCTAAGCAAAAAGTGTTTCATAAATACAAATATGAACATATTGTAAATATAATGATATTTATGAATAACTTCTATACCTGTACAATCCTAATTATTATGAATATTGTATTTCTTATAGCCTTAATTCTTCCCTATAAATATACGACTTTAGTTCTTAAAAAAAAAAACACACAAGTTTATTGATTTCTCTATTTTGTTATCTTTTTTCCCCCCCTCTAATTTATAACACGATTTCAACACGATTCTCTCAAAATCAAAATCAATTAGTTAGAATGTATAATTTTTATAAGTACAATCATTTGTCACGTGTACCGAAATTAAATTGGTGACATGTGAATTCTTTAGATATATATATGCATCTTAAAAAGGTCGTTTCTTTCTCTCTTTTTTGTTTGTATGCATATTTATTTTAATTCACGTTTGCATGTGCAATATGTACACATTAATTCATGTTTTATCATTAATTCATTCATTTTGATTTATACACAAACAATTCTGCCACGTATTATTTACATATTAGTTCTAAGTTTTAATTCTACTTTTAATTTCTATATGTGAAATTTGCGTGCATGTTTGGTATCTTTTACATGTTGATAAAAAGATTTAGTAAATTTTGTTAACTTCTATATATGAAATTTTTTTTCATAATGCATGTTTGATAATTAATTTTTATATCTAAATTTATATCCTATATATTTGGTGATTAATTTTTATATCATATCCTATTTGTATGACATTTAGCTCCCGTTTGGTTCCCATTTTTTTTACCATAAAAATGAAAAATATGATCGTTATCCATCACATCTAGCCACCATATTTGATTTTATATCTCTTGTGTGGGACCCATAATGGCTATATTTTTCATTCTCATTTTACAAAAAATGTGTATTAAACAGGGCCTTAATATTTTTAACATGATTAAATATTTTTAGATGCTCCTTTATAAACTTTAAATTTATAATTCATCATCTCGTTGTTCCTAAAGTAACACAACATTATAATTAATATTCCAAAATAATATTATTTGCTCCTAAAAGCATGAAATATAATTTTCAATATTATAGAATAATATTGACATATTGTCCCTGTAGAACAACTTTGTAAACTTCTTTCGGTCGATTATCATGTAAAAATCTAGATACTATTTTTGAAGAGTTAACAACTATGTTTTCAAAGTGAAAACAATATATTTTTGTTGCTCCTGAAATAACATAATATTATTTATGTTTTAGTTATATTTTACTTATTTCCCATGAACATAATTAAAATTATGTTTTTACTCTTGGATTGTAAATTTTTATACAATTTATTATTTTAAATAATAATATGTTATTGTTTTTCAAGAGCATGATATATATATAAAAAAAAAAAATTTCAGAAGAATATTGATATATTGCTCTTGAAAAAAATAATAGAAAAATACAATGTACTCTTGACGTAGCATATGCATCGAAAAATATATCATTTTGAATTCGTGTTTATTTTTGAAAGAAAGATAGCATTTTGACATTGTTTAATTTGTCTACTTGATTGAATATTATACAAGTGTGTAAAATCGGACCAAATCATTATTTTTTGAAATTTTTTTCAAACCGTTCAAAAATTTGGTTTGAAATATATTGAACCAGAAGTTCAATTTAATTTTGTTGAGTGACATGACCAATTTGATGTCACTGGATCAACAATGATGTAGAATTAAAAATTAAAATGGATATTCAACAAAGAACCAGAAAATTCTTCAATATAATAAATTTTTATATATATTATTTATTCTCTTTATCGATGGTTGATCATTAACCATCATAAAAGTTGGATATGATCTAGTTCGAGCTCTAAATAAAATCGAATTGAATTTGATTTTTTGGGTATTTAGTAAGTGGAACTGTGATGTCTAAATTTAATTATGGAACCGTTCGAGTTCGGTTCCATTCAGTTCTTGGGTTCCGTACAATAAATTTTTTTTTTTTATTTTTTATATTTACAACAACGCTACATTAATTCAACTCTAACATGTTCAATCTTAATTTTTACAAAATAACGTACTCCAATCCTGTTATATCTTTTATGCCTCTTTTTGTCGAGTTCTTCATAAATTTGACCTATTTAAATAACAATAATAGGAAGATAGCAAGCTCATAATAATAAATAGAGACGCAATCGAGCTTCTAATTCGATGTCTTCAGTATGGCAAAAACGATAGAATAAGATATTTGAATAAAATTTAGATCAATTTGATTAAATCGAGTTTGGTTGAAAATTAGAAATAAGAAAATCATATTTTGGGTTTGAATTAATTAGTCAGTAAATTTATTTTAAAAAATAAAATAATTTGACTTATTTAAAATAACTACTAATAAAAGACATGAATTTCTGTTTTTCCAGTTTAGATGTGAGCAAACATGTTAATTGCAAGTGCTTCATTTAATATTTAACTTACTAAAAATTGTAAAAAAATATTTTTTTTTTCTGTGTATATTGAAAAGTATAACAAAGCTATCCGTTATTTTTTAGGATGATGCTTGTACATAATGTATTACACCCTCCTCATAGAGAGGAAGACCGACATACTACTCACATATAAATTTATTGTATGTAGGTCCCTTTCATGTGAGGGGGTACAATATATTATATACACCAAAAGTGTACAAGTATAATTATCCTATTTTCTATAAATAGAAGAATATTTGTTGTTTTCTATAAATAAATAGAGAAAGATTTGATGTAATTACAAGATAAAATACAAAGAAAACAACAAAGCAGTGTTCAAGTCCCAAATCCAATGTTTCTATAATTACTTGTATAAATACAAAAATTGATATGACCTATACCTGTCTCATGAGGATTAAATCTCAAGAAACCTCACTTGATTTTTAATAAATTTTCAATATTCAACATCAATCCAAACCTGAAATATGATAACTTGGCAATAAATAAAGTGACTTTAGTGTTCTAATTAGTCGTCGATAAAAGTGATTGACAAAGAGAGTAGAATGCACTTGGAAATTTGTATTTGAAGAGGATGAGAGCATCATGGAGCTTGATAATTATCAAGGCGGAGATTTGAGTTACAAGTTAATTTTACTTTGAGATAGGTGCAAAAAACTTATTTCTACAACACGGGACTTTCGAAATGTAGAAGACATATATTTGGTTATTTACATGGATATATCGAAGGACGTGATATTTCCAACAATGAATTTGGATCTCAAATTAATTTCCTCCAAAGATGACATGAATAGCTAAACCACTCTGTGTCTCCAAGCATGTAGAGGCACATGAAATTTAACCCATAGTTTAACTAAAAAAATTAATTTAAAATTTAAAAATAAATTAAAGTCAACAATTAATTTGAACAATACGTACCATCAACTTTAATCAAAATCTACTAAAAATCTTATTTTTATCTCAACCAAACATGGACTTAGTGTTTAGTTGCTACATTTAGCTCTCCGTCAAATTGGATAATATTCTTTGAATTCCTTTTTAAGTTTGTACATTTTTTAAAATTTCTTTTCGAATTCAAATTCTGACCTTGTGGCGATTTGACTCTTTTAAAGAAAAAAAAAAAGAAGAAGAAGAAAAGTACAAGGCCAAACACATGTTTTCATTTTAAATAAGAATTATACAGGAATGTAAAATGCAAACAAAATGAAATATAACAAGTCATCTTCTTCTAGAGCTAACTTATACTTCTCTTTAGAAACTCAAGAGCTGACACTTATTATTTACAATATATTGTACACAAAAATATTTTTGTACAAAAATAATTGTACGATAGAAATCAAACATATAACTGAAAGAATAACTACATTTGATGAACACGAAAAATCGACTTGAGACTTTCTTGTTACTACTAGAGAAGTAGGGGTGGACCCAGGACGGAAGTTCAGTGGGGACGAAATCAAAAAACTTTGAGAGAAAAAATCTGAAAACCTAAAAAATTTTTGAGAAAAAACTGAAAATCGAGCGAGGACGGCCAACCCTGCTAGACCTCAAGTAGTCTGCCCTTGTAGAGAAGAGAAGCACCGCAATCTCGAAGCACACAAGATAAAATATAACAAGTCATTTATTTTATAGATTATTTAGTATTTACAATACTAGCACATAAATTTTTAGTATATAATGACTCAAACAACATGAAATTATAGTACAATTATATATAGGGGCGGAGGCAGGGAGTTTGGGGGGAGTCTTGGACCCCCCATTTTTTTGACAAATTATTATTAAAAGCTATTATTTCTTTATATCTTTGACTTTTTTTTTTTTTTTAATAGACCATTTCAATGAATCACCAAAGCTGAGGAAACTCGTTTCGCAACGGCTTGCTAGTGAGTTTTTTGAAACTTCTCTTTTATTAACAAATGAACTTCGAAAAAAGTATTCTACTTGGCAATGTTTTTTTTGCACTTATTTTCTATGTTGAAGATTCTCAGCTTTTTATAAGCAAAATAAATAGTTTCCACTTGATGCACTATCTGTAAAGAAAAAATAAATAGATCTCAATTAGTTGAACAAGTGGGAGATTTTGTTTCCTTAAAAAAAAAAAAAAAATTGGAAAGGTCGAAATTTGTTCTATGCCCGCATAGAATGGACACCTATATTGGCTTTCCGAGTCTATGCGACCTCATATTTCTATGCGGTCGCATAGAGCTTGCTCCGCCATTTGATTTGTATATTTGGTGCCCTTTCAACACATCACCACTGCACCACAAATATGATACTTATAAATTCAAAATTTATGTCTCCTCAATATAATATAAAACTATCTTATTCAAAAAATTAATTATTAAAAGCTCAAAAATTATTGTGTTCTTGAGTTTTGGATATCTATGTCTTTCCAATTTCTACAATTGATTAATATTCAAACCATTTCAAAACCTGAATCACCAAAGCCGGAGAGAGAGGAAAATATCGTTTCGCAACGGCTTGCTAGTGAGTATGATGGAACAGTTTTCAGCATTTTTGCACGAATTAAGAATCGAACAAAGTATTCTACTTGGTAATGTTCCAAGAAACAAAAAATACAGGCGCGTTTTTGTTCGCTTATATGGCACCAACTTCACAAGATGGCATGTTTGAGATGTCCAAGAAAGATTTTTTATAACTTGAAAACTAAATACCCGATTTCGATAAAAGTTGATAAAATGTGATTGAAAAGTTAAAAAAATTATAGATCTATAAAATGTATATTGTTAACTTTGACCTTAAATTTTTAACAACTTTTAAAGTTATCACAAATAAACATTAATATATCAATGCTATGGTAACATGGAGGGTTTGATATCCTTCCTGATCGACCCTCACAATAGGGAGGGTTCCATCTTTTTTTCCTTTTTTTTTTTTTGCAATTTTTATTCGCACGAGTCCTACAACATGTGAATGAATGTCATTCAAGTGGTCAAATTCTTTCTGGCAAAATAGTTTATTCCCATAATAAACTTCTCCGGTCAATAAGTTAATAGATAATTTGTGAACACGACGATAAATTTTATACCACATAAATTTTAAACATCACAAACTAATCAGTGGAGTAAAAAAATGATAATGGTTTATCAATTAAAAAGAAGATTCTCCAACTAAATAAATGTACATATTTTTGCACTAGATTAAATGCACACGAACAACTTCATATCGTAAATTTGTTCATCAAATCTCACACTCATGCTAAAAATGAATCTTGATGGACAAAAGGAGGTATGACAAGTCACACTCTCTCTTGGGAATCTCTATTTACAAAAGCGCACACAAACAATTTATTACAATGCCATTCAAATAACTCGACTTACTTGAACATCGTTTCAGCTAAATATCTTCTTATAGGTCCATTCCATGGCCACAAAAAGTCACAACACGCTTCTATACATGCCACTCTAGACATCACCGGTGTAAAAACCGATGCGATGTTTATGAAAAGTACAGAACTAAACACCTTGAACAGTAAGTGCAGAAATATTTTCTCTTGAATTTAATGCATATGGGCATAAAGCAAAATCTCCATTGTCTTCTTACATCTACTGCATGCACTTTCCCTCCACAATAAGGGCATGCCCCACCTGCCTGTTGCCTCCCAATCTCTGTTTCCTCTCCATTACAAATCATCAGTATAGACATTCTTTCTCACTTTTCACCTTCTACTGTGCGTATATGTATCTTTTGGTATGACAGAGAGAGAGATAGAGAGAGAGAGACGGACAGATAGATAGATGGATAGGGTGGAAGTTGTGGGACATGGACCGAGAATGTTCGGCGCATGTTCAGGTTTCTTCAAGTAACACGAGGCTAACATGCGCTAGGGGCGTACGCTGAGTGACATGATATTTCATGGGCTACTAATTATAAATGAGAATTTCGTATGCACACGTGGATTTTGATCGAAATATTTGATCGAAATATTTTGTTGTTTCATTTCATTATCTGTTATTATAAAAATGGTTTTAAGGGGTGAGTCACATTGATCATTGATTTGGAAGGTGAGTTGGCACAGGTTGTTTACTTGTCTAATAATAATTGAATCAATAATTAGATATTATGCACAGAAAAGAACCTAACAAAATATTAACTCACTGTGTGTATATTAATTATCAAGTGTCTATGGTACTTAATTTATTTAATTTTAATAATTCAATCTCTCTTTATGCAAAGTGATCGTATGGATTAATAACTAATTAAATAATATTCAAAAAATCGTACGGACTACAATTAGAAGAACTAGATACACCGCTAGAATTAGAACTCGGTACGGATTTTCATTTCAGATGAAAAAATCATTTTGTAATCTGCAAAACGTCCTAATTTATTTTTCAATCAAACAAGCAATATATATGAACAAAATGCCAATATTCAATTTAAATTAAAGTTAATTAAACAAGCATTGCTATATATTAACAAAGTTGAAATTATTTGTGTTTATATCAATTTTATGTGCTTGTGTGATCCTACTTTCCCCAATTATTTTTTTGTGAACGAAAAGTGGAACATTTTATTAATTAAACAAGTTTTGTTGAAAGACTCCTTACGACATTAAAGTCAATTTTTCTACAAATTTATTCGTCATTAATTGACTAAACTCTCAAATCAATTGATTAGAAAAAAAAATAAGAAGATGGACAAATCACCGGTTAAAATGTTTTTATTTGCATTAAAATCGGTAAAATTAAACATATATTATTTTGTTTCGTTGAGTGTTAGAGATCAATGATTGCGATGATGATAAAACTGTCAATATGTTTAAAGAAGGGTGACATGTTCAAATCCCGTTCTTTGCACATGTTTTGGTAAAAATTGTTGAATTACAAAAATTACACAACATATTGCTATTGAAGAGTTTCGAACCGAGAACCTTCAATTTATTTAATAGTGAAAACTTCAACCAACTAAGCTATCAAAGATGTTTGTAAATAAAATGAATTATCAGATATATAATATAAATATTTTATCTATTGCAAAAAAAAAAAAATAAAAAAAATATATTCTTTCCGACGGATCCAGCACTCGCTATCGCGGGGTTCGCTAGGTGCTGAATCCACCCCCTATGCATATGGTGTTTTTTGTTGCATGTAATACGTTATATATTTCAATGCTCTTCTTCTTACATTACTCAACCCATTTAGTCCAACCAATGCCTGTATTCGTGCTAATTATGCTTTGACCATGTCAATTTTCTATGACTGATGTAATTTAAATTAATGATTATTTGTTGTCTCAATTGATAATCAAGATCAACAAGAATTTAAGCTTATCACTCTTTTGAACAACATACATGTTATTAGCCTTTAAAAGAATAGTTAGAACCATCAGAAGTTGTGGGGAACAAGTTGTACATTACATTGAGTAATGGATAAATCTTCTTCTCAATTGCGAAGAACATATCAAGGTACTTTCATTGACGTGTGCATGATCAATTCGCCCCTCCAATATATATAGCCCTTTGAATTCTATTTTTCATAAGGCAAATTCATTGTGAACACACCGCTGCATAAAGTCCAACTATCACATCATTAGATTACTAAGCTCAAGTTTGATTACCTATTAGAAAACTCCTTACGATTTCAATGGTCTCAGCTAAATGATTAGCGGATTTCATCAAATGTAGAACATATTGTCGAACTGATGGAAGAATAGTTGGATCAAAACGGGGAAAAAATATTAGTGTAGATAGAACATCCGAATTTCAATTTGGGATCATAATACCATTCCAAAAAGAGGATGACAAGATGAGTAATATTCATTGTTATGCCATGATGTATGATGGATTTCGGCCATTCAAGTTCGTTTAGGACTCGAAAACTAATTTTTAAATTTTTAGCACTATTTCTGTCATTTAGTTTATTTTTTATTTTTTTCAATTTTAGTTTGAATAAATTTAGTTTTCATTAATTTTAGTCATCTTAAACTAAGTTTCCATGTAAACCCTTATAAATAAATGGTTATTTCATAGTTTTGTAAGTTTATTCCTTCATAATTTGGTGGATTCCAAATTCGGGTTCTTAAGGTGTTTGTTTGAATTTTTTTTTGTTTCGCACTGCGTCATTATTTTACAAGGATATGATTTGAAATCATTTTGTCCCGATTCTCAAACTACCAAGATCGATTTCAATCTAATCTTCTATTAGATTTTTGGGGAGAAAGTGTGCTAATCTTCTATATATTTCATCAATTGCTTGCCTACACCTCTTCTTTATGGAAAAAGGCCATTGTAATCCTTTACAATTGACCAACATATAGCCATTTAAGTGTATTCGATTGCTTATATTTTGCAACCAACATCCTCACTACACACAAAATTTGTGCATAATTATTGGGTATTCTCTTGGCCAAAAGGGATACAAACTGTATGATTTGGAACTAAGCAAATCTCCAAAAGTCGTGACATTATCTTCCATGAGCACATTTTCCCTTTTCAACAATGCAGCAAAATCATGAATCTGATATACTAGTATTACCATTACCCGCGCCTGATAATGTTACAATATATGTCAATTCATTTCTTGAAATAAACTGTCTCCCACATAGCTCATTTGTTGCTAAAATTTCTAGTTCTGTTGAACCTAATACGTTTGCCAAAGCTAAGAAAGATCCAATGTGGTGGAAAGCAATGAGTTTTGAAATGCGATCATTGGAAGAAAATAATACTTGGACACTTGCTCCCATGCCCAAACAAGCAAAGCCTATTAGTTGTAGATGGGTATATACTGATCTGACGGTTCAATAGAGCTTTATAAAGTCAGGTTGATCACCAAGGGACATACACAAATTGAAATGATGGATTATAATGAAATATTTGCATTAGCTGCTAAACTTGTCACTTTCAGTGCTTACTTGCTCTAGCTGCGAAAATTGGTCCATCAATTAGATGTTTAGAGAATTGAAGATCTTGGGAAGTTGAAATATTTCTCGGGCACAAAGGTAGCTCAATTTAAGGACATTTCTATTTCACAATGAAAGTAGACTTTAGTCATACTTGATGATATGGGCTTCTTGGGACTACTCTAGTTACTTTTCCTCTGGAATAGAACTTGAAACTTGCACCATTAGATGGTGTCATGGTGAACTTCTTGAAGACCTGTTTTGATATCGAAGACTCATTGGGGATTTTATTTACCTTACAATTACAAGGCCGTACATTTCTTATTGAGTTCATTTCCGAAGTCAATTCAGCCACGTAAACCCTACTTTAATGCATCTATTTGGGTCCTTTGATATTTAAAGGGAATGCCTGGACAAGGCTTAATATTTCCAATGAAGAATAGCTTGAACTTAATTGGGCATTGCCATGCTGATTGGGGAAATTGTCATACCGCACGAAAATCTGTTACAAGATATTGTATTTTCCCCGAGAATTCTCTTTATCTCTTGGAAAACCAAGAAGCAAACAATAGTTTCACGTTCGTTTGCAGAATTAGAGTATGTATGAAATAATACAAGCCACTTTGTATGTATGAAGTTAAAGAATTATAAGATGTACTCCCTTCGTCTCATAAAAAAAGTCTTGTTTCTTTTTTTCACACTGATTAAGAAAATTTAGCTCCCGTTTGACCCCATTTTCTTTCATTTTTTTTCTTATTTTCAACTGCACAATCTTTCATAAAATAATATTATACGTAAATTGAAAACTTTTCATTCTTTTTCAATCACACATTTTTCAAATAAACACTATTTCAAACATTAAAATTTGGGAAAAAAAAAATGGGGGTCAAATAGAGGCTTAGTATTATAGTTGAAATAACAAATTTTACTATCATTTTCTTAATATACCCTTACATTAATGTAATCAATATACAAGGTAATTAAATTATATTTGTGATAATAAAGCACATTAAATAGGGGCATATTAGAAAATTAATTTACTAACTACAACCCTTAAAGAAGAAATATGACTTTAAATTGGGATAGACAAAAAGGAAAATAAGACTATTTTTACGGGACGAAGAGAGTAATTGACATTATCATATATATAGCCCTTGTGTGGGGCATCATTATTTCGAAAATACATTTTTCATTCTTGTATTTTTAATCGCACTTTTTTAATAAAATAATATTACATGTAAATCTAAAATTATTTTTCTTATTTTTAATCATACATTCTCTATCAAAATACTATTCTAAAATGTATTTTGAAGTTAAAAAAATGGGGTTTGAACAGGCTCATAATGAAACTAATTATATTTAGGGTCTCTTTGATTCTCATTTTGGAGGAAAAATGTATTTTGAATAATTGATTGATAGAGAATGTGTGATTAAAAATTAAGGAAATTTTTTGAAATTTTATTGAAGAATGTGTGTAGGCGTGAGCAAAAAATCGACCAAACCGACCGACCGATTTGGGTCAATTTTTTGCTTTTTTTGAACAGATTTCGGGTTGGTCAGTCGAGTCGGGTTGGTCAATCGGGTTATGGGTTAACAACCTAAACTCGATCCGACCCAACCCAATCCAACCCAACCCGATTTTAAAAAAAGAGAGGCAAAAAGACGTTAAATTAAAAAACAAAACTCTAACCTAATTTTAAGTATATTATAGGTATAAAATCTAGCACAAAGCTTATTATTATAATTATTTATTTTTATAGCCTTCATAACACGTTAATGCATAATTCTAAGATTTGTTTATAAACGTCCGTTTATAAATTTTAGGAACCAAACACGAGATCTAACATTATCAATTTTATCTAGAATACTATTTACTTTGGTGCCTAAATAGATCTTTAACTCAAATTAAAATAGTAAAATTAAATAGAAATTTTAATATGACATAGATGCAAGTATAAATATTAATATAATTTTTTCATGCATATAGAATGAGTTTAAGAGTATTTATATAAACAATTTATTGCATTTTATTATTTCTAATTCTGTTATGTATCAGAAAACTAAAAATTTATATACAATAAAAAATTCGTTAACAGTAATATTTAAATTCATATGTAAACATATACACATCATATTTAATTTTCATGCTGAAATAAAATCTTGCCAATAACATTTAAATCCTAAAAAAACTAAATATATCAATTCTGACATTTTTTTTTTTTTTTTTTGCAATTGAATACATCTAATGGGACATTAAAATATATTTAAATTTAAAATTAATCTCACAAAATAAAAACACAAAATCCATTTATTTAGTTATCTTTAAATCAATTTTTGGTTGGGTGGTTATACATTGTGACATGTAACGTGTTGATTTGTTTGAATATATTATAATAAATTATACATTGTCCAAACCGATCAACCCAATCCAACCCAACCTGATCGACATTTGATTGGATTGGGTTGGGTTGAGTTTCAATATTTATATGGGTTGAGTTGATTTGATTTTATATCAAACCGACAATGTTGGGTTGAGTTTGGGTTGAGGCAAAATCCAACCCAATTTACGTTCACATTTAAATATGTGATTGAAAAAAAGAAAGAGAAAAATAAATTTTGGAAAAAATGAGAATCAAACAAAGATTTAAACTACTAATACAACTTGTAATCCCAACGGGAAACAATACACTAATAGGATCCTAATAGCTATCGAATTAGGATATTATGGTTTCTTTGAGAATAATTGTCAAAATTCTGTTCCCTAACTTAAATAAACTCATTTTTATCTAAAAAATTGACAGATTATGCGAGGTCAAGAATCATCTTCAATTTCTTGTTCTCGAAGAATCTTCTCTCTAAATTCATAATCTCCAATAGAACACTAAACCTACCCAAAAGAACTAAAAATTTTATCAAGAAGAAAAATAAAACTTAGTATCTACAATTTGAATACTCTATTCGTCTCATAGAGATAGTCTTGTTTCAATTTTCACACAAATTATTAAAAAAACATTAATATAGTTGAAAATATTTTTTTTTATATTTTTCTAATATACCTCTATATTAAATAATGCTTTAAATATGAGTAATTCATATTTGTCGATGACAATGCATACCAAAAAATTAATTATACTAAAAAAAAAAAGATCTATAATTTGGGACAAACGAAAAAAAAGTATTAAATGCCTGTTTGATTCAATGAGTTTTGAATCTTATTTTTCGGAGAATGTGTGGTTAAAAAGTAAGAATTTTTTTGGGAGAGCGTGTAAAATGCTTCATTGTATGAATATGTGATTAAAAATAATTATATAGCAAATCATAAAATAAATTAATGAAAATCAAACAACCTAAAGTCTAAAAGTAATTGGATTCCCCTAAACAGATACATCTTTCACGAGGCCATGTAACCGACAGTGTTTAAACGTTGTCAACTACAAAAATACTAGGACCAACAACATAAATCCCGTAGCAAAAGGTTCTCTTTATACTATTTCCCAAAACTAGAAGAGTAATCTAATTTATTACTCTATAAAAACATAAAAAGGGAAAAATTCAGACATCTTTGACAGGTGGTCACATCGCAAAAATTCATCGTCGATCTTGTTTGTTGTCAAGGATCCAACCCGTTCCAGACAACCCGACCCTGATATCCCAATAGATTGCTTTGATCTCTTCTTACCCTCGCAGCTTTCTATTTCCCGTTAAAAATTTCGATACTTTCAAGCTTAGGTTTTGCGGGAATAATCAAGTGCTCGACGGTCCACCGAAATTGGAATTGGCACAGTGAATTTTCTATTAACTCAGTGATTTGGAATCTATGAAATACAAGATATTGAATTGTAAAAATTCGGGTTACTGAGGATGAAATTTGGCATAAAGAAGAAAGGCGTCATTTTGAGCTCTTAAAGGATGTGGTTTTCCTTTTGGAAATCCCGGGATCGATTCTCATTAGATGAACTCAGGCACTTCGTCTCATCCTTTTTTATTTTAATAATTCATGAAAGTTATTGTGTAATTTATGCGTGCTAATGCTTAATTTATTGGCTGGAAGTGAATTTTAGGTTCGTGCATGTAACTTTAGTGAAATTAACAGCTACACGTTTGAAAGAAATATACTTAGAGCCTGCTCGGGAGATTTGGGATACCGGTTTTGGGTGGGTTGACTAGCGCTTGGAGTTTATTATCGAGTGGTTCTGAAAGTTTTTTTAAAATAATAAAATCACACACACACACACACACACACACACAAAAGTAGGCATCTGTAAACAATATGGAGTAAATGTCTCTGTTATTCCTTACAATTCAATATGGATTTACATAGCTCATACAATCATTTTCGATTGTGTATGGACCAATTATTGTTGCTTTGAATGAGCTCTTATATGCCAATTATTCTGTATTGAATTATAAGATAAAAAAAAAACGAATATAATCTGTGAGGCACTGAGGCTACATCTAATCTCTTTCTATGAAATATTTAAGTGACATCCAATTCTTTTAGTTATAATTTTTTTGTGTATAATTGATTTTTTTTCTTGTAAATAACTATTTAGAAAGGGCAAAATTGAAAGAAAATTGAAAAATGGCCAAACACCACCAGTGACCCAAATTATACTACACTAGTTTTGAAAGCACCCAAAATCAGTGCCCAAAAAACAGTAACAAGAACTAACAAGTATCGATTTTTTCAACCTCTCATAGACTGTGCCATCCCAAAATAGTCAAAATCTTTAGAAAATAGAACTCTAAGATGACACAACATTCATTTTCCTTCCCCCCCCCCCCCCCCCCCCCCCCCCCCAATTTATTTCCTTTCAGGATAAGTCATCGTCTTTCATTGCAATAGTAGTTTACTTGATTGATTAATTGATTGCCTTAGTGTCCTAAATTTCATTCTATTTGGTTGACTTCCAGGTCAAGTTTTTTCTTTTTTCATTTATATTGAGAATTTACCAAAGAATAAAATGAGGGTGAGATAAGATGCTCTGACTACTATTTCAACAAAGCTAGTATTTCTGCTACTGGGACCTCTTTTGAAGAGCTTAAGATTGAGATATTCAAACAGTAGAAGGTTTCCAGAAACATTGAATGAGCTGCTAAGAGTTAAAAGTAATTGAGTTGGATCGAGAATGATATAAGCTCTTTGCTTTTTGGAAGTCATAGAGTACCAACTGACAAGTGTAGAATAGAATAATATGTTATTGAATGTGACTAGATTTTCAATATTGTCTCAGAATATTCTTTTTATTTTTTGGATCTGGTAAATATCACCCTAGCCCTCTACTGATGGTAACACAAGAAGTCATGGAAAACTAAGGGCATTAGGCAATAGGGGATGGGGAAGTGAGGATTGTTGACGTTTTACGGGGTCTCCACAGTCTTGTACCTTCCATGCTGTGTGGTTCTAGCATCAAAAAGGAGAAAAATTAGAACATAAAAGAGAATGACTGGCATTGGCTTCAAAGCCGTGCAAGGGTAACATGAAGACCAATGGAATTCTTCAAATTGTAATGGTAGATATACTGAGATTTTAAAATTTTCCCTTGGGATGCACTGGACCCTATTTCTGTTTCTGGATAATTGTTTGTGGACAAATCGAGCTTTAAACTGTCCTAAAGTTAGGAAGCTTCTCAATTTTTAATTGTATATGTTCAAACATGTGGGTTTCTCTAGGCACTATGCTGGATGGAATGAGGTTTCAATGAATGAGCACATCAAAAATATCTAATAGCGTGCTTAATTTGCAATATGTTTGAGGAAAATTGTATGTGACTTGGAAGGACAGGAATGAAGAACTCTTCAAATTCATTTTATCATGTTAAGTGGGGTGGTTTAGGGGTGAAGTTGGTTTTGTTTATGCTCTTAAAGTAATGTAAATGTGAGATTATGGTAATTTTTATGTGTGCAAAAGTAACGCTTGTAGAGGGATTAAAAAGTAATTCTTTGGTGTGTTTTTTAGTTCTTTGGGAGGATGCCTTGGGCTGTGATTGTGTACTTGTCTTGTTTCTATTATAATCCTCCTTTAAACAAGAACGTGAGGTATTGGCATTCCTGGAAAAAAATTAGATACTCTGGTTTCTTTTAGTCCTAGGATGACCAGATTATCCTCCACGATTTCTCAGATGAGACTTGAATAAATTTTCCATTGTACTTTTTCAAGTATTCATGATGTCTTGATGATTTCACATATTGAATAGTGATTGATTGACAGGACACTTTTGCTGAGTTCCAATTACAATACTTTCAAGAAAAACACATTATAATTATTGTAATTAGCATAACATGAACAAGCAGAGTTCATCAGTTGTTGATTTTTGTATTCTACTATTCCTTTTAGAGATTTATTTTGAGAATCTTGTATTTTGAAAATGAGTAGTAGTGTTATGTTGTCTCATCAGTTTTGCTTGGGAGATGTATTTTTAGAACTACCAGTTCTATGGTGGATTTTTCCTGTCCTTATATGCTCTCATTATTCATCTTGATGTGCTCTCTCTTTTTTCATCCTTTAGAGCATGCAAACATTACTTTCTTCCTCTAAATTGAATGTCCTAGTCATACTTGGCATAATGGTTTCTGTGTTGGAAACTGGTGGCAACGTTATGGGAGATCAACATGTTGCTACTGTGATATGGGGTTACCTGTTGGTTATTGAAGGTGAATTTTTGGTGGTAGTGGAGGCACTAGCAGCATCTGCTGTTGTGGTTGCCATTGCGGCGGCCTTTCTTCATCTTTACCTTCTGTCCACTCTCTTCTTTCTTTCCTATTGTTTATTTATATGTTAAGGGTGGTTTTGGGGTCTTATCTGGCTATGAGTTCCATTTTTCCTAATGGTGGTGGTGGTGCTACAGTTGGACAACAGAAGATTTAATTCCCTCCTTCTGTACCTTGTAATTGAATTTGCCTACTGGAGCAAGGGTTACTTGGAACATGATGCAAGCCAAAATCTAGCTACAAAACTCATCTAAGTCAGACTTCAGGAAACAAGGAAGTACCTACTAGCCCAATTTTGTCCATAGATGATGTCAATGTTTGGGTGAAATCAGACCATGTTAACAAGGACGGTTTGGGATAGGTTGATTAAAGAAGAATTTAGAAGAAAACAGACACCAGTTTGGGACATCTTGGAGAGGAAATGAAGAGATACAATATTTTAGGGAGGGTTCTAATTTGTTATAATATTTCCACATGCAATGTGAGGGTTCGAGTAGTGGTATTAAGACCTTGATTTAGAATTCCTCTGTATGAATCAAGAAAATTGGAGCGTGGCTTATTAATGATACATTTTGAGTTGATCTTTGGTACTCTGTTCACATCGGATGGTTAATTGAAGAACCTTGACCTGAATTAACTGGAAGGTTTATTTTGGTCCATAGGTGGATTTGAGAGAAAAGGACCGACTTAAGTGATGGTGTACTTATTGGACTACATTGGAGCTGCTGATTTGCGATATTTTGCACAGTTCTTTTATGTTAGATGCAAGCAAAGAATTTCTGTGAATTTGAAGAGCACCTCTCATCTGTTGCAATGAATTAGTCATCAGAATCATGTTTGTCTACTTTAAAGAACCTTTTTATGGACCAAAATTCGGATGCAGTTGAACTTAGAATTGGATGGAATCTGAAATTTAGAGTATATGCTCTTAATGTTATTTAGGCATAGTTTTTACTGTTGAAAGATGTGTTGAGATAGTAAATATTGTTTGAATGTGGTCTTTAATTCTCAATTGGGCTCAACAATCTTGATTTGAGATTTTTTCTAAATGTTTAATGATTCACATGATCAATATTTGTCTTGCATACAGATACCTAACTGATCAACTGATGAAAGTCCAAATTGTAAATGAGGTTAACAAGGTAACTTCTTCTCCTATAGACGGCACTTGCACTGCTTCTGCTTGGTTAAATTTATTTTCTGGCATGAATTGGTGGTGCACTTCATATTGTTTTAATCATATCTGGTTTAATGTTTTATAGGATTTTGTGATTGAAGCATTGAGATCAATTGCAGAACTGATCACTTACGGGGACCAACATGATGCAGCCTTTTTCGAGTAGGGCATAGACTCTATCCATCTTTGATATATAGACTTATAAATGACATTTTTTTCTAACTCGTTTATATTTCACCTGGTTCCTTTTCAGGTTTTTTATGGAGAAGCAGGTCTTGGGGGAGTTTGTGCGCATATTAAGAATTAGTAGAACTCTGTTTGTTTCTCTTCAGTTATTACAGACGATGAGCATTATAATCCAAAATTTAAAAAGTGAACATTCTATATGTAAGTTGTCATTAGAATGTTGATGAGCGGCATTTTATTTCTCTCCCATCATTTTTTATTATCTCATACTGTTCCGTTTGGAAATTTTGCAGATTATATGTTTTGCAATGAACATGTTAACTGCCTAATAACTTATTCATTTGACTTCCGGAATGAAGAACTGTTGTCCTACTACATATCCTTTCTAAGGTTGTATCTTGTTTTAGAATTCAGTTGTTCTTGTCTTGTGTCACTTTTGCAAGAATTTCTGATGTCCTCCCTTCTTGATATGGATTGTTCGTGTTTTTGGACTGAGACAGAACTATAAGTGGAAAGTTGAACAAGGACACAATTTCTCTCCTTGTCAAGATTTGTATTGTAAGTTTGTCAATCCATATTTTTTCTCTGGAGTACTTTGATCTGTTATTATCGATGTCATCTGTTCTTTCTTTTATAATGGTATTGATCGCTTTCTCCGGCCGTTACGTACTCATAGACTTCCAACCTTTTGTTCTAGACCTTTATCCAAACCAACAATTTAAAATGTGATAACAAAAAGTGAAAACCATGGCCATAAGTACTGCAGCCCTCAAATCCCTGCACAGGGACTAAGTGCATTAACCCAAAATCAATTCTCTGAGTTCTAAAAATAATCATAAACTTAACTGATGAAATAAGATACAATGAATTTTCCAATTATATTAAAGAAGCAGGTAACTTAATAACTAGAAATGCGCAAATACCTATAAGAAAATATCTGAAACTTGGAATTCAGAATATAGAATTGTCTCTATGATTGCACTAAACACTTGAACTCCATCTTCCAAGCTTTCCCAATGAGCTAAAATCCAAATATATGAAATCTTTAAGTGATTGGGTGAGCAAAATCAGAGCTTAATAATAGGCATGATATAACGAATATTTTTGCAAAATGATTCCAAAAGTTTCAGAATAACCATTTTTCAATTGTCGCTGGTTTTTTATCATCTGTTCTTTCTGTAGAAAATGTATATTTGTTTTCTGTATTCTGTCAAAGGTTTTTACAACCTTATATACAGATGAATATACATAGAGAAGAGAAAACAATCTCCTAAAATCTGTCTTTATTACCAGAAAAACAGATCCCAAATGCCTGTGTTGAAGACTAGGAAAACTTCCTAAATTACATCAATTACCGATCAGCAAATAATTATACAATTTTGGCTTTCTATTTTAAGTGATTCCTTCCGAACTCATCAACACTTTCTTTACTACTTTTTAATTGATGGAGAAGTTATAAAATATTATTTTACAAAAAACTATTTCCTTTCTTATCATTGAGTCAATATGAGAACCTCAAACCTATAATTTATGGATGCCAATAGCTATCAGTATTAATTACCGTGCCTCCTTTATTTCCTCGAGTTATAAATGCAGTTAAAGAGATACTTATGGTGAATTACTCCATGATCTCCTTGCTTGAACCAGTAATTTAGTATGTGCATCTCCCCTCCATTCTGAGGCTGGTATCACGCATACTAAATACTTTTGGCATAGGTAGATTTTTATCAGGCCACTTGTTTCATTAGAAATAGTTTCTTATCCTTCTAATAAAACTTAAACTCCTGAGCACATCTTCTCATGGGTCAAAGCAAAGAAAGAAACTAATTGTTATGGGTAATTGCATGGATTTGTTGTGGTTTTCTGAGTAGGGGGATAATTTGAACTACTGGGGGCTTTATCTGCTTATTGAGAAATCGAGTGTTATTTTTCTTGGCATTTTAACGTGATAAAATTGGCAGAACAAGATCAGTACTAAGGGTCAAGCAATGAGATCAGAGTAGTTTTGATCTCTTCAGGATGAGATACTTGGAAGACTTAAGAGATACCATGGGGGATGGCTTGGGAATGTGAGTACAAGCGCAAGATATATTGGATAACTAAAATTAGTTGGCATTGTGAGTAGTGTGGGAATGCTTACAAAATGTGGAAATGAAACCAGTACACAGCTTGGTGTTCTAGACTATCATGGGGAATGTTGTCTCTTTTTATTTTTGGATTATTACAATAAAACAGAGAAAAGATATTGGCCAAAGATCAGGCTAATTGGCTGAGAATACCCAACTGGGAAATAAGAAGAAATGTTGTGGTTGATTTTGAGGCATGGAAGGTTTTTGGACTGAATACAACTAGAGATGTGTAAACAGTACTTCCAATAACATTTCGAGTAATTCCATGTGTACAAACAAAGAACTCACAGAGTCTTTACAGGACTCTCACATGGGGCTGGCCCGGCTGAGACCCATGTGAATATTTTATCGCCAAAAATAAACCAACTACACCCCCCTATTGTGTCTTATCTATAAACTTTCTGTGAAAACTTATTATGTACACGTAGCACAACTCTTAACATTTGTAGGAGGCATGATATGTATTCAAGGGTGTAGACTACTGAAGGAGTAAGTTTCAAAATTACAAGATGCTGGACATAGGAGAAGAATGATTTTGAAGAAAGCCCTCTTGATGCCCAGCTAACCTGTTCCAACCTGGCTTTATAGCTGCATCTATTTTATGCACTCATTGTAGTTGCTTTACCTTCATATTTTACTCTGTGCATGGGAGCTAACCCATACTTGTCATAACTATTTTTCTTGGTTAATAAAGGGAAAAAACAATTCATGTATATGGGTTATAGTCAATTTACCTTTGTTTTTTATGGCAGTCTTATATTCTTTATTTTCTTTCCTTTCTATCTCTTTTCACATTTCTTTTGTTACTTATCATTTAGGACGAAGTAGTTTCTTTCCCACTTTATGTTGAGGCGATAAGGTTTGCCTTCCATGAAGAAGGCATGATTCGAACAGCTATACGTGCTTTAACGCTGAATGTTTATCATGGTTAGTTCTGCTTTTATGGCTTTTTTACTTCTTTATTGTCATGGTGAGGAATCAAGTATGTTGTCTACATGAACTATCACACTGAAACCTTACACTGGTTTGCAGTTGGGGATGAAGCTGTTAATAAATTTGTAGCCAGTAATCAGAATGCAGATTATTTCTTAAACTTGGTCAAATTTTTCCGGGATCAGTGCATCAGTTTCAGTGTATTGGTTTCGAATGCTTCAAAGTAAGATATGAAATTTTGTTTCCCTTGCAGTGATGATCTTTGTTAATTATAGATGGCATAAATACTTGTTTTTAACACAGGAATCTTGGTGCGGAATCAACATCTTCCCTGCTTTCTGCTATCGATGAGATTGAAGATAATCTCTACTATTTTAGTGATGTTATTTCTGCCGGGATTCCTGAAGTTGGGAGGTTAATAATGGATGGCATGTTGACACTTCTGATATTTCCATTGATTCTTCCTTCTTTGAGGGCGACTGTTGTTAATGTATAAATACTTACTCAGCTAACTTATTTCTTCTGAAGTTATTATCTTTACTCCTGATTTTTGAACTTTTGCAGAGCTTTTTGATGATTTGATAATGCACTGCTCTTAAAGTTTACCCCAAAACCATTTTTGTAACTTTCTGATTGTTATAAATTCAGGAAATAGGACTTGGTGCTGCCACTTCTTTATATTTACTTTGTTGCATTTTGCGCATTGTCAAAATCAAAGATCTGGCAAGTACTGTTGCTTCTGCTCTTCTCTGTCATATAGAGACCTTTGCTTTGAGATCTGAACTTGAACTCAATGGTCACAAGTCTGACCATGGTTCTCGAGATGCTAGCCAAATTGCAGAGGATAATAATATCAGCCCATATTCTTATAGCGAAAGTCTCCAAGTTACCATTCCGTATCCTAGTTCTTCGCAGAGTCCAACAGCGGACAATAACTTACCACAACATTTTACACCAAGGTAATCAACTCAATTTATCACAGCTAATGTCGTAGCTATAACTGGTATTTCCATTTCATATTTTGGAAATTTACTGTCCTGTAGCTTCCATAAAGATTGTGCTTGTCCTTAAAGCTCATTCAAATCCACTGTGGTAACCTCCTATAACCACTCTCTGCGTAGAATAAGATCCAAATGAGGGAGAGATAATGTTGTCTCTCTTTTTATTTTTTATTTTTTTTTTACTTTTTATGCATTTTAACGTGTGCTTATGTATCTTGTGCATGATTATTAAAAACTAAATAAATAAATAATTGGACTGTAATGTAATAATGGATACTTCTGTTAGTGCCAAGTTTCAGAAGTCTGTTAAAGTCAATGTCAGAAGCCATTAATTATCATCAACATCAGTTTGAGAAATAGTCCAATTGCACAAGGAATACTTTGCTCTCTCCAAAGAGAGAGAATGTCTTGAAAAGGTTCCTCATCTTTAAAGAGGGTCCTTGACCTATGTTTGAGAGGGTTCCTATTCACCTTAATACTAGAAATTTTTAGTTTGCAATCATTCCATGACATGTGGTGATGATGTTAAATTGGATGTCCTAGACACTAGTTATATCGACATTTTGGTTGTAAAAATATGGTTTACTTGATTGTTGATCTCATGATTTTCTTTTTGTTTTTTGGGGGAACGAAAGCAGGATGTTTATATGGCTTATTTTTGGATAGATAAGGGAAAACATGGAACCTTTTGGTTGGATGTGATATGTTAAAAGCTTTCAAGGTGCCACTAAACTTTACAGTCTGAGATGAGACTTTGACATACAGACATACATACCACTTTTGGAACAACAAAATGATGTTAATCACATATATTTTTTGAAAATAAAGTCCTTTTTGTAATGCATTGTTTTATCTTTTCTTACAGCTAAAGAATGGAATAAATTTCTTTGTACTAATATGGAAACTAATCAAACTATTAATAGCTGTTTATGAATCAATCATATTCTTTGATACTGAATTCTGTAGGGAGGCCTTGCTTTCTTTCATTACCTGCGGGGATGATGTTCAAGTATCAGGTTCTTTAAGCCTACTGGCTACATTGTTGCAGACTAAAGGTTGAACACTGACCTTGTTTTATCTGATTATCTTACATACAATGCACTTATCAATCTGTGCACCTGCAGAACTGGATGAATCAACGGTAGATGCTCTTGGCATACTTCCGCAACGCAAACAACATAAAAAGCTCCTGCTGGTATGTGATTATTTTTTCATAGCATACTGATGGTAATTTTTTTTTTCTGGCAATGCTGTTAGGGTGTGTTTGATCACACAAGCTTGGAATTTACATAGAAAGAAAATAAATTTCAATCAATTGAATTGCCTAGAAATTATTTGCATGAAAATTTTCAATTATGTGTTTGATTGATTTTATTTTCAACTTAGAAAATGTTATACTTGTCCATTTTTTATTGGTAGGTAGATGAGAGAGAAAGGGAATAGATGAGAGAGAAATTGGAGTGAATTACCTATTCCCCTTAAAGGAAATATTTTCCTTGTTTTCAAGGAAAATATGGTCACATGATTAAAAGTAGAAAAATATTTTCCATGAAAAAAATATCAATCAAACAGGACAAAAGTAGAAATTTGGGTGGAAAAATGACATTTTTCATGGAATATATTGGCAATCAAACGCACTTTTAGTGCTACAGAATTGTTCTATTTGTGCTTTCTGTTTGGGTTCAATAAGAGCAATGCTTCCTTGGTTGGGGTAAAATTAAGAATTGTCTTCAGCTTCTTTTCCATTATCTTATTGCGCAATGGTATGAATGGAAGACAGTTAAAGTATATCAAATCTCATATTTTCTGCTGTGGTAGCTGTGAATGCAAGATAAATGTTTCTTCACAATCACAATTTCATTCCGAGCCAATTAAATGATTCTGTTCTAGTGTGCTCTTCCACTCTGGCTATGTTATTAGATGAGTTTTAAATCCATTACATAGTACAGTGCTTCATGTCCATTCTAGTCGTCACCATACATTATTGTACAGACATCTTCCTCTGTTGAGTTATTCTTAACCTTATATTATAAATTTCCTTGTGTGAGAGAACAGTGTGATTGCTTAATTATGTGTAGGCTGGTAGAAGTAAAATGCCTCTCTTTGTTGTGCGATTACAGCAAGCCTTGGTTGGGGAAGAAGCAGGTGAAGATCAACTTTTTTCTTCCGAAAGTACTGTGGTAAAAGATGGCATCAGCGGTGAACTTGATATCTACCTACAGAAGTTGAAGGTATGAATGTGGTTGCATTTGCTCCTTTACACCTCATTTCCTTCCCTTTTTGAACTTAATTGTGCTGGTCGCATGTTGAAACATCACATTTAGTTGACAACTAAGATACAATTCTTAAATCACTTCTAAATTTTATAATTTCCTTATGTCTAATTCATTTACTTGGAAAGAGTTATCTATGAAAACTTTGCATTGCTCTAGTTGTAAATATTTTGGGCGATGTTGATGTTTACATGTTTCTCAAGGGTAGATGTTCACAACGTCTTCATCCTTGTCACAGTGTCAAGGGATTGTTGAGAAAGAATTTTCCTGCTTCTTTAGGAATGTTGTTTTAGTCCTGGATTGCTAAGATCATTCGTTTCTGAGCCAAGAATGATAGAATTCGTTCACTAACCACCATAATGGGATAACTCTCTGGCATGCATGTTTGCTTGGTAATTGGATAATGTTTTCTGTGTTTATTGACACAATCAAAGCTAAGTGAATTTGTTTATATGTTGACATCAAATGTCTTGAATTGCAATTGAGGAGATTTATAAATTGTATATTATTTGTGTTTTTTGCATTAAATGTTACTCAAATCAATTTTCTGTGTGCTCCATGTTTGAGCAAGTCACAATGGAAAGTAGGATCTTTATTAGTCGATCTTGATCAACAGGACCAGTATGGAGTTTCTTGTACAAGCCCAATGATTGGAGCAAGCCCCCGTGTACATAGATTTCAAGTATGTATATGCCTCCAAGATAGTTATGATACAATTTATTTTTCAGGCTTTCTTCCCTTCCCTTCTCTTTTTTTCCAGTTGGTTTTTCTGACTTTCTAAGGAAATATTAACCAGGACACTGCCCATTTTATTGAGCCATATATAGCCCTGCCACCTCGTTTTCTGATGCTTTATTTTTGTAAAGAGGAAGCAAAAAATAAAAGAGAAAGAACAGACCTGCTTTGTACCGCAAATAATTCAAAATTCCTGTTAGGCTGTACTCTGCCATCCACTATAGCGTGAATGACTTCATCTTGTTTTATTAAAATCCAATCGAAATGAACAGAAACTGACTAGCTGTCAGTTAAACAGAAAATAACTGGATAAAAGCCGAGCCATCATTCTTTGAATTTTCACGAAGGTGAATGGAGACCCATTCCACGCAGACAGACTGATAGAGGGAGGGAGGGAGGGAGGGAAGGCTCATGTTTTTTGCTTGATGATATTTGTATGTACACTATTCTTTAAAGCTAATCTATGACTCGTGCTCAAGTAAAGACATATTTTGTAAAGTTCATTTGGTTTGGCAACAATCTTGATAATGACAGAATTCGAAATTAACTAATCATTTCTATAATATTCTAACTTAAAGTTTGGAAGTGGTGTTTAAGTTCTTTATAGTTACAAAAGTGGTTTTAGAGTTCAAGTTTCATTTTCTGGAGATATCCTTTTCTGTTTTGTGTTACTCCTAATGTACCGATAACTGGCTAGTAATCTGGTCCTAATTGATTCAATTCTTCTTTACCCGGTTAGTCATAATAAAACCCTGTTCTGGAGAGTTATTCTTAGCCAACATAAACTCTTTTGTTAAATTATGTAGAAATGAAGCCTGAAGTAATAGAGATTACTGCAGATTTTTGAAGGCAATGAAGTATTGTCAAGAAACAGTTGTGTTATCTGTTACTTCAGTGCCTAAAATTACTTGCAAAAGAAAGCCGTGAGAGAAAAAGAGTTTGATTTGGTTGTTATTCTATAGAAGCTAGAAAGATAGAAGGAATCCCATCATGAATATTAGCTATTGGTTTCTCTTTAACCAAAGACAGTAAAAGCTCAGTCATCAAGAACTAAAATATTAAAATCATGAATGTTCTACAGATGTTTCTTGAACTGAGTATATTAACTAGTTATGGAACCATGCTTTTAATGTGGCTACCTGGTAGTACCCATAATCTCGAGGAATAGACTAGCCGATGAAAATAGTTTAAAGATGCATTGAACTTATGGATGAATAGTGTAGTACCATAAAATGAGAAGAGTACAAAAAACTAGAAAATATGAAGTTACTGCTCATTTCACTTATAAATTCATGTGTTTTTTATGCTATCAAGCGGACGAGACCTTGAACTTATATAAATATTTCTCATGGGATATAAATGTTTCAAGCACTTCAGTAAATTTGAAGACAAAGGTATCCAAGTCTGCTTGTTTATATGAACAAGATCTGCCTATCGTTGATTAAAATTGTACTTATTTCTTCTTCTTTTTAAGATTTTCCTCTCTTTGAAACTGACTATATAAGTATTTTTCTATTTTAGAAACTGCTAGGTCTATAATTAAGATTAATTACACCAATTATTTACATGAAAACATGTGCCAGGATGCTGAGAGAATATATTCATATGGATAACACTGCTTGGATGAGTCTGTGTTTATTATGGAAATGGAAATATCAGTTCGAAAAATTAGTTGCTTTCCAGAAGCTAATTATTGTCCCCACAATATGTTTGCCTTTGTTTATCTTTTTTTGTAAGATAAGTTTATAAGGTTGGACCACATGTCAATATTTATGTTGGATTTGTATGAAGCTCTAACATTATTTTAGAGCTCATATTGACAAAATTGATAATAATGAGAATTTTTGATGATTTTCTTAAAAATCAACTGTTGCTCTTGATTCCTACCTTAATTCGTTATGTAGAACTATCAATTGATTCAGGACTGGAGCCAATGACAGACAACAATATGATAGAAGCATGCAATACATATTGAAAAAGTTTACGTGCTTCCTCTTTTGACTGTTGAGGGATAATCTAACAGCAAATTCAATACACTGATTTTAAGGAATTGGTATCAGCCTATTCTTAGATCTACTAGATCTATGGAATTGGTATGTGTGAAATGATCTTAAAATAGTACAGTAAAAATCCTACTAGTAGGATAACGTTTAGGAAGGGAAAATATAATTTTTTTCCCAATAAACTTCATATTTATGTTATGATGAAAACTACCCTGCTTTTCGAGCCTTTGGTATAGGGAACTTGAAAAAAAATAAAAAATTGTTCCTTGGTGTTTTTTTTTTAACAAGTATCATTCTTAAAATGTATGTCAATCTTTTAGGTACTCGATGCTTTGGTCAGTCTTCTCTGCAGGTCAAACGTCTCTGCAGAAACATTATGGGACGGTGGTTGGCTTTTGCGCCAGTTGCTACCTCAGCAAGGCGGAGTTTAAGAACAATCATGCTAGATTACTCAAAGTAAGTAAATATTAGTGATAGTGTTGCTGGAGCATAATTAAGCTTCTTGATGACAATATGACTTGGCGAATTACCATACTTCATGAATATTTTGTTGTTTCTCTTTGTATGATTTTCCATGCATATCATGGTTGTATTGGTATCTGACTAATGAAAATCTTCTGTCCATTTTGAAGTGTTTATGCAAATTAATCTTCTCTATCCTTAAATTTTTTTTCCCTCAGAATTTCATTCTCAGTTCTTACACCTTTTTAGAATCTAGTTATATTTCAAGCTGATTTATCTTTATGGAGTAACTTGGTAGTCCTTATATGCTTAGGATTCCTTCCATAATTGTACTCGTCGTCTTTTAGAGGAGACAAGGGGAACTTGGCCAGATATGATAGTTACTGTTCTTTGTGATGAGTGGAGAAAGTGCAAAAGAGGTATGTTACTATATCTGTTTTAATTCAAGAAATACTTGTTATGAGGTTTGATTGCATATTTTTAATAACAAACTATTAACTGCAGTAATTGAGGCATCTTCTCTTCGAAAAGATCCGATGTGTATGCTCTTGCCACCATACAAATCTGCCTCAGAAGGTATGATTTTCATTGCCTCCGTTTATCCCTTTCTCTCACTACACACAATCTGTACTGGTTTTTAAGACTTTAGATAGGTTGGAGTACATTAGTAGGAATTCTGATATCCGCATGTTTTTTTTTTTTTTGTTCGAAACACACATCTTACTTTTGTTGTCTTGGCAGAGCTGGTTTCCAGTGAATCATCATTTATTGCTGGTGAAAGAATGTGTGAGACAGTGAAGGTTGTGCTCGAGCAGTACTTTCATTTTAATGTCTTTCCAGATGATACAAAGCATGGGACATTTTGTGGACATGACATGCTTAATTTAACAATGAAACTTCTAAGAAACAGCATCATTTCCTCTTTTAATAATTGTTCACTTTCCCGTAGGTTTTTGTACTCCTCCATCATCTCCACATTTTCTCGCTCGGCAGAATTTTGTTAGATCAACCGCCTCTTCTCTCTCAAGTTGACATTCCAGAAGAATCCCGAGCAAAGAATGCTAGTGTAAATCCATCCGGACCAAAACCGGGCAATGAAATAAATCTTGGTAATTTCAATTTTGATGTTCATATTTATTGGTTAAAGTTTGATGGACTTTATGTTATCTCACTTTTTGGGCTGCGTAATATCAGTTGGCGTCATATGCTTATCTGAACAAACATGTATAGAGATTTTGATTTTTAACTTGCTATTTGGCTGTATCATGTAGTCGATGCAGTGCCTTGTCGAATTGCATTTGAGAGGGGAAAAGAACGCCATTTTTACTTTCTATCAATCTCTATGGGAAGCTCTGGGTGGATTGTCCTTGCTGAAGAGCTGGTTACAAAACCACATTATGGAATCATCCGGGTTGCAGCCCCATTGGCTGGGTGTAATGTGAGTATTGCTTTCTTTGAAATATTTCATCCGACTTGCTGTGCTTATGACATTTCTGTAGAATAGTCTTTACGGTCATTGAGTTGAAGTGACTGTTGATGAAATTAATCATGCATAATATCCTTTATTGTCTAATACATTAATAAACTTAACTACAATGCTAGCTGTCTAATTTAGTCAATCCTTTATTTTACCCTTCAGCCCAGAATAGATGATAAGCATCCTAGATGGTTGCACCTCCGAATTCGTCCATCCTTGTTCTCCGTCACTGATGTTGCTAAACATTCTTTACATGAGAAAGTTAAATCGAGAGCTTTGGTTGATGGAAGGTGGACTCTGGCATTCCGGGATGAGGAATCTTGCAAGGTTGCTTTGACGATGATTCTTGAAGAGATCAGATTACAGAGCCATGAAGTGGAGAGAAGACTGAAACCTTTGCTCGAACTTGAAAAAGATTTAGATTCTTCAAATCCTACTCAGCCTGTGGATGATAATTCTTCATGAGAATCATTGGCGAATTTTCCTTCTTATTATTATTATTTTTTCCCCATAACATAATTTGTACACCAGAGGTGGAAATTTCTTCTCACCACCCATTTGTATATGTCCAAAAGGAAATCCTTGGTATATAGAAGTAAAGCATTCAACCACTTTCATTCTTTGTATATATAAGGTAGCCCCTTTTAGCTCTTGGATGTGTAGATTTTCTGGTCCCCGCTTCCCTTGCGTATTCCACTAAGCAGTTGCTCTGTTATTCTTACCCTTTCCAAACCTTTTGGTAGTTTTTTAAGTGTTGCTTTTGCTTTTTCACTCATTTGTAAGCTTTGTAAAATTTTGCTCCTCATATTGAGCTAATGCAAGTGAAGTTTCATGCTTTTGGTCATGGGTAATTGACGCAAAACGTCCCTACCTTTGAAGTGTATTGTGAAAAACGTCATTATCTTTCATTTTTTGACATTTATGTCCATACCTTCCACTTTTCTTGCATTGAACGTCATTTTCATTATTTTTTGACAATTTTACCCTTCATTCAAGTATAACAAAAAGAAAAGAAAAGAAAAACTAAAGAACAAATTGTAATTATATACCCAAATTTTTTAAAAAGTGCAAATAAATTATTAAAAAAAAACCACTCTCTCTCTCATTCTTCTCCTTCTCCTTGTTCAAAATGAATTGCGTGATTTGTGCAAAATTGTTGAGGACTCATAGTTGTAATAGTTCCACTATGATGAGAGGGTGCTCAATATGGTGGTCCGCAATCATGATGTCCACCACAATCATATGAATTTTCGTTTGAAACTGTGTGATGACTGCGTTCGAAATGTTTGACTTTAGATGTTGATTGGGTGGTTGAGTAGGTGTTTGGGGACCATGGTTTGATGTGTCATGATGAGGGGAGTCTACCAATATGTTGAGCTTGGTTTGTGAGTTGCCGGAAAGGGAGTTGTCGAGAGTTTTGGTTTGTACTACTGACAGATTTTGGACAGATGTTTCGACCAATTTACCTAGAGTTAGGGCTAATTGTTTGGGTGGGTTGTGTAGGCGGCAGTAAGTGCTTCAAGTTGGTATTATAGTCCGGTGGCCGGTAGGTGTTGGTGGAGGAGGCGCATGGAGTCGCCGACAGTTTTGGTTTGTGCGACCGGAGATTTTGGGCAGAAATTTCTACCAATCTACTTGGAGTTAGGGTCAATTGTTGGGTGGGTTGTGTAGGTGGCAGTAAGGGCGCCAAGTTAGTACTATGGTCCGGTGGCCAGAAGGTGTTGGGAGAGGAGGCGCATGAAGTTGCCGATAGTTTTGGTTTGTGCGACTAGCAAATTTTGGATAGAAGTTTCGGCCAATTGTTGGATAGGTTGTGTAGAAGGCAGTAAGGGCTTCAAGTTAGTACTATGGTTCGATGGCCATGGTGGCCGGAAGGTGGTGGTGGTGGTGGAGGAGGCGCAGTGAGGGGAAGGGGAAGGGGAAGGGGAAGGGGAAGAATGGGAGAGAGATGTTTTTTTTTTTTTGGTTATTTTTGATAGTTTATTTGAACTCATTTGTACTTTTTAAAAAGTTTGGGCTTATAGTTACAATTTGTTCTTTAGTTTTTCTTTTCTTTTCTTTTTGTGTTACTTGAATGGAGAGTAAAATCATCAAAAAATATTGAAAAGGACTTTGGAAGGTAGGGGTGTAAATACCAAAAAATGAAAGGTATGAACGTTTTTCACAGTTCACTTCAAAGGTAAAGACGTTTTGTGCCAACTACCCTTTGGTCATCTCCTTGGTCCAAACCTTAGTTCTTGAGTATGATACACCTTAACATCAAATGGTTTTGTCTTTATTCTTTTATAAAATGTGGTTATTACTTTGAAGCCAAAGGTGCTAGCACTGGATTTACACATTGAGAAGGATTCACAATTAATAAACATTTAAAAGCATCATCAAACAAGAATAATGTACATAATTGTTTACATATATATGAGATATTAATTGTTTACATATATATGAGATATTAAAAAGAGAGTGAAAGGATAATTTATATATATATATATATATATATATATATATATATATATATTGACTTAATCATATTTCACCATATCATGTATATGCAAACTCTTATGTACATGTAGCACAACCAATTAAACAATAATGCTGAAGTGGGGATGATGGGGAAAATGGATAGAGAGTGGTCTTCGGTAACACTCTCCCCTCTCCAAAAAACTAGAAAACCAGACTAGTAACTTTAACCCCTCTTCAATTGAAAATGCACATGATTCGTGAGTGTGACAAAGGTTACATTAATATGAAGATCATATGGTTCGAGTCGCTTCCATGTCTTGATCTTCTCTACTCCGCTCCATGACTTCTCCCCTTTACCTAGTTCTACCAAAATGACTCTTTCCATCCTTGGCCACACAGCAACACCATAACCATGATATCCAAAACCTCCTCCAAAGCAAAACCAAATGGCATTTATATTTCCACAGAAGTCATTCTTGTGATCATGAGCTATGAACACAGCCTTTACATCTCCCATAGAGACGAGCGTCTTCAGGACTCCAGAGTTGACAAATGAACCTGCTACATATTCGTGTCAAAAAGAAAGCTGCACAATTTGTGGTCATTTCTTGGTCCCTCCAAGTTTTGCATCAAACAAACATTCAAGCTATTTATCATATGAGACAAGGTGTTAATTAGTTACCTGTACATCATAAAATTTGATATAAAACCGGGAGCTGTCAATAGATAGTTTGGTTTCAAGAATCTCTGCAATGGTTGAGCTGAGCTTGCCATTGACACCAGGTCCAAGCCCCCCAATAGAGATCAATTCCCCATAAACACCTACTTCTATATTACAGGAAAAGCAGTCGCCTTTTCTAAGAGGAATATTATCAAACAACTGGCAATCAATTAAGTGCATGCACCAGAACCAACGAAAGTGTCATGTCTTTGATTGCTCGCCGAATTTTAAAATGTGGAGTTTTGGCTACTGAACTTTGAAAAATGTTGTATATTACTCACTGTAAACTCGACATTTTTCAAAGTTCAATATTTATATTAGTGAGTAACGTACAACATTTTTCAAGGTTCATTGATCAAAACTCGACATTTTAAATTTCAGTGAACAATCGAAGACGGGGAGCTAAATTCAGTGATCAAAACTCGAAATTTTAAACTTCAGTGACAAATTAAAGATATGAACCCAAGTTCAGTGACCATTGGAGCAATTAATTCTGAGATATTCCATTTTTATTATTTTTTACTTTTGCTTATTTTCTTTTGATTTTATTTGCTGACTTGTTGGGTTGTGTAGTAGTACATGGGCTGAGCTCTAGGCCCTCTCTATATCGGGTCCAACTCCAGTTTCTTTAACTGGACTGGATCAGAGTGGACTAGATTTGGGCCTTTGCCCAAACCAGAAAGGAAAATCTAAGCAAATGACACCAAAATGGATAAGTTCAATTAATTAGGTCTGGACGCGGTTTGGTATGGGTATGATTCGAATCCAACCAGAGACCAAAACAAATTAGTTGGTTTTGGTGAATTTCAACCTAAACCAACTTTAGCTCTTAAAATCGAATTGAACCAAATCAAACCGTTAATCATTTTGAAATTGAAATCCAAATTGAATTTTTTTCTTTTTAAAAAAAATGTCTGAGTTTTGGGCTCATTTAAATTAAAAGACTTAAAATAATTAAATAACTTCGTATTACAAAAACTATTGACTAACAAATAAAATAAAGTTAATAAAGACGAATCAACATAAGACTTAAGAATTTTGTTGCTTTTTTATATATTGATAAGTATAACATAATGAACTTGTGAAAAGAAATTTCCAATGCTATCACTCATTAGCAACATCATAAATTGGAAAGAATCGAGATATATTTATGAGATTAAGGCTTATCTTTTGAATTTTATTTTCCTTAAAAAAAAAAAAAAAAGTAAACATTTAAGTGGGTTGGTTTGGTTAACCAGTGATTTGAGGTTTCGAACCATAACTGAACCACCATGACTTTTTTTTATTTTTTATTTTAAAAGAAAACCAATCCAAACCAATTGCTCGTGTCAAACCGATCAACGTCGGTCCAGTTTGATTGGTTTTGTCATTTTTTTAAGAATTTTTTTTGTCCAGGACTAATGATGGCGTCTTTTTCTTGAGCATATATGGTCATTATAGTTTTTATTGTTGCACTACTTCTATATTGATTAGCACATCTTGTCCTTGATGATGATATTTGCCTTTTTACCAAAAAATCCATTAAGAGGGCGGTAAAAACTTATATGTCATTATATTCTTAACTAAGAAAAAAAATATTAATATAAAAGTGCAATAAATATTTTTTCCTCATTTCAAAGCACATTAATAGAATTTTTTTTTTTTATAAATCATCAATAGAGACTAGATGTGTTAATCAATAGAAGATTTACAATAAGACGTTTCTCACATAATACAACCGTCTTTGTTTTCAAACTTTCATACACGCTACTCTGCGTCAAAATTAGTTTCTTTAAACATTTGATCACTGTTTGAAAGGTTTTTTGAACCATAATGAGATCGAGAGGAGATTTAAGTTTAGATCGTAACAATGCAAATCATAAATTTGGATAGTTGATAAATATACACTCGTATAGTCTGTGTGATCGTGTATGAATTTCGCATTTTGTTTGCATGGATAATGAATTCTATTTAAATGTAGTTTTGTCTTTATACAATATAAACTGTGAAATAAACTGAAAAAAAAAAAGAAAAAAAAAAAGAGGATCGATAAAGTGAAATTAAACCAAGTAAACTATAATAAACTGGATCGAGAATAAGTACAAAACATTCTTAGAATCAACGTGAAACTTACAATCTACTTTTACTACTTATTGTGATATCGTATATTTGCAATTTCACTCACAACTAATGGAACTAAGGAAGCCTTTGGAGCTTGGACTACCCTAACAATGTTAGGATTGAGTCTGAGACCAAAGATACAATTTGTTTTGTCTACTGTGGCATCAGGCATGACCAACTCTAGTTATTTAAGTTTGGGAAGTAATATTATTTAGCAATATTGAGATTATATCATAGTCTAGATAACATTAATGATGTGTTTGGTAGCCATTTTCAGCAAATTTTATGAGGATTTCTGCCCGTTATATAGGAACATGACTTCTGCGTTTATTGACAAATTCAATTGAAATCACTTTTGTACCCATTAAGTGGCGGAGCCAGTTTCTTGAAAGTGGGGGGTCCAAATTTGAAAATACATAGGTGAAGGAGTGGGGGGCAACGGGGGTGCTGCCCCCGATTTTTTTTTTTTTTGAAAAAAAAAAAAAAGAGGAAATAAAAGGTCACTAATTGAGTCATTTATCTTCTCTGCGTATAGTGTATCAGTGTAGACATTGCTAATAAGCTGAAAATTAACCTAAAATAAGTGGAGGAAATAAGATTAGTTTTTTTCGTAAGTTCATTTGTAATAAAAGAGAAGTTATCATTCTTCGATCCTTTCAATTTTAAAAAAAAAAAAATTCAAAAGAAAAAAAAAAATTGTCATCAAAATGGGGGGTCCAGGAGCCCCCCCCCCCCCGCCTCCGCCAGTGTACCCATTTTCCTTTATTTCATTGCATTCTAAGAGTGGCATTTCAGAGAATTCGCTTGCTGCTAAGTTAAAAAGAACAGGCGCATTGGGCCCATGTGACTGTTCTAACGGTCAAAAAAGTTCTAAAAATGTCAAGAGAATGAATTCCAAACAAGCGCTAAGTGAAATTAAATAGAAGGGTATAATAAATGAGTCACATAACTCTTCTTTTAATTGAGGCATAATAATACCTAAACTAGTGTTATAGTACCACTGATGTTAGATAACATTATTTAAGTTTGGGACAGTTGTTAATCAAGTCAACTAGCATAATGTTCACTTAGCAATTAAGAAAAATATGGCCTTGTATTTAATTTCCCAACTCTTTCTTGATGTATAAACTCTCTGGATTCTTTCTTGATGTATAAACTCACAACCTTTTTTCTTTTTAACTACACAATTTTAAAAAATAAAAATTCATTTGGAAATATCAATGTCAAATGGACAAATTTGTCAAAGAAGCGCAATAATAAATAAAATTGGAAGAGCCACGAAAAACATAATGTGCACACGACCAGTTGACAAGTGGACATCACATCAGCAATTTCGGGCTTTAAATTAATACGATTAAGATATTGTTCACACAAGATTACAGTGTCTTAATTAAACATAATTAAGTAGATCTAATTTTACTTTTACAATTTGTTTATATTAATTTATAGCATTTTTACCCGTGTTTAAAGTAGGGGTGTTAGCGGTGCGATTTTATCTATTTTTGACTGATTTTTAAATCAAAACCGTTTAAATCGATTTCAGAAAAATTCAAACCTAAACCAAACAATTTTGAACGATTTGAAAAAAAATTCAAACCTAAACCTAACGGTTTGGTCCGATTTTAAATCGTCGATTTCGCCGTATTTTTTTTTCATGTCTACTTTTATGCCATTAATTAATTGAATTCAATATATATTTATATCTTATTAGTAATAAATATAAAACAAACTAAATATATCTATTATAAATTTAAATACTAACTAAATCAAAGTGAAATCACAATAAATTAAAACATAGTTTTTTGTTCACTTTTTTTAGGCTAATGACATTATGATAACATTACAATACAAGTCTACTAAACTAAATATAAGACCCAAAAAATATAATGATGTTTAACAAGACCTCGTGATCATCATATCTGAAAAAATAAAATGTTATTGATTAGATAGAGAGAATAACTAACCACAATAATAAAATAATTGTTTATAATATCTAAAGATTCTAAACATAACAATTACATTTGCTGCTGAACAATAGCTGATCACAGCACGAAGGAGTTCAGACCTTGAGATTATAGAGTTTAGACCTTGAGATTAGTCACGAAATGAGGAGACGCCAGACTGGGTGGGCGAAGGCGACGAAGGCGAGGTCGCATCGCATATGAGGAAGATACGTTAATAGAAACTTGGAACCGTGGAAACTGGAACGGAATGACGGGAAGGAAATTGTTAGGTTTTGGATTTGTTTAAATTGAAATGGGAAAATGTATAGGTTATGAGTTTATGCTTTTCTGGCTTTCTGATTTTGCCGTTATGAACTTATGAGTTGGAGTCATTCAATTGGGCAGTTAGGCTAGAAAATAATCTATTCCTATTGGGCTGAAAAATATAAAATTGAGATTATTATAATTTATATATAAAATATGAATTAAGATTAATGAGTAATAATAATAATTTGGAATTTTGGATGAGTTTAAAAAAAAAAAATCAATTTTTTAATTTTTATACATTTTTCGCCGGTCCGATTTGGTTTTAAACTGTAATTAAAATTTTCAAATATAAACCAAACCGTTTTTGATTTGGTTTGATTCAAAATTGAGTCCACGTGGCACCAAATCGACAGTTTCTAAAATACGATTTCGGTTCAATTTTTCGGTTTGACGAGTTTG